>OW679201.1:29287484-29425186 GCA_940337035.1 Agriotes lineatus
TCTAGGCCGGTAAATTTTATCTACCGGACTCGTTTGTAACAATGTAAACGCTAGTTACCAATGCAGTATCCTAAAAAATCTTATACGATACGCGACCGGTAGCATTTTTATGGCCTTGCTAAACATACAGGTCTCGCCCTACGGACTGTAAAGTATTGGCGAGGCCATAAAATGTTGCTACCGGTCTAATAACGTAAATAGCTAATAACAGCAATGAGATAACATGGATAACAAAATAGAATGCTTGAGTAAGAAAGAGATGGCCATACGAAAAAAATATTTTAGTAGGCATGTTTAGTTGACAAATGTCATAATTAAATTAAGCGTCAAGCCTTCTCGAATATTTGCTACTATGTTATCTCATTGCTGTGATATATAATTGTGGCCCCATCGCACAGTGGTTCAAAATAAAAAAAAGTCGATCGAAAGTCAAAATTTTGTTTGTTTTATATGATGTTAAACATATCACATAATTGTTCTTCTAGTATCTGGCCAACTTCTGAAATACATAATTCCAAAATTAAATTACGTAGAAAGACAATATTAGTCCCGAAACGTGCGATGAAACACATGCATTTCGAACAAAAAGATTTTTTTTTAATGCGGCCTCTTCTATGAGCTGTGTAGACGTTCTCTTGCAAAATATTTAAGAAAAATGAATATGTTGAGAAAGTTTGGACCTTTAGCTATCACCTGAGTGTATTATTTTTCTAAAAAAATTACCCGTTTTTAAATTCGCGGGTACTTAATGGACCCTTCATATTCGAGTAAATTTCGCACTATTTGTATTCTACGAAACAGAGGACAAAAGAGGACAAAACGATTCGTAGTTTACATTATTGTTTAGGATCTTAGGTAAACAAAAACACCTCATTGGTTTGCATCGGTTTGCCGCTGCACCCCTTACGACATGTAATGGGGCGGTCGGTGCCGGTGTCCGCAGACTATTTTACCGCGGTGCAGCATTGCTGTCTTATTAGCGTGCATCATTGTCGCTTGCTGCTTGCATTTTTAGTGGCTGTTTTGATGTGAATTAGTATTGTGTGTTGTTGTATAACTTTACTTTGTGTGTTTTGTGTATATTCTAACAATGGCGGTTCGCCCAGTTGCACGTTTCTCTTTACACGAAGAGTTTATAGAAAATATCGAATTATCCACGGAAATGAGGTTGCTACAAAGGCACTTATAGTTTTCACTAGAACATATTTTTCAGCGCCATATATCAGAAATTGGAAGAACGTAAAACGAAATAATGAACGAATTATACAGAAATTTGGCAAGTGGCTTGACGAAGAAATAAAATTCCAGGATAATGTTCTTCGTTGTGTACCTACTTCTATAAATTATCCGAAGAGGCACAAGAAGCAAAAATAAAGATCTGCGGCGATATAGGGAACACCACACCAGGGAATATTAGTGTCCTGAACATAAATGAAGATGTTTTCCACCAATTAATTTTAAGTTCAGATCCCAAATCAAGTTCTTTTTTACAGAGCAAACAAAAACAGCAGATTACTGATGTTGATGCCCTCCAATTGATTAATATTTCTGAAGAAGACAAGTATGATTTCGCATTATATCGTATTCTACGCTATTAGGTATTATTATATCATTTTACAATCTCAATACTATAATTAATTTGTATTTCTATAGCTTCATGTTTTTGTACTTAAATTTAAATGATGTGCAATTGTTATCATTTTGACATAATAATAAAACATTTCAAATAATTTCTAAGTTGCAAAATCGCGAAAAATAAAATTATTGTCATTTATTATTATTATTATTATTATCAATGCATTGATTTTTTTATTTCTATATAATATTCAAACATATAAACCCCTTAACATAATTTCTTTGCAAAATCGCAAAAGAAAATATTTCGTTATTATTATTATTATTATTTTGGTTATTTTTTAATATTATTGGTATCAAAGCATTCATCTGTATTTGTAGTCTTACACTACAATATTTTAATTGAAAAATGCAATTCACTCACGAGATATGAATTTCGATCGACTTTTTTTAATTTTGAACCGCTGTGCATCGGTATGGTATTGGTACAGGGGTCTAAAAATCGACTAATAAGATTAAAAGAATACAGTAATTAAAATTCATAACGATGAATTTAGATGTGAAATGGATATTAAAATTATTAAGATGCATTTAGAAAAGAAAGAAAATATAATTTATAATTTAATTAAATGAAGCTAATTCAAAAACAGTAGGATTCTAACTTAACTGAAATGAAATTGGAAATTAATGAATAATGACACATATTTTTTCGAAATATACTATTGAACATAGTATTAGTCAAATAATAAAGCTTTAATAGTGAAAAAATACGCTAGATAGCTAAGGAGATGGTTTTTATTGATAATAGAAAAGTTTTGAAACGAAAATCATGTAATAGAATTTTGTAATTTGAAATTAAGAAATAAACCCTTTTTAAAAGTTTTTTAAAACATGTTTGGTGTATAAAAGGGTTAAAATTTGAAATAAAATTGGCGTGGTGTAAAAAGAATAAAAAGTAAAATGTTAAAAGGATAGAAGATGTGCAGACTATTTGGATGAAGATAAACAATGTGGTGAGAATACCAAACTAATACAGTTATAATCTACAAAAACAAATAAAAGGAAAGGAATGCTGAATTGAGTTTATTGTCAGATTATATTTGTATCGATTGAATTGGATAACAGGGAACGATTTACAAGGGAAGAAGATTACATAGACATCATTAGCAGAGTGAGCATATTTATGGGGCTTGTCAAGTGATATCTGGTGGCTTGTCTCTGGTTAAGATTCTTGCTACTGGGTTGTAGCGGACTTCATATGAGCGATTTGGGTTGAACATTAAAGTAACGCAATTACGACTGAGGTCTATTTGGATCTGTACTGTGGTGAAGCTGTAGATGCTGGTTCCTGTGACAAACTAGGTTCCTGTATTGATTTGGATCCTGATTCTGGACATTTTGGCAGTTTGTTGTCGGTTGAAGCCTTCACCGTGGCTTTGAGTGGAGCAGTTGTGTGGCGTGGTCACTTTCAGAGTTGGACGAATTGGTTTTAGCAGAGGAGAGTGTTAAGTTCAATAAAAGGTAACAGAATCCAGGTATTAAAAATAAGAACTGAAAGAAAATATAGATTAAAGTGAATTAATTTTAATTAAGGAAGTACTTACTATTTGAGATTGTCGTATGACAATGTAACGATGAAGTATTTGCAATTGAATTTTCAAAACTAGTTTGAAGAATCATTTGACAGAAGTTTTTAAGTTGTCATAATTAAAATAAGAACATCAAATTTCAGAATATAAGCACTCTAGATAAAAAGAATCCGATCTGATTTTCAGTCAAGTGTATCTACTGGGGCTAGCAGAAAATAATTTTGATTATAAAAAGATAAAAAAATAGGGCAATTAAATTGATTAAAATTTAATTATAACATATCAAATATTGGACACACAAAGTGGAGCTAATCACCTTAACAATATATAGTCAAAAAGATTCGCCGGCATATCAATTATAGAAAATATGCATTTGCCATATATCAGCTTTATGTTATGAGCAAGGTAATGAGGCATATTGTTGGACGTTTTCAGTGCGATGTATGTGCTTTGCTATAACATTATCAAATTTTAAAATACTTTCTATTAATTAAAAAAAAAAACATTATAGTTTTGAAGCAACTCTTCCGCACCCTCCCTAAAAGCTAAATTTTGTCTGGCTAAATACTGAATCACGTGTATAATTCGTTCAATAACAGCCATCCACATATTTTTTCACGATCCATTTGGGCTTGGTTTATAGAATCTACAGATTGCCTCGCACTATGAAAATGTGTCACGCGTTTGTAATGTCTTTCAATATTTCTAGATTAATTGCGCCAATCGTTGTAACCTATTTTATCATCAAAGAAAGGCATTCACAAAGCTGTTGAATAGCTTACAGTAAAAACAAAATACAGAATCGCATTATTTCCTAATTTTTTAAGAAAATACGCAGCCGAAAAAGATCAATTTGAATCATATGTCGGATATATACAATTCTGTACTGGCCCGATTTCAACTATTGACAATTCAATATTATCTGAAATAAGCTGTGGCCAAAGAGTAGGATCTGGCAATGCATCGGCAGTAAGTTGTGGTTCCGAAGTATCAGTGCTAGAATCAGAAAGTTCAGCGACTGATATCGAGGGTGAGACTGCTGCTGCTGAACTTGTTGAAGGTCCTGGTTCAAGAAGCTTTCTAATAAAGCTCGCAATTTTTCTCACGTTTTCTTCTTTGTCCGATTTCCGTTTTCGGTATTGGAAACCAGAAAGTCTCTTTTTTCCATCGTCACCTGCAATCATTAAACAATTTTTGTACTATTTTACATAAATAACAGAAGCCGATATAACTTACCTTTTATGTTACAGTTGAGTGGTATTGGTAGATACCTTGTACAACAATCCTCGAAATAGACTGCCTCTCCACAGTTTTCACTAACAATATAGCATGGCACGCATGTACTAAAGAGACTAAGGCAAAGAAGCGCAAAGGGCTTATTTATAACGTCAGGGAAAGTGTTAAAATAGATTGGGAAATTACCTACCATTGCAGGACAAGTCAGAGAGCTTCAAGTTTTAAAGGCTAGTAAGCGAAACGGTCGGGAGAAAACCTGTCTTCGTTTAAGTATTTTTTAAAAATCTTTCGATTTTCTATTGCAAATACAATTTATTATTGTGTAAGAACTGACTATTGCCGTGCAAATAAAGTTTTTGTTTTAACGGCATCTGGAGACCCTGCCCGAATTCCCTGAATGAAGAAATTATAGAGTGCGAATTCAACTATTTACGCTTTGTGGTGTCGCCGAACTATGTTTATGTTTTGTTCAATATAAATAAACATTTTATCTCACAATTGCTACTATACATTACAGTAACCAGTTGTCGCCTTTTATTAAATATTATATACATGTTTTGTATCTTTCTTGAAATTTTAGCAGAAATAGAGTACACAGAAGGCCTAGCTGCCGTTCCCTAAACTCTGCCGCCTGGGTGTCGTGCATCCCTTGTACATCCGCGTCAGGCGGCCCTGGCAAAACATATACAGTGAGGACCAAAAGTTAAGTAGTTAATTTTAGATGTTTTTAAGCAATTTGAGGTCAATCAAAAATTAAATATGCTCGTTCAGCGCCATATTGAATCCTTTTTAAGGGCAAAGTGGCACCTAATTTGAAAGGTTTCAGAGCAGAATGCCTACGTATTATATCAGAAGTTTGATGATCTTTAAGAAAATGGCGCCTTCTTCAGTATGCCTGCTCTTCACTTCGACCAGTAGTTAATTATTTATTAAAATGTTGTTAAGAACCAGCAAATTGAAATTTTGAAATTATAGGTACATATTCTACTCAATAAGACCTTTCAAATGAGGTGGCACATTGTAATGCTAGATTCCGCATAAATATAATTAAACATTAAACAATGTATTTAATTTATGCATCGCATATCCAAGCGTTATCTCGGGTTGCAAGGGATATCAGACGCAGGCTCAGGCTGCGCAGGAGTCACCAAGAAGCGATACGCGTGCCGCTCTCTCACCTAACAATGTCCGAGGTGGCGGCTCTAATAACGTGACGCGAAACATATAAAAGCAAGCCCCGCGACCAGTTCAAGAAGAAATAATTTCCAGATAATTCCCAGAGATTAATTCCAATTCCCAATCTCGCCCTTATTCCAAAGCTTGAGTTTATCCCGACTCAAGTTTACCTGTTCCTTTTCCATCCTGTTCCTGTATCCTGGAGAATCTTCCGCACCTGCCTGGAATCAGTTTGAGTCGATGCCTCAAAGAGGTTAGCCGACTCCTGATTCATCAACCTGTAAGATCCGTTGAATCGATGCCTCGAAGAGGATAGCCGATTTCGGATCTAAATAATCCGGATTTTCCTGCCCGAAATAAACCTGAACCGACAATCCGTTCTCCGTCTTGCTAAATCTACAGGCTCGCCTAGAAACCAGTCTGAGTCAATGACTCACGGAGAGACCGATTCCTCGTTTCTGTTAATAATTACACATAAAGAACTCACGGTGTAATTGATCCCGCAATAAGCATAACAGAAATCCAATTACAAAATTTCCGCGACCTGAAAACTTCGCGGCCTCCTGAATATGTGCTATTTACTCTAACTATAGGTATTTACCTACCATGGCAGCCCCGCAAGCGTAACCTGGTCCCCGGGAAACATCTCCGTAGAACACGAGCCCTGCGGCCACTGCGAGGTTATTCGCCCGTGCATCAGCTGGGTCTCGATGGACGAATTTCGCTCACCGCACAAATTCACAGCAACGCCGCGGCCTCCGGTGAAACTCGACGGCATTCGTAGCTGCGTTCCAGGGGTAAGAAACGCATAAAATAACTTATTTGCTTTTGTAATTCCAGTGGCGTAAACAATACGACCAAACTCACATCCCGAGGTCAAACGCCGGCTCATTCGATCTACCGTAGGCCGAATATCATTCCGCCAAGTGCGTTCCATAACCCAGCCGAGAGGAAACCGTTCAACGAGCCAGTTTCGTCTTTAATACACCGGCGTAAGCACGGTTGCCGCAACTCCAGGATAACGCAGAACGGCGTTCCCGAATAAGTTATAATTTAGTACAATATACATTTTATTATGCTTGTAATTATAGCTAAACAGAATAAAACTATCTAAGGTAATTTCCTAGTGTTTGTTTGCTAATCAAATATATATCTGAGGGGACAAATATCTCCGATTTGAGCTTAACCAGAGGTAGTAATTTTGACACCCTTAGTAAAGGGGGTGAAATGTCACAACATGATTCTTCTTTGCATTTCAAAAATATTTAATGTTGCGCCGAGCGGCCATCTTTAATTTTTGATTGACCTCTAATGGCTTAAAGACATCTAAAATTAGTGTAGTTTACTATAAACTTTGACCAAAATATTTTGACGCATTCAAAAGTTAGGGGAAGGGACGAACCACTCGAACGCTATCGGACCGCTAAGATTTTCAGCGCCCATCCGTCCCTGATTTACATATACCTACAGTGTGTCCATGTTCCTTGCGTTTTACGGGGTAACTCCACGGCTATTATAGTTAAAAAACTGATAAATAAAACAAAGTGAAGATTATTTGGAATGGACTGCGGTTATTTTGTAGGAGTAAATATAAATCCGTTTCACTTTGGAAATGAGATAACTTAGCTATTTCGTATATGTAGCAGACTAGGCTGAAGCTTAGGGTGGCACATTTTAGGGACAGCAAATTTGTGATAACACAAAAAATTAAATAGCATAAATATATAATATAATATCAAAATATTATTTAATATTACCCTGTAAACTTTTCTTAAGCGAATTTTATCAACGATCAATGCATATTATCGCAGCAGCCTGGGAAGCTCGGACTTATAGCCTAAAATTTCAAGGGGAACCAAAGTGGAATGAATACGCCACTGTTAACGACACAAATGTGATGACAGTTAAAGATGTTATAGTAACACATTGCCTCCGGGCATCGACATGACTTCAACAGTGAGTGATGTAGGGTATCGTCTGTTATTATCGGAGAGAGGCACTTTTCACTATTTTATTTTACTGGACTCAATTACAAACAGTACAAGCCAATACCACCTAAACAAGATGCCGCAATATGACCATTTCTAGAATTTAGCTCTAAAATGCATGTGTTTATAACTTAAAAAATAATGATGTCCTGTGAAAACGAAGTTATCAGTCATGAACTAAGCCCTCAGTCGCACCCTATTCGCTTTTTGGTAATGAAAAACTAAGTTTCAAAGCAAAAACCGTAATTGTGAATACAAAACTTTAGTAGACATAGCATAGCGCAATAGCAATCTCAAAATTTAATAGGCCACTTTATAATCTAGGTATAAAATATAAAACTCCAAATTTAGTTTACTTAGTTGTTGCCGTATTCAGTTTTCCACCCTTATCTTTCTTCTCAATCGATTATTATTATTCATTTTCCCATAATAATTTTAATCAAGGTATTTGCTATTTTTTCCTTGTTATGATAAAATGGCACGTTCCAATTTAAAAAATGATTTTGTTTTATTTTAAAATCTCCGTTATAGTCCATACAGGGTAGTGCAAAACTAGCTGATAATTTGTGCGCTATGTTGTAGGCCTTTACGAATTAATAAGATATTTGAATATCAATTTAAATTGTTCAGTTCAAATATAAAGTTACTGTCGTTCAAATTTAGCAGTTGTGGCCATATTTTTTATTTTTGAGGTAGAAATAAGTACATGATCTACTATCCTAAAATATTTTGCTAATTACTCTGCAAAGAAAATATTTTTTTTATAACATGTTAAAGTGTGCTTTTATCAACGCAAAACAAAAGGTCAAGTTTTACTTTAACAGCAAGGGTAGATAAAGTAGCACTTTAACATCAAGGATAGATAAAGTAATTTAATTTTCTAACTTTTGTTTAAATTAAATATGACAGCTTCGTATTATCGTAGCAACCCAATCTAGCTACTGACATTTTGAAATGTGATTGACTGTCATTATTTTCTTTTGAAATTGTTAAAGTTCTTGCTCTAGAAAAAAATATTGTATTATACACGACGATAAAGTTATATCTATCCGCTCTTGAATCATTAACGTCTCGACTTCGTCTCGACGTTAAACGATTCACTCGTGGATAAAATTTAACTTTATCGTCTTGTATAGTAAATTACTATTATTTATGTACCAAATATTTCAAGTTTCTTTTTGTAAAAAATACTACGAAAATATTAACTTTATTACTTAGGATAGTACGAGTAAACCGCAAGACTAAGACATTTAAAAGAAGTTTTGCGCAGGAATGGCTGCAGACGACGAGATATCAGGAAAGTATGCCAATACACTATAAAAGATAAAACCAAGAGAACCATACTCTTTAATTTTCATCCAGCCGATTTCTCATACGCCTTTTCTTTATAAGGGTGGTTGGCCTAGCAAACGAAGACACTTTTTCTCTACTGAAAAACATTATTTTAAAACAGTGCTGAGTTTTATTAATTATTAATATGTCAATCTCTTCTTCAAATGGCCCACTTTGCACTTTTTGCACTTAGTAAATAACTGAATTAACCCCACTGACGGTCATGGTTCGGAGTAGCTTCGTAGGGAAAATATATTTATTTACTAGCAATATCATATTGTTAATTTTGGTCATAGATACAAAATACGAAAAGCTACTCATAACTCCCAAGGGATTTTCAGATTATTTCTCCCTCAATCTCATGATAACCATGTAATCCGAATCCGGGGCAAGTTGAGCATTGTACCGCCAAATGCAAGCGCATAAAGCACCAGCATCTACACCGCAAGGTAAAATGAGATTATCGATAATACATACATACATACTAATATTACTAATATGCTAGTAAATAATATATTGTATGCACCACGGGAGATATTTATGTCTTTTACCTTCGGTTAACTTACAGATCTCGGTCAATTCCAGATCCCCGTGAAGTTTTTAAAAATAAATTACAATACTTCCTTCGTCTTTCAGACGAGGGAAGTAAAAATGCATATGAAAACCTCTACAGATTGCCATCATTCGGAAGTGATGTAAAGCCGTGGGTCCCATGTTAGTTACTACGATGTGTAGCATGTAAAAGATCCCTTGCCGGGGTGGATACTCCTTAGTCTCGGTAAAACTCTAAGTAGGACTTTGATCGTATTACCACAGCAGTCGGTGTCTAAGGTACCTGGTATTTCGCATGCCTAGCATTTGTTCATAACAAACAAAAAACTATCATTGAAAATAAAAAATTTCCCATAGCAACGAAACTGTGATGAAATGACCGTGTGGAAAAATTTGCACACCCTAGAGTCTACACCAGGGGTCGGCAAACTACGGCCCGCGGGCCATATCCGGCCCGCCGTCTGTTTTTAATCCTGCTCGCGGGTTAATACTGTTTTTACAAGAAAAAATTGAAAATAAATCAAATTACAAGCTGTAACCACTGACATATAAATGGATTGACTGAAGTAATAGAAATTTTTCTAAATGAGAAAAACTGCCCCCAACCACTATTATCTAACAATGAATGGCTATGAAAATTAGCTTTTGCTGCAGACATCATGGGATATCTTTAATTTAACTTAAAATTACAGGGAAAACAGTGCTCATATGTGAACTGTATTCTATCGTAGTCATATCGCCAAAAATTAGCATTGTTTGAAACACAAATCACATTAACCAAGTTTGACCATTTTCCCTGCTGTAAAAATTTTCTAATATTACCGAAATTCTCATTCCCAAAAAAATTCGAGACGGATATATTTTCTGAACTTAAGCTACAGTTACTACAGCGACGTTTTTCGGATCTCGTTGCAAGTCCAAAAGACATTTCCATATTTCAAAATTCATTTGGCTGTACAATTGAGGAGCTTCCGTCAGACCTTTAATTGGAACTGCAAAATGATGATATCCTAAAAATGAAATTTAAACAAATGGATCTAACCCAATTCTATAAATATCTTTCGGAAGATAAATACGGCCAATTAAAATCATATTCTCGGGGATTTATATCTATTTTTGGGGGTACTTATCAATGTGAAAAGACATTTTCGAAAATGAAGTATGTAAAATCGCAATACAGATCATTATTAACAGATGACCATTTGCAAACAATTTTTATGATAGGATGTACTAATTTCGAACTCAAATATAATGCAATATTATCTCAGAAAAAAGAATTACAGTCATTGCATTAGTACAAAATGTAACCACTTCTATAATACGTTTATTAATAGATGAAAATATTTTATTCGTTTTTTTTGTGTTAGCGTGTATAGTATGTATATATAAATATTATGTAAAAATATCACTTCCTAATAAAAAAATTAACCTGTTTTTGTTGTTCTATGAGTAGAATTGCCCATGTACATGTCTTCGAGTTTGTTACCTGGCACGCCGAGCCTACAAACTTTAAGTTCTGGCTCTTTCTAGAAAAAGTTTGCCGACCCCTGGTCTAGACCATACAAAAAAGTTTGTGACGTCCAAGGTATGTACAATCTACTGCAGAAGCAGCGACATTAAGCTCCAGTGTCAAAACTGTAGGAGAAGGTTTGCAAGCAAAATAAACTGAAAATTCGGGCGAACAAAAAATCCACAGTATTAGCCAACAGATCAGAACCGCAAATTCAAATTTCCCCCTATCCAACTAGACAATCTTCTAATTTTATAATTAACTACATTTTTAAAAAGTAAATTTATCAAAATTTGTAATAATACGTCTGTTATAGTTATTAAAAGTTAATAAATCGAAATATTATAAGTAATTGTTCTACTTTCCTGTTTAAAATGAAAGCAATGATTACAATCGAGTGGTCGTCGGAAAAGTACAGTGTAAACAAAACACGTGCTGAAAGAATATTTCACACTCGTGTGACTTAAGCCAGAAGCCGTAGGCTACTTCACATACGTGTGAAATATCCGCATTTCAGCACTAGTTATACAATATACTATTAAAAATATAGAAATATAGACAAGCGGCAGTAAACCTGATCCTAATTTTTTATACCTAAATTAACCTTTACAAAATAATAACAAATTTACTTGGAAGTAAAACATTTTACAGTAATGTTCCGTTAATCCGAAGCTTGTAATCCGAAATTTACGGTACTCCGGAACGTCAAATGCCTCCTTATAAAAATAGCCTAATTCGAATTCGGATGGGTTCGGTTATTGCACATTCCGAATCGAGTTTAATTGGTCAAAAATTTTGCAGATTTCAGGAAATGTTCATTTATGGACTCTACGTGTGCATTATTTGTGCATGCCAGTGCGTGTTTTGCTTAAGAATGGCTGACAAAAAACGTGCATACTAACAAAACATTATGATTATGCCAAAAAATTGCTAAATTAGACGAACTACGCGGAATTACTGAAAAACAATTGCGTTAACATACGACGAGATAAAACGTTAAGATTATAATTAAAACTTTTCGCACCGTTATTAAAAAACAAAACTATTTAAAACAGATCATAATTGTTAGGTAGTCACTTCGGTAACAGTCGTTAAGTTACGTCAGAAGCTGTTAAGGCCAGGTGAAAATGCGGCGCGTTCTTCCCGAATTCAAACCACTCTGTTTCGTAGAGCGCGTTTCGAATCCTGTGCCTACTTGCAACCGCTTCCCCGTCCGTTAATATAGTCTATTTGTGATCCTACGGCGGACCGTTGCTTAGCGCAAAGGTGCTGCCGGAAAGCGGGTTAGAATGAATCCGATGTTTGAGTGGAAGAGAGAGCGCAAACGTATTTGCCTCACACCCCTGTCGTTTATCGAGACAGTTGACCATATGTTTGTGCAGCTGTACATTTTACGGAGCGCACTAGTGCCCTGCCCGTGCGTCTCCCCCTCAATTCTAGAAGCGCAGCTTCTTCTTTTCTCGTGACAGTGGAACTCAAGTAGCCAAACCGGAGTGTCCTGTGTAAGCGCCCTCCATGGCTCCGGCATTTGGAGCCCCCTGTTGGTGCTTCCAAGAACGTTTCGAGGTTCTGATTTCGAGTTCTAACTGTCGAGCAGTTCAGTGGTGCACCAGGTGTGGAAAACGCGTTAATAACCCGTCGGGGAGGGTGGCCGCACGTTTCGGTTCAGCATAAATGGTAGCATTCGGTTTGTTGTTGTATTGTGTTGTCACATAAGTTATGCATTAATCGTTATTACGGATTTTAAAAAGAAACCGCGGCTCGAGGATATCTAAGATATTGTTGCGGGGCACAAATTGTCGTTACGTGCTCCCGTGGTACTTGCTCATGCAAGGTTCTGGTATGCTGGTGTCATCATGTTGTGAGTGCCCTTCCCCTGGGGCACCTTTCTGATCACAAACTTTCCGCATTTTGCCATTTCTGGCTGCCAACGTTGTCCATTTTGAGCGCCAGCCTTAGCGTTCCTGGACGACGGCTCTCAAACTGGACATCAACACCAAGCTCGGTGCTTAACCACCAGTTATTGTTAAATTCGTTTTAATGTAGCGTTATGTTAGAATTTAGAGTGTAGTATTCCCTTTAATAGTGCGCGGAGTGACCCCATATCCGTAATCAAAAGCTGTAGTTCTGTATTGGGCGTTTGCGTCTTAAATTTAGCACGTTGTAGCGCTCCTTTAGCGCTGATTTCATTTTATTGTTTATTACGTTTAACTGCTCATAATTTAAGGAATTGGTACTTGAAGCGTACCTGCACACTCATTTTGTTTATTTTAACCAATAGACGAATATTCAAAGTTATAGTTGTTTCTTTATGACTGGTGCATGCGTTCTGTATCGAATTTATGTGTTTTTCTCTAGCTGTAAAGATCAATGTAAGGTGGAGCGACGGTAGCTGTTTAACCGCTGAAGGTAAGTCCCTGATCCAGTATATACACAGTCTTGCATAAATATTGTCCCCACCCCAATTCAAGCCCGTGGAGCCCTGATACCCCTATATTTTTACTTATCTCGAGTATGACCACCCCTATTGCAATGGCACTTCGCGCCCTAATGAACAGCCTGGTCTGATAAAACCACGCCCATCTCCCTGAGTGTAGTCGGACAACTATTTTGTTACACAATCGTTGCGGCGTGATTAGTGTGAATTCTTCTAGCCAGAATTTTTGCCTAGTAGTGTATCGAGTACCATTGTCGCGAAGGTCGATTTTTGCTGTAACAAACTGGCTTAACGGTTTCGACTGCAACAAAGCGCTCGCGCAAACTAAAAACTTAACACCTGGCTTCCTGCCACGAGTCATACGATATAAATAAATACATATTCCATTTGTTTCTTAATCATTTTATATTACTCGTACGTTCTTAGAAAACTCGATCACGTCTACCGTTTGATGACGTCCCAGACATTGAGGTTGCTATTTTGACTCTTAATTGTTGTATATTTAACTAAACACACTCGATTTTATGAAAGGATACAGTGATCCGGACATTTCTGTACTCCGAATGGCCCTGGCTGTAATTGAATGGAATGATCGCGTCGGTACTGTACTTGAACATAGTATAAATTCTAAATACATTTGATTATTGCGTATTCAGTTTCCGATTTTCCAGGCATGTTCATATATTATCAGTCCCGTAACTAGGTATAAGCTGAGTAGGCCCCTGCCTACAGGCAAGCGACAAAGGGCGCCAAAATGGCACTGGGAAAATCATTTCTTTCATCATAATAAAAAAAAACAAATTAATGAGTGGGCAATTTTGCCAACAAATTAATATTTAATATTAAGAATTTGGCTCTAAATAATGCGAATTGCCCCCTATCTGGTCGATATATTGCATTCCATGCTAACGGTCATGCTTTTTCTAAAATCAACTATACCTCATAAATCATAATACCTATACAGAGATCTCTCACCAACTATCTTATTTGAACCATATATTTCAAATTTTGCGGTACAAAAAGCAGGAAAACTGTGTAGCTAAAATAAATACCAATAAATTAAACTCTTAAGGTGAGGTGATAAGTACGAAATTCTTCAAATACCTATAAGTATTAGTATTATTTGTATGTTTTGTGTTCATATGTTGCTAAGCATAATAATATGAATTTATTATTTAGAATTGCGTTTTACATTTTTTTTCGAATTCCTATTTTTGTCTTATTCTAATAACACTGAAATAGTAAAATAAAACACTTAGTAATGCGAATTACATTAATTCACAAAGAAAAAGATACATCTCACTCGTTTGGATTCGTACCCGTATTCGTAGAGAGAATCTGATTTATAGGTGCTCGCCTTATGCGCCGGACAAGGAATACGGACCAACTGCACCTGACCGGCAACAATAAAAACGCGACAAACACAGAGAAGGAGACATGCATGCCCAACATGTGTTTATATTATATATAAGGAAATATTTTCGGTTGACTTCGTAATAATATGCACCTCTTTTATGCACGTCCTTATGTTTTTGGTTTTTTATCTAATTTTATTTATGTTATGTTTTGTGTTTTAGACGCCTTTTGTGTGTGTTATGTTACAATTCAAATGCTGATGTTTTTACAACGCTTCAAAGTGGTGGACGCAACGCACCCATTACCACAATGTGGCGGCGGGGTACAAACAGTGCAAGTGTGAGTGTTCCTTGGCCCAGTGACGGCGGCACATTTTTAAATGTAAAAAGAACATAAACTTACTAACCTACAAATCTCATCGATGATCATAATAATTGTACTCACTGGGGGGTCATCGCCCCCTGGCCCCTTCATACCTCTGACACCTTATCGCTAACTTCCCTGGTTAGGTTAGCTATCAGTACTTTTCGTTACTACTGCCCATTAGTAACCGCTAGATTAACTATTGTTGCAACCCGTACAGAATTAGTACAGATCTTTCACATTACATTACAGCACGTACTGGAAATCGGTAAATCCGCTCGGTTGCTACCCGCTGCGGAACAACATGCCTCTACTAACTCACTAGCCGGAACAACATGTCCCCGCGGGATCCATTCCCCTCAATTACCATGCAATAATAAAGACACAAACCCTAAAAAGAAGTAATGTCTACCTACAAAAAAATTCCAAGAAATTTTGTTGTTGTCTTGGTTACGGCTCGTGAACTAATTTTTGTATTGGTCATTAATGAGTGTCCTACGATTTTCAACTATAATTTACCAAGGGCAGTGATAATCACCCGCAATAATTTTGACAAATAACATCCCGAAAGTGCGTTACCTTTAAGAAATAACCCTCGGCTTCGCCTCGGGTTATTTCTTGGTAATTATAAGGATTTATCACTGGCCGTGGCGAATTCGGGAAGATAAGTTCTTAAATAAATTAATAATTTTTCTGACAAATTCATTTGACACTTCCTTATAATAATATGTTGGTTTCACTGTAAGTCTATGTCAAATTGGAGGTTAGCAGGTTAGGTTTTGCGTCAGTCTGTGTCAAAACTGAAGCAAAACATAACCTGCTAACCTCAAATTTGACTTAGATTTACAGTGCCACCAACTTGTCATATGATACTACTTTTAATTAGGTAGTTTCCATGGTGATTGAAATTCACCCTAGGGTCGTTTTCACTTCTAGTGTGATCTGATTTGTCAAACTGACTCACGTGATTAAAAATAATCAAATTGGATTGGTCTGCAATATATGTAAGAACTTATCACAAAAGTATCCGCACAAACGGAAAATTTAAGAAAAGTGGGCGGGGATATAGACGGTAAAGGATATCGGAATTTTACAGCAGGTAGGAGGGGCAAAGTGTATCTACTTATAGTCATATGAATTGCAATTACATGTAACATTAATATAAATTAAATTTATAAACCTCATAAACTTCTTGCTGTCTATGAGGGAAATCCGTCCGACGTGCTGTATTGCACACATCGCACACCGATAGTTACATCACTGCCAAAAATGTGATGTGATGGAGGCCAAGGAAAAGACGTAAAGGGATTGACCGCGTAATGGGTGGAATGAAACTATGCAACAATTATTACAAACCAGCAAGATACTCGTTTTCGTACGGGCTAGAAACTTTTTTCTTCTAAATCTTAAATGAAGTCTCGAGTGTATAAATATACAAATTAAAAGTTATATTAATAAGTTATACGAAGATCTGAAATGGACTCACAGCGGAAAAATATGTAATAATGTAACCCATTACCCCTTTTAACTTTTACTCGCCTTTTACCCATTAGGGGTAAAATTTTTAAAAACCCTTCAAACACTTTCGAAATATTTTAAATAGGCATTTATATATACATTTTTTTAACTTAACAAACACGGAATATACGAAATGTTCTATAATTCACCCCCGAATTCGGATTTCCATCTTTAGGGACCAATTTAGGCAAAATCCTGAATTGCGTTTTTAGCAATTTGTATTGGCAACCTTTGTATGTAAGAACCAAATCGATATCTCATCGAGCCTAAGAGATATCGAGGAACTTGTGAAAACACATTTTGCCGCTTGTCACTCCATTAGCGATGAAATCTCCGAAAATAATTTCTCGGTACTTTACTAAGTAAGTAAAGGAACCTTTCTGCTGAATTTCAACTTCTTACCTGTAGTAGTTACCGCTTTGTGGCAAAGTATAGTAAAAATCATTTCACCCCAATTTGCCTCTTCGGGGGGTGAATACCGAAAATTAGACTAATTTATTAGACACGATTTTTAAAAGCAATTGATTTACGAGATTTTAACTTTATATATTCAGTAGTTACCGCACTATGACGATCTTTAAAAAACACATCTCATTTGACCCCTTTGGAGAATAAATTCCGAAAATGACGTCACCTTCTTTAGAAAGAGAACTGACTGTACTCAATATCAACTTCCTACGTGCAGTACTTTCTGCATTATGGCGAAATTTAGAAAAACACTTCTATCCCATCTAACCCTTTTAGGGGGTGAATTAAAAAAAAACCCCTGAAACATGTTTTCTCATTTTATATGAGGAACTGATTTGCTGAATTTCAACTTCCTAGGTTGTCGGTCAAACGGACAGAACCGCAGTCAATAAGATCCATTTTTATCCCTTTTTTACCCCTTGGCTTGGAATTTCTAAAAACTTCATCTGTGTGGTTGTCACTTAGTAAATGGAAGAGATCTGCAAATGTTTACGATTCTAACTTTTGTGGTTATTGAGATTTCCTGATTATCTGTCAGTGAGTAAGTTAAGATTTTATATACATATTAGATTCTAGCAGGATACCGCCTTGGAGGTGGATTTTCTAAAAATCCTTTTTACTCCATTTTATTCTAAAATGGATTCACAGCGAAAAAATGTATAGTTTTAACCGTTTGGCCCTTTTTACCATTTTTGGGGTGGAATTTAAAAAGAAAGAATGTTGTAACTCAACAAACACAAAAGATAACGAAAGATTCTGTAGTTCACCGTGAAGGGAAAGTAACATACCCTAAAAGTAGAATTTAGTGACGGGAATAATCAGAAAAAAGATTTTTTTTAAATTCGAAAATATATTAAAAAAAATACTAGGATGGTGCCGTCTAAAATGAGACACACTGTATATAGGGTTGCCTACACTGTCATTTTGACCCGAAGACTTCCGGTTTGGCAATCATTCTTTGGGCTTCGGGTTTTCAATAAAATTCTTCGGGTTAACTAAAGGTTGATACATACATAAATTGCGAAAAATTTTACTCATATTTATAAGCTACAGAGTAGAAGTCGCTGGTACTAAATTGGGCAAAGAGAACACAAAATAAACTTTTAGAAAATATCTTAATTTTTTTCAGAAAAATGGAGTTTCGTAGTAGTTTACTCAACTTCTAAGATGTATTTTGAACATTTCTTTTATGGAATGTAAAAAATGGTTTTGTTCTTTAGTTTCTATGATTTACAAAGAATTATGCTGAATGTAACGGGCCAGCTGGATCCCTAACCGATAATGTTTATTGTCATGCTTAAATGTAGAAGCTAAGTTGTATTTCATATGTTCTATTATTGGATTTAATATTGTATTTTATGTAAGCAAATGTTCACAAAGCTGGACGTAAATTTTGGTTTTCGCGTGTACAGCAAAAACTACTCTCTGTACGTGGGATGCTGGGATTTTTAACTCATGCAAATTTAACACAAAAGGCAACAGTCACACGCAGCCTCTTCTGAGAGGAAAGTATAATACGTTAATTCGCCCAGGGATATATGAGATAGTTTGAAGCGGACATAAAAGAGCCTGGCAGCCAATTTTTGCTGCAAATAGTGTTAAAGTGCAGCGATCCAGCGTTTGCAAATTCCACAAACGTATTTTCTAAGTGTACATGTAAGTACACCCGTTGTGCTATATTTAAAGGTCAATTTTGAAAGGCGCCAATTCAACTGTCTGTACGAGGCCTGCACGCGATCAGTGGTTCCCAGCATAATGTTCGCCAGGAGCGGGTAATGTAATCGAGCCGTGCCGTTTGCAAGGGTATGCAGCAGCCAGTTGCAGGTAAAATGTTTGCAGAGCGTAATAAGGATGCGTTTAACTGCAAACTTTTGCAAACGCGCAGGGATGTGTTTTCAGCGACTAGAATGAGTACCGGCTTCAGGCAATTTCAGTTTTGTTAGGCATTTTGACATTATCGTTCTTTGGTGATGTTTTACGTTAATGTATGTTTGCAACACGCCTGCTAGTATCCCCAATCCATATCGCACATAGGTTGTTTGAAAACTTAATTCTATTTTACTTTATTTTTATGAATGATTTTTGTTTTTTATGTTTTTATGTGTTTTGAAGTCAATAGATGATGTAAAGAATTCGGATTTTTTGTGCATTGCTTAACGTTAAGTTTCAATTCGACCAACACTATAAGATGGAACCACATTTTTGTTTTGGCAGATAATGATCTTGCATAAGCGATTACAGAGATATTAAGGAAGTTTCATGTTCACTAAGGGATAAAAAGGGCAAATAATTATTTAAATATTAAGGCGTACGAGATGTCTTCATCAAATTCAATTTATCCAAGAAGGGGTAAAAAATGCCACATTTCATATGCTACTTAAAAAAAATAAAACAATTTTAGGAATTATATCTTTATACTGTAAAAAACTATTTCACCTTGAACTTTTTTAATAATTTTATCCCACTCTTCCCCACAAATAATTTTCTTCGGATCAGCATCGCCAAAAGTGGGGGATTTTTTAAAAATTTTTGATTTAAAAAAACTTTTCACGACAATAATGTGTGCTTGTCTAAAAATCTATTTAGCCCCTATCATATAAACCAAGTGATTTTTACTTATTTAGAAAATGACGTTTTTTGAAATTATCAAAATCCAAAATGTGCTAATTTCATAAATTATGTAAGATTTCAATGAGATTTTTTTAAAGTGTGTTTTTTTAGATAACTGAACAATCTCAAAACCAAAAAACTTCTATTTTTTTTTAATTTTAACAAACATTTAATTTTTTTAATATTTTGTAAAATTTCACATACATACCAAGAATTTTAAAATTCAAATTTGTTAAGGTCAAGACTAAAGAACTGGAAATCAAAAATAACTATTTTTCCCATATGATGCCGACTTTTTGGTGGTTACTGTATGTAGATAGATTAAGGTGTAATATACCCCAGCATGCTTGGAAAGACAAGATAGGCAGCAGTGGAAGAAGATATTTGGTATCGGAAGACCCCGATAGAGATAAAAAATACAAAGACAGAGAGAGAAAGAGAGATATCAATGAGATCATGATAGATGTTTTTGGCTTCTACGAGAATATGTTTGCGCTTATTGAATGGTGGTCTGATCTGTAGTCTGTAGTCATTAATTGTAACACTGCTGTGTGATCTCATCCATTCAATCTGAAAAATTATGGAAATATTTCGAGTATTCCATGATTGTTTTCCATACTGTACTATTTCAATATTGAATTTCGTATCACACACAATAGTGTTTTTTTCACCTTACTTTTACTCTTTTTGAGCCAAGAGCAAAGAGCACTTTCTTCTATACGTTCATATCAGCGCGTCTTTGAACAACAAAACCTCAGAACGGGGCTTGGTCGAGAACCTTTTGAAAGCACTGGTATACCGAAGACAGAAAGAGGGGGCCAACGGGAAAGCAAGCACACAATGCGTATCGACCTCACTAAATACAGCCTGCAGCAGCGATGGCGACCCAGTGAGTACCGCAGCGCCGAGGCGAGTGAGTGTGTCTCCGTGCATTTTTTGAAATTTAAATATCCCGAACGCGCGATTATGTCACTCGTTTCGAATTAAACCAGGTGAGTGGTTGGGACGCCTCGCACACCCCGGCACCGTATTGATCCGACTCTTTCTTCGCGGAACCCTTGCCAAGTGTTGTTCGGGCAGGTCAGCCAGATTTCCAAAAAATCAGCTTTTGATCCTTTATGTAATGCACAGAAAACTGTCTTTTGTGTTTAAAAAAAAAACAGTTGAAGTTCGAAACAAAACATGTCAAAAATCTGCTCAAAACAATTGCATTTTAGACTAGGCTTCTGTGTGATATAAACCTATTATAGTATTTTGTTTGGTAAAAGCGGAAAACAAGTGAATTTAAGAATTTAAAGGGGACTAGTGCTACTCGGCGACAAACAGGTTTAATTTAATTATTTATTCGGGCAGGTCAGTCAGCTTTTCCGAAAATTGAATTGTATTTTGGTAGCTGAACAACATACGTCGTAAACCGAGTAAGTTAAAAACATACAAAAAATATCATTTGTTTTGCAAATATCAACCTAAAACAATTGAGGATCGAAATAATAACTCGGTTTTGTTTTGTGCATGTAACAATTGCATCTCAAAGTGGGTTTGGTAGCTAACATTAATTTTTGACATTTAGAGATACATCATACATCCATGCCAGTCTTTTGTTTTGTAAAATCGGCTCAAAACAAGAAACGAGTTTAATTTAATTATGAATCAAGTCGAATTGGACGTTTTTTGCCAACATATGGAAATTGCAGTCTTTTAATTTATTTTAAGACCCGCCAACCTTGAACAGATTTAAAACAGACAGAATATGTTGACCGGCTCCTTCCCAGCACTATTTTTCACATAACAAGGAGGATTAATCTCAAAATCGAGACCGTAAATAGCTCAATAATTAACAACAGGTTTAATTAAGTCTTATTTTTTAGATTACAATAAAAAGTCGTAATCTTGCGCCAGTTGATATTTCTGAAGCAATCGCTTTAACGTTTGTTTTTAATTAGAATATAGAAAACCCCCCTATGTGTAATTTATCGACGTGACACATGAGTAAATATTGGTAGATAATAAATGCACTTCCAATAATAGAAGTGAAACACTTTGTTGTACACACTTAATAAATTAATTAAATTAAATTTGTAGGGACACCTATTGTACAGGGTGAGGCATATCTTTTATTGCAGGGAAAATGTGGTTATTATTACACTTTTTATTAGATTTTTTCTTGCAAAGCGTAAAACTCCGCTAATTGTAATATATTGACGTGACCCATTTTGTTGTACACACTTAGTAAATAAATTAAATTAAATTTGTAGGAAAACCTATTGTACAGGGTGAGGCATAACCTATGTTACAGCGGAAACGAGGCAATTATAAAATTTTTTAATCCTAGATTTTTTGCAAAATATTTGTAAAATTCCGGTATGTGTAATTTGTTGACGTGACACATGATATTGATAAATAATGTAATTCTACTAAGGGAAGTGGAACACTGTGTTGTGAACTTAATAAATTAATGTAATTACATTTGTATTGAAATATATCCTACAGGGGGAGGCATAACTTATGTTACAGGGGAAACTAGTCAATTATGAAATTTTTTAGTCCTACATTTTTTGGAAAAATTTAAATATACCTACTATTCGAAAGTCTAGTTGAATTTTAAAAATAAGAGCTCTGTGATTTTTTAAATTGCAACTATGTATTATGTATTTTAATTTTTCGTTAACAAGTAAATGTAGGTACCCATGCATTGTTAATTTATTGCTAAAGTTTGGATAATCTACAATGAAAGCTCAAATTCAGTAGCCTATAATTTTCGAAAATGTTGATATAAAATAAGTTTTAAAACTACGCACACAATTTTTATTTCAGTTCTTTTAAATTGAAATCTGTTGAATTTTCTAAATTTATTTTATTTCATACTGTCCGGAAAATACGACTACGCCATTAATTTGAGTCCAGAAAGTAGAACATTACATCACAAGGCCAAAAAGTGTTGCTGAATAATATGTTCGTGACACTGTAAGTCTATGTCAAATTCGAGTTTATCAGGTTAGGTTTTCCGTCAGTTTTGAGACAGACTGACGCAAAACCTAACCTGCTAACGTCGAATTTGACATAGGCTTACAGTGCCACCAACATACTATTCATACGTTTGAATTTCCACAGCCGCCCCTTATGGACTTTTTTAATGAACATATTGTACAAAACAGTATGAAATAAAACATTGTACGATACACGGCCGTAAAATAGTATTAAATTATTAATAAGTCTTTTTCCGGCTTTATAACGTAAATAACTATATTCGTTGCATGCATGGAGCTTTTCAATAATTTTCCAAATTTCTCCAGATTTTTATTTTAAAATTTAGAAAAGCTAACGTGTCAATTTGCTCGATCTTGTAATATCAGTAGTTAGTATAACATTTTTACTACATTTTGTAGACACGAAGAAAACGGTTTTGACCATGAAATTGTAAGTTTGTAAGCATTTTTTGTTGAAGGAAAGAATTACCAAAAAAATATTGAAATAAAAATTATTATTGCATGATTTCATGACTTCATTAATTCCTACTAAACAGATCGTTAAATTTAATTAACATTAGTAAAATGATCAAGTTATTATAATAGCTACGAATAGCTACCGTTTGATCGAAAACTTTTAACCTATATAGAAGGGTGTGGCTGTGGAGCTTTTTAGAATTGAATTTATTGCAGTGATGAGTAAAAGTAACCTATACAATTTTGACAAATAAATTGAACTTTTACAGGATGGTTAATACCGAACACTAGGTGGTGCTGTGTATGGAAAATGCAAGATATAATTTTAAATAGCTGTAGTTGTTTTTGTTACTGACATTTTTATGTATTCAACAAAAATGTTTGTATTTGTTAAAATGACAGCTCTGATATAACCTTAAACTGAGAGATATGAAATGCCAATGTGACTGTTACAACCACGACTGCCAACAAATTGTTTTAACAAAATAATTCCACAACCCTCTGGTGGTTAAAAGATTTCGATCATACTGAATTCAAATAACAGGTACATTATGTAGGACTTTATTTAACAAGTCTTTATGGCTGAGTGGACTTTGCGAGCGAGGTTATAAAGAAGACGAGTCAATAAAGCCGGCTTATGTACGAGTAGTATACATATACAAAGCTTTATGTTTAACTGCTAACATAACAAAAAATTGACGTCTATTTTGTGACAAAGAAATTGACATTAGAGTGCTTTCGTGAATATTGACAAGCATTTAGTTTGACATTGACAGTTGACGTATAGTTGTTTATGTACTATTAAGGGCATAATCAATAGATTATAGCACGAGGGAATGTTTAAAACGCGACGCGAAGCGGAGAGAGCTATAATAGTGCTTTGGCACTTGGTACATACGTTTTATATTATTTTGGTTCACAAAATGGACAAAATTCAAGGATTCGGTATTTTGCTATGGTTTCTATGCAGATTATTGGTGTTGCTGTACTACATTGTCGGTGCTTGTTATACTGTATTTTACGTCCGCTATCGAGGGCCAATAAACAAGAGGGCCAATAAACGAGATTAAGGTTCCAAAATGAAATAATAGTTATTTATGGTATAAGTGTGTTATACGCGTGCCATACAAAATTTTATCCAACAACTCAATAAATATCCAAAACATAGATTTTGAAATGACAGCCGTGAAAAGTCGTAGTGACAATTTGGAAAGTACCAAGAGATCAATAGTTATTTATGGTATAGAGGTGCTATTTTACAAATAATCAACGAGAGAAAAGTTGAGCCCTCGAGCCGCTAGGCCTAGAAGGGTCATTTCTCGAGAAAACTATTTGTAATAACACACGCGTGCCATAAGCCATTTTATCCAGCAACTCGATAAATATTCGAAAAACATACATTTTGTATTGACATCCGTGAAAAGATTGACAGTGCTACAAACAATACAGTAGTGAGTGACCTGGTTTTTATCTCACTAGTGGGTTAGGGTTTTTTACTTCATTAGTGGGTTATGGGTCACTTTAGATGTCTAATCGATCTAATAATAGCCTTGTAACTAGGAGATGTTAGATAAAGGTACTTTATAGTACTAGTACAATAAAGTGACGTAAGGTTTACTTTATTTTACTACTACTAAAACTACTTTATTGCCGCAAAACTAGGTCATGAACAGTACTCTATAATGTAGTCGTACGTAATAGCTGTTTATATAGCAAGTGCATGATGTAGTATTTGACGAGTCTGCTTTATGGCCGAGCGAGTTTTGCGAACGAGGTGAATAAAGTGGACGAGTAAATAAACTGAGATTATGTACGAGTTTTGAAATTTGACGTCTATTCTGTGACAAGCATTTAGGTTGACATGGGCAGTTCACGTAAAGGTACTTTATAGTACTAGTAACATAAAGAAAACAATGGCATAAACAGTAGTTTAATAATGCAGTTGTACAAAATATTTATATTAACAAAATAAACGAAAACAAATTAAATGTAAAGTTCAAAAATAATTTAGGAATTAAGCCGTCAACATGACGGCAAACAAAGGTATTTCATGGAAATGCCTCTATTTTTTTTAAATATGCATAGTTTAAAATGGCCAGGTTTCGTGGTTATGCAACAACCATTTTCCTATTGCCAGGGTTGGTACTAGTTATTACTTGGTTATACAAGTTTATTTTCAACTTTCTAAGGTGGCCAACTCGCTATTTGATTTTTTAAATAGAACACATTGTACATTTTCAAAAATTCATATCCGTTATATATTTACCTTTCTGATATTTAGTTTTTTGGATTCTCATTATAGATTTCCAAATTCTAATTTTTTGTGATAATATAAACTTCTTAAAAATCGCATCGGCATTATTTGTTATAATTAAATAACTAAGTGAAGTATCTAAATGGGAAAGCTTCTAGACGTAAAAAAATACTGAATCATACAGGGTACTTTATTGTTTATTGTTTGCTCCAAAAAGTGTTGTTGTTTACTGTTAATAAATATTTCATTTTCTGTTGCTGTTTTGTATTTACAAAATGCGTGTATATTTAGTTGTCTTTAAAGTAAATCGTTATTTTTTTATTGTTTTACTACATTACCACAATTTCATAGCCGCATTTTAGGCGATACTGATAAACTTTTCTTGAATAGTTTATTTTTTCAATAACATGCTAAATATTTTGAAAAATGCCAACTTTAGGTGCATGACATGACATTAACTTCAAATATGCCGAAATATACTAGGTGTTCAATTTAAAAAACGTTAATTAATTCTTTCTAAAAAATGTCCTCAGTGGTTTCCTCTAAATGCAGATCTGTATAATTCAGCAAAACCAGTTGGACACCTATTTGGATTCTCTAATTAGCTCAAATAATGCCGTTATGATTTTTTTAAAAGATATCTGTAGTTAGCCATTGTGTTCCAAAGAAATTGATAAATTGGCAACGCCGCATGAGAATGTAAAGAACTAAAGATTATCAAAAAGGCAAGTAGACAACGCACAAGAATACCTGAAAATATACAGGGTGTTTTACTGCGAAAAGAAACGTATGTGTTCACCAGCAAAAACTGAACATCCTGAAGTTGAAAATAATTTTAGGTTATGAATAAGTTTTCCGTAAAAATAATTTTTAGCTATTCGTATGCATATTTTTACATATATTAATGATTTATATAGCAGATTATTGTTATTCTATTTGCTTTATTAGTGGCATATTAAATTGTTTGAATTTATTGTATGGAACGGCAATTCCCGTAATCCATGACAATGTTGATACTTGAAACATGTACTCCTTTTGAGGTGCTATAATTGAAATTTACTGTATTATAACAACTAAAGAAAGACACAATATATATGTAAATTTGAAGTATTCAGTAGGAGGTACTACTTAATTTTCATAAAAAGCAAATTTTTCCAAATTTATTATAAACTTTTAATTTTTTCTACCCTAAAATTTTGTAAATAAACATTTTTCATTATTTAGCTTAAAGTTGAACCCTCTGAAAACGAAGCGCAATAAAACAAGTTCTCAATATGTGTACCTACCCCAGAATTTTTAATAAAAACTTCACAGTTCTGTATATTTCTAGTACGAAACCATCGAAAAATCGAATATTCGTCTCCTGTTGGGAGCGCTGTTAGTAATTTCTCAAATACATACGCAATAAAAAAAAATTTAATATTAAAGCAGGAAGTGGAATGGAAGTAATGGGCACTCAACCATCCAGCCGGCGCATCTAAGATGAATAGTAAATACTTCCAATTGAAGTCTTATGAAAGATCCCTAAATCTAATTAAAACGACCAACTATTGGCATCGCAAAATTTGATTACATAACAAATATGTTCTTTTTTCCCAAGAAATTAATGATTTTGGTTTGCATCCTTTCCATCTAAAATAATCTGATTTATTCTGCATCATGTGAAAATGCTGTTTTTATGACTTCTAAATTGTAAATTAACGTGTTAAGGTCCATGGCAGCCTCATCACCTTACATGTTAATCGAATTTATATAAAAAATTAAATATATGATGAGGGGACGACGTCATAGCGATTTTGTTTACTTTTTGTGTGCAATGGTTAGGGTCCGAACTTAGTACAACAGAAATAAATAAAAATATTTATCCTTCTGTGATATGTTTTGTATGGTATGTTCAGAGAACAGGATCTTGTGTGACACCTACCCTCAGCACTGTGAGACTAAACCGAATACGCAACGGGCGAAGATTTAAATCAAGATTTATTAAATTTTAAATATTGTTCCTTGTTGAATTGTTATTCATGGCAATGTTATTACTTAGAACTTTGAGTATGACTTAGTATTATTTCTAAAAGCTTTCATGAATACTTGCTTTTCGCCACTTCAATATCTGATAGATAGAATGTTTCTCTTTTCACACGTACAAAATTTTAGGAAAAATCAACCGTCTGGGAAAACTTAATTTTTTCCAAAGTTGCTGTTTCTCTGGGCGATTAAAACTTTACAACTAAACATGTCTCAATCTTATTTCTAGTGAAACCTTCTGAAAACAATGCACAGCAAAATGTATGCGTGCACGCTACATTTTTTAGTAAAGAAATCACAGTTCTGCACAGTCTGAAAAAAGTAATACAAATTTTTCGTATCCTACAGCCATTTATGTGAACTCTAAAATATATGCACACTGCATCCGTTGTATTTTATTGTTTGCCTCTACGTGGAAAGACTGTAGTAGTCGAAGAGTCATCTGCGATTTAAAAAATATATACAGAGCTGTACAAAAGTATTAATTCGTCCAATGGAGAAATCATTGATCAAACTTAATGAAAAAAATGAGTATTGACAAATTAAAAAAATGAAATAAAATATTATCATTCGAGTATTTTTTTTATACTTTACCATGTTCTTATTAAAATGTAAAACTTTGAGTCTGTGGGTATACATCGAGATGATTTCTCTATGAAACTATGATAATTGTGATATTTTGGCAATAGCTCAGAGATTTGTGTTTTCTTCGCCTCTATAAATCACCCTTTCTTCATTGCATTGCCGAAAATTAGAGCTATTAGTTCAAAACTGCAGATCTAGGTAATTTTATTGAGTAGAAAATTGAAAAAAATACCGCATTATTGCGCAGCAGTAAAGTGAATTCATAGCTGTGATACATTAAAAGTGTAGAAATAGTACATTGGGTATCTAGGACGAAAAGCGTAACATTCCCGGACAACACAGGAGTCTGGGAATGTTGCTTTTTGTCCTAGATACACATACTATTTTCCGTCGATCGATATGAGTAATTTAAAAAAATAGGAAAACGTGTCTTTTAAATCTACCATGCAATGAAATTCCCGGCCTAGGACAGAAATATTATTCCTGTACATTTTTATTGTAAATTACCTAGCAACGGCTCAATAAAATTTTATCAATAATGTGTCAATTCTAGTACGATTGGCGGAAAAAAAACTTCTAAACTATAAATTTAAAAGTAATAAAAACGTAGCTAACAAATAGGTAATCCATAGAAAATACACATTGCCTAAATAACAACTGATGCGAGTAAATATTTCCTATAATTTTGACTTTTCAGTATTAATATTATTTGATTTAGAACTAGCCCAAACTATAAATGCAGTGGCTAATATGTAGAACCAGGTACTACTCGTAAGTTTGCAGACATCAGTGCTTCCAGTGGGACGTTATATCATATTGATAACAATAATTTTTACTCCAAAGTATGATGTTATTTGAGAGTTATATAGCCGTGTTTTCTGTTTTTCCCACTAGCTAATAATAATTTCTTTAATTTTATCTCAATTGAGTTTCAGACCAAACTCCTCCATGGCTTATAGGGCTCTGTACGGAAAATGTTTTATTTAAAATTTCTGTTGTAATTGTTGCTATTCATTTATTAACTAACGAAAAACACGCGTCCATAAAAGCTTTTCTAAGTTTATTTCGGTTGAGTGTCGGTGTTACAGACTGTAATGGGATTTGTCCCATCTTCAATGGAGATTTTTAGTTTTGTAATGTAAAATTGCACCAATCCAAGAGTTCTTGCATTTTCGTAGTCTTTCAATTATGACAATATTTTAAAAAATATCAAGACAGAAGAATTACACACAAAATTTAGTGTTGTAATTTTTTAAATAGAATATATATTGTAAATTGTGCTTTCGTAAAGCTAGCTTTAGAATAACGATCTTGTGACTTGATTTTAGAACCAGCACACCTTGAACGTATTTTTTAAAGGTTACGTAACATGCGGAATATTGAATAAATTACTTAATTAGATTGTTGTAGTTTTTGCTTTTTCCGCCGACAAATCTGTCGATTTACTAAGTGATGTTAATATGCCGATAATCTTTAAAAGTTGCACGTATGCTAAAGGTAGATATCTTAAGTTTTTAAGTTTTTAATGAAATGCTAATACAAAAATTAAAGAAAAGCATTAATAAAAAAGCTATTTAAAAAAACCTTTTAAAATGCTGTTGTCATTAATAAATCCTATTTTTAATTTTTGGTTAACAGTTTATAATCCAATAGCTTTTTTATGAATGCTTTCCTTCAATTTTTGTATGTATTTGCATTTCATTAAAGGCTGAAAATACAAAAATTAAAGGAAATCATTCATAAAAAAGCTATTGGATTATAAACTGTTAACAAAAAATTAAAAAATAGGATTCATTAATGACTACAGCATTTTAAAAATCGCCAGCGTGGCCGAGCGGTTAGGGAGCTCGATTGCGGCGCCACGGTACGGAGTTCAATCCCCACATCTGGCAACTGGTGGGTGGCCCATCGAGTCGCTTGAAAAATTGGGTACCGAAACCACAGTTGTGGAAGTAGGGAGAGTAAGGCAGTCGTCGAAGGCGTGATGCTAACCACATCACCCAGTATGCCGTTAACGGTGTGCCAGATGACTGGGTTTCGGAAAGAGATATTTCGGCGTGGCTTCAACTTCTTCAAATTATAGTTTTAGATAATTTCAACATTTTTAAAATGAAAACGATTGGCGACTTTTATTTTACTCCGGACGTATCTGTTTTAATCGCCGTGATGGCATTTTGTTTACAACCAAATTGTCCACAAATGTCTATTACTAGTGAATCACCCGAGCTACTCTTCGGTTCTCTAATTTAAGAGATTCATTAATATAAATTAAAAAAAGGATGCATCGGTCGGGAATAGAACCCGGGCCGCCCGCATGGCAGGCGAGCATTCTACCACTGACCCACGATGCTTCGTTGAATAAGGCCCTGCTATAATGGAACATTAAGGGTTCACTAATTGCAGGATTTAATTAAAACTTTACTTTTTTGAAAATGAAAACCGGCCTACGATCCAAGTCTAAAAATTTGCAAAATTTTAAGCAATCATAGAATTTAATCGGTCAGTATCTTTGGAGGAGATAGCGAACAAACATCAAAGAGACCAAAGATTTTATGGTATCTATAGATGTACAGTAAATTTGTACAAGAAGCAAACTGGGTAGATTCACATTTTGAACTACAAATTACAATTCTATATTTGAGAACAAGTTACTCTCTGACTAAAATGCTTTAACACCTCAAAAACCCCTTAGCCGGTTTTAGTGAAACTTTGAAGGTTTATTGGTGCTATTAAGGATCCTGTTTTGGCGCACTTAAATTTAAATTACTTATAACAGGGGCGGCCGGGATTTTTTTAAAACTTTTAACACCCAGCGTCACGCACGGACTCATGTTTATTAGGACTTTTTTGTTTGTATTGATGAGATTTGTGAGAGTAAAATATCCGAACGTATTTTTAAACACTCTGTATTAATTTAAATATTGTAAAATTTTCTGTCTAATTTTGAACTAACCTTCTGAAATTTGTAGTGAATTTAGAATTCTGAGCAGCTCGTTATGAGAAGATATGAACTTTTGATGTGCTAAAAATTATTTATTGTGCATCACTTATTCGACATAATATAAATATAAAACTCGAAATTTGGTTTATTTGTTTATTAACGTTTTGACTTATTTCCATTGCTCAATCGATTATTATTATTAAGTTTACCACCATAATTTTTAATCGACGTATTGGCTGTGGAATTAATTATAATTTTCGCTATTCTTTCCTCGCTATGGTATTGGCATCCAATAAAATGAACCAATTGATTTTACCGCAGTGGGTAATAACTTATTATTAGAAGACGTACAATCGTATTTACATTTGTATAACTGCCTCGACACACAGAAAAACTTATTCGCATGATCAGAATATCTCTCTACTTTATTCACCGACAAATATTTTACAATGCTTGCAAGTCACCATTACTATAACAATGCAATGACCTGTTTATAATGGTAATTTACGTAGATATTTGTGCAAAACTGTTGGTAAATCACTCACATTGCAAACTACCAAACACTAACGAAGACACTAAGTAACTCGTCTATTACAAAAAGTTCAATTTTAATCAATAATTTTAACCAGTGTGTAGCTATGATCTATACGTCTTCACATTGCGGCCATTAGAAATAACCGACCTACTTTAGTCGACGTCATGTTGGTCCTATTCTTAAAATGGTATTGCCCAGGAGCGGTTCTCCAGTTTTGCCATCCTTAATATTGAATCCGCTCTGCCAAGGATGATATCAACGATCCGGCCCTTGGAGATATTCGCCTAGAAAAGTAGAAAATCGATGTTACACAGTATATTTCATACTTCTTGCTTCTAATTAAATTATTTTCTTTGCTTTTGAGACTTTCATTTGTCCTAATTTCTAAATTAGGAGAGGGGGATGAACAAGGAGACATTCAAGAGTGCGAATTGATAAGGGAACTTCCTACGCCTATGATTTTGACATTTGTGAACGTCAAACATAAAAAAGAATAAAGTGATTCTACTCAGTTTGACTCGCTTTTTTGCTCCTTATAAAACTTTTAGAAGAATTCCCAAAAAGTTTCCATTCCACGTATATTTTTACAGCACTGAGATATCTTAAGTGACACGACTCGTACCATTTAAAGCAAATTAACTGCAACACGATTATTCATAGTAGCCTCATGTGTTGAGAGTAACCCTGTTTAGTCTACTGCAAAATTCAGCCTTCGAATTGAGGATTTGGTCGTAATTATAGATGGCTTGAAGCAAAATGCCAACCATATTACCGTAAAATTGCGATTACGATTAGTGTAACAGCTGCTTATAAAAATTGTTTTTAATAAATTATGTTCAAGGTCTTGTTTCAGAAATTATAAACAATCTAATAGAATGTTTCTTTATAAATATATAGTAAATGCTAGAAAATATTGACTAAATGTACACTCAGTTGATACCACAGTGGTTGTGGTATCAGTAAAAAATGTGATAAATTGTTTAATTTTAACCACAAGTTATTTTTTATTATGCAAGTAACAACTATACTTCTTTGGTGATTACCGTACTACTAGTGAACACCCTATATAGCGGCAAAAACGGTTACAAGGTGAGCGTATCGATCGACGATTAAGCGTAACTGGAAGCACAATTGAATCGATTCAATTGACTTCTGTGACATTCCGATCCGTACTGCAAGGATGGCCAATTTTAACTGTAATTATAAAAAGCTGCCGAGATGGTATTTCCGGTAACAACTTTCTATCGAGCTTTACGGTCGATGCTTCCTTCGAATTGAAACAACTGCAAGTGCATTCTTGCGTCAACCAATTTAATAAGAGAAAAATCTTGCATCATAAAGTGCCCTTACTTCCAGAACTCGCCTTGTGACTTCCTGAAAACTAATCTTAACTGTGGCAAAAGACACCTTGAACGCTGCATTTTAGATAAACACGGGAAATGGTCGTCGATAGCGCTCGTGATAACGTTTGTCAAATTTACCTTGAAAATTATTCTAATTGTCTGAAAAAACAGCGGCGGCGCTGAGCAAAGACAAGCGAATTGCAATGCACTTGTTTCGTTAACTATGCATAGCCGCCCTAAAAAGACAAAGCCCTGATTGCTGATTGGGCTTTGTATCGCCCCTGACAAAAGATAAACGGGCTTTTAGGCAAACAAAAGGCGTCACGCACCTTTACGGACTTCCATTTAGTTCTGCCTTGAATGCGTCCTGGATTAAGTTGTAAAAAGAAATGCGATGATCAGTTGTTTAGTGTGTTTGGAATACGGTAAATTCTGGTAAGCTGGGAGTGAAGAGGATTACTAATAAAGGTGATTAAAAGTGTAACATTTTTCTCGAATAGAATCGAGAGATAATAGCGATTGGTATTAACAAAATATTGTAATAATGTTTATAACTGGAAAATGCTTCCCTATACGCTAATATGACATCAAACTACTCGTAATATGTCATTAGGCTAAAGAGTTATGGGTTATAAAAACAAAAGAAATGTAACAATGGCATGTTGGAAGTAGCATTGTGCAGTTTGCATTGACGTTTATTGCCTCATTTGAATAACTAATTTTGCTTACATCTTTTGCCACGTCATATCAGATACCGCTTCTAGTTTACAAAAGCATTCATGAAGGCACTATTGTCACAACATAAATAGAAAAAAGAAAAATTAACTTGATGAGCATCTGTAAACAACTTTCCGCAAAATTACTAATTTTGTTGCTAATAAAGAGACTAATAATCGTGAAAAAATAATTGTAGCTCTCCCAATTTATAACAAACTCATATTCAAAATTTTTATTTGCAGCAAATAGGTATGAATAATTATTTTACAGGGGAACCTATTTGTTTGGAAAACAACTGCCTACAGAAATAACATCAACATTAATTGTTTAAACCACACCCTTTATAATTTTTGTTGTATATGAATCCAGGAGTACATTCTAAATACAACGATGTAAATTTAGAAATCATTATTATAAAACTCTAGTTTTAACTATGTTGCTCCACTTCCTACTGAAATGGAAGTGGTCATAGCAATTTACATCGTGGATAGTTTTTGTTATACGTGAATTCAGATATTTTTTCGAAATTGAAATATATAAACCTTACAGAGATATTATAAAAGGTAAATGTAAACTATTTTGCTCCATCTTCAATTAAACGGAAGTAGCCATAACATTAATTCTGGAATTTGTATATGTGGAATATCATTTTTATTACACTTGGATTCAGGTATTTTTTCTAAATCGAACGACGTAAATGTTGCAATTGTTACTTTTAAAAACAATATATGTTTTACATGCAAATTGTTGACACATTATAAAACGTTAGTTTTAATTATTTTGCTGCACTTCCTGTTAAAACGGAAGTATCCTTAACATTAATTCTGGAATCGATATCTTGTAGTTTTGTTGTACATGAATTCAAGAATTCTTTGGCAATTGAACGATATAAACCTTGCAATCGTTCTTATAAAACATTAAGATTAACTATTTTGTTCCACTTCCTGTTAAAACGAAAGTATCCGTAAAATTATGTTAGGTTCTTCGGATTATGTCGTGGTAGTCGATTTAAAATTGACGTTTCGCTACTTACGCAGTCAGCTTTTTTAGAAGTATTCTAAAGACTAGAGAACCTACCATTATGGACAACGGCCTTGAAAATCTGCATTCCCGTAACATTGTATCTGGAATTGACAGTTTTTTCTGTAGAGCTTTTGTTGTATTTGAATCCACGCATTTTTTTTAATTCAATGGTATAAACCTTCTCTACGTTGCTATAAAAAGACATTTAAATATTTTGCTTCACTTCCTGTTAGAGCGGAAGTAGCCTTAACATTAATTCTGGAATTGACAACTTGTAGGATTTTTATTGTATAAGACTTCAAGCATTTTTTTCTGAATTGAACGACAGAAATTTCGCAGAAATAAGATAATATTCTACTTCATACTCATGATCTACTTCATGTTAATATGGAAGCAGCTTTAATGTTAATTCTGAAGTTGGCATCATCTAGAGCTTTTGATGCAAGTGAATTCGAATTTATTTTTAATTGAAAGATATGACTCTTGCAAACGTTACTTTTAAAAATAAAGATGTAAAATATTTTTTCAAAATTCCTACTGATTGTTTTTACAGTGTTGCTGGTCCGTTATTTTTAATTTTTGGGAATACGCAATACGTGAAAATCAGTTATTCCTTATTTACAAAACGGCACGTTTAACTGTTTTGCTCCACCTTTGTTAAAACAAAAGTAGCCTTAAGATTAATTCCTCACATAGTTATTATAAAACGTTAGTTTTAACTATTTTGCTCCACTTCCTATTAAAATTGACGTAGCCTTAACATTAATTCTGGAATTGACATACTGTGTCGTTTTTATATCACTTGGATTCAAGCATTTTTTTAAAACTCAACGACGTAAACCTTTCAATTGTTAATTTTAAAAACAAAGGCATGAATGTACATGAAGTTAAGATTTTTTTCGAAATTGTACGCTAGAAACATCGCAGACATAAAACGATAGTTCTAACTATTTTGTTCCACTTCTTGATAAAACGAAAGTAGTCTTAACATTAATTCTGAAATTAACATCCTGTAGAGCTTCTGTTGTACATAAACTCAGGTATTTTTTCTAAATTGAATGATATAAACCTTACAATCGTCAGTATGAAAGGCTAGTTTTAACTATTTCGCTCCACTTCCTGTTAAAACGGAAGTAGCCTTAACATTAATTATAGAATTGACATCTTGTAGAGTTCTTGTTGTACATGAATGCATGCATTCTCTTTTTAAAATTGAACTACATAAACATCGGAGAGTTATTATAAACGCACGTTTTAACTTTTTATCTCCACTTTCTGTAAAAATGGAAGTAGCTTTAACATTAATTCTGGAATTGACATTTAGTAGAGTTTTTGTTGTACATGCTTTCAGCATTTTTTCGAAATTGAACGATAGAAACCTCGCAGAGATATTACAAAGCCTTAGTTTTTACTATTTTGTTTCATTTCCTGTTATAACAGAAGTAGCTCTAATATTAATTGTGGAATTGACATCATGTAGAGTTTTTGTTGCACATAAATTTAGCATTTTTTCGAAATTGAACGATAGAAACCTCGCAGAGATATTAGAAAGCGTTAGTTTTTACTATTTTGTTTAACTTCCTGTTAGAATGAAAGTAGCTGCAACATTAATTGTGGAATTGACATCTTGTAGAGTTTTGGTTGTACATGATTTCTGGCATTTTTTCGAAATTGAATGATAGAAGCCTCGCAGAGATATTACAAAGCTCTAGTTTTTACTATTTTGTTTCACTTCCTCTTATAACAGAAGTAGCTTTAATATTAATTGTGGAATTGACATCATGTAGAGTTTTTGTTGCACATAAATTCAGCATTTTTTCGAAATTGAACGATAGAAACCTCGCAGAGATATTAGAAAGCGTTAGTTTTTACTATTTTGTTTAACTTCCTGTTATAACAGAACTAGCTTTAATATTAATGGTGGAATTGACATTATGTAGAGTTTTTGTTGCCCATAAATTCAGTATTTTTTCGAAATTGAGCGATAGAAACCTCGCAGAGATATTAGAAAGCGTTAGTTTTTACTATTTTGTTTAACTTCCTGTTACAATGGAAGTAGCTCCAACATTAATTGTGGAATTGACATCTTGTAGAGTTTTGGTTGTACATGAATTCGGGCATTTTTTCGAAATTGAACGATAGAAGCCTCGCAGAGATATTACAAAGCGCTAGTTTTTACTATTTTGTTTTACTCCCTGTTACAACGGAAGTAGCTCCAACATTAATTGTTGAATTGACATCTTGTAGAGTTTTTGTTGTACATGAATTACATAAATTCGGGCATTTTTTTCGAAATAGAACGATAGAGACCTCGCAGACATGCTATATCAAACGCTAGTTTTAACTACTTTGTCTCAGTTCCTGTTAAAACGGAAGTAGCTCTAACGTTAATTGTGAAATTGACTTTGTGTAGAGTTTTGTTGCACATGAATTCCAGAAATATTTTCAAAATTGAACGATAGAAACCTCGCAGTTATTAAAAAACGCCTGTTCCAACTATTTTGGTTCACTTCTTGTTAAAGTGGAAGTAGCCTTAACATTAATTCGGAATTGACTTCCTATAGAGAACTTCGTTCACGTGAATTCAGGCATTTTTTGAGATTGAAATTCACAACTTTTACTGAAAGTAACTATGCCTGAACTGTTATTTTTAAGTTTTCAAAAAAACGCTGCTTCCTGTTAATGCGGAAGTAGCAGTGATATTATTTTTTTAATGGTTCCCAATATATTTTTGCCCATCGCTTTTTAAGTTCTGCGTAAAGCTAGTTTGAAATATGAAATTATTATTTTTAATCGTTTTTATGACTGCTTTATTCTCGAAAATACGTGTGTGAAATTTCCCTGTTTAGGTATAAAACAGCAGCTTGGTTGTCCGGTTTTCAAAAGTAACTGTGTTACAATATGTCTTTAAGGTTTTAGAATATTTTTATTTTTGTTAAAACGGAAGTACCATAGCTTCAATTTTTTAATAAAACGCTGTATGTTTTTACGCCCATTGGATTTAAGACTTGTATGCTCCTTTAATGAAATGTTAAGATCTATACAGTCGTTTTTATCAAATTTTGTTTAATAGGTATTAAGAATCCGGGGCTTGTAGCTTAGTTTTTGCCAGGATGTATATTTATTTATTCATAGTAAAAATAGAACTATTTAGTACCACGCTTTGAAGTTATGTTTAGAAATAAGCTTAGATACTTGTGTCCGCTTAATACCTTTTTCAAATCGTGCCAAATAACTGTAACATGTAAAATTAGTTGGTACAGGTATTTGAAAGTTGTAAAAACCAACAAAAACCTAAAAACTAAAATTTGGGTTCTTCTTTTAATAAGCGTCCTAGTGACATCTAAATATTTTAAAAATGTATTCAGCACAATAATTCTGTATATTTAATAAAATTGGAAAAAACAATATATTGTTTCGGTCAAACCGGAAGTGGACTTGAGTCGACCTTCATTTGGTTTCCATTTACAAACAGCTTCCATTGAGTCATTTTTGTGCAACCCACGTAGAGGGCGCTCGAACTGCTGTGAAAAACAAGAATGAAATCATTAGTTTTTTCAATTATTAACAATATCCACGTTAAGTTTGTTAAGCAGAAGACATTTTATAGGATGTTTGATAAAACAAGTTGGCTGGATCTATCTTTACAAAGCTTTGCCCAGAGACTTACAAATAAAATACGAATAAAAAAATCGGCGATCTAGTTGGTCCGCGAGTAAAACACTGTAAAAACCTATTTTGATCTGCCCGTGACAGTTCCATGGCCGTCTATCTATAGCAGCAGAAACGTTCGCCCGTTTCCACTTCCACAAAATTTCAAAAATCTGAGTTCACTTAAGAATGAACCCCTAATTTCTAACACGATGATTCATATTTTATGTGCTTCAGAAATGCCAGAGTACACGTAACGCATCAGCCTCAAGTGTGTGATGATTTTATATTGCAGTGATGACGAAATTGTTTCGCAATGGTTATTACTAACATTAATCTTCGAGAAAACCTTGTAACTCTCGTTTCTATTTCTTGTGATCGCACCAAGGCGTCTTGGTGGGAAGAGCCCCATTCAAATTTTGCTTGATTACATAAGGCAGCGTCCGGGGGCGCACGCTCTCCAAACAATTGAAGTCTGGCTTCGAAAATTCCATCAACAAACGCCAAAAAACAAAGCAAAGCGCGCTCCAAACTCGCATACCTGAAAATTGGAGCAGAGATATATTTATAAGTAAAGATCTGGGAGAACTTATTTTTGGTGCGCGCGGTCTCGACGAATTTTCAGCGAGACAACCCTCAGCCGTCCTTGTTTAACGCACACGTTTTTGCAGGCGGGGTGAAAAATTCACGCGACCATCCGGGAAAGCATGAGGATCCAAGGTAGAATGGCGCTGTCATGGATTTAGCGGAGTCCGTGGACGACTTGATCTGCACTTTTGACGGAACAGGTGACAGAACCATGGACACCCTCGCCATGTTCATATTCGGGTGGATCCTGGCGGCCCTTTTCCTCCTCTGGCTGGGGCGGCTGCTGTATTCCCGGTTCATCCTGAAGGAGAACGCGATCGACGCGAAAACGAAAACCGAGCCGATCAAGAGTGCCGTGGAGAAGCCCGCGGAGAAGGCGGCCGTGGGCGCCGACCTGGTGGACGCGAAGACAGTGAAGAAGTCCAACAGTGCACCCAAAAGTGGCGGAAAAAGTGCGGGTTACGTGCCCCCGACACCCCCCGTGCGCAAAAGACTTACGAGGCAGTCGCCAGGGCCGGACTTGAAGAGGTCGACCAAGTACTTTCCGGCGCCGCAGTGTACAGGGGCGGACAATGTTAGTGTGTTGTGGGTTAATGACGTTTTCCAGTGGCTCTACAACGATCTCGTCATTGTCAACGAACTGCTTAACGTGTGGATACAGTTCCTCAACGACTATAGCAAGAAGTCTGTTACAGAGGTATGTACATTTCTTTTTTTATGTTTGGTGTGGCAATAGATTTAGGCTAATGTTAGACGCAATTCAAATTCTCATACTTTTACAAAGTATCAAAGTGGGGCGGGGTACAAACAGTTCAAGTGTGAGTCTCTTTTGGCCCAGTGGTTAAAAGCAGGCCTCTGGCCTATCATAAGAGGAAGAAGAAGAACATAAACTTACTGATCTGTCAATCTCATCGATAATTATAATTGCACTCATCGAAGGTGGTCGTCCCTCTGGCCCCTTCGTATTTCCGGTAGCGACGCTACAATATCCGGTCTTGCATCAGTCAGCATCAACGCCGTAGCACCTTATCGCTACCTTCCGTGGTTGAGTTAGCGCTCGGTACTGATTGCTAGTACTGCCTAATAGTAACCCCTTAGGTTAGCTATTGTTACTACTCATACAGAGTTAGTAAGTGCTCGGTTCATAACTAAACTACTGGTCTTTCTCAGTACAGCACTTACTGTAAATCCGCGCGGCTGAGTTCTCAAACGCATGCGAGAACTAATCGCTGCGAAACAGCATACATTACGCGGAATTCATACTATCCTCTGCTGTAATTTCCAAAAAGCTACCAACATTATGCAATGCATTCTACAGTAGCTACCATCTAACTCACTAACTAAGGATACACATGGCGGCGCTCGCAGGTTCGCCTCACATTGTTGCAACTTATAATTTATTATTGGTTTGCATAATCACATAAGCCCACGAACTACGCAAAGCACCCAGGTCGTGCCACTGTAACAGCCCCGAATGTTTTTATTCGGAATTTTATCTCTAACCCAGTAGATATTCTTCGGCGTAGTACATTTGTTGCACCTGCATCGTGGGTCTCCCAAAAAACAAGAACTCGTGATTTAACGCCTACTATATTTGTCAAGATTGTATTACATTTTAGGGTTCTACTATTCTAAACCGTAAAGCAACAAGAAAGTAGTAAACGTAATAAATCAAAAGTGAAGAATAAATATACCTTAAAACTTTCAAATATTTTAACTCCCACATTAATAAGTAAATGAGTTAATTTCATACATATATCTTAGGGCAACATTTTAGACCGTTTTATGGTGCGACCCAAAACAAACTAATGATCTTGCTCTGGCGATCTATAAACGTCGAATTAGCGACTAATTTATATCAGACGAGTTAGCTTAAAGCCATAAAAACGCTGTAGCGAATGAAATTTTGGGAACACTTCAATAAAATGTAATTATTCTCCACATATACAAATGGGCAACCACGTAAAGAGTGCCTCGTTCATTGCCCCCGATCGTGTTTATATTTACTTCTGCCATATCACTTCAGCGTAGGATTTATGCCCCCTCGACTTGTCCACTTGTCTACTCGGATGGAATCGCCTGTGAACGAATGTGCTAACGGTCATTGTGTCCACGAGAGTTTTGCGTCAACGATGGGATTTATGGCCCCACGACCTGTCTATCGGGTGAGGCCTTGCTTCATTCTTTTGAAATCGCCAACGGGGTCATTGTGTTCTTCCTAGGTAATAGTTCGTCTGGCTAGTTGGGGTTCCCTGCAGCGCGTGTTTATCGCCTTTGCAGTGTCAGAATGCTGCAAAATTTTTAGCGCTTGCGTTAATTGCTGTGCGGTTCTGACACTGCATTTTTAGTGCGTGTCGATCCCTTGCGGCCCGCTTGAGATTCAGTTTTTAAAGCTCGTCAACTTCAAGCGAATCCCCTGCTAGCATATAACGGTTTTGTTTTCAACGGAAGTTTTATGTGCTTCATCCGTTAACTCTTTTCGCGGGGGGTTATGCTCGCTAGAAGCTATCTTTTGGATATAAATTAGTCGAAAATTCAATGTTCGGATTTTTGTTTATATTTATGTTATTTATACAAACATATTTTAATGGAAGGTTCTATGTTTAGGTAGCTTAAACATTTTGCGTCGAGATGTCAAAGTTGTCCGATTCCCGTATTGTTACACGTCCCTAGTATTTCGAGATGTTCCTGCTTACAAGTTTAGAGAGTCGATTAAGTGCGTTTACTGCAACTATTATTGATTGATTAGTGCGATGTTTAGTCTACGAAACTCTCAGCATCCGGCTCCAGCATCATAATTCAAAGGCGTCTATCTTTTTGCGCATATTAATTTTTATTGTCCATCTCTCTGAGTCGTAACTGACTACCGGAAAACCAGAGTTCTCTTATTTTTGTGTTCCTTGTGTATTCTACAGCTTGGTCATGGTTGTTCTGTCCATCGCCAAGCGTCTTCTAATTTCTTCATTACATCGGCTTTTAACTTCGGTTTTGCTAGGTGTAAATTTAGACCCATTCTTGCACTTTTATTCCTTATTCTGCTTAGTAGTTCCCACATTATTTGTTCTGGAGCGAAACATACATAAGAAAGTGCGAAAATAGATACCGGTAATGCGGTAATTCGAACAGTATATTTATGTTTTTGCTCATTGGTTTTAGTGTAAATAAATTTATTAAATCCAAATTTAGTTGTGTAGCTCCATAAATGGAATAAACACGACATATGTAACATTAGAAAATCAAAATCAAATTGTTCACTTCAAACCTAAATGCAATACGAATTAACTTCAGATTTTTGAAATGTTCTTCTAGAACATGGTGATTGAATTTAGTACTATCGGAAATGCTTGTCATACATATACATATTATAAATATTATAATTTTTGGTTTAAAATTCGAAGTTGCCTATATAGCTAGTAGTTCCACTCTACTTTTTTGTGCCAATGTGTCGGTTTCTCTCTGAACTATTTGTTTTCTCCAACCGAATCTAATGTTTTTGTTCTGTTAAGAGGTCTGTTGGTACTTTGGTGGGTTGGTTACGGTGTTTGTTAGAAATTACACACACGAATAACTCCACCACTTTTAATATTCTTTATTTAACGCAACGGATTACAGACATAAATTAACTGGTTACGTGTGCGGATTAGCTTTTTATATTACTACAAGTGCAGAGCGAATAGGTCTGTTTAATCAGGCATACATATGGGCGGTTGTGGATCTGACACTTGGCCCGTGGAAAACACTCAAAGTAAATGTTCCACTCAGTATGAGATTAATATCAAACGCATTGAGGAATTGACTCTTTGCGTGTCTGTTTAACCAAAGTGGTTTAACAGGCGAAGACCTGATATGCGATGATCCTGTTCAACCCCATCGCTCTGGTTTATATACCCATTTTACACAATATACAAAAAGAATTTTCTATTCTAGTGACAACAATGGTATTGTATTCACAAAACGGAGGATGCGTTCACTTTCACTTGGGACGCAACGGTTGGAGGTTTTATGAGTTTTTGACCCACTTGAAATTCACTAGATTTTTACAGCTGCAGTTTTGTATTGTGACTTCACTTTCGCTTCTGATTTAGAAAAGTGTATTTTAAGAAACCCTTTTAGTTCGAGGGACGTTGAATAATTTCTCTCCATTGAATTCCGCGCACAAATCACCTTTTTAACTGCGTGCATCCGTTTGCTAGAAAGTTTTCTAATGGTACTTAAGCTAACTGCTTGCATTTCACAAATATTTATTGCGGACAGGCACTGTTTATTTTATAGTCGAGCTTCCTTTCTTTGGAATTCTTACGCTAACTGTTGACACGAGTTATTGCGATTTATGGCTCCACTACAGTACCCTCATTGTTGAGGAGGTTGACTGCTAAGGCACTGGGATGAAAATGTAGTCTGTTCCTAGATTTGATTATCAATTTTTCAACTTCTTTTACCAATTTTATTTTGAGGGATGGGTATATTCTTAGATATGTGGCAATAGTTTTGACTGGAATTTAAATACTATTTAGGGTAACAGGTGGACAGATGACATGTCTTGTAATAAAACATTGATATAAGTTTTATTCGCCGATGTCAAAGATTTAAAAAAAAATTAATCAGCAGGTGGATGTGCCACGTCACACTTTGTTAAATGATCTTTTTCTGTAGATCTTTCTCAACAGAATTTGTTACACTGTGCATATGGTGCTTTTGGTTAGAGAAATCAAGAGATATCGAAGTGGTCTTATAAAATACCTCCTAGCATGTGATTTTCCCAGAATGGGATCTAATTACGCTAGGGATGCTTTTTCTAATTTAAAGATGTTTATAGCCCTATTAAAGCCACTACAAACTTTTGAAAGCAACAGGAAACTTCAAACTTCACAGCTACATTTTTCTAAAACACGACGTGACAGAGTTTACTATGCCAAGCCGATTAAAAGTGTTGCTTTGTTGTTCCGCCAAGGAAGAAAAATATTCTTATAGTTTGATTTTAAAGTTCTGCATACGCTTATATAGCAAACCGCCGTTAATGTGTCTGGTTTATCCTATTTTAATAAATAGAACCATAGAACCATAGAAGATAGCTGTATCTGACATATGCCCCAACAACGCCCTGTTGTTTTGTTGGAATTCGACATCTTCGTCATCTTAAAGCTTCCTTTTATCATCACATTGCTATATTGGAAATAAATATAATCCGTAGATTCATCAATAGGTATATAAGAGTACCAGAAGTCCCAAACATAAGGCATTTATGATTTTGTGTATTCCTGTTGTAAGCTGTGCTAGAAATTGGATGCTCTTTGGGATAAATAATTTTTAAATATAGAATTTTCCGCTTCCTGGTAGTTCAGATATTCAATAGCCATTAAACTCCCTGTTTTTAGAAATTTTATAGCGAAACTAGGATTTTAGGAAATTTTGTTTTTTCAACTACATATTTATAACACTTTTTGCTATCTTTACGCATTGTAAAACGATTTTGTGAGTATTTGAATTTAAAACATCTCACAATTAATGGTAGTCTAGAGTTTGTGTAACTTTAATGTATAAAGCTAACATCAACGGTAACTCGTTATTCTAGTCACTTTATGTAAAGCCGGATATACACGTTGTTATTACGGGTTCAAGCTGAGTGGTGAGAGCCGCAAATGTTTAACAGGGCAGCGTTCGCAGAGTTCACAAAAATCACACAAAATGTGGCAAACAGTAAACTACTAAACGAAAACAACAAACTAGTATATACGGTAATATACGGAAGATCTTGTACCGCTCCCTTTAACGAAAGGTGGACACAGCCTGGGCTTGCTCAAGAACCTCGATAGATGAATGGCGTGGGTAAGGACTAGGCAATGATTCTTCAGGCTTGAAAATTAACCAGTAGAATTATGAAAATGTGGGCGCCTTGTCGTTACTCACAACATAAAAACAAATCTAGTTAATTAATAACACACCACCTACCTTTAGTGCTTCGCTGCGTACCTATATAAATTGTACAGGCGAAAGGGTTGCGGAAAGCTCACACACATATCAGCAATAGGGGCATTTAATCAAAGCCAACTAATCACAGTAACACATGAATTATATACCTATGCCATGAAGGCTAAAGTGTCAGCAACATGAAATTTGCAGAACAATTGCCTAACAAAAAAATTTAGCATCAACTTCCAAGTATTTTAGTCACAAAATATGCTAATTAATAGCTCGAGGTGCAACTCAGGATCGCCACCTGTGTGTATCGCACTAGATATGTGGGCCCAACGTCCAAAGAATGCGGTGGAAGCGAGTTTTGAAAAAAAATCAGAAATGTGGAAAAGATTAATACTCACGCTTTTAGCGTCATAAACTGATTGATTAGAAAGAGTAATTTAACACGCTTCAGTTTGGTATTCTAAGGACTTAGCAAGAGCTGAACTAAAAACGCTGAGGAATGTATGCACTTACAGTTTGATTTGATGTTATGTCCAGCGGTCGTAAGGAGGAAGATCCTGGTATGTTGCATCTTGACAAATAGGGCTTCTAATCAGGATTTGTCTGCTTCATTTCGTAGAACCCGAAGGACTCCAACGAGTAAGGGGAGCTGTTAACTGCGGCAAAAGCTGACTCGTGCTTTTTGGAAATCCTAACCAGTTCGCACGTAGAAGCGAAAAAACGAGAATAACTGCAGGATAACCTCAAGGAAGCCGCATGGGAACCGGTCAAAGCTGTTTACGGCCGTTCGTGGAGAAAACGCCGCTAGTGGTTTTCATTTGTTTAAACAAGAGTGATCTTGGTCTGCTTCGTTAATTTCAAATCCCGCGAAGGCGCTCCGTGAAAATTCAATAATCGAGAAACTCGACTGCCTCTCAGCGAGCTTACTCGGGAAAGAAAGCGAGCGCGCTTCGAGCAGAAATCCCTTGCAGGTGTATTATCTCTAATGTCAGGCGCTTTACGCGATACACCTGAATTCCTTTCTTACATTACTTAAAATATAAGGTGGCCCGAAAGAAGATGCGCATTGCTAGAACGCGCTATTGAAACTGGGCGTTACAATCTGTTTGCAGATGATAGACCCCTATCAATCACATGGAGGATGACGAGGAAGGAAATGAAAAACGAGCTTCAGAAAGTGATCAAGGATGCCAAAGTAGGAAAGCAGTTGGGCCCGATCAACTAGATGTTGAGTTATTTAAAGCTCTAGATGAAGAAACCACCAATTTTCTGCTTTGTCTAATTCAGTAAAATCTATGATACTGGTTACATACAGACAGTATGGCTGAAATTTATTTTTATACCATTATAACGCTGCTAAAGAAATAGAATGCTAAACAGTGCAGAGGATAACGTCTCATAAGACTCATGAGCCACGCACTCACTATAGTCCTAAGAATCATTCATACACGGATCTGGAGAAAGATAGACGATAACATCAGAGATACTCAGGTATCTTAGTTTTAGGAATGGATTCTGAACAAGGAAAACCCTTTTGTCAATGTTCAACAGTTGAGGTATCTCGGGAGCACCATTCAGATATGGTTGTGTTGGAGAATGTTGAAGATGCCGAAGGAGGCCAGGGTTACAAATGACGAAGTTCTCAGGATGATGAACAAAGACCTTGAACTGTCGACAATAGTAAAACGTACAAAAGCCGCTTATTTCGGACATATCTTTCGAAGCGACCACTATCGGATTCTACAACTTGTCATGGAAGGAAAGATATTAGGACAACGCGGCATAGGAAGAAGGAAATTCAACTAGTTTCGGAATATCAGGCAGTGGTTCGAGATACGAGACGCCGCTGCACTAATACGACTCGCTCAAGATCGTGACGAATTTCATCATGATTGACAACCTCCTCTTTGGTGAAGACAGAGGATGAAACAAAGAGCCACTCACGGGAAGGGAAAACGACGCGCACCGTACCCGGAGGGAATTCTAAGCGAATTAGGCCTGGCTCAGTAGCTTATTATACCGAATTCAACGGAAGTTAACATACAAAAGATGGCCATATCATATCATGTTGCTAGTTTCCCTCTCCAATTACTAGGCATTGAGTTGCGTGCACAATTAGGGTATTTTTTTATCAAACCTTGTATTTAAAAATGAATGTTTCATACTAGTAAAAGTAAAATGTAAATAGTCTCAAAGCGGAATGCAAACTACACCTAAAATATTGCTATAGACCCACGATTATGCAAAATCATATAAAACAGATACAATAGATAAAAACTACCATCATATAACAGTCCATAATGTAAATTCGTGGAAAACGTGGAAAACAATTACTGAAATTATAACCCGCCCAATGTAAATTTGCTTTTTATTCCCTTAATATTTCTTCCGGTCATTGCTCGCCGTCAGATAATCAATACTTCAAATATTATTGACGATGGATGGCAATTTCGCCCTCTAATGGCTTCTCCCCGAACCGTCAATTGCCTGCAGCAAGTACCTGCTCGACGTAATAGACACATACATACAAATTGGCTATTTAAAAAATAACATCATGGCGTGACACATAATCGATACAAGGATTAGACTTGTTGAATTATCGCATGTGCTTTTCGAACATTTCCAAAGATGGAGCGCTTGTGACCATGTTAACCTCGTTTCTAAATCTAATGAATCTAATGATCTTGGCGTCAGGTTTATTGTCTGGGGGCGCCTTAAAATTTGTCCTAGACTGTATACATATTGATGAGCACAGAGGATATCGTACACCGCTGGTAATCTCATGCCTCAATAACATGTGAAAAACTACTCGCTATCATTATTGCGTTTTTGCGATCGTCGTTTTATTTTCGGTACTTACCTTGTACGCTGTGTTGGTTCAAACAATTAACCTTTGCTCTACTTCTATTGTAGAGAGGACTGATACAAATCTAGTTTTGCTTCTTTTGTAAAGAGTGGTAGGCTGATTATCATTGGTCAACAAATAACTACTGTTACATTGATGATATAGTCATCGTTAGTAGTAAAATGTATGTAATTTGTGTTTTTCGTAGTCTACTATTTTCATTCGGCTTTAGTGTGCTTAATGTGCTTTACAGTACTGTATTATAATGAAGGTTACGAATGTTATGATAAAATTTTTGATCATATATTAAGATAGACAGCCGTTTTACCAAATGCCACGTCCATAAAATCCAGTTATTTATGCAGAAAACAAGAACCACAGCCAACTGTGCTAATTTTATCTGTTAACACATTTTCTTGGTCATCTACTCTCAGCAACATAAGTACGAATATGATTAATTTCAGCATCAAATATGCAATGAAAGTCGTAATTGGATGGGATAGATGACCACACCACATAGATAAAGTACCTGTTTTTCAAATATAGGGGGTGTCCCACTGCAGACATCATTTAGAGTCAAAAAAGTAAGTCGCGACCCGTTCTTCTTCGTGCTGGGGACACAAAGCTGTTTTTGAATAACCTGGGAACTGGTTAGGACACAAATTCCAGATTTGGCGTGAATGTAGCACTTCAAAATAAGTATCAAACATCAATAATCAACATAAAACATCTAGTCTACAGGGCGTTACCGCGTTTCCTTAAAAGTGCTATTAATAAATTGTTAAAATCACTGAACTATGCTGTATTTCAAACAAAACCGAATAAGTCGCCATATTTCTTACGTTTTCGACATTAAGTAATGTCATCTACCATCTCTCAACGTAGATATGTTTACTTTTGGGATATCTCGTGTATAAATTCAGTTGTTAATATATTTTGACTTTACCATGGAGTAAACAATCACAAGAGGCTCGGCCTTAGCAATTTTGACCCTATATGCGATAAACGGAGGTCTAGAGGTGGCCGGTTTACACATTAAACCTGTTGGGAACCAGAACCATTTTACAGACAAATCGGCACAGGAATTAATCTCAATGTAATAACACAATTTAAAGTGCACGGGGAATTAGAAAAATTCAGCCCGAGCCATGGTAGCACTCCGCCCCACAATATACAAGTTAACAATTAATAAAATGCAAAACCTAAACTGTTGTTTCCTCGGCGATATTGATTCCTGAGGGTAAACTTAGCTCTTGGTGACATCTGGCTAAAAGAACCTGGCCCGTAAATATAGAATCGACGATAGCTAGAGAAACCCCGAAACGTTAAACCAATTCGGCAATATAAGAAGGCAGGCTCAAATGATCTACAACTTACTTCTAACGGTCGAAATTCGGCTAAACAAAGGACAGAATTTGAGTTCTGAAAGATTCGGGATCAAATGGTAGAAAATCGTCAGCGACTCGCGAAGAAGATAAAGCGTTCGCTGCGACAAAGGGGAACAAGGTCAGAACGACGGCGCGGCTGATACTAAAAATCTAATAAAAGAGCTCGAAATACGTCGTAACACCCTCTACTCACGAATCTCGTTACTATTTTACTCTATGGGTTTACTTTAATATCAGCAATAGAGGTTTTCTGATATATCTAGAGAAAAGGTAACAATCTAGTTGAAATAAAAACCAAAAATGCAGGAACATAACAGGTTAGATAATATGCAGTGTGGATGCTAAAAACAAGCTTTCTGAATAATACAAACTGTATTAATCTTTGGAGGTAACAAAAAATTTTACTGAATCACTCTCAAGATTAACTATAGAACAATGTTGTGGCTACTCAGTTTCGTTTTTTGACTCGAAAATTGTTTTGAAGAACTTATGATTTAGAGAAAATATTTTCCAGTGATTTATTTCTTCTATAGGCTGATCTACGAGGTAGAGTAACAAGCCTACATACAAAACATATACACACTTTTGACCTGTAGGTAGCACAACTGGCCCTTGAATGAGATCTAAAAATTTTGTACGTAATGGTATACCTTTAGCGAATTTAGTTAATGATCATTTCCGTCATGGCCAAGATACATTCACTTAACTTGTAAATGAACTCCATGTTGTTTCACCACTCCGCTTGTAACGAAAAGTACTGTAGAGCAGAATCCTATTCAGGGTTTTGGGCCATTAGCTATATCTGTACCTATCTGTTATTCTGTTGTATATTATTAGCAGTACGAATGCATTTTCTATCTTTTACGCTTTCATTAGAATAATTACGCTTAAACAGGATTTTGTGATAAATAATTCATATAGTTATTAATGTGAAATACAAACTAGCTACCGGAATGCATAAAAATAGGACAACCATTATTCTTGAAACGCTTCGGTTAAAATGGAGCAATTTTCCAGACAGGGAGCAAATTATGCAGCTATTTCTAAGTTTATGCCAATTTCGATATTCGAAACGTTCGTGCTCGAGCCGATTTGCGCTCCCTCCGATTACACCTCGTCATATCCAAGCACTTGAGGAGCAGCATCAAACAGGGTAGACGTGTGCAGTTGTGGCAAGTGCTAATATGGCAACTGTTACGTGCACGTATTGTCGTGCCGATGAAATACACAATTTTTAGTAATTCGTAAAAACTTTCACTTATTTCACTAACAGATTATAGGTTTCTTGTAACCTTTAAGAGAACTCTTAAAATGTTGAAAAATTTATTCCTCCTCTTTTATTAGCAGACAATGGACATATGTATACCAAATTTGCCTTATTCCTAGATTTGTGCTGGTTCAAATAATTTAATTTCTGTAGTTACAATTGTCGGCAGCGGCAGAGACGTTTTGAAACAGGATCCTCAGCGGCGAACATTAAATGGAAATAAATATAGGCGAATTTTCCATTTGAGTTAGAGATTTGACTGCAGGGATTTTAGTGTAGAGATGAATTTAACAAATGAAATTTGTTGTTTATATCGTCCGTGAAGCCGAGCAACCGTAACTATGTAAAGCTCGAAACAGCGATATAAGTAGTAAATGTATTGATACAGTGAAGTATAGAATATCCCAATATAACGAATACGTTTGTATAGCACAGTACATTAACTATGTCGATTATAGCCATAGATTAATATATTAAGACATTGTGGTTGTTGTTCGGTTCGTACACATATCGTGTGTTCCAAATAAACTCATTCGCAGCATGCCATGATCAAATTGAATTTTGCCGTAAGTTGAGATATAGCCATTGATGCAAATGAACTACCTAGTCAGAGAGAACTAAATTACATCTTGACTTGAACTTTTTTCCAAAAAATATACAAAACACAAAAACAATTGTTATTGACCGTTATGAGTATTGCACTCGTTGTTGTTGTGTACATGTCATCTTATTTTCTTATATTCACACTATTGAGAAAAAGCGCCCTACTTAGATATACCTATAATAATAGTAAATTTCTCACTCATACCTACATAAATTTCCAGCTTTGTTGAACAAGGATCAAAAGCAGGTAATGCTAAATTTGTTTAATATTTTAAGCGGCATACTAGTGTGAACATGACAGCCGCGTATCAAACGCGAACTTACCTAGATTCTCCGGAAATATCTCAGAATTATATGAAAGCCGAAATCGAGTGCCGTTGTCCAATCGCACGATCTCCGCGGGAGAAGTTTGCAGAAACGGCGAATCAATTTCGTGCCGCGCGACCTAAATTTAGCGCAGCACCTCAACGGTGACGTCAGCGATGAGGTAACGCTTGCACCTTTTGTTTGCGTTTGAAGTCGGGGGTCACTATCTATTAATAACCAGCTGCTAACGCAATGAGAATGCAGATTGCAAGAATATCGGACTACAAATGATCTTGCACGACCACGTGGGTCGTTCAACTCCAGATTATCGACGACCACCTCGACGATCCGCTTGCTGCGATTAACGATTAGGGAGGCAACCCCGATGTGCGTTTCTCCCTCAAGCCGAAAACTCGGAAAGGCGCTAGCGTGTCTAGATTTTTCAGAATGGAAAGTAGATTTAGATCTATTTATAGTAGTGTTGACAAAGTAGCTTCAAAATCAATATAAATTCTACCTATACAAAGGTATATTACGGCACCCAAATAAGTATCAAGATGAATTTTTGTCTCTGGTCATGGTACAGACCCATACGTTCATACTTAAGGCGGCTTTACACGTGTATAGTAGCTAAAGCAAGTTACTAAATGAAGTAGCTTAATTTAGTTACTTGCATCATGTAAACATTTTCGTTTAGTATGATTTAGTACTTGAGCAAGTATAGAATTTAGTAAACTGCTTAGTCAAGTGAATAGAAATCAGTTCTATTTACTTGAGCAAGTGGTGTACCCCCACTACGATTTTCGGTAACTAAACGCAAACTAAGCAGGTGTAGACAGGTTAGTTTAGTGAAGTGTATTAGTTAGACCAGTCGTTCGCTACATAATTTGTTGAAACATGGCGTCCCGTTGGAATGAAGATACAACAATAAAATTTCTGCAAGAATATCGAGAGAGAGAATGTTTGTGGAATACCAGGGTTAGCATTTACAAGAATAAACAAGCCCGAGAAACGGCTTACAAAGAAATTGAGGGCATTATGGGAATTGTGGGATTTGGAGTTGCAGAAATAAAAAATAATATCCGCCAATTCACCACATAAGTGAAAAATACATTTCTTTAATGACGAACGAATTATTGCACGTTGTGCCTGTTAATGTTTGTTATTCGATAACGTAAATAAAAAAGCACCAGTATATTACAGAAACTTTATTAACCCTTTACAGCCGATGTGCCGTTGATTTGGGCTATGTTTCTCAGCTGATGTGCTGCGAACTGGTACGAGACCGTCTTTAACTATGTACAGTTACTTAACGACTACTTCTTACTTAAAACTACCTGGAGCCGCCCTGCCGCGCTCACCCCTCCCTTACTAGGGTGCATGCCTGGAAGCTCCAACATACCGCCCCCTTTGAAGTCCTTTAGGCTTCGAAACAAGAACAATTAATAATATTATGTACAATAACGTAATAAAGACTGTATAAACCAATTCCTACACCTAAAGCACAATATACAATGATTCTTACAATTAAACAATATATACCACTATTACTAATACACAAATCGTTTATGTTCACTCATTTAGAGGCAAAAAGCACAATTTATTTAAATGCCTTCGCAACACTCCGCGCACTGTTTTTACCGTTACCACTCTCACTAATTGGTCAGCCCCTGGATGAAGCTCAATTATTCTCCCCAAGAGCCACTGTTGAGGTGGTACGTTGTCCTCTGCCACGATGACCATTCTTCCTATACGAATATCTTCGAGCGCCCTTTGTCGCCACTTGGAACGCTGTTGCAGTTGAAGCAGATATTCTCTATGCCACCTTTTCCAAAAATGTTGCCGAAGTTGGTCCACTCTTTGCCACCGTGAAAGGCAATTTAATTTTAAATGGGTTGTATCGGGTTCCACCATTGTCATCAACGGTTCCCCGATCAAGAAATGACCAGGAGTCAGTGCGGCCAAGTCATTAGGATCAGAGGTCAGCGGGGTGAGGGGTCGGGAATTTAGACAGGCTTCGATTTGGGTAAGGAGAGTGTATAATTCTTCGTACGTTAATAGCGCGTTACCTATAACCCTTTTCAAGTGATATTTCATCGCCTTAACATTTGATTCCCACAAACCCCCCATGTTCGGCGCACGAGGTGCTATGAATTTCCACTCTATATTTTTAGCAGCTAATGTGCTTATCAATTCATTTTGAAAGTTAGAATTTTTAAGAAATTGGGCCAAATCAGCCAATTCGCGTTTGGCTCCTATGAAGGTAGACGCATTATCTGAATATATGCGTGATATATGACCACGTCTTGCGATAAATCGTTTAAGCGCACTTAAAAACGATGCTGATGTTAAATCGCGCACTACCTCCAAATGCACTGCCTTAGTGGCAAAACATACAAATAACGCAATGTAAACCTTTATGGTTCTTTTACCGCGTCCGCGACCCTGTTTGGCCAAAATGGGTCCTGCGTAATCCACTCCTGATATTAAAAAAGGACGTGTTAATTGCAACCGATCTTTGGGAAGATCACCCATTTTCTGCACAATAGTACGGGGCTTTGCATGAAAACATCTCATACATTTATGAATGATTTGCCTTATGACACCTTTTGCCGCTATAATCCAATATGTCTGCCTTAATGCCGCTAATGTAGCTTGCGCCCCTGCATGCAATTGACGCTCATGTTCACTGATAATAAGCAATCTGGTCAAGTGATGATTTTTAGGCAGAACTATGGGATGCTTTACATCATTCGATATAGCTGCATTTCTTAGTCGACCACCTACCCTTATTAAGTCATCGTCGCCTACAAAGGGATTTAAAGAAGCTAATGGGCTACATTTGTCCACTACCTCGTTTTTATTTAATTGACATCTCTCAGCTGCAAATGCCTGCTGTTGTACAATGCGAACTAAAGCAAACGTAGCTTTTTGCAGTTCATTAGATGCCAGCGGCCCTGATTTTGCATCTGTCTTGTTTTTGCAATTTTGAATAAATCTAAAACAGTAGGCTATCACGCGCTGTAACTTGGAAAAAGATGAAAATTTGTCAATGAACTGCGTCTCTACATTTATTGTTGTAAAGGCTATAACCTTCTTGCGTTTCTCTATAATCTCAACATTCCCTATCTCTAAAGTTGGTTGTTGGTATTCTTGATTCAACCACGTCGGACCAAAGAACCACGTTCGATCGGTGATTAATTCTCTAGGTAGCAGACCCCTACTAACAACATCTGCAGGGTTATCCCGCGACCTTATATGGCTCCAATTTTCTATTTGAGATAACGACTGAATTTCAGACACCCTATTTGCGACGAAAGTATTTAACGTATTAGGTTCTGTCGCTAACCACGCTAATACAATAGTCGAATCAGTCCAACAATATTCCCTTTTAATGTCTAAATTAAGCGTTTTCTTAACGCTATCCATTAGTTTAGCTAACAATAAAGCAGCGCATAGCTCTAGCCGCGGTATTGTGACTGTTTTCAGCGGCGCAACCCTACTTTTGGCACACAATAATTGAGAACTATGTTCATTATTAGTGCCTATTGTCTTAATATATATCGCAGCTCCGAAACCTAATTTTGAGGCATCGCAAAAGCCGTGGATTTCTATTGATTTGAAAGGAAAACCCGACACTACTTTACGATTGATTTGTAAATCGTTTAAATAAGACAGTTGACTTAAAAATTCAGTCCACGTCGAATGAATATCCATGGGTACGCTCTCATCCCAAGCTATTTTCAATAACCATAATTTTTGCATTATAATCTTTGCTTTCATCGATACTGGTGCTATAAGACTTAAAGGATCAAAAATCTGAGCTATCGCGGATAAAATCCAACGTTTAGTAATTTTACTACATAGCGTGTGTGTTTTAATTTCGTATTTTAGAAAATCACCATCACAATTCCAAATTAATCCTAGCGTCTTAGTTTCTCCATTCTTATCTAAATTAATTACACTATCTGGCCTTATACCACTACTTCCCGAAAGGATTTGTTTTTCATTTGAAGCAAACTTACGCAATTCGAACCCCCCTTGTGCCAAAATGTCAATTATTTCATCCTTTAGCGTTATTAGCGCATTTAATTCATTCCCGCCCGTAATGAGATCGTCCATATAAAAATCGCGACCTATAGTTTTACTGCTTAGAGGATAATTAACTTGATTTTGTAAAGCTAGTTCTTGCAAACATCGAGTTGCGATGTAACTGGCTGGTTTCGTACCATATGTAAGTGTAAGCAACCTGTATGTTTGAAGGGGTTCATTGGAATTATTTCGCCATAATATTCTTTGATAATCAGCCTGCTGCGGATGAATTTGTATTTGGCGATACATTTTTGCTATGTCGCCCGTTAACGCATATTGAAAGGTCCTGAATCGCGTCAAAATTGAAAATAAATCTTGTTGAATCACTGGTCCACACATTAAATTGTCGTTTAAACTCGACCCGTTGCTAGTCCTCGCCGACATGTCAAAGACCACTCTTAGCCTGGTGGTTGAACTAGATTCCTTAAACACCGCGTGATGAGGAAGATAGCAACTCGGCACGTTTAATTGATGTTCCGGAACCAATTCCATGTGATTTAAATGCTTGTATTCAGTCATAAAATCCATATATTGCTGCTTTATTTCTGGCTTACAGTTTAGCTTATGCTCTAAATTATAAAATCGCTTTAACGCATTTTGGTACGACGCGCCCAAGGCCAGCTTATCGTTTTTAAACGGAAGTCTTACTACAAACCGACCATTTACATCCCGATGAAAAGTGCTCCTAAAGTGGTTTTCCACATTTATTTCTTCAGCAGACAAGTGTCTTTGACATGAGTATTGTTCAAGTTCCCAGAATTTAGTTAAGCTATTTTCTAATCTGCTTGCGGTACTCAGGTTGCACGAAGTTCTTGTGGTACTTAAAGCAAATTCTATTGAGCCTCCGATTAGCCATCCAAAATGCGATTTCTGTAAGAAAGGTTGATGGTTGTTCGTTCGTATTTGGCCCACACAAAGAACTTCCCAAAATAGCCCGGCACCTAGCAATAAATCTATGGGGCCTGCTTGGTTAAAATATGGATCAGCAATATTGAGATTTACGGGGATTTGAACCATGGCCCTGCTGAATGATCGCGACGGAATATCTTGTGCAATTTGCGGCACTATAAGACATTGCATTTCTGCAGTGAAATTATTATGACGGGACTTGACAGAGACTTCTACCATTTTTTTGACGTAACTGAGACCTTGATTAATACCCGCAATTGTAATATTTGTGTTCACTTGATTCAGAGATAATTTTTTTGCTAAGTTCTCAGTTATGAGATTACTTTGAGAACCTACATCTAAAAGCGCCCTAGCTTCGTGCAAGTTTCCTTTGCTATCACTGACATTGACTAAAGCGGTTGATAGCAATACAGTCGTATTAATGTCCTTGTTTGAACATATCATTGATGTTGATGGCACTATTTCAGATTCATTCAATTGAGAGGCACTGCTAACCTCTGCTAACGTTGTAACATTTTGAACTACATGTAACAAACTATTATGCCTTTGTTTGCATTCGCGGCACTTTAAGGTCGATCGGCAATCATTTGTTTTATGATTATTTCTGAGACAGTTTGAGCATAAATCGAATTTCTCGACTTGCTTAAGGCGATCGGGAACACTTAATTTTAAAAATTCTAAACACTGATATATGTTGTGCGAATTGCGTTTACATTGAAAGCACGACGGTTTGTTGATATTCAAGTATGAAGCATGACGAGGTGGTTTTTCCCTTAAGCTTACTTTGTTTGATGGATTCGCCTGATGTGGCCTTGTTAAAGAGCTTAACGATTCGAGTACTTCGCATCGTTTGTCTAAAAATGTTATAAATTCCTTTAAAGTTGGAATCTCGCTATTTAGACACGATTGCCACTCTTTGTTAGTGGTATAATCTAATTTTTCGCTCAAAATTGGAACAATAAGTGCATCCCAAGAATCAACAGGTAAATTTAGAACCTTTAATGCTGCCATGTTTGAGTTTACCTTGTCTACCAATTGGCGCAGCAAAGTATGAGATGGTCTAGAAATAACTGACAATTTTAATATAGACTGAACATGTTCTTGTATGATTAACCTTTTATTTTCATACCTTCGTTTAAGAATTTCCCAAGCAGAGGTATAATTAGCTTGTGATACAGGCAATGCATCAACTGCATGCAGAGGTTCTTGCTTAAGGCATGATTTTAGATAGTGAAAACGTTCACAATCATTTAATTTGTGGTTATCGTGGATTAGCGATTTAAAGGTGTCATACAAAGCTCTCCAATTTGAATACCTTCCGGAGAATTCGGGCAAATTTAAAATTGGTAATTTGATATTAAATTGCGATTCACGCGAATTTTCTGCAGGAACTCTCTGTGACGCAGAACCGGTATGATCTTCCAAAATTGATTGAATTGCGCATACTGTATTAAAATACAGCGTGTCAAAGTTATCCTGATCATCATTTTCTGACAAATCTGGATTAATCATTAAGATTTCCATTTGCAAGCTATTAAACTGATCGTTAATCTCCTTTAACATGGGAAGTCGTACCTTCAACTGATTAACATTATCCCCTTGTTCAAAATTACCTACAAAATTTGCTATTTTTGTCAATCTAGCCTTAACATGACCCCGTTTGTGAATCAAGGTTCCTAATTCCGCCGCCATTTCAATTAAATATTAGAATCGACTGCACGGCGACAAAGATATACACTCTCCGATGATAGGACGGGTGAAATAGAGTTATGGAAAGGATCACTGACCTGTTTGACCTAATGCCCTCCGTTTTTCTACTGATGTGTAGTTGATGTAATTGGCCTTGATGCTGCTGATATGCAGATAATTTGATCGGAGTCGTCGTCTTGAAGCTGCTGATGTGCAATAGGAAAACGTCCCTCGTTGGTGCTGCTGTTGTGCGGCTGATGGAGTTCGATTTCCAGGAATTTCGACGAACGAACACACTTTTTAAATTAATTTACCGGTGATCCGGGTCGAAGGACCAAATGTTAATGTTTGTTATTCGATAACGTAAATAAAAAAGCACCAGTATATTACAGAAACTTTATTAACCCTTTACAGCCGATGTGCCGTTGATTTGGGCTATGTTTCTCAGCTGATGTGCTGCGAACTGGTACGAGACCGTCTTTAACTATGTACAGTTACTTAACGACTACTTCTTACTTAAAACTACCTGGAGCCGCCCTGCCGCGCTCACCCCTCCCTTACTAGGGTGCATGCCTGGAAGCTCCAACAGTGCCATTTTGAAAAAGTCAACGTCAACTAAACAATTATGCTAAAATGTGTGTAAACGTGCTCGCTTAACTAAACTACTAAATTTTAGCTACTTGATTTAGTAACTTGCTTTAGCTACTATACACGTGTAAAGCCGCCTTTAACGAAAAGCGCAAGTACTATAGCACGTGTGGATTGATATTTTGTTGTTTATTGGGCACGTGGCTAGCTTTAGGAGCGAACAGAAGATAATCCTGTATACAAAATAATTCAAAATTACTACACAAACATTCAAACTAGGTACTTAGTGGCTTGATGGTGATAATTAATTTCGCACAGTTAAAGTAATTTTTAAGCAAAATATCAAAATAAGTCTTCGTCATTAATACCTCTTGAACGTATGGATTTGACATGATTGTCATTCGAAACATTAATTTACAATACTTGTCTCGTAATGCCTTTGATAAAACGAACATGTTTGCAAATGCATTCCAACCTTCATAATGAGGAACAACTCATGATTCGATTATAAAATCAGCAAAACCCTCTCCATTTCTTTATACGTATTTATATTATGTGAGTTTTTTTAAAGCGATATCTCGAAAACGGTTTAAAATATTTTGCTGAAACTTTGGTCACGTAGTAGAGAGATGGGGGACATATTTAAACATATTATTGACATTTACCCCCTCTCTCTGTTTTGAGGGGTGGGGGGTAACTTTGGAATTTTAAATTGAATAATGTACTTTTGTTTATAAAATTCGAATCTACGTAAAAAACTACGCATGTGTACAATTTTTTTAATTTTCTCTTGACCGATTCCGCTAAGCCTGCTTATTAGTGGCGCCTGAAATGTTACAGCGGGTACAAAATTCATTTGGAAAAAGAGTGGGAGAGTGTTTGCAAGTTGAAGGAGGACATTTCAAACAAATTCTCAAGCATGACAGGCGATAAATAAGTTGAAATGAAATAGTAAATATTTTTTTAAATTTTGTAACCTAATAAATCATAAATAACCAAATCAAAACAGTTTTTGTACACATACATAGTTTTTTACGTAGATTCGAATTGTATAACCAAAAAATTTAAAATTCCAAAATTATCCTCCACCTCTCAAAACAGAGAGAGCGGGTAGATGTCAATAATATGTTTAAATATGTCCCCCCATCTCCCTATCACTCCACCAAAATTTCATCAAAATATTTGAAACCGTTTTCAAGATATCGCCGTGTAACACTTTAAAAAACTCACTTAGTATAAATAACGTGAACGGACATCGACAAATACACCTTGATACCACAACGATCCTAGGCCTGCCCAGTCTGTTACATATAAAATGTTATGTTAGGAACACTCGGATAGGTGACAAACCACCGTAAAAAACTTCCAAAATAGCGTTCAGTAGATGTTTCTTCATTATTGACATTGAAACTTCTTACTAATATGATTTAATATTCTTCTCTTAGTAGAGGCCAAGATTGGTTAATGCACATATCCCACCTATATCGAGCAGTGTGCATCAATTATATTGTATGTTACCCATCCACGGTTTTCTTCTGCTTTTGGCGCGGTGACCTTTGATTTTACCTTCAAAAATATGTTGGAGTATGTCACATTAAAATGAGGCTTTTCATAGCCCTTTCATTGGGGCGTTAAATTATGATGAGACATCTCGTACGTCTTAGTATTTTTATAAATTATTTGCTCTTGTTTTTACCTAGCTAGCTCAGTAGACATGAAACTGTTAATTTACGTTACCTCGTAGGTAGGAAGCGGTAATATCTGCTAGAATGAATGGCCACTCCTAAACACAACAGTGTTAACTAAGAATGGATTATCAACGCGCATTAGCTGGTTATTACACGCATTTACAAGTAAAAGAATCTGAAATGCATTTACATTTAACAGCATTAACAAGACAGTAAAATAACTGTCTTTAACACTCAAACATTACAGTGCATCGAAATCAGCCGTCTTGACTTAATGATGGCTTTTCAATTCGCCCACGTACAGTGAAATCTCTCATAACGGATACTCCATTAAGCGGACCCCTGTATTAAGCGGACGCTAGAACCAATGTAGTTTAAATGCAAGGACATCTCCATTAAGCGGAGTCTCTGTTAAAAGGACGCGGACAGAGTTTTTTAAAAAATATTTCCCTCTTTTAAGCGGACATGTTACTAAGTATCATGTAGTTAAATACTAGGGAACTAGGGGAATTACACGTTTTCATATGCGCCCTATGTTTTCCAACTTTAATCCTCAGTTGTGTATCTGATTTTTTTAAGAGAAAGAAGTGCTCTGCGAAAAGGAGTTTATTTATCTATAGCAAAGTGCTCTTTATTTATAGCTGCATTTTATTAAAACAGGTAGGTTTTTTCATTACAGGTTGCAGTTGATATGTATGTACTAAATCTACTTTTTACAGTAGTGTCATAATGGAAAGCAGACGCAGCACTATACACATTCTAACCTTAAAAGAAAAAGTTGAAATTTTGAATTGATACGATCAAAACAAACCAAGCGTACGAAATTTGGCAATGAAATTCGAAATTAGAAAAACCCAAGCAGCAAATATTATTCGAAAAAAGAAGAATTAATAAAGAAGTGGCATGACTGCGAAAACGTTACTGGAAAGCTTAGTTTTTTAAAAATTACAACTGGATTTCAAATAGACCAACTTACTTATGACTGGTTTATGAAAGCTCGACAATAAAATTATTACATCGTAGTATGTATTTAAAAATGTATGTATTTTTTATGTCGTTCTATATTCAAATAGATTAAACAAAAAAATTGAAAATTAAGGCATTGCTATTAAGAATACACCTCCATTAAGCGGACAAAAATCGTGGCACCACGGTGTCCGCTTATGAGAGATTTCACTGTATTTAGTTTTCTATTAATCACATTCCTTTACCATCGCGAAGTCTTCACAATACAGCTTGGAGCGAACGCTTATCGCTCAAACTGCAAACACGTCCTGTATCAGGTTACCTTAACTCGCAGCTGAGAACTGCTGCGCAACGGATTGGACTGGCTTGCGTGACCAACCTTGAATGAGGCAATGTACGGAACTTTTCCACGAATGCTGCGGGGAAAGTACCTGGTTGTTAGCTGTGCCGTCTCTCTGGCGGCTGACGTCAATGATCTCCTCGAAACCCTTTGGCAATGGCGTAATGGCGTATTTACTCTGCGCACGATTAAAATAACGCTTTTGAAGTGTAAACACGTCTTGCTACACACAAACACTATAGGTAGCAAATCATAATTACTGTGCGGTTTCAGCTGCTTTTATTTAACTCGCTTGTAGGCGATTTTATATTGCGAGCCGCAGGCAGTTATGCATCTTTGTAGTGGGCACGTTGCGACATACTAAGTTCCCCGCGTTGCTCGAAGGATCTAATAATTAACAATGCAAACACAACTGGCTATGTACGTATGTAAAATATACCATTTAGGAAAGAAGGCCAAATGCCCATTTCAAGATTTTTCATGGTGCTTGGTATTGTTACTGGCTTATTTGAAACAAAATTCTCTGCTGTGTAGGTATTTGATCTAAAATTGGTACTTACATCTTCAGTTATTGGTCCTTATTTTCGGGTCTGTATACTATATGTATATATTAAAATGGAATAACCTAATTGTGTAGTTTTCTGTTAAACGCTATATGCCATTGCTAAGTGTTAGTGCTGGATGTAACATAGATTCTGCAAAATATTAATAACATGCCCGCCATAAGATGGGAGAAGGGAAAGGGACCAGTGTCAATTGTTTTGATCTTAAGGATTTATGACCACCTTCAGTATTTCTTCCACTACCATTTTAAGCCCTTGTTCTTACATTCTTAGCTGGGTGATGCACCTTTGTGGGCCCTTTTCTAGTATCCTCCTGCACCACTCATCTTAGACACATTTTTCAGTCAAATCATCCAACGAAACACTCTTAGCAGTGTGAATTATATTAATTCCCAAAAAAAAATATTGCAGTCGATAAGAGTCGAACCGACGCTTCCAGGGAATCCTATTTATATCCAGGCGCCCTACTTACACGGTCAGGAATGCTACGTAACACACAGGGTGATCGTTGCATTATGAAATCGAGGGAACGACGTAAGGAAGTAAGCCCTATCACGGCCGAAGCAAGTCCGATCAGTATCGAACGCACGCACGCAGATGTACTCGCATTTTATCACCCTCCCCCCCTGCATGGTTTGCAAATAGGCAATACATCTTACAAGCTACCTTTCTTTGAAAACTTTTGATAATTGAACCACAGTGTTCATTTTTGTTGAACAAACTAGTTTTGCACTACGTTGCTTCTGGATTTGTAAGATATGTTGTCTATTTGCAAACCTGCAGGGGTGGTTTCACAGCATGGGGAATCGGTACATAATGTTTTAACCTTATTTGAAATTCAAAGTTACAGAAAATTCTGGAGGTTTCATGGACACCAAAGAGTCATAATGAAGCAATTCAGAGACGCCCAGAAAGAACATTGAGTTGTAGATTATTATTAAACACTGAAATCTATCAGACGTTGGCCATGTAATGCATTAAAATAATGCTCCTATTGATATCCAAATTCAAAAATTTACACCTGAAGACAAAAAGTAGATCCCACAGTTATAGCACTGTTAGACTGCAAACATCAAAACCATACCACAAAGAAAGCAACCCCTCAAAGGGATACAAAAACCAATAGGTATCCACTTGAGATCGGCTCATTCTAGAAGAAGCATATGTTCTGGTTGTACTTGTAGAGTCCGCCAATAAAACCCATCCTTGTTCCTTACTGTAGTTCATCTAGAAATTGCATTATGTTATAAGGTTTTCGCCGTTGTTGATCTTTTGTCGAGTTTTTATACATTATTTCCAAAGCTTTTGTTTCTATCATTTTAATAGTCTTATATTTGTCTAATCATGATGAATGTAAACGCAGTTAACAGTTGAGTTCCTTCCGTGTCTGTACAAAATTAATACCTCCTTTCCCATTATAACGATATCATCTACGCTAATGATCGATCCCTTCCTGACATGCACCCAAAGGAACTACTCCGCCACCCAGCGGAAATGTTCTACTGTCGTTTGGGTGATAATACTCGGCCTGTCTTGACAAGTTATAAATTCTCACCCATTACAGCCGTCGTTTAGTGCTGAGATGGATAATCTCAAAGTGCCTGCTGCAGTTAGCTTGATGGGCACTCGAGATTGTTAACTGAAAAGTGAAAGAACTCATCGATCCGGATTTACTTTTCCAGTTACTTCACTGCTGTGTTGATGTTTTAAATGAGGTTTTATTAGAAGTGAAAACAAACAATATCATTCAGTTACGTGAAAATGAATTTATTCCATATACCTATAATTAGATGTGAAATACTAGTACTTAATATACTGGAAGATTGCATCATTTCCGCGTAACAGGAAGTGCTGCATTATACATATACTTTTTCTTTATTGATTTGTGTATGTAGTTATTTACCGTTTCAACAATATTCCTATTTTTAAAATAAGCGACTTCTCTGCGAGTCTTTCAAAAGTAAGACTTCGAGATTCATGCAAACTTAAGCAGCACCTACTACAGTTCACATTGATTAAAACCGACTCGTAATTACCCTCGCCTCGAGCAAATACCTTTCACTATTAAACGCTAATACTCCACGTCTCCGACATTCAACAGTTCTGCTTAAAAATTTATTAACACTTCAAATTCATGGGGTGGGTGTCTTTGATGCAAGGCGTGTGGACATCAAAGCACTCGCTGCAAAGACGTAAACCATCTAGAAATTGGACGCGGCTTCATCTGTTGCTCGTAAACCGATTACATGTCTTTATTTTTATTGGGGAAACGATCACATCCGCCAGCCGAGGCTAATGACAAATTGATAGAAAGTAAAGCTGACATTTTCAATCGGCGATCCGAGCAGGAAGGCTTTCGATTGCTGCTCCGGAAGGACTTACGTAATCATGCAAATGTATCCGTGCCAAACTAGTTCTGCCACCAAAGATGGGCGAAATGTGCGCCATTTCTGGACTTTGGATGAGCAGCCGGCCGGCGGTTTTAATTTAATGCAGAAATTAGCGGTGGATGTCACAAACATCGCCGGATGAGGTAAGCAGTGGATATCGCAGATGACCTAATTCGCCTAGATTGATATTCGTTGAGGAAAAATTGTAAAAGTGATAAATGAAGAAACATGCAACGCTTGCTCGGCAGATGTGTAATGTACAAAAGCATTAATGGGCTGAGACAAGATAACATGGGTAGATATCCACCAACACTTCCATAGTTGCAGAAACTAAATTTATTATGGTGCAAAAAAAAATAAAAATAAAGTGAGACGAGAAGCGTACCCTTACTTAACCTTATTTTTGTTATGCCAGGTTTGATGTATATATTTCTTAGTTGACCTTAGATAAGAGCTTGATATAGCAATTTGTTATTCTTGTGACATGAGAAAATTGGGAGATATTTCAGGCAGGAAAGAAAAGACAAATGATAACGTTTCCCTTTTTCAGATTTATTGAACATATTTACAGAAAGTAAAGAAATGGGATTAAATAGGCAAAGGTCTAAGAAAACGTGTTGTAGTGCTACTTGCAAAATGTTATTTTCGGTACATAGCAAGGAGGGCTATATTTCTGCATATAATTTAAGTATTAATCTAATTTGAGGTACTACCTTTGAAGTACCATGTTTAGATCAACTCAAGTCCCATGTATTTACATCAGCTTCCAGAAAGACTACAAAAAATGTATGAATATTTAAGGCTCCTTATATAAAAGGAACATTTTGGTATATCAATGTGTATATGAGCACCCTGTATTTTCTCAAATAATTTTAAACAACGCATGTCGTCGTTCTTTACAGCTTATATGTTGGACTTTTTCTACATCTTCAATAATAATTAAGCCCTTATCGACGAATTGTATTCTATGGGCCACCCCGTATATACGAATTGCTTTTAAACAGTATTGTTGGAGTATTGCAAGTTTTAAATTGTGGCACATTTATTTATAGAACGATATATGGACGATATTACAGTTTCAAGCTATAGAATGTATAATTTTGTTGATTTCAAGTAACCCACAATGTAATATACAGGACGTTTCAAATAGATTGCAAAAAGGGTGAGCGTTAATGTGAACGAAACTGATCCTTATGGTATAATATTTACCTACAATCACAAACAAAAGAGGCATAAAAATGATTTTTTCATCGCATTTCATTACGTGCACTATTATCGCCTGTTTATTTAGGCGATGGCGAATCCCAATGACCAGACAGACAGTGTATCGCTTTTAGATTATGTCACGCATTATTTCTGGAGTGCCGTGACCCCCTTCGAACCTCTCGCAGAGCGACCTTTCGCTCAATAGGCCATATTTGAGAAAATTGATGCTACGAAATGTCATTTCTTTAAATAAGTATTCGGTAATTGGGCAAAGCGCCGACCGGAATCTCGAGTAATCGATCCGTGACCTGATGCTGCTTTAGTGAAAAATGTATTGCCTTCGTTTGCTTTTACGATCAAATTTATCTTGTCGCAATTAACATGAATAGCTGGACAAAAGCGATAGTGAAAAGCAAAGTCATATTGCCGAAAATGCAACCTATAATATACGATTAAAATGATTATAAAGATTAAACACTTTAAACAGTAATAGACATTTCTGTTTCTATTGTTTTGCAATATATTTCTAGTATCAACTATTTTGTATGTATTTTTTCATGCTTTTCAAGGATACCGACCTATTTATTTATTTTTATTTTACTTCCAGAGCCCGTGTGTATCTGTATATAGTATGACTTTTGGTTTAAGTGATAGTGATTTTTTTTGTAGTCGTCGTCATCAACCTTGTCCAAAATATACTGATTCGTATTTTTCCTTTACCATAAAGTCGAAGATTGTAGTTTTGAAATATGGACATTGGATAAAATAAAACTATGTAGCGTGTCCCATCGGTTTTGAACATAAACAGTAGCGCTTCGCGTATTTGACGAGGGTAAGAAAAACTTGTTAGTTGTCCTTGTACTGTATTGATGATTATTTTTCCTTATTTATTTTAAAATAGTGCTACCAGTTTTTTGGAAACGACACTGGTGCATGAACACGTATGAATGTCGCCCATCACTACGCAAAAAAATGATTGCGGTTGTCACTTCTTGTCAAGCCAGAACTTGAAATATAAAAAATAGTATTCATGTTTTTTCAAAATAAATCACAACAGCCTGAGTGGGCGCATACAGCACGCATTGCTGCAATAAATAACCCCCGCGAAAAAACAGAAGGATGCAGCGCATTAATCCTGGTGACATTTCTGATTAATTTTCAAACCGTCGTATGCCAGCAGGTGGTTCGCTAAGAAATTGGAAAATGCAAATAAAGAGAATCGCAAGTGATTGACAACATCCGCTGACTCAGTGTCATTAATACATGTGATTAGCAACGCCACAAATTAACGCAACAATGCAGCATTCTGACACCGCAGGGGCGTCGAAGACAGGCCACTTAAAACCAATAAAAATATTGATAATACAAATACTCCGTTGGTGCAATCAGAATAATGAAATAAGATCAGAACGCATGGGTTGACGAGGCGGAGGGCCATAAATCCCTTCGTTGTCGCAAAACTTTTGTAGGCTCAATGGCAGCACTTTCGATTGCAAGGGATTCCAACCCAGCCAATAGTCGAGCCAGGGGGGCAATAAATTCTCGACTGACGCAATCGCACAGAGAAAATTTAATTTATCATAATAAACAAGAAACCCCCATTACATCTAAACATGATCGGGGACAAGAAAGCGGCATACACGACAAATATGCAGTACGAATCATTCTAAGCTCGGAATTCTTATCCTGGTCGTGCATCAAATTATTAATCGTGCCCGATATTTATTTTTGTACGTAGTTGTGCTTTGTGTGTATTTGTATATGTGGAGGTGACATTAAAATTTATTAAAGTGTAGTTATACACGTATTTCTTATTTCTAAATAACTGAGGGTAACCGATCAACTTCAAACGCATTACGTTGTTTTTAATTTGTTTTAAATAGTATTATAGATTGCAATGTCTTATTAGTTATAATTAATGTTATTATAAAGCTGTTGGGTGTCTAGTAATAAGCCCGTTGATAACAGTGTTTATATTTATTTTTTATTCTCAATGGCAACGTTCTACAACTACATCACCTGACGTGTTAATTAAAAATGCAATAACCTGATCGATAACTAAATCCAAACCAATTTAAATGTTTGTATTTGCACTCGCTTAAATGTTATGCGTAAGAAAATTAAATCTTGTCACATTCAAAAGGTTTGTCCCTGTCATTAAAAAACTACTGAACAGATACATATTTTGCGATTGCTACACTGAAAAGTGAACCGCCCTGTATATACAAAAAATATTAATTCCAGTGTTGCTTGCCTGGTACAGCACGCTCATTATGCATATAAACATCCGGGCAAATACATCCATTAACGCCGGCGCGTCCATGGACTATAAACCCATTATACCGGTATTATGCGAATTTTGGCTGCACACAAACACTTACTCAGGGCACACTTGTAAATATTACACTTTTCAACAAACGTGCGAGGAGACTGACCAGATTGTTAGCACCGTTAATGTTTAATTTGGTAAAATAAACACAACGAGCACGCACGCTTTTTATGTTCATAAAAGCCGCACGTAAAAAGCTGATATGATGTGTACTTATTATAGACAAAACATAACCTTCAGATGCAATTTCATATAAGTAAATTGCTGTTGCGCAAAGAAATTTATTTGTAATCATTTTATACGACACACGGTATTAAACCCTCCATTATCTTGATTAGAGGGTAGTTTAATAACATGATTGAACTTAAACTGACGTTGCTCCATTTTTTTCTGTTAAGTTTGTGTGATGTTTTATGAAGAATTGATTTTCTCACGAATAAAGAACGACTACCGCAAATTAATGCCAAAATTGTTAGTTGTGGTTATAAATCAATTTTGTGCTGCTAATTACATAATTTCATGTTTGTGGTGTGTTTCATTAAGATCCTTTTTGTACTATAGGTTGTAAATAAAGTAGTTTTACGGGTTTGACATATCTATATATTTATCAATATACAATATATCTATATATTTATCAATATACAATATACATATAATTAAGAGCAATTATTTAATCGATTTTATTATAACTCACATAATTAATATACAGAGACATATATATATTTTCTGGGCCAAAAGAAAGATTATATACGTATTACATTATATTAAACTGTAATTACTTATCATCGTGCCAAGGAGCCGGCACCAGCGTCCAGCAACGTGATGTTAGAGCGGGTCACCAGGAATGGTCACGGTATTCCGGTAAGAAAGAAACTTTTTTCACTAAAAGCAATATCGACAACTATGCGAACAATGTTTCAATTTTGTTATTTTTTAACTTAACCTGTACTATATTATGTAGAGCAAAAGCAGTATCAATATTAAGTTAACTAATTGAAAAGTACTCTTTATTTAAATTTTAGAGGTATGTTATACTTGGCATATATCTTTAAAAATTGGTACAATTTTTGTAATGACTGATAAGAAATCTCTGGTTTATGACACAATACTAGTACATTATGTTAACCTTCATGTAGACCAAATTCTGGCAAATTTGCGATTTATATGGCCGAACGGGACAAATTTGCAATACTTTCGGTATTACCGGAAGTGGAAAAACTATCTAAATTGTTTTTTTTTCATGATAGAGTAGTTGCATCAATTTATAATTTTGTATACCGAATGTAAATCTTAATATGTCTGAAACTAAAGTATGATCAAAAATTAATCTCATCTAGTATGGCTATGAAAGAACAAATTGCTGCCTTTAAAACTGAGTCAAATATATTTTACTTTTAGGTTGGATTTAAGATGCAGTGTCTATTCGACCGGCGCAGGCTTATTTGTTGGACAATTACATTACTTTTACGTAAAAATTTATTTATATCAATATAATATTGTAATAAGATGGACAAAAAGAATAAAATTTGACAGTTTGAATTAAATATAAGTATGTAAGCCAATTTTAAAGGCGTTGGTTTGCACTTCCACAGCCATACTAGATGAGATTAATTTTTGATCATACTATACGTTTTATAAGCATAATTTTGACTTTCACCCTTACTCGTATAATGACCCATAATTAAATATAACAAACATAAGATGGAGTGAATAAGCAAATAAACTAATTGAAAAGAAAGAGACACATATATGCAAAAATTCAGTTAGTAAGCTTGTTGTGCATTTTTGTTGAAACGTTTTGTCATCAATGTTGGAAACTACTTAAAAAATTGACTTCTAATTAATTACTCAATAAATAATGCAATTATTCAGTTTTTTTCAAGAGAAATTAATAGTCTCGTCATTTTTAAAATGTGAAAGGCTCAAATTTCTGTCGAATTTGACGTTATAAATGCTACTTACGGCTAGCGCGGTTGGTTGGTAAAGTGTTATGCTTGCATTAAGCAAGTCCTCGGTTCGAATCCTCGGGTCACTGGTGGGCGGAATTTTTTCCATAGTCTTGCCGATAGGTGTCGGGTCTCTCGAGATCATTCATCATCAAGACACACATCTCACACAATGGTTGCTACGCAAGCACAAAAGGCGCAGTCCAACTTGTAACTCGGAATACGAGGCCAAGTTGAGCACTGCATCGCCAGATGCTAAAGCGTTCAAGCGCCAGCCTCTACACAGTAAGGTAAAAATTAAGGTATAAAGAGGTTACAGATAATACATACACACATACATACAAATGCTACTTATATCATAATTAAAGTCGCCAAGACTACTAAAATATCTTTCTGTGTGTTTATCTCTTTCTTACTCAAGAACTCAAGCATTCTGTTTTTTAAATAAAACACTGCTGGATCATGTGGTTTGCAAATATCACAATTCGTTAAAACCCCTCACCACACAAATATTTAACAACTGCTAATATTTGTGAGGTGAGGGGTTTTAACGAATTGTGATATTCGGTGTTTTGTTCGTTCTATTGCATTGCTGTTATATTTAATTATGGGCCCATCGGTATACCTACTCGTGTAAAAGCAAGTGAAGTGCTTGCGTGCGTGCGTCACACTGCATCGTCACCGATCGGATTTACTTCGTTCCCGATCGGGTTTACTTCCTTCTGTGCCATTGTAGAACGACTATTTATTTATCTTAATACAGGAAATTGTATGCCATCTTTCCGCAAATTAAAATAAATTAAGGGCTAGCGCTAGGATCTTAATGATTGGCTTTGCATGTGATGAAAATGATATGTAGTTGTCTCTAACTCAAATACAAGTTTGTTTTATTCTATATACCGAATATACGCATTTCTTATTTTTGACCAGTATGTATTAGCATATACATTGTAATAGTAATCGTAGATATTAAAAAAAAGTTACATAGTGGATATTTAAGATATGGCTCCATTATAATAATTTATAACTTTCTTTATGACGTATTTTATAACAGTTCGGAAAGTTGCATAGCATTTTCTCAGTTTTAAATTACTAGCTACTTTAAACTCTAAATGAGTTTCTAGTTCTAATAACTTCAGAAAATAGTAAGTCGTAATTCGCGTTAATGTATATAAAACAAATAACAAATTGTTCTTGCAGAACTAACATACACTTTGATGAAAATACCTGAAACCTACGAGTACAACTTTATGGACTATAAAAATTGGTCGCATTTATTATTGACCGTGTCGCCATTACGACTACATAATATTAGTCAACATGTGGCAAGTTGCCAACATCTAAATTATGACATCGGTTTTTACGTGTTTATGGAATTTCGTATTGTCTGTTGTAGCTAAGTTTATATTAATTTTGTGTATAAAAAGCACACTAAATTGAACACAATTTAATTTTTTTTTCTAATTATTTTTCAGCAAGGTGTCGGAATTGAATTCATCAGAATTCTACCAGAAACACATCCTCCTCTTCTCACGAACCTCTTTTGCGAATGCGATACGAAAGACGATGTGGTAAGTTTCGCATATTTTAATTACTTGTAGAAAATATTTAGTAATTTTAATGTAAATTTAAACTTCTTTAGCTTGAAATGTATATTTTTAACAATGAAAACAGTAAAATTAATTTCACTTCCGCTTAATCAGGAAGTAGTTCGAACACGATGCGTGCAGTAGGTATAAGTTATTCACGGATAGGGATTGGCTGCGGAGGTCTGCCTTTTTGATAGTAGCTATAGTATTTTAATTTGGAGGTTCTCACATAAAACAACCTTGAGAACAATAAAGCCTCATCTAGGTGAAGAGACATTAATAAACATTTTCATTTTGACAAAACCACAAAACTATGAGGCCAGAGTACAGACTATTGACAATACGACTATATAAAAGTGGCTCTCTTTCGTACCCGCATAGGCGAATTTCGAGCTGAGTCGAAGTGAAACCCCAGGCATCACCCCCGAAACCACTTAAATTGAAGTTATTATGCATTTGAGTATATTTACCGTTCAAGAGTTGCCTTTAAAAGTTGTCACAAAATTCAGAATTGCGTACGCCTTCAGCGAATAATTTCGGCTCTGTTTTGCTTTTATTTAGGGTGCTTCCCGCGCAGTTATAAGCCTATTGAAGGCCGTTGAAAATTTAAATGATAGATTGTGCCATTATTACTCGAATATGCGAAGTAAGCAAGCACGTTTACCTTCTACCCAATATAAAGCTTCTATGTGACTATCTCCTTCTGCCTTAGGGGCCTATTGAGCTAATTATTTATCTGGATTTTAAACTATTACTTGGATTTGTCTTTTGCATATCCGATTATATGTAATAAGGTAACTAACTGTACGTGTTTTTAAGATTGCTAATAGTTTACATTTAAAAAATAATTATATTATAGCTGAAATGTGGGATATAAGAGCAATTGAGGGCACCGAATTGTGGCTATTAACTACGAAACGTACGAAACTTTTGTTAGAAACTGTTCTTGAAGTTATTTTTAGCCATCCTGTCAATGTTTCCTTATTTTGGCTCACCCTCTATATGAAATAGAACAAAATCAGCTTTCAAATCAATTGTCTAGACTAGAAGTAATTTAAATTGCATTGTCAATAGTACGCATTTATAACTATGGTAGAACTTTCAAGGAAAAACTACAAAATCAGGTTTAAACTTACGAAGTAACTGTAACCAAGAGAATATTTAAAAATTGAATTTATCGTTACTCAAATTATAACAATCAGAGAGGAGGTTTTGTGATGATACCTTTACGATCTTTGAACTTCCTCAATTAGTCACAATAAGCAGTCGCACAAACTGTGTCCTGTTCTCTTTGTTAATGTAAATCAAGTACATTCGATTATTCATGGTAAGATAATAAGCGTTTTGTGTATAGGTCACATACCTGATTCAAAGAAATTAGTGAATTCAAAGCACCATTTTCCTTTCGTTTGCTTGTTCGTACAATTAATCCAAGCAGCGCTGAATATATACATCTTACTATTGTTATAGCCTTGTAGTGATTCACGAATCTATTGTTTCGCTTTGAAATTACGTATAATTTTAGATTTAAGCATTACCTAATGTACGAAAAAAATACCATGAGTACACTTATATCAGTTATCCTCAAGTGCGACCTCCACGATATTTCTGTGCGGCCATTAGTCACATAATTTACAGTTTTCCAATCACTAAAAATTATTTATTATTTTTCCGTCGTATCCACATGACTATAGATTTAACCTAGTTGCAATGCTTTTTCAAATTCACATTTAACAGTAAGAACTCCGTTCTAAATATGATCATGTAACATATCTGATGTAAGGTTAGTTCTACACGTGTTGTTGGGGTTTCGGATTGAGCAGCAGCGTATTTTATTGCATTAATGGGGCAGTGTTCGCAGAGTTTACACACATTTGTCCACACTTACACTAATAATTAAAACTAACTTAATCAGCTACATTTCGCGGGCCACTTAGCGTAAAGGAAATGCACAAATAGCGGCCAAATAAAGGGCCACTCACGAGAGAGAGAGAGAGAGAGAGAGAGAGAGAGAGAGAGAGAGAGAAAACCGAACTGGTCTGACCCTTCACACAATGTAAAGTACATCCGCTAACTGCGTCCTGCGCAGACCACTCAGTATCATTTATGTTTAAAAACCAGCAGAGGGTGCTACAATGTATTTGCTTATAACATTTAACCTTCAGTTCCGGAAAATGAAAAATTGTTAGCAACAGTATGAATGGGTGCAGTATTTTTGTCTCTACAAAAAATGTATTTACACTTAAGCTCTAAAATAATTAGGGGAGCAAATAATTGAACATAAAGAATTTACTATGCAAATTCCTATGGTGCGTCGCGCAAGTCAGCACCCGGTATATCCAAATAGCTAACCGCTTGTTACGGCCAAAATGCGCCTCGCTTCGATGAGACGTTAATTTTACCATCCTTTTTTTAATAACTCCGTCCTAACGGATGTATTACTTTTTCGATGTCACCGAATCCCGGCCTTCAGTAGTGCAAGGTGGTCAATTCTTCAGGTGTTTCCACCCACATACAACGATGTGTTTTGTTTAACGCGCGTTTTGACTCGTTCTCTTTTGCCAGCGTCTCTCGACTTGATCGCACGCATTTAGTTCATTAATAAGCTTTTACCTAGTTTGGGTCCTTGTAATAGTAATTTAGAACAGTAAGATGTGTCCTAGCTCACTCACAATACCGCAGAATGGTATGGTTTAATTTCACGAAGATAACAGGGTCTTATTTACCCATCGTAGTTGATTGTAGATTCGTCTGGCGTTGCGTATCGTGTTCTGGATTGTGAAGCCGCGAGCTGAAGGTGTGTGCGCGTTTGTTTTCTTTTGGTTATTATTTGAATTAGATCCTGGAATTGCAAAGGTATGAGCTGCTAGTTTGTGCTATTAGTTTGGCATCTGAGTTTTAGAACAATTGTTGAATCCCGTTGTTAGTTGGAAGCGGCTATTCCTTTATTGCCACTGAAGACGCGCTCTGCAGATTTGCAGCTGTTTACCGAAGCGAAGGCCCTTGCTGAGTCTCCCATCGAATATTCGAGAATTTTTCCTGGTGGTCAGTAATGCTGTTTGCTTTATGGTGCCGTTTCACACCATTGCTGGGAGTATTAAAACACGAACTTATGCTGTGCAATGTAAAACGAATCTAACATTGCTCTCTCTACTGTTACATCACCTCCGAGTTGTGCATTTATGACATACTATATTTTTGCGTACGTGGTGGTATATTATTATTATTCTCTTGCTGGAGTTGACCTGTGGCATCAATGTAAATTTATAATTGTTCGCTAATTTAAACTACCCAAAAACCTGATTACCTATTTAAATATTGAACTTCGCTATATGCTACAGTAATGAAATTTCTCGAGTAACTCGTATTAGTTGCGATCTCGTGCAACCTATCACGGGTGCTGATAAACTACTGTAATTAGTGGCCACAATCGAGTTGACTGTATTTCGACTTTCGCATGTAGCGTGGGTCGCGCTTCTTATTCATGCGAGTGTGTGAAGGGTAATTTCTGTTACCGAATAACTTATTAATATAAATATGACATGTTCATATTAGCTTATCGGTTGTACTGAAAGACTCTTTGGTGCCCCCTGGTAATTTGAATAATGTTCACTAATTATAGAAAAAACCGCAGCCGTCTTCACTGTAGCTACTCGGCCCTTCGATATCTCCATGTAGCCTGAATGTTTGCTTGGTATGATTTGAAGCTGGTTAGAGTAATTGAATCTATTTAGTCTGAGGTTCGATTTTATAATTTGCCGTCCGTAATAAAATTAACTCAAACATTGTGGCACTGTGTTGGTCAGAATGTAGTAGTGGGCTTGTTAAATCGGCAACAATGGTAATCTTGAATAATAATAATAAAGACATTCTGAAATTGAACCAGTTCAATAACATTTGCAGATAAAGAACAGGTGACACAATCCTACATGACTCATTATGTGTATAGATTATGAACTGTAATATGTTCTACGGGTTTGTTTTCGATAAATTATATTCATTTGTTTTTATAGTAACCTTAGTCGATATTCTTTGTTGATATACAAATTAATGATTTTTATAGCAGTAGCACACTTTACTGGTGAAGCATATATTATGTTTATCTGTCTACAGTAGCTGACCAAGTATTTTCTTTTTGTATAGTCTAAGTTAATTGTCTTTAAATGTCTAATTTTCTATTAAAAAATGCTCATTTTGATCGTCAGGAATTCCTATGTACCACTTACAGTTCGACAGATAATTTTGAACTTTTAATCAACACCAATGTAAAAACATCCATTTAGATAAAAATATTGGCCTAGAAAATGAAAGGCGGCGATTGGAAATGTCAAAATGACGTCACATTGCACAGCTGCAACGTTGCAATTCGTTCGGAGGCCAAATTAGAGTGCACCAGTCCTCCGGATTATTTATGAAAATGGCCGGTAACTGCTCAACGGGCAGATTGCACCATTAATCGATCGAAATCTACAACTAGGTCATGCGAATTTTATGTAGTACCTAGTTTTCAGTACTCGCTTACTGTTAACCAATTAACGACGGTAGTTAAACGAAAGCAAACAAAAGCGCTCGTGCTCAGCTTCTACGATCATCGTGATTAAACAAATGCGAGTCGCCTGAGCACCCGCACTTTCTTTTGTTTCATTGTTGATAACTAATAACCGCGCGTCTAATACAACATCCGGCTGGAAAGCGCAGCAATTAGCAGAAAATCGCGGTGGCTGCGAAACAACTGATGCATTTAATGAAAACGAGTTTGACCTACAGAAATTTAATTTTGTCCAGCTATAAAATGCATTGATACGGGCAGTTAATTCAGTTTAATGGAACTGACTCACCAGCTGTCCCTGTAAACGTGTATTTTTAACATTTCCCGTCTTTGAAACATGTGCGCTTTTTGTTTATCGCGTAAAAAGCTGGTGCCAAGAAATTGAAACTGCGAAGACGCTGAATTCACAATCATCAATTACGCTTAGGTGGTTCGTAGCCCACGCTAAAAGCACTTCGTATCTGTGGTTTTGAGCGTCCTAATTGCATGGTTTAAGGACCGCTGCGTTGTAAAAATCGAACCTTGGTTAACGAGATTGGACAGATGTGGGTCTTTAAATGCTCATTAAAGATTTCACGCGATGATGTAATATGTGTAGTCTGTAAACTTGCAAAAACACAACTTTTGTGATTAGGCTTGACCCGTGTCTGTGTTGGTCGGCTACTTTTATCACTATTTTGGAAGTGGGGTTATCGGGAATTCGGGATTACAGTAGTAATTCGTATTTTTAGAAGCTGCTCATCCATTTGTTTCTAATGCAATAGTTTTCACGTTTTTTTTGTTTCTAATGTGTCTTGTCTGAGCTGTGTTTCACATAACCTGTCTTTTTAAACCACTTATCACTATGTTTCTAACCTAACCTAACACAACTTAGTCTAACTAAACTATTCCATTTTATTGTAAGTGTACGTAGGTTTTAGCTTCTCAACCATAATGTATTTTTCGTATATTTTTGTTTAGTCTAATCTATTTCGATTGTATTTATAAATCTTGTTCTGAGTTTGCAATTGTTTCATTATGTTCTTCTTTTTCAATTTTTTCAGGCTTATACCTGTTTTTTCCAGTTACTTGAACGACACTTAGCATAATTTTTGTGGTTGTCTAATCTTCTGCCTCAAAGAGATCTATCGCTTGCGTCTGATACAATTATTTCCCAATAGTGATTATCTTTAAATTATTTTTATTGTATATTTTTTTCAACTTTTTTGACCAAATTATTTACATAGTGGAATTGACTTTCAATCAATTGGTACTTTTCCAATGTGGTTATTTGTATTTCCCGCTTCGTTGCCATTACAGGTACAATTGCGGACAAAAAATGGAAACACTTAATTTTTATATTTTGTAAATACCTCTTCTTCATGTCGTCCGATCATAGTCGCCATTTCGAGGCTTTACTGTAATAGTTAATAAAATTTATTGTTCATGTGATGTTTTAAAAAAATTAGGATGATATGAAAGACATCAATGTTTAAAATTAATTAAATATATACAGGGTGATTACTTTAAAATAATAAAATGTCTACTTTTGCTTTAACTCAGTAATAGATAAAAGTAATATTTTGCACATAGGTCAGGTTTTTATTCTTGATGAAAATGGAACCCAACAGATTCAGGGTAAATATCGTAGAAGGGGCAAAAATGTGCAACAATCAGCGCCTACTATACAGGGTGTATATGAAAAGTAGGTTACGGCTTTCTATACGTGTAGTACGTATAAAAATAAGACAAAAATTTCTATAAACGTAGGTCCTTAACCAACCGGTTACCGAGATAAAGAGTGTTCAAGTTTCATTTTTTTTAAACTCTATTGCAGGATGGGGAAAAATTAATGACATTTTCAGAGTAAGTAATAATCAAGAATGAACACAGTAGTAGTCAAATTACTCTTATTTCAATATGACATTCCATTAGAAACTTAACACGATGCCCCATTTTTCAAGAATATTTGATACGCCCCTGCCCTATTTCATAATTCTGGTTAATTTTTCGAATACATTTGTAATCTACATTTAATTTGTCATAAAAAGTACTCCTGCAAAATTTTGATTGGGTTAGTAGGTAGTATTTCTGTAGTTTCGGATTTACAAATCTACTGCGCTTGAAAAGCAAACCGATTTCCATTACCTAAAAAGTATCAACAACCAAAACTCAAAGTTTTTGATTTGGAATGCTTAGTGAAGTGGTAGTAATAGTCAAAGGTGCCTAGTATTGAGTAATATTTACCTTGAAAATGTCATTAACTTTCCTCCAGCGTTCTCAGAAAAAAATCAGTACAGTACAGTACATTTGGTGAAAGATATATATTCATATAGGCTTTTTGCCTTATTATTACATGTACTACACGCACACGAAACCGTGACCTACCTTTTAGATACATCCTATATAAAGCAGCCGCAAGCAAGAAAAGAGGCGCACCGTCGTTGCCGAACTTGGCTAGCGATCAGGTTCCGCCCGGGGTGCTCCCAGGCGTTGAATCGCCCAGTTCGAATCCCATCGCCTGCAATGTTTTTTTATTCACAAATTAATGTACATAGTTTACATTATTAAGTGTTTTCTTTTAGTGGCTTAGAAAAACACTATCTTTTGCGTTGTATTTATATCTAATTTTGTTTCTAAAGTTAAAATTAAATTAAAGATTAATCATATTTTTTTATGAAGAAACCTAAGGAAACAAACTTTCCATCTTTTTTAATTTTGATAAAACTTTGAATTCAAGGTTTTTGGGCAATTCAACAATTTATTGTAGGAAGCTTTATATTTGAAGGGGGCGAATGGTTTTTTGGCCACAGGTGGGCCGTAAGTGTTTTTGTTTTTGAGGAAAATTGGGTTCAAATTGGATAAAAACTAAAAAAGATGTAGGGGTGTTATATTCTTAACTGTATTCTCGCTGTATATACTATATAGTGTGTTTCACTTCTCGCCTTCACACCATTGTATCTTTCTTATTTATTTTTTGATTGATTTTAAATTTTGTTCAGTTATACTACCCTTCAAAATGATTATCTTGAGAACGTCTAAATAATTTTACGCATAACATTAGCCGACTGGGATCAAAAATTATTGTAACAAAAAATAGAAAATCATTGCAGGCATATTTTTATCTAAAATGTTATTTAAAAAAGTAAATGAAATTTGATTAAAGTCGATTTAAGGTTTGCTGTGTATTTTACTTTTGTTTCAAATGTACATAAAAATAGTGTTAGATACAACATCTGCGTGCCAAAACGCAACTATATTTATTGTACACTGCTAGGTATAAATATACAGGACGAGTTGGTAATATACCAAATCCGCTGATATTCTCATAAAAACTGTTATAAACTCAACGTATTAAACTGGCATAGGGTTACACGGAATATTTATTTTTTTCTAGAACTCGTTCAAGTTTATTATTACTATTTATAGGGTTTCCATTTTTCATTTGATGTAATTTTTACTTCCTTTTACTATAAAGGAAGTATTGGATTCACCCCAAAAATTCGAAATTGAGTTTTCAACAGATCTTCACGTTTTAGAGTCCCCTGATTCCAAAAAACATATTTTTTTTCATTGGTCTGTCTGTGTGTGTGTGTGTCTGTGAACAGAATATCTCAAAAACGAAAAGAGATATGGCGTTGAAACTTCATATATAAGTTTTGTGTACTATGTAGATGAGACAGCAAGCTTTTGAAGAAAATCGCATAACCGGAAGTAGGTGTTTACTCTTGTGATTTTTCAGTTTTTTTCGATTTTTTCAAAAACGGCTCTAACGATTTTTTTTAAACTTTACATTTTTCTTACATTTTTAATGTGTATTGATGTGAGATAGGAGATTTTCCAGTTGAATACTTCTAAAGTGGGTTTCTTTTGTTTTTTTTTCTATTTTTTTTATTAACTCCTATTTTAAATAAAACACCCGGTATATTATTACATTTTTGAATTCACCTTAAAATTCTAGAGAAAATTTGTCTCTTCAAGTAACACTCGATTTTGTACCGTTTTTGTAGAATTTGTAATTTTTGAAAATTTTTAACAAATGGTTAAAAATTTAAAATCAAATTTTTGGCCAATTATAAGATCACTGTAAAAGGAAGTTGTGTGAGTGTATCACACCAGATTTTTATTATACATTTCGGAATAGGAAAAACTTTGCCACAGGCTGTCATACTGGCTGGACAATAAAACATGATAATTTCCAAAATACATATAAAAGAAGGTTTGCAGAGAACAATTAATTTTGAAACTTTTCTACTTTATTGTCTTGTGATATAAAAGCAATTTTAATTTTTGTGCTGAATTCATAATGGAAAGCAGTTTGATGTGTTGGCCTACAGGATTTCCAGATCGATCAACATTACACCTATTATGACAAGACCAAGTTCTTTTAATAATTTCCTTAAATGTTTATAAAACTACAATTTACTTTTTTTTTAACACTTTCTGCAAGTAAAAGTCAAAACTGGTTAATTTTCTGTTTGTTAGAAGATATGTGAATATTCTTCATTACTTTGTTTTAGAGAATGAAATATTAAAAATTTTACTTTGATGTTTTATCATTTTTTTCAAATTTTGAGTCTAATAAAATGCAGCTTAACATTTTATTGTAGTGTTTTGTCACTTGTTACAGTGAATTTCCGGTGCCTAATGTGTGTTCTCTACCTAATTTTTCTTTGCCATTGGCTCCATCTACGCTTTATGACTGTTTACATTCTTAACTTTTATTTTTCTTACCCCAAGAGTCACAGCCCATAGCCTTTATAACGTTTAAAACGTACGAAAGAACGTTATTGCAAGCACAAAATAATTTGTCTAATTAAGAGCACTTGGTATCAATTCAGCGAAGCATAATGCTCTAGTTGAAATGACTAGTATTCAAAAGTTATTAAATAGAATGAACAGCGGACCCCATTACGCAACGAGGTCTGTGCCCTATATGCCGATATTCAAATAAATGCACTTGGCGGTGAAGCTTAATCCGTTTACTATTTTACAAATCGAAAAATACAGCATAAATTTAAAAAGTAGAATAACGCGAGTGAATTTTATAAACAGAAGGTTGTTTACTAGCTACACTGTAATGGGATTGCAGTCGAAGTAAGAAACGTGGTAGCGATAGCTGCTGCTCCAAGTATGCACGCAATACGGAAAAATACTTCTGATCTTCTCACATCGCTGCTCACAGCTGGCGAACGGAAGTGGCAGGGCTTTTCCCCAGCATGAGGTGTGTAATCGAACAGGTGAAAAGGCCCAAACATCGTCAGCTTATTTTACTTCAATATATTACTAGAAGAATACTCTTCTTGAAGGCCGAAAATAAATCCAATGAAACGTCAAACCGCGTAAAGCTAAACCATGGATATTGACTGATAAAAGGAAGATACCGTAAAATCGTGAATTGGCCAATTATGCACCTTCTTGCTGATGATTTTCGAAGTTAATCCGTTTTTTAAGAGTCTTATAGCATCAACAGTAAAGTAAAGCCTACAAATTTCCAAAATGGGAGCCAAAAATAGCTTTTCCCTAAAGTTATCTGCTTGGAAATTTTCGAAAAGAAAAATGTCAATCGTAAATCAACAATTACCAAAACTATGTATGCAACCCACACTCCCATTCATCATTTACATATAGATTCAGCTTCCAAAATTGGAGTTTTGCAGCACCTCCAGTTGATTTTGCACGTAAATTATATTTAGACGCATAATAATAATAATATATAATAATAAAGATGGTGTTTTCGCTTCGTCCATAGTTGCGAATTCGAATTACATATACCTATGTAAAATACTCAGCCCGTCACTGCCTTTGCCAGCTCAAACCCGAAGGGTGGAAGCCATAATCAAAGTGCAGACCTTGCTTTATACTATGTACATTACAGTTTATAATTGCTAAACACTTTTATGTATCGAAACGCGTAATTGAATTTTCTTTTAATGAGCAAATATACAATTTTCAATTCTTTTGCCCACAAGGCTTTACATGACGTCAAACGCAAAGACGTTTGCGATGTTCGTATCACACAAACGTAATAATTTTTATCGTTGCGAGCCAAATAAAGGTGCTGATAATCTCTTTCAAAGATCTGTAAAATAATTAACGAGGTGCAGTTGTTTCAAACAGCTTTACTCTAGTTGGAAAGTATTGCAATTTTATACATTTCACTCTGATTTTTTCCCTTATATCGAAATAGTATGATTCCAACGCGCCTTCAATCGCCTGTTATCTCACCAGCCTTCCGTCGTAAAAAATTCAATAAAGCAATTGATTACTCAAGAGCCAATAGTGAAATGCCGAGGTAAACCTAATCATTCGTGATTATGTGGAGTTAGGCAAGGACAAGTTCGCTGGTAGGTGAAGCGTTAAGAAGTTTGGTTATTACTCGCTTCAGTGGGCCCGTAAAACCAAAAATAGAGGCATGGATCCAGAAAGCCGTTTTTTAGGTTTTCTTAGGACTATAAAATTTGGTAGCAAAGCTGCCGTATGTTGACCCGTAACTGTAAACCAACAATGACCAGCAACTGCCGCAATTTTCTAGCGCTTCTTAATCTCGGTACTGCCCATCTCGTCATTAAATATAATAAACGAACAGGTGCGCGTAACGGAAACGATTAACTCCTAAGATGAACCTGCGTTTGCTTAGAATCGCCAAATCATTGTGACTAAAAGCGTGCAGGCAACACCTACCGGTAAATGGCAAAGTCAAAAAATGGCAATGAATGTTATGGCAGGTTACTAACACGCTTAAGCGGTTAAAACGTTGAAAGAACGTTCGCCTTCTTATGAAATAATTGCTCTAAAAGACGAAAGTTGCTAGATCATCTTCAAGTATTTTACGCTGTACACGTAACGACATCTGATTCCTACTTTTTAAGATACAATTTAAAAAGACAGCTCTATTTTGCGTTTTGTATAAGACAGAAAGAGATGCATAACTATAGAAAAGGTGAGGTTATACAGCAATAAAGAAGTGCCATTTAAAGTAGTGTTTTTTTGTGGAAGAATAGAAGTAATATTTTTGTCTAAATATGCGGTAATGAACGTTAATAGTTATATCAGAAATCTACATTAGTTGATGCATAATTGAAACTATGCAGCTTGAAAACTGACTTAATAACGGAGACTTCCATGTAATCACATCAAAAACAGACAGTGCCCATTTACAAGTCAAATAATAACAGACTACCGGAATCTGAAATACATTTACATTTAAACACATTAAAAAGACTCCAGAATAACTGTCTTTAATACGCCAGCATTATGCTGTATGGCAGTCCCACTTGGCGCGTTATAGTTAATATGATATTCCCGCTCTGATGCTGCTTTACACCTGGAGCAGGCTCCTCCACGCTGCTCGAAGAAGTTGGACATGACCCCGCTGTGGAAGTCGTGTGCTTCACGATTGCTGCGCCTCGTTGTTGACGCTGTCAGCTTGAATTCAACTGATTATTATTCTGCAGGGATCTGACTCGAAAACAACGCTCTTGAAGCACAAAATTCACGTTATTAGCTGCATCACAATGGCGACACACTCAATGCCTCGTTTTCGCGTTCAGTTGTACTCAGAGTGCGTTTTCGCAGTAAAACACCTCACCCCCGTCATATTGTTAAAACTATTGTGCAAACAAAACTGTGGCTTGGTCCTGCCGGAAGCATGCGTTTTGGCGCCTAAGTTAAATCTATTCAAATTTCTAATATTACAATGTAAGACTGCTCAAACTGGCTATATATGTAAATATTAAAATTAACAATTCAGGCAGGGAGGCCAGATTCCCGTTTCATGCTTCAAAAGTAGGAATAAGAAGGACAACTCGAGAGTAAGTGAGGCGATGTAATACCTATTAAAAACGGTATCAGATGGTGCCTTCAAATTAAGTACTATTATATACATTTAAAGCATGAAAAAATACTGTCTAGAATGTATCTATAGTAATAACATCGGAGTCTGAGCACATACAACAAAAGTTGCCAAGATCTAGTCGCCTAAGATTTTTTGTTAACTTATTGTAGGTATATGTGGCAACAATTACTCATTAAGTACCTACTATATTTTTTGTGCATGAAAAATTCCTACTCTGTTTCTTGATATTTTGAAAAACGAATAAGCTGACACGTCGAACTGAATTGTTGGCATTATCATTTGACAACTATAGCCGAAAAAGCTTCTAATTCTGTATTATCCTCGCCAAGTTCACTATTTCCTCCTATTTCTAATAATACCGGGGATTCCCATTTAGTTCTACTACAAATAGGATATCATGTACGTCAGATGTAAGTTCAACTAACGTTAACAAAACACTATCTAATTATCTACAGGAGTTAACTCAACATCTTCACATAGATATTCTTCAGAATCAATTTTGATTGTAAACCGGGAATTAAACTAGATAATTATTAAAACATTGACTGATAAACCATGTAATTACCGTCAAAATGTTTAAAAAATCTAATTTATATGCCATCGTTTTGTTGTAAACATCAGTCAGCTCCTGTTCTTTGAGAAGGTTTAGTCTTTTAAGACATGGTGGTTGCCAATGCTGAATTGGGAAATTGTAGTAGAGGATAATCGATCACTGAGAAGTGTATAATAGGTCTAACACGAACTTACTAAAGCTTTTCCGTGTTAAATTGCTTTTCCATGTTTAAATTTTATCTATTCATTGAACAAGCTGTTATTTGTATAGATAGTGCATGTTGATTACCTGCTATATTATGTTATTAGAGGAATTGCAATAATCCAGTTTGAAATAGATAAACCTAATCCAAATATTATACAAAGAAGTTTAGGTAGAGGAAACTATTAAATTAATAAATCTGAACATTTATTTAGCTGATGATAGCAAATTAACGTGCAAATTAATTTTGAAGATATTTGTAGGTACATTATACTTTTTCCACGACCGGGAGTAGAAGTCGGTTTCTATGGCATCAAAATTGTGACAGAAGTCAAACATTTACTCCCTAGGGACAAAATAAGACAAAAATTTCCCTAGGGAGTTTTCATTATGACTGACACAACAATTATGTCAAATTCGAGGTTAGCAGGTTAGGTTTTGCGTCAGTTTATGCCAAACTGACGCAAAACCTAACCTGATTAACCTCGAATTTGACATAATTGTGAGCTCTTGTCATAATGATTTACAGTGCCACCAACTTTAAAATTTACCATAACCTACTAATTTTAAACTAATTGTAACTAAAATGTCAATAAATGACGTTTAAAAAACGGGTTTTTCGTTTTAAATCTTCCTGAAACGTGAAAAAAATAGTATATGCAACTCGGAGAGAATGCTATTTTGCTTCAGTGCAAATTGTACCTCAGCAAAATAACGCATTTCTCTCCCTCATTGTATAATCTGCTATTATGTAGCAGCTATTTTATAATTTAACATTGATATATCAAAAACTTATAAAAATCACGAACTTTGTTAAATAAGTTAACTAAACGACAGTATAAACAAAACTTGTTTACAGGTGGAATATTTAGATGTTGTCCTTCTATTACTCGTGAACTCATTGTGGGTTTAAGCTGTTGCCATGGGAACTCCCTAAATAAAATTATTGGGGTGTATTGATCTACTGAATGCTGCAGTTTAATAATTTTTTGCTATGTTTAAGCTGGTAGAACTACGTTTTATCTCCATCTTTATTTCCCGAGTTTATGATCTCCATTACATTTACATCTCATAAAACTTCATTGTTCTATCGTATATCTTCCTGTAGCGTTTTTTGATTCATTCTAAACCTACATTTGGGTAATTTGGTCTAATAACAATACATAAAAGTTTTTTAACAGGCATGGTGGCTCAGTGGTTAAGCATCCTGATGACTGATCCAAGGGACGCTTTTAAAATGAATAATATTTATGTTTATTTAATTGCTGCTTTGAAACTTAGACTCAACTTCTCATTATCATTAACTAACTTGCGAGTAACGTTACTGTTTTGTTGTATTTTTTTCTAGAAACTTCAGTTTTTCTAGATTTAAAAGTTACGTCTCCTGCCAGTATAGAATGTTCGATTAGTCACTTCTCCATTCTAGAAGACTATTCGCTTAAATTTTGAGCTACAAGTCAGTGCTTGATAATTTTTGGTAATTAGTACCTACTAAATTAAATTGAGTTGTACTCGAGTTAAAGTTATAACTATATTTTTAATAAAAGAGCTTGTGGTAGGGAGCATAGCAGTTTATATTCTTGACGTATACAATTTGTGACTATTTTAGAAATATAATTAAAATGACGTACAATATTTTTTGGGTTGCGTAGAATGTGAAAATCAGCTTTAGCGTTTGTAATTTGTTGGGGAAAATGTTCAAAACACTTTTAAAAGTGAAACAAAAAAATACAGTGTATACAAAATAAAATCAATGCGTGACTATCAAGCCAATTAGTTTCAGCTCTAAACATAGAGCCATAATTACTGTTATAATTTACTGGCTCTCATCAATTATAAGATTACCATGTTATGAATTTTTTAACGAGTAGAAATAATGGATTGTAAAATTTCATTAGTTTCATTTTCATTTTATTTATTTTAAGGAACTGTACGTAACAAAAAAATTAACTTTATGACCAATCTTGAATTGTTGACCATAAAACTTGTTTAGTTCCCACGTTTATGCTAATCAATGCTTGGTACAGATGTTGTGTGCAACAATTTTTCTGAATAGCTGCATAACCTTGTTCGATTGCCTTGATTGATAGACCAATTTTTCTAAGCTGATGTCACAGTAGTTTAGATGGTTTCTTGCTGCGTAATAATTTTTGCTTGTTCAGAGCCATTATCTGAAGCAAATCAAATAATTATATTCATTCGGAACGATTGATTCCTGGGCCTGTCCCGTTAATTACATAATTCAGTGCACTAATAACCAAGGTCTTGCGGTAAGGTATGTGGTATTGACTGGCTGCTAATACAGCTACCATAGCTGGAAATGTCTGTAATTGGCTTTAGAAAAACTTATGAGGATTAGGCTTATTTATAGGTGCGAAGTTGCAATGCGCCACTTTAAATTATTTAATATTATATAAATTTTAGTCGTGGAATTTCCGAATTGCTTTACATTGTTTTATGGAAATATACAACAACTACAGTCACTCTCAAAAAAATATGCTTTTAGTTGAAGTATTTTATAGTTTTTTAAATTCGTATAGCACAGATAGTATCACATGTACTGGAATGGTCTTAGGCCCTATAACTCAACTCTGATAGCGTTGACAATTTATTGGACATTTTAATAAGCACCGGGTTGGGGAGTTTTATATAACTGCAAGCCTAAAACTTGAATTTCACAGAATAAATGCATTGGTAAAGAGATGCCACTAATAGAGTAGTAATTGAATAGGAAACGTAAAAGGCAAAGCTCATTCCTCACAGGGGTCTAAGTTGACGGTCAGATCAATTTAAATAATAGGTGTGTGCAAAAGTAATAGCCGAACCAAAAGAAATTATTAATTACAAAAGGGTTTGCTATGTGCAAGAAAATGAAGCGTAGAATTCAATTAATTTAGACAGTGAAATTTTGTGAGGGTTCTAAAAAAGGTATAAGCCAGAATAAACTAATTATACGTTGCAATTAGACGGCAGGCAAACAGACATACAATAGCAATTGTGAGAAGCAGGCAAGACATTATAAAGCAAGGAAAAGCGCAAACAGCAAGACAGGTGAAAAAATCTGGTGTGATACACTCACACAACTTCCTTTTACAGTGATCTTATAATTAGTCAAAAATTTCATTTTTAATTTTTAACCATTTGTTAAAAATTTTCAAAAATTACAAATTCTACAAAAACGGTACAAAATCGAGTGTTAGTTGAAGAGACAAATTTTCTCTAGAATTTTAAGGTGAATTCAAAAATGTAATAATATACCGGGTGTTTTATTTAAAATAGGAGTTAATAAAAAAAATAGAAAAAAACAAAAGAAACCCACTTTAGAAGTATTCAACTGGAAGATCACCTATCTCACATCAATACACACTAAATATGTAAAAAAAATGTAAAATTTAAAAAAAATCGTTAGAGCCGTTTTTGAAAAAATCGAAAAAAACTGAAAAATCACAAGAGTAAACACCTACTTCCGGTTATGTGATTTTCTTCAAAAGCTTGCTGTCTCATCTACATAGTACACAAAACTTATATATGAAGTTTCAATGCCATACCTCTTTTCGTTTTTGAGATATTCTGTTCACAGACAGACAGACACACAGACAGACAGACCAATGAAAAAAAAATATGTTTTTTGGGATCAGGGGACTCTAAAACGTGAAGATCTGTTGAAAACTCAATTTCGAATTTTTGGGGTGAATCCAATACTTCCTTTATAGTAGTAAAAGGAAGTAAAAACGAGTGAAAAGCAAACAGTTGGACATCGAAAAACAACTGTGCAGGAAGTGAACTCTAAATAAATTAATCAGTGCAATTACGCGTGTGAACAGAGAAAAGCAATTAATAAAACGTGTGGTGGTGCCAAGAGACATTTTAATAATTAAAAATATAGACAATATTTTAGATATAAGAAATTTGTAAATATAATAATTTATAAGCAGATTTATTTTAAGATGTAATTGATTTGAACTTGGTTAATTTCAGTTTATATTAATATTAGATTAGCTTTTGTTTATAACGGATTAGGGAGAACAAATGAATAAATTATAAGAAATTACGTTGTAAATTGTGCTTGACTTTAAATCACATTTTTGTATAATAAATGAGCTTTTTCAACTTAAAAACTATACCGTTGTAATTAGTGCACATCCCAGTTGGTGTAGTTGGTGTGGTATCATTTGTGAGTGTTTCCGCAACAAAAAATTAGAAAGTTTACGAGGGGGCCCTTTTCGAGAAGCTAGCAGCCGACAGCTCACATTTTCGATCACTGCATGTAGCCAAGGAAATCTTCACAATCTAGAGGGAAAGATTCCAGGACGTAGAGCAGCTCTTTAACAACGTCTCCAAGAGGTTTTACATCAAGGGGGCCCGTAGCAGCTCCAGAATCTTAACGGCGTCACCCCAGAGTACCCGAGGCAGTTCAGATAAAATAAGGTACAGATTTCACCTAAAAGTATAAACGTTCGGCCCATGCAAATTACGTGCATGATAAAGGAGACCTTACTTAAGAAGATCCAAGCATTTCCGCGGCTATAGAGGAGGTGCAGATCGCAAAACAAGCGGATTCCATTATTTGATGTTATGCGAGGGTGAAACCGGACGCATCTGAAACAATTGCTAATTTCCGCCAGCAGCGTCCCTTTGACGTCATCGACAATCAATTGCCTGAAAACAAAAGATAATTAATGTCGCCAAAGCGAGAAAATTTAAATAAATACCTGTACGAACTTTGATAATTTTACTTTGTTTTAAGTCGTATAATGCAATCTTGCATACGGAATCCATTTTGTGTAACATTTGACCTACTTTCAAATATCTTGCTTCTGCGTAGTGGAACTAAAGCGGTAAACAGAACCGTACTCAAATAATTTGGAAAATTACACAAACAACCAGGAACCCCACTGAGTTAGAGTGATTGCTTTACTTATGAGCTAGCGTTTATTTATCATTATTTGCAGGTAGATATAATATAAAAACGGGCATATAACCATTCATTTAGGCATTTAAATAAATACAGCTTACTTTTAATCTGCCTGAGAATTTTAGTTCAAACAAAATATTGTGTGGAGGCTCTAACAATTTAATATTTAATTAAACAATATCAATTAGGTAGAGAGCTATCCATTGCAGTACATATTAAATGCTTAAGGATAGAACAAAAGTATGAGTTTCAAACAGTATCGAAATAATTTCACATCCATACATTTGAATATTTAATATACATATCAATCTTCTGAGTGACCATGAGGTATTGTACAGTTACATAATGAAAACAGTTTACACCTTAGTTTTTCAGTGTAAGTTTTTCAAAAATCAGTAGAATTTGCAATAAATTTAGTTTGATACGTTAATTGTAAAAAATGTCACAAGTACTTAAGTTCACTTATAGTACCTCGAAATTATTTAAAGGATGAGCAAAAAAGAAGAATGATTGTAGGATGTAAACTATATTGATTCCCCAACTGTACACCCACTGCCAAGTATTTAGCATATTTTTAAATAGTAATTTAAAAATTGTTATAAAGCATAAAAACCCACTTTCTGATTAATAAAAATTAATGAAATGCTCCCGTCTACATTTTTTCAAATCTAACTAACGATGCTTTTTTACCACAACATTATTTACTGTGTTTGGTAATACCTAGTCATTCCATAACTTATTTTTCCTAATGATTGCTCTAAGTGTATTCTATGGCTTTTTTTCATATACATACAGGGATTTTTTTCTTTTTAGTATACAAATACTCTATGTATACTTGAAGAAAAAACGCATCAAAGTATTGTTTTACCATATGTGTAGGCAACCAATTATACAGCAAACTTCAATTTTAAGAGTTTTAACTTAAAACAAATAGCATGCTGTGGCAAAAAGAGAATTAATATGAGTATCCCCTATGTACCTATACTTTTAAAAAGAACTCATGGTATATAAATATATACAGGAAAATATAGCCATGGGTCTACGATTTTGTAGCAGATTTCAAGTTTTTAAAAATGTTTATGTTGGAAGTTTTGTCTCTATTAAAATTGTGTAAAAATGTAGAGATTAATCTTTTCCAAACGCACTGGAAAGTGTGTTTTTATACCTTTCCTCTAACTTACAGAACAGCCATGCAGTCTTTTTACTATAAACTCCCAGTTTTGTTTACCAGTTGTAGACTGTTCAGTCAGTCACCCTCATGATTGTAGAGGATCATTGTCCCACAGTTTAAACTATAAAGCAGTGCCTAATGTGTATTAGTTGTTGCAATGTTTGAGAATGTTTGTTTATTTCACAGCTTTATTCTTTGTATAGAGAGAAAATTAGTCATGGGTCCATCGTTTTTTAACTCACTGAAAATGTAAGAACACGTTAATGTTAGGAATTTTTACGCTATTGGAATCGTGAAAAGGAATTTCATAAAAAAAACTTTGATGACTTGTAAAATCAGAAATGAAAATTTTTTAACAAAGGGATTGGAGAGTATCTTTGTATTTCTAGTTTTCTTCTTCATTTTGTAATAGGTCTAAAGATTTATACACTCCAATGCCATTACTGCTCTTGTGATACAGAAATCTACATGGTGGTCTTCTAGATGGGTATGTCGGTCGTTTCTATACTTCGCTTAACGAATAGATGCAGAATTTAAATTACTGCCAGACACTTATTTTGCAGGAACCTGTTTTACACGTTACAAATTAAAACACTTGGGAGAATTCAAAATTGTTTAATAAAATAAAATTGAGCTGCATACAATTGGCTTACCAATAACAATATTCTATTCAAATACCTATAGTGCTCATTTGTGGGAAGGGCTTCTACTACATTTATTGGTTAAACGTACACACTTTGAACCTATCATCATTTATAATTACTCGGTAGAAAGCATGCAGAAACCTTTGTAGTTCGTCTTCGCTTTCAGCAAGAGTCACAGTTTTGTGTGTAACATAATTATTAATAAAAATTCTTGCTTTTCCATTTTATATCTACAGTTCATTCTTTTCACCTTGTCTAGAACTTTCTCCATAACTAGATTAAAGAGGGAGAGATTCGGAATTCTGTAAGTCTCTCTGTCCGATTCCAACTAATATACGTTTCATTTCTTCTGTTAATAATAATAATAATATGTCTTTATTTGTCTATCTACAACTTCTAATGTTGACAGAAAGAGTGAAGACTTATCAGGCGAAGTTCAACCTAACACGCGCTGCTAGAGGCTGCTCTGCCACTTAACCCAACCTTAACATAAACAATAAACAATAAAAAATACAAAAATAAACAATAAACATAATATTTAAATCAGCATTTATATCTCTCCGGCATGTTTACTCCTGTGCCTGCTCGGAATTCAGGTAACCGCAATTTAGAGAACAATTTCGGAATGAATAAAGTCAGGGATTGTGAATTATGAATTGATGTTCTGTTGGTTAAATAAAAAATTTTCAAATGTCAGTTTAAAATAAAGTCTTAAGTACTATTGATGCATATAACAATGGAATAAGAGAATGATCGATTAAATATTTGTTTACGAAGACGTGGAGGAGACCTTTATAGCGTAGATTCTAGTTGCGCCATTTGTACGATACTTGATTTTTTTATGCAAATTGGGTGGTCGCTCATAGAATACAATTTTTCTGTACAAGCCAGCTGAGTGCAATGCCCTTCTGTGACTCATATTAAGCCAGTTAGCATCTTTAAGCTTAAGCTACGAATACCATATATTAATCTGAGACACGAGTTCTGTACTTTTTCAATTCTATTAACATCACGAGAATCTAAGCACTAAAATCAAACTGCGACAGTACTACGGAGTTGCATAAACATATTTTCATATATTCCGTTAAAACATGTCCGTTGCATAGAATTTTAATGTTGTAGTATGCACGCTGTATACATTTACTAACATGTCTCTAAAACATAATGTATAGTCTATTTGAAGCCCAAGAGATTTAACTGAATCTTGAATTGTCAATGGCGCGTCATTTATTTCAACCGTTAATCTGTCAATGGATTGAAGTCTTAAATATTTACTTCCAAATAATATAACATTTGATTTAGATGGATTAAGTTGAAGACCATGGTGCTTAGAGATCGTGTGTAATTTATTTAAATCAGAATTCAAACATTTACAAACGTAGTCTCTGTCTTCAAAGTCAAATCATGTATAAATTTGAGTATCATCAGCGTATGAATGAAAGGTTGAAATGTATATAGTGAATAAAATTGGGCCTGAAATTGACCCCTGTGGGACACCACAGGTTACTTCTGTATATGCTGAACTATTTTGTGGCAATACTACACTTTGGGACCTATTACTAAGATAGTTTTCAAAGAGAACGGTAGCATTGTTATCTAGACCAATATAGGTAGTGTAACATTGTAAGTAAAATTGTGTGATTAATTGTGTCGAAAGCCTTGGAAAAATCTAATAAAACAAGTAAAGTAAGTTTGTTACTGTCAGAAGCTTGTATAATATCTTCTACAACATTCAACAAAGCAATACAACAGCTATAACCAGCTCTGAAACCTGATTGTTTACATGGTAATATATTATTCTTTTGTAGATGGTTGCGCAGCTGAGCTGCTATTACTTTTTCCAAGACTTTCGACAATCTAGGTAGAATGCTTTTTGGTCGTAGGTCTTTATAGGCAGTAGGATTAGTGGTTGTGGGTATCTATAGGTATGACATTTGCTTAACAAAAGTTGACGATACTCGTGATAAAAGGCAACAGAAATGGTAAACTTGCATGTAGTAATAATATGCCAATGCCGTCAGTACCAACTGCTTTAGATTTATTTGATGAAATTAATTTTAATACTTCTATTTCAGAAACGGTTTGAAAGTTTTAAATATATTTTACAGTTGGCTTAATATTATTAGAATAATAATTAGCTAATTCTGTGAAATCAGAAGTAGAAGCAACTTGAGGAATTGAAGTAATGTGTTGTTAATTCTTATACATGTTTTATTTTGTATATTTAATAGATTTATGATTTATTTGTCTGAATACATGTTTCTCTTCCATTATTTCTAGATCTCTCTAATTCAATTAAAACACTTTTTTGAGGTCGATAAAACACAAAAAGCCAAGTTATTGTATTCGATATCATTTTCAATGACTTAACATGTGGTAAATACTGTATCTATTGTGCTTCAATTGCTCTAAAATCCTTGCTATTCTTTGTTTAACTGTATATTATGAGTAATAATTGACTTAAGTATTTATATTTGTAAATAGTTTCATAATCTGCTAAGTAACGTAGTCTCCCTATAGTCTTTAGAGTTCTTCTTGTCTCCTTTCCTTCCCCTTCTCCTTGTAGTACTTTTTCCATATAAGTCTTTAAAGTATGTTACCCGTGTTTTTGCTGGTATTGGCTGTGTGTTTATAATTATCTATACAGACTGTTTGATTTTAGCTGTCACAGCAGATATCTCGGCTATTGTTACAGATATGACAAAATATTATAGAGGAAAAGTTGTTCTACATTTAATTTTCTATTATCAGCCATAGCCAAAAAACAATTTAGCATCAAATGTATTAGATGTACCAAATACATTCAAAATGTTAAATGGAACATATGTCCTAGTTATGTAATCAATTAAAAGCATAAGTCGACAATTAAGTAACAAATACACGCTTATGTAGATTAGTGCTGTATTCGAAAAAGAAGGCGGTAAAACAAATGAAAATATGAGCTTCCAGTTGAACAATGTTCCTTAAAACTGTCTTGACAACACATGCTATTCAACATAAATACAGCATAACAACATGAACAAAGTAAGTTAACAATAAATTAATAAGTAAATTTCAGTTCATAATATCTAGCGTGTTTGTTCAAAGTTACCTCCATTGTTTGCAATACATTCTGGAGATCTGCTTATTAAGTTTCTTCTCACTTTCTGCAACATGTATTGTGTTGTTATTTGGCCACAGGCAGGGCCGTAACTAGGTATAGGCAGAGTAGGCCCTCGCCTACAGGTGCAAGCTGCAAGGGGCGCCAAAATGGCACTGAAAAAGTTCTTTCGTACTAATAAAAAATAAATAAGCAAGTGGTTAATTTTGCAAATAAATTAATTTGTAATATTGACGATTTAAGTCCAAATAATGCTAATTATAATAGTGGGAATTGCGCCCAATCTGGTCGATACATTACATTGCCTTGTACAATTTGCAAAGGAAATATTATATGTCTACCAGATTTATTTTATAGTTCTTACCTATATCAATCAAAACATTAGAATTATTAGCTTATTAGCCCATCGCATAAGTGGCATTATTCAAAATATAAAAATGTTTCCATTTTTAAAACAATATAATACAACAGTGGCGACAAACTAACTTACATTTTTAACAACTGTTGGAGCAGGACCACTGATATTACATATACATTCACTGCTTTGGGCTCATCGCTGATACAGCAGTCCATTGTAACAATCAGCAGAATGCCACAGACCGATTTTGAGAGCTTACTTGTTCCACTACTATGGTATTTTTCGCTACAATCACTTTCCCGGTAGAATTTGTTCAATTTATTAAAAAAAAAAAGAATTATCATATGCCGACAAAAAAAGCTTCCTTCGCGTTTTAAATATATTGATTATTACAAAACAGTGTGACAGTGTGGTTGCGAATACAGGACCTAATTCTACGTTCACATGTTACTATGCATAATTATATGTAATTATTTGTTTATGTTGTATTATTTTAACATATTGATATGTCTTTAAAGCTTTCGAACGCACCACATAGGTGGTCTTATTCTAATTAAAATAATTTTTGCATGTTCAAAATAAAAAAGTTACAAAAGAAAATGTTTTCAACGTCTTTAATACAGAAAGCGCGCTGCAAGGAAAACAAATTTTGCTAGATCGAATTATGGTTGAAGTCTTCAAAATTCTCTACAAAATAGGTAAAAAATACCTTAATGCTGCTAATAATACAGAAACACTTAGTAAAGCGAACTACATGAATTTGGAAATAAAAAAAACATTGCGGCCAGTGGGATTTGAACCCGTGTTTACTGATAAATGCATATGCTTATTGTTGCGCTATAAACGACGCAGTGGCGTTCCGATTTTGGGTGCACCATATGTTTATATATAGGGATTTGTAAACTGTTCTGCTGACTACATAATAATATGTACTTTTTTTATTAGAATCGTGTTTTCTAATCTTGTTTTCTGTTCTCATTTTGTTTGTGTTGTATTTTCTTATTTTAACATTTAGTTGCTTATTTTTATAGTGTTTGAATAAAAAATGTTGGATTTATTGTTGAATACTACCTGTTTGTTTGAATACATTACATCATATATCCGGAGATAATGTGGAAGTCATACAGTATCATTAATATTTTTTTGTCACATATATCGTTTTTGTACTGAGGGGCACTAAAACATTGGCTTGCCTACCAAAAATAGTTTGCCTAGTTACGGCCCTGGCCACAGGCCCTACAAATATGATTTTTAAGTAACATAAACTTGTTGTTTGAGAAAACCCCACACAACAAAAATATAAAGTAGAGAGATCTGGCGATATTGCTGCCCAGTTGATGGAGCCACCACTTCTTATCCATTTTGCACCAAAGTTTTAATTTAAAATATAACTGACGTTTCGTGCATTGTGGGGAGGTACAGGTATTTCTAGGGGAATGCCATCCAGTTAATCTTTGAATTCTATCAGAAAAAATCGGCATTTCGTTCCGCATTAAGCGATTCTTGATAAAAATAGGGGCCTACTATAGTATCGCCTAATACCCCAAGCCACACATTAATGGAAAATCTGTGTTCGAATCTGCATTCCCGAAATTAATTCCCCGTATCCCAGAAACGATCGTTTTTTCTATTAGAAATTCCGTTATTATTGAAATTAGATTCATTGCTCCAAAGAATTAGATTTAATAAATTTTGATTACTGTTAAGCCAGATACAAAATACCGCCCTCCTGTCAAAATCACCAGCTCTTAAACCTTGTACTAATTTAATGTTAGAAGGAGCCATTTTAGGTTTTGTTAGTATAGAATATATATATATATATATAATCCATCCCTCTTCTACTGTTAAGTGTAGAGGGTATAGAAAATGTTTTAAAAGTACAAGAATGTGGATGTCTCCGTTCTGGATACATAGCTTGATACATCACACAAGCTTCCCTATTATTGTCATTACATCTGATGGTCACATCATTAGAATAATTATTACCCATCTTGTGCTACTTAAGATGAAAATAACAATACATAAGAATTTACTCAGTTAGTTTGATACTACAGCTACAGCAATTGTTTTCGCCGCCTACCTTCTCAAAGCGACGTGTTCAATTCGTGCATTTGTTACTTAATTAGCGAGTTTTGTTTTTAATTGATTAGATAACTATATCATGTGATACATCATTGTAAAGATAATTTTTTACAGTTTTTGGATATGTAATAAAATTGGGTACGTTCCATTTAAAATTTTGAATGTATTTGCTACATCTAACACATTTGATGCTCATTTGTTCTTTGGCTGTGGCAGATAATAGAAAATTAAATGTAGAACAACTTTTCCTCTATAACATTTTGTCATATCTCTTAACAATAGCCGAGATATCTGTTGTGACAGCTAAAATCAAACAGACTGTATAATGCTTTTAGCATACCCCAGATCTTGCACTTGGTCCCGTACAGCTTTCGTTGCATATCTTGTGTAAATTTGCCCAATATTGATTTTTTAGCTGGCAGATTTGGGCGTTTATTCAGTTTCTTACTTTTACATAGCTTATTATTAATGAGCTAATCTCTATTTTTCTTGTTCTTTTTCTTAACATTTAAATGAATTTTCCAATTGCCCAAACTGCTTAATTGATGTTGGACAATATCTTCCGCCATCCTTCTTCTATACTGTCCTAGTCTTCTGTACTATCAAACTTAATTTGGTTGTGTTTCATTATTTTAGGCGATCTATTAATGTGCAAGGATGTGGTGCTTTCGTTCATTAATGATTCAATATGTTGTGGTTCTAGTTTATTCTTTAACTGTAAATTTACCCATTTAATCTTCTCTCGTTTACCGCATAGCTGTGTTGAGGTTTGCAGATTACTCTTTTCTGTTTCTTGCTTTTTCCTATACTTCCTTCCAGCCTACCCCTTTAGGTACTTTCCAAAGCCCTTTGTATACTGGTTTTCCAAGGTAACTTGGGTTTGCCTCTGACTCCCTTTTCTTCTTTTCTTGCATCCCGTGCTGTCTTGGGTAGTTGCTCGTTCTGCAACTTAGACAAATAATTTCTCTCGGCTACTTTTTGCACTTCTTAATATTGTTTCATCTGGTAATTCATACCATATTGAAACGCCCTTCACTCTTCTCAAGAATATCTTCATTGCTTGTATATTTCTCTTCTGTTTTTCACTCAGCACCCACGTTGCACTGTTGATTTAAACAGCCTCGGTGTTAGAGACCTCCTGACTCTTCAAAAATTTGTAGCATGTAATATAACTTTGCTGCTGAGCTTGTTCTTCTATTCAACTCTTGATCTATTTTCACGTCTGAACTCATTATTACCCCTAGGTAGTTGAAGGTCTTAACTTGATCTAAATTAGTGACGAAACGATTAAGATTAGGTTAATCGTTAATCATCGATTATCGGACAATTTCCGATTAATCGTAATTGCCAATTAACATTCGATTATGAGTTTGGAGAAACTTGGGGAATACCCGTGTTGTGTGATGTGTGCCAAACCATTATCAGTATCAATCAGTATAGCAAATTTTTTCACCAATGTTACATCGTGTAGGTCTATGTAATAACATGAGTCATTTGGATATTGCGTTATCGTGCACTTTGAAATGAATGGTACTTAATTTCAAAGTGTTAATTAATAATACTAATAGTAATGAATTTTAAATACCAGAAGAAGCTGATGCATACCTGGGGACAACTCCATACACGCACGCCTAAAGGAGTTAGCATTAAAGTATCTGTCATACAAACCTTCAAGTGTTTCATCAGAGAGACGATTTTCTACAGCCGGACTGATTCAAAGCGCTAAAAAAAACTGCTTGGTTCTTAATAATTTAGACACACTTTGTTTCCTAAATAAAAACCTACGCATTGTTAACTTTGAATATTAATTGAATATGTAACACCGTAGTAACAGAAATTAAAACGTTTATAGCTTCTAATATTTATATGTACTACTTTATATTTCAAGATCTGCCAAAAGCTGGAAGTGTTTTCAAGCTTTTGGTAATAGAAAACGATTAATCGTAATTATACTATTGTTTTAATAACTGTAATCGTCATCGTAAAAGTACTAATCGTTTCATCACTACTTTAAATGTTTACCATCTGGTATTATATTTGCGGTTCTCTTCCTATAACCATCACCTTAGTCTTGTTTATTACACACTTGTATATTATAGGTTCTCTTCTGATTTAGCAAGTAAAACTAAGTCATCCGCATATATTAATTCTGTTATGAAGATGAGCCTCATTCATTTAGCCTCTATCTTGTACTTAATCCCTTCTTGATGACACTAGTACACACACTAGTAGCATATGCTGCCTTGTCTCACTCCTCTTGTATTTATAAATGCCTTGATGTATTTTTAAATAATTATTTACGATCTTACAGAAGCTCTGTATTTATATTTTTTGATTCAAGCTTTTTCCAGATGTCTGTCGGTGCTTTCTCAAAGGCTGCTCTAATTGTGGTTGTGATATTCTATTATTCTTCCTATTCTATCCTAAACTTCTCCCACAAAGCTTGTTTTGCTGCGTTGTGATCTAGTATTTTTGTCGTAATTGTTTTTTCCTCTGATGACCATGAGGTTTCCTTTCCTCTTTTTGGTCCTTTGCAACAAACAAGATTTATGTTTTTATAGAATGAAACATTTTCAAATGTCAAGTCACAACGTTTTGGCATCTATATCCAAGTAAATAAGTATTTAAATTTTTCTAAATAAAATGTCTTCTTGCCAATAAATCAATGCATTGCAGTGTCTTAGACACATAACTGGTTATGGACGTCAGCAAGACAATTACGGTAATATGCAGCACTAATTATAGTAGATCATTAGTTATTACGGACGTAATTGTGTAGAAAAACGACTTGAAGAATTAGTTTAAACAATTAGTTTTATGTACTAACGAGTATAATTGGCCGATGCCACTGCATCATATATTCAATTACTATCTATCAGCCTGTAACTGCAAGGTAATGAAAAGCTATTTTTGTAGTCTGCATAATCTGGGAGGGGTTTTTAAAACTGCACCTTGTTTGAACCGTTTCGAACAAAATTACACTGGTTACAAAAATCCCTTTGTTCTCATACAATAATGTATCCTGCAAACTTTACAACTATCTACAATGATAATTTCTTTTCAGACAATAACATGCGACTGCGAATCCACACCAGCGTTTCAGCTGAAATGCTTCCGCCAGAAGGGTGACAAGGTGGAAACCTCGCACTACCGCGTCAACATTAACCGCTTCCGAGCGCGCCTGAATATTTTTTGCGTCACTGACAAGCTCCAAGCCGACCTCAAGTGTGATGGATGGCCTGAAATTAAGGTTGCCTTGGCACCTGTTGGTAACATCAAGAGCAATCTGGACGAGTCTCATCTACAGGAAGTCTTGGCGTATGTATCATTATTTACTTAGATTTGCTATAAAGCGGGTTAGGTACAGGGTGTTTAGCAAATAATGAGCAGCTTGAGCTTTTCAAAAGGAGCAACTTTACTATTATGTCCAAGTGAAAGCATATATTTGAAAAACACATTTCTATGTATTAATTTATTAAAAAAAAACATTTTAAAAAAATTTGTGTACGGGGTGCTCCGGAATAACTGTTTAATTTTCAGAATTGGATGTCCGACAATAATTATCTATCAAGATAACACGATATGAAGAAAATCAATACTTGAAATAATTTCATTGTTTTTTTCAGCAGTTATCCTTTATCTAATAGACGTGTCTGTCTGGGACGCTGTTTTGTCCGGGACGCTGTTTTGTCCGGGACGCTGTTTCAGCAGCCAAACCGTAAGAGATAGAGAAAAAAGTTATGAAAGTTATATGTTTGGAATGGTCATGTCAGGTCAGGAACCGAATTTCAGTCACGTGACACTTCCGGTTTTCGAGAAATCACAAAAAGACCGTTTTTCAAATAGAACGCGTATTAAATAAAAACTGGTTCGGCCGCCAAACGTAGCTGCGACCCTCTGCTCCTTAAATCCTCGATCGGTTAGGCAACCACTTTGACACCTTCTAGGTCTGGGTGGTTGCCTAACCGAACGAGGTTTGAAGGCGCGTTAAATGAGACATTTGTCTCACTGGACTGCTAGTAATTATATAATAAGGAAATGGTGTTACACAAACATTGTTAAAAATTACAGGCACCATTTTCAACACACAAGATATAACAATGTGCGATTGATTGATGATTTTGTCCTAATATCTGGGGACGATCACAAATGTCAGCAAAAGCACGATTAAATCGAGCCACTAACTCCTCTTCTGTGTCTACAGTTATCACACAGACGAGTGATTTAATAACACCCCAAAAATCCATTGGAGTCATATCGGTACATCATCATGGTGAAACCAACTCTATGAATATGAAGTGGGACATCTTCGAGTATCTCTATTAGCATATTGAGATTATTTCAAGTCCTCATTTCCTTCATGTCGTTTTATCTCGATACGGACAATAGTTTATTATTAAAATGTGGTTAATTGCTGTCCGTCTATCAGTTATGAAATTAGGAATAGTTAATTTCCGACACTCTGTAGACACGGTAAAAGGGAAAAAATATAAACTTCAACTTAACTAAAATTATTATAAAGTTTAGTTTATATGCAAACGTTTTGTTTTAAATTAACAGCTTGCCGTATTAAAATATAGCCATAGCTGTTGGCGCTTTTATGGATTAGCCGATCAAATTTTGTTTTTCCAATATCTACAAATATTTATCGGCGAACTAATTGATTTTGTCAAACTTTAAATTAGATCTACTTTTGAAATCGATTAGTTTTTAAGTATTTTTTGTTCAGTTTGGTTATGAGTGATTAATTTAAATCCTGATTACGGGTTCTGATTGCGGAAGAGAACTTTAATTATTTCAATGACGAAAGGAAAAAATGAATTAATTTTCGAAGGGAAGATAGATCTCTTAGTTACGGATTAACAGTCTATCTAAGGGAAGAGCACACCCTGGCCCTCCAGGTTCTGGGTTAGGATGATGGGTTACCTATAATTTTGCTAAAAATGGAAAAAGACAAAATGCACGGAAAAGCACAACGAATTGTGGAACTTGAAATTCCAAGATAACCGTGGAACAATAGAAGAAACTGTCTCGGAAATTGAAAAGATAAAAATGGATGTGGTGGTGTTAACAGAGAACAAGAAGAAGAGAAATGGGACTGAAATGATAGGAAACTGTATATCTGTGTAGTGGAATAGGAAAGGAGCAACGTGCGAAAAGAGTAGTCTCGATATTATTAATAAGAAATTTAAAAGGAAAAGTCCTTATTGTGAACTAATAAAGCAAGGAAGTAGTACTCGGCATCTATGCACCTCCAAATGATGAATCTATGATGATTAATGATAAATTCAGAGTCGAAATTGGAGTAAAGATTAGGGCCATATGGAGAGCCAATCATCAATGACAATGGCAATATAATGAAATGAAAATTACAAATGGGTTCTACAAACATAAGGATCTTCACACGTACATATGGGAACAACATACTAGACAATTGAGATCAGTTATAGATTATGTTATACTAGTCAGAAAAAAGACGAAATTCAAAATACCAGATGTGAGAGTACAGAGAAGTGCAACCCGTGGGTCCGACCATTATCTATTAAGAGCCAAGATATTTATGCTACTGTGGCAAAATACAAAGAAAAATGTTGAAAATAGAAATCAAGAGAATGGTGAATATGTAGAGTACCCTAGATATAATCACAACAGTGTAATACAAAAAAGTACTAAATACTTATACGAGGGTTGATCCCTCTGACTAATAATACTCACAATCAAATGTTAACAACTTTATTTTTCGACATAATCCTCCTTAAGCTGAACACACTTATCCCATTGGTGCTCCAACATCGCGATTTCCTCCTGGAAGAAATTTTCTCCAACCTTGTCAAACCACTCATTTACGGCGCACATGATTTCTTCATTGCTCGAAGATCTTCTTTGAGTTTTGGGAACAGCCTGTAGTCGCTGAGGGATCAAACTAAGAGAAGAGGGTGGGTGTTCCACGATTTCAAACCCTGGATCACTAGTGGCAGCCATTTCAATCAGCGACTTGTGCACTGAAGCATTGTCTTGGCGGAACAGGACACCTTTGCGTAGTTTTCCTCGCCGTTTTTCATTTATACCCACCCGTATGCAATTTGGCTATAAGGTTGGCATAGTAGGAGCCTGTTATAGTAGCTCTGTTTTGGAGGAAGTCAGTCAGCAATACCCCATTAGCATCCCAAAAAACCATCACTTTTCCGTTGCATGCAACAACCTGCATTTGCGAGGTAGCCGGGATTTTGTGTGTTTCCAGTCTTTACTCTGAAAGTCTCTGAATCAAAATGATGAATCCAGGTTTTCTCCCTTGCCCGCCTGTGATCTGCTGAAAGCATTTGCAAAACCCATCTGGGGGATAATTTTTTCATTGACAAAACATTGGCTGTTATATTTTGAACTGTACATGGAAAGAAAAGCCCTTTTCCTCCACGATTTGATGCAGAGTGACTCTTCGGTGTGCTAAAATTAAATCATGAACTTTTTTGACGTTTTCTTCAGTAGTAATGCTGTGTCAAGGACCTTCGTCATGTTGGTCTTCACAGGATGTTCTCCCACACTTAAACTAGCAGCACCACCTCTTCACTATGTCATAAGACACTGCATATTCCCTTAAAGTCTCAGTTAAATCAGCATGGATTTCCTTTGGGGTCAACTCCTTTGTTTTCAGATATTTGATTACCCACATTACACACATTAAGAAATAAGAGAGACTTGCAAATTGAGGGGTGTTCATAACATGAATGTAGCTTTCCATTAAATATACTTTTAATTTTTTATCTTAATAGGAAATAGGTCAGGGATGGGCATAGGGATCAACCCTCGTACCAACAGACACTCTACCAACTCTTAGATAATTCCATTATTCAGTTTTTTACACAGAAATATGAGAACATCACCAAAAGCATTCACCAAGCAGCAAATCAAATCTAGTGGACAGAAGTCAAATATTTTGTAAAAAGAAAAAGTGTTACATAAAATAGTTACACTAAAAGACAAGAAGATGTAAAAAGTTTAACTAGAAGAACAATAAATTTAGAGAAAACCAGAATATGGGATGAGAAATGTCAAGAAATAGATACTTACATTGGTGGTAAGCAATGTGTAGAGGCAGAGGCGGGTTTATAAAAAACATTACAAATATCGGAAAAGAAAAGGTATAATTTCATAACAATAATGGGTGAAATACTATCAAGAGCTCTTAACAGAAACAAGATCAAAATATTTAGATAATTTTAATGCCATACCACCGGTATGGATTCAAGGAGAAAGAGTAGAAGTAGAAGAAGGCATAATGAAATTAAAAAATGGTAAATTTTCTGGACTTGAAGGAATCTATGCAGAGCTGCAAAAATGTGGAACTAAGAAGTTATCTCTGATACTGACAGATGTATTCAACTAATGTATAAATGGACAAAAGATCCCAGCTGTATGAAAAGTGGCATATGTTTCAGTGGCGTAACTTCAGATTTCGGGGTCCTTAATAAAATAAAGTGGCAAAAACATCAACAATAATAATACATATAATAAATAATCATAATAAGATTAGGTAATCTCTGAAACTTTTTTGAGGCGCTGCAATAAATCATCTTATTTTTATGTGTATTATGCCACACTACAAAATGAAAAATATATCAAAACTTCACTATTCGCCAAGTTGAAATGCATGAATGTAAATAATAATCAATACATTATTTATCGCAGCATTTTTTCACACCTCTACGGGATTGTAGTTTGTAAATTACCTTACTGATTACGGATTATGTAATTACGGTAAAGTTGCTACTCTGCTGCTAACAAAATGAAAATAGGGATAGGCATCAAAACAATCCATAAATCCGTTTAATGATCATGATGTTAAATTATAGAATTCTTACAATACGGGCGTTATTAAATCAACTCAAATGAGCTTATTACTGCAGGAAATTCGACATTTTCAGTACCATGCCCGATATTACAAAACAATCTATGTCAGCTTTTATTTAAAGGCCGGCAATTCAAAACTACTTTTGCCTTTGCGTGGACATCCCATTGTGATAGTAAAAAAGAGTAAGATTTTTTCCTGATTGCGTTTATTGAATGAACAAATAAAAATTAAGGGGGCCCAAAGGGCCCCCTCAGGCTCAGGCTCCCCCGCAGTCGCGGGTTCTGCGGATACCAAGTTACGCCACTGATATGTTTCATATATTCATAAAAAAGGTAGCAAACAAGATTTCCACAATTTATGTGACAAGCACAATGAATTTATATGGACGAATACTGAGAGATGTGATAGAAAAAGATTATGGTAATGAAGAAGAACAGATTGGGTTCAGAGCCAACAAATCCTGTAAAGACAATGTTTTCTGTATGAAACAAATAATAGAGAAAAATGCTGCTACAGAGCAAGAAATCACTTGCTGTTTGTGAATCTAACTAAGGCATACAACAATGTATCTACAAATAGTGTTTAATAGCTAATCAATCAAACTGTTTTCAACTTTTAGTGCCTGTAAACTTATTCTTGATCTGATTTTTTTTTCTGTCCCAGTTTTATCAAATATTGTTTTTATACTCGGCGCAGCAAATCACTAAAGTAGAGTATGCAACCCAAATGACATATTACAAAGCTGGCTGGATCAGTATTTTTAATAATAATCACTAAAGAATCTATTTGCTTGCTGCGTTGTGTAAAGGAACAATATTTGATAAAACTGAAGCAAATGAAAAAGGTATCAGATCAAGAATAAATTATAAACAGTTACAAGTACTAAAGTTTCAAGCAGTTTGATTGGTTAACTATTGAAGACTATTTGTAGGTGTATCAGAGATATATTTGTATCTTGCATTTTGTATCTGAGACACATAAGCTGGAAGTATCATGCATCACGTATTAGTGATGTGATGTGAAAATGGACCTATCATATATCATTGCTACTCGGCTAATCTTGCTCGGCATACTTTCAATTTTCTTTTACGTAGGTAGTCTGCTGTTTTTCTACAGTTTTATTTTGTTATAATTTTGCTATATATTTGGGCCCTAATGTTTGAATTTGTTTGTTATTAAAGTGTTCAACTTGTTTGTTATTTTTGTACAAGTAGGCTACCTTAGGCATCAACTAATGTAAATTAAACAAAAAGAAGAAAAATAGAAACCAATTACTTTGTATTATATTGCAATAACATTCAATAACAGCCGATTTTCGATAACCCTAACCCTACTAAATGGATGGCGCAAAGAGATCAGAGTCAGGAATCAGACTCTTCATATATCTTGTATCATGTATTATGTAGTAATGATACTAGAACCGAAGGATTAGAATTTTTGCCAACTCTGGTGGTAGTAAACTGAGCTGAGTATTATTGCTACTTTATATTTCACACTAGAACTTCCTCAGTAATAAGCCAATCAGATATTTTAAACAATTATCGATAAAAAGGCTCGCTGCAGCTAAAATATAAAATGCTGCTGCACTTGTAAAGGTCAAAATTGCAGCACTAGTAGAAATTATTCTACAGTAGTGATGTAATCTATAGCATGAGGACATTAGAATGTAATTTATTAAATTCTCAGTAAACAGAGAAAGCAATTTTATATCATTTTCATTAATAAGTGCCACATAAGTGCAGGATTTGGCAATGGCAATTTGCCAACAGATGTAAAACTCCTGTTTTTGCAGTATAGTGAATGATTTTGATATTTAGTCATTTAGTAGCCCCTGTCGGGAAATTAAATTTAAATGAGACGTCTCATATGCTTTAATGTTTAAAATAATTTGGCTTGTTGTTTACCTAGCTAGCTCAGTAAACATGAAACTCTTACTTTGTCTCAAATCATGAATAGGAAAGATCAATATCTGTGAAAACAGGAAGCTAGCCTGCAATCGTAGCATTTCCGGAGTTGAAAATAACTTCAAACAATATGCACAAGAAAAGTCAATTTGTTTACATAAATAACCATAGATTTATTGACCCTTTTAAATACACACACAAATCAATAAAGAAATTCACTTCGAGTCGCTCAGGCATGCGCCCTGAGGTTCAGCACTCCGGCGATTTTTTCAAGTTTCCCGCATTTCTCGAAGGATCCATTCAGGGCTGTACTCGCAGTTTTCGTTATCTACATTACAATAATTAAACCTAATTATCAATGAAAAAGCATGCAAACACAAACTGGCTATATATGTAAATATTAAAATAATCAATCCAGGTGAGGGGGCCAAATGCCCGTTTCAAACTCAAAAATAATTTATTTGACATTGCATGCAGTAGAACCACTTTAAAGTAATTATTTGTTTTTCGTCAGTTGTAATTGTTTGTAAGTGTAGGTCACCAAACAGCCACAATTGCTGCAATCGATTGTTTTTAAAAATTTATTTGTTATGTGACTCCGCTACCACTTTCGCTAAATTTGATGATAAATGATTGAGGTTTATTATGTTTGTGTTGCTATAAGTGACCTACATAAAACTAAAACACTAGTTGCAATTTGTATAGGTTCTTTTTTAAGGTACGTATCTTATATTCTATAATTTTGATTCTTCTATAAAACAAGAATAAATGTTATTCTAAACTAAAATTTCAAAATTTAAATCTGTAAATATAAACATAACGGGTGTCTCAGAATGTTTTTCGTTTTTGTTTTTACCGGTACGCGCCAAACATATGTAGCAGGGGGAGGGGAGTGGTGTCAAACGCTTGGCGGGCTGGTTTAGTTTCAATAGGAATGGATCGTTTCATGGGAGCGCAGCGCGCATTTTGCATACGAGCGATTCTTACACTGTTGTTCGACGCCTTTACAGGACACATTTTAATTTAACGACCATGAGAAATGTGCCAGATGCGAATTTAATCAAGCACTGGGTGTGCAAGTTTGAAGAGACTGGAAACACAATGCCAGATAAATCAACTGGGCGAAAAAGGAGATCAAGAACGAACATGAATGTCAAGCGCGTTCGCCAGGCTGTTATGGACTATCCACGACAGTCACTACGGTTACGTGCAGCTTCTCTAAATTTGACTTTTTTGGCTCCAGAAATGCAAAACTAGATTGGCTACAACCGCAACACATTTTTCCAGCAAGACGGAGCCACTTCACACGTCACAAATGACTCGTTAGCTGCTCTTCACGATTTATTCCCTGAAAGAGTAATTAGTCGCCGAGGAGACATCAACTGGCCACCGAGAAGTCCATATTTAACCCCTGCTGACTTTTTCTTATGGGGCTACTTAAAAAGTAAAGTTTTCAACCCATTACCACCCAACGTGAATGTTTTAAAGCAGTGGTCGCCAACCTGTCGATCGCGAGCTACCGGTAGCTCGCGGGGGCAATTCTGGTAGCTCTCACAACGATTTTAATTTAAAAAATACAAAATCAGAGAAGCTTCCTAAAATTCCACAAAAAAATCTAATTGTCATAATATTAAACATAAACAGCGGCAACGTTGCGGCGAGCGATCTGCCGCTGACGCCATCAAGCTAGAATCGGCTAGAATCGGCTAGAACCGACCAGCCGGACCAGTGCGTTAGTGTTCGAGAACGATCTGGATTGCTTTGAACGGGATAAATACGCACGGCGCGGCGACATTGCGCTTAGTTTAAAACTGAACGCGTAACCAACGTCCAGCGGTTGGGTTAGTAGTGAACAACAAAAAATAATATTATGGCAAGCAGTTGTAAGAAGGTAAAGACATACCACTTTCATTCGGAATGGGAAGAACAATACTTTTTTACAGAAGTTAAAGATAAAAATGTGTGTTTGTTATGTAATACTTCGGTCTCCGTTGCTAAAAAAGGAAATATTGAGAGACATCATAAAACTGTACATTCTAATTTTGAAAAATCATTCCCACTACATTCTGCCGCCAGAAAGGAGAAACTGAAACAGTTAAAAAAGCAGTTAATTGGACAACAATCAATATTTTTAAGAACAATCGACAAAAATAAGGCTGCAACTGAAGCATCGTACCGTGTGTCCCAGATAATTGCACAAAAAAAGAAACCTTATGAAGACGGGGAAATGATAAAACAGGCGTTTTTAGAAGCTGCTGACTCGTTATTTGCCAACTTTAGAAACAAAGACGAGATAGTTTCAGCTATAAAATCTATGCAACTTTCTGCTAATACAGTGATGAGACGTGTAGAAGTAATGAGCAATGATATTTTTTTACAGTTAAGAACTGACTTAGATAACTGTGTTTATTTTTCACTTCAACTGGATGAATCAACAGATGTCGTTGACACTGTCCAGATGGCCGTGTTCGTCAGGATGGTTTTTAGTGATTTTACGATTAAAGAAGATCTTTTGAAGTTTATTCCACTGAAAGGACACACTACTGGACAGGAGTTGTTTTCTCATTTAAAAAATATTATTTCTTCCGAGAAAATTCCAATATCGAAAATGGTAGGCTTGACAACCGATGGCGCTCCAGCTATGGTGGGTTTTGATAAGGGTCTGGTGGCGTTATGTCGTAAAGATGAAACTTTTCCGCAATTTCTCTCTTACCACTGCATTATCCATCAGGAAGCATTATGTGGAAATTTCCTGAAACTAAACAACGTTATGAAACTGGTGGTAAAAATTGTGAACAAGATTAGAGCTCAAGCGTTACAAAGAAGATTATTCAAAACCTTGGCCGATGAAGTTGACTGTCAATACGGGGACCTACTCCTTCACTCTGAAGTCCGATGGTTAAGTAGAGGACGGGTGCTGAAACGTTTTAATGATGTCCTATCTGGCATAGTTCAATTTTTCAAAAAACGCGATGAACCGACTCCGGAACTAGAAAATTCAATCTGGCTTAGAGATTTTGGTTTTCTCGTGGACATTACCGAGAAATTAAACGAACTTAATTTGCAGCTTCAGGGGAGAGACAAAGAACTAGCAGAAATGATTTCTGATATAAAAGCATTTATCAAAAAGCTGGTGTTTTGGGAACAAAACCTAATTAACAGCGATGCCAAGCATTTTCCTATTCTTTCAGAAAAAATATCTCAAAATCCATTAGAACCCTATGACAGCAAATATCATGTAGAAATAGTTTCTACCCTGAAGAATAACTTCAAAAATCGTTTTAAGGATTTCAACGAAATGGCTTTAGTAGCGCAGTTTGTTGTTTCACCCTTTATGGAAATTGATATCCAACAGTTTGCAACTTGTGTTATGCAGAACTTTGGCGAAGACATCGCTGCAACAGAAATGGAAGTAATTGATTTTCAAAATGATTTAGCCTTAAAATCGTTAGTCTCAAGTACCAAATGTATCTGGCCTATTGTAAGTAAAGACAAATATTCAGTTCTATGCCGTGTTGCCTTGAAAGTGAAAGCATTATTCAGTTCAACCTATTTGTGTGAATCTTCTTTTTCCAATATGAAGTTTATTAAGAACAAATATCGCAATCGACTTACAGATGAACATTTGGATAATTGTATTCGAATGGCTGTATCAAATTATACTGCAAACATTAAAAAAATTATCGATGAGTCTGAGTGTCAGCCTTCTCATTGAACGTGCTTTTTTATTTTTCAATGTTTATGTTCATGATAGTGCGTTACTTTTTTGTTGTTATTATTAACTATTTTTAAATCTTACGTGACATGCCGTTGTGGCTGGATAAAAGTTTGTGTTTATTTTTCAAACAACTTCGTTTGGTAGGTAGGAATGTAGTTATTATTAGTACCTATGTATTATGTATTACCAGTTAAATAAATAGTAAAATAAATACATATAATGATAAATTAACTGTGGATTATTTCATTTACTTTGCGTTACGTGGCTTCCGTGTGGGTAGCTCGCTGTTTATTCCAAAATTAACAAGTAGCTCAACACATTGAAGAGGTTGGCGACCACTGTTTTAAAGCAAAGAATCACAGACGAAATCAACGCTATTCCAAGAATGATGCTCCAGCAAGTGATTGAAAATTTCAGTTCAAGGCTAAATGAGTGTGATGAGGCGGATGTGCGCATTTACAAATGGTTGTTTTTCATAAATAAAAATTTAAAAACTGCTCTGTAATTTAACAATAATTAAAACAAGTTTGAACTAAAATTCTGGTGTTTTATTTTTAATTATCAAAAACGAAAAACATTCTGAGACACCCTTTAATAATAAGTTTTGCAAAAACAAAACAGTTCTGCTTCTGACTCAATAATATTTGTCGTACGTAACTGGAATATTATTTTATATCATTGTAGGTGCTCATGATATATTTGGACATTTCACCATATTACAAAATTAAAGATGTACCTAGAAACATCATGAATAATAGAATGCCACAAATACATTTTAGGAAATATTTCATTATAGGCAACATTTTCCACATTGTTCCTTATTTTCTGAACACCTTGTCAATGTTAGCGTTCGTCTTAGAAAAATAGTTAAGAATTTGTCATATATCCTGAGTTTAATTACCTTATTTATTTTATTCCAGCGACATTGTAGTAACAGCTTTGCGAAACACAGACGTGCATTTAAACCTTGCACAATACCCAACCTGTCCACGGCTGGTCCGTCATGTATCCACTCCAGGTCATACACTTCCTGTGCATTATGACAGTATGGTAGGTCATTTCCTGTTTCAATTAGTCTGATTGTACTTTAATCAAGCCATTCATTCTATAGAATTTTATTGTTGCAAAATCTAAGTGAGAATTTACACCTATAACTGAACATTTTTAAATCTTTCTAGTTTAAACAAATAGTTGTATAATTTTAGTTTGTTTATTAATCTTTTATGCATGTGTTACTAGGACAGATAAGGATGGTTGGGGACTCCCCTATTGTCCTATTCAATACTAACCTTTTATGTCTTTCCAAATATAATAAACACCGACTGCACACAACAACTATTACAAAGCTCAGAAATCTTAGAACTCTAACTTGTTTACTCCATAACAGATGAATGCCTACACCTCAACACCAAATCACACTGGAATGCAAGGTATTAGAGCCGACAAACGCCTCTTAGTTAAGGTCATCCGCGCCGCACAGTTGGGTTCGGAGCAGGGCTGCAGCGAGCCTTACTGCGTGGTGGAGATGGACGAGCCGCCTCAGAAAAACCAAACTTCGGTACAGCGAAACACGGATTCACCATTCTGGGATGAACACTTCTTATTGTAAGTGCTACCTATGCGCCTTAAACCGTTTGTGCTGAAGTCCTGCTTGCAGCGATTTATCTCCAAACACTGCTGAACTGCTGTTCGAAGTCTACGACCGAGCCGCCAAGCCACCCCGGTTCATGGGTCTCGGCATAGTGGGCGTGGAGGAGCTGCTGATCAACCCCTCGCAGCGCCAAATCATTACGTTGCAAAGCCGTCCTTACGAAAGTGATCCTGTTTCCGGAACACTTACTGTTGAGGTAGCGTACTTTAGGATGTTTGTGGGCTCTGAGGTTGTAATTTGAGATCCCAAAATTAATAATTTATTATCATGTATTCAGAAATTGAAAACAAACGAAGGCTAGCTATAGTCCTCTGCACAATATAGACGTTGCAGCAATCAACAGGCAGTATACAACTTCTAGCTAGTGGTGCACACTTTGATCATACAATGTGTGTTAAGTGGAATTTGTTGTTTATTTAAAAATAAGACAAGATTATTTATGCTACTTTTTTACATGCAAAAGTTAAGAACTCAGTAACGAAGACAATTGTTTATAGAAGTTGATATTCTTATTTTATTGTATATAGTGCAAATCCTTAAAACTAGGACACCCTGTGTATGTAGAGTAATTCATACATTTTCAAGTCTGAAATGTTCGTGGAATTACAATTCTTTCTAATTTAACCCATTATAAAGGGTGTTCATTTAAATTCGTAATCAGAGTCGCCAATAATAGGTGTTATGTGTTTGGCAGTACTGAAGTGTATTGTCAGTCTATGTCAAATTGGAGGTTAGTAAGTTAGGTTTTGTTTGTTATTTGACACAGACTGACATAAAACCTAACCTGCTAACCTCAAATTTGACATAGACTGACGATACACTTCAGTACTGCCAAACGTATAACACGTATTACAGGGATTACGAATTTAAATTAACACCCGTTACAACAGTAACAGATTTTTAAATTCCAGTGATGTAAAATGACAATTATCTCACCATGAATATGAAAATTTGAGGTCATGTTATGATTGCAGCAACATTTTAATCAGGGGTTATATCCCGAGTGCATTAATTGATTAAACTAAACTGTGTACGTACCATAATTTTAAAATTGACTTGAATGTATATAATAAAATCCCCTAAACCATAGAACTATTTGAAAAACTAACCATAACCCCTAATAATCTGTGGAATTTGTGTTTGATGCTAATAATATATCAAACATAAGTTCCAAAACCTGTGTACAAAAATATAAGCTTCAACAGTCATTAAATAATGTGTTTATTTTCAGTTCCTCTTCATTGAAGGAGCGGATATTCCTAACTTAGGCGTTAACCAACCTTATAAAATCAAAGAAACTATTAGAACCCCTTCGCCTGGTAGAGCTATGTTAACTACTACTACTACAACATACCACAACGGTGAGTACTCTACAAATATTTATAAATGTCTTCATTAATTTTAAGAGTTGGAGTAAAAGTAACATTCTGCAATATTAGCAATGATACCATTACACAGTGATGTACTTATGTATGTAGTTTATAAGTATGGAGTGCATGTGTAGAGGTTGGAATAAATTTGAAACACCATAATAATTTGTGGAAAAAATCCTCGAATATGTCAATGTTTGTTTTTAATAAGACATCTTTTGCTGTAATTGTCTTCAATTTTCAATTTAGAGTGCCGTTCACATTTTTGAAAATGAAAATCCATTTTTATGACAAATTGTGAATGAACATAATAAATATTCTGAAAGCTGATATAGTTCGTCCCAGGAATATTTTTCCCGACAACATGTGCATGTGAAGCAATCACAGAAATGACCTCGAGTTGTGTTTGCATTTGTTTCTTGTTGTTAGACGACCATTTGCATATTTGCTCCATATGCACTTGACCTTAGAGTAAAGATCAGTGAGACAAATCATATATTAACAAATGCATTGGCCAACTACAGCACCTTCAAAACCAGTGCCTAGATTGATTGATGTTGGACGGCCTCTCAGTATCCACCTCTATGTGATGCTTGTCCGTCTGCTATCGGTGATCCTAGTTATGTGTCCTGCCCAGTTCCACTTCAGTTTCTCCATTTCTGTTCTTATTTCCACGGTGACTCGTACCTTGTACACTAGTTTTATATAGAGTTCCTAGATGTGCGTAATTATTTATTTTATATAGAGTTTGGAAACTAACTGTCATTATAACTAGTACTTTTTGGTTTGTTGTGTTCTCTGTAGTGCAAAATTTGATAACTGAACATTTTGTAACTTCCGCTCGTCACACTTTGAGTTAACTAATACGTTTTTGCTGATTTTAATTAATTGTCCTTTGTATGTCTTTCTCCATTTGACTCCATGCTCACTTTATATACGTATTTCACTGTATGGTTCCCTATTTGGCCATCTGCTATAGCTCTGTTTGATAACAAGTGTGTTTTTTCAAAGTTTATATTCAGCCCTCTCCTCATTTAGTTCTAGTACCATTTTTACTATTTCTGTTATATGCTGTGTCAGCACTACCACGTCGTCTGCAAATCTTAGGTTAGATAGTTTTCTTTCGCCTATTATTCCTCTGTCGTCTCACTTTAGGTTTCTAAAGATCTTTTCAAGTATTGGGTCGAATAACCCTCCTTGTCTAATTCCCCTTTGTATTGCAATGGTTTAATGCCCACAGCAATTCTGGTTATATAACTAAGACATAAAAATGAAATAAAGATTTAAATAGGCCCATAATTGATATTTTGTTTATTGCAACATTAAAGTAATTGTTATACACTAATAAATGCACAAGATATGATTAGCAGTAGCTATAATTTGATTGACAGAGGTTAGCATTAGATTAAAGCAGTATCGAAAGGGTTACGTTTAACTTAATTTTCATAAAATGTGCTCGTTATGGCAAATGCTCTTAATTTATGTGGACTAACAGAGTTAATATTGAAAAGTCAAGACAAGATTGTGAATTTAATATAATACGGAGATGTTTAGGGCGTTACAACAATTATATGAAGCGTTAAGAGTTAAATTTTATAAGGCCAACAAACGGCTAACGCAGCTGAAAGGTGACGAAAGCAGTGTAATTAAGCATTGAATGCAAAGAGCATGAAAAGGCAAATAAGAGTGTAGTGCTAATAAAAAAGTAAAAACAGTGCAATTAAAACGAAAGTGATTAAAAGTAGAGATTTAAGTTACAAAGTGTTACGATTGACAGTTATCGAAAACAGTTGTAATTTAGTTGCTAAGATACCTGATGTTCAATTATTATTGTTGTCAACCCAAGCCATTAAAAGAATTGGTGTGTGCAAGTGGGGCTCCTAAAAAGTTATATTTTTCGTAATATAAAAGTATTTTTTGTGAGTCCAAAAGCTGTTTTACTTAATCACCAGTCTGCAAAGTACCTGTGTGAAAAGTTTCATAGTGTTCAAACTACCGGTGAAGAAGGATTCGTTCTGCAAAGTTCGACCATGTATGTTCAACATCGGAGCCGTTTTCTACGAATTCCGGACCAGAGGTCGACTGAAATTTGTATCCAGCATGTAGAGGAGACCGTCCTTGCTGTTTACATCCAGAGAGCATAAGACAGGAATAATCCAGATTTGTGTAATCGCCGTGGCGTCGGTAAAAATTGTATCCAGCGTAGGTAAATTCTAACAGAATCCGGAGGCTCATTAGCTTTGGGCTGCTTCAAGAATAGACAATTTACAAGGTTCAGGGAGGGTTTTCCAGCCTCAGGGTCGTTCCAGAAGATTTTTATTATGGTAGCGTCGTTTGATTTTGCGGGTGGTGACAGGTTTTTACACCAGAACCGGAAATGACAATGAAGACGACCTACAAAGACAACTCGATGCCTTCATTGTGACAGCAGGGACATATAACATGAAAATTTCAGCGGATAAAAAGACTAAATGTATGGTAATCAGTAAATAACCACGTAGATGCAAACTGGAAATAGAGGGAAAAGGCATAGAACAGGTCATGACATTTAATTACCTAGGAAATCACCAGCGAAAGAAACTTGACAGCCGAGGTAACGAGGCAAGCAATCAAAGCGCGAGATTAAGTAGCTGCCTAAGAGAAACCATATGGAGGAATAAATATATGACCACAGAATGCAAGACAACCATGAGACCAATCCTGACTTACCTAGTGGAGGCAAGGGCAGACACGAATAAAACAAAAACAGAAAATTAATAATGTAGAAATAAAAGTACTACGAACGATAAAAGGCATTACGTTCAGAGATAGACAAAGAAACGATGCCATACAAGAGCAATGTTGCATCCAAAACATTAACAAGTGGATGAAAACAAGAAAGAAGAAATGGAATGAACATGTAGACAGGATGGGGACCGGACCGAATAGCAAAAATATGTAAGAAGTACTATAGTAGAAGACCAGTTGGAAGACCGCCAAAAAGGTGGAAAGATAATATACAATTAACCACAACAGAAACAGATTAAGAGGCAGATGAACAGGAGCAATCCTAGTCATGCGAAGAAGAAGAATAATAAGCTAAGCCGGCGTCCTTTTGACATCAGAAAAACAAAACAGATTAGCCATATTACGTCATAATTGCATTGCATATTGACCTGATGCGAAATTCGTTGATTGTTGGTATTTTGAGTTCAAATTACGCTAATTTGTGCGATCATTCATCTCTGTTTATGCCGTCAATTTATAGGTTAACTGTCAGACCAGAATATTTGGATATTTGCCATACTTGGATAAGATTTATACTCAACAGTAAATGCTATACTGGGTGTTCAAACGTAACCCTCGCAGATAATAGTTTCCTCATGCAATAGCCAGAACATTATTTAAATAGGTTGCCAATAAATTAAATAGTAAAGTCAATAAACCATTTATTTTGCTAATAAATAATTACACAGCATTAAATTTTTAATAAGCCCTGCGATTGACAATATTCTGAATTCTTTATTAAAACTAAACTAATAATTATTTGTATTTGTGGTGATATTCCTACACATTATTTATTACATATCACCAATTATAGAGCAGCGTGGTATTGGAGTATATATTAAAATGTCTGCCCTGTCTGTCTAGTTTTATCTTCCCTGTATTATTCTTGTACAATTCCCTGTTTTTCTAAAGCTTCTCCAGGCATTGAGTCATGTTCTACACTATTAAAAGCTTTACTAGTCTATAAATACTAAATGCAAGTGTTTGTTGAACTCATTATGCTTTTTTATTAGTTGATTTGTCGTTTGTATATGGTCCATAGTAGAAACCTTTAAAACCCGCCTGCTTAACCGCTTGGTTCTCATCCAAAATTTCGATGATTCTAGCTGTTATTATTGTTTTGAAGGATTTGCTTAGGGTTAGTATTAAACTGATTGGGCAATAGTTTTGAATGTGGTCTTCCTTCCCCTTCATTTCATTGCATTGGGGTTATTCCACCCTGTCCTGGTGCTGTGTGTTGTCTTTTTTCTAATATTGCTATATATTTCCTCATAATATTCTGTTGCTTTCTCTTTTTACGGGATTCTTCTTTCTCAGATTTGTCATCTACTGTTGTCCGGATGCTATTTCTTCTTTTATTCTTTTATTGGAGCTAGATTCATTCAGTATTTGTGCTACTTTTTCTTTCCCCCATTTCCTTATACCTTTTTTGGTATGCTTGTTTAGTTCACAAAACTCTATTCTATTTAACAGTCCCATTTGTTTTCTTACTTTTTCCCCTTTTTTAATTAGTTCCCTTGTTGTCTTGGATATTTTCTGATTGTTGTTACAATTATTATATTGTTTATAAGCCTCTTGACCTGCGTTTTTCATGAGACTTTCTATTTTATTGTAAATTATGTTCTATGTTCCATTCTATGGTCTGAGCTGAATTTTAGTTGGTTAATAAAGTCCGTGTTTTTAATTATTTTGATATTGTTGCTGAGAACAAAGTCTAGAAAAGAAAAATTTATCTAAAAGTGAATTTTAGAGCAAAAGCTAATTTTTTAAGCAAACACTTTTCTTAATTTTTTCTACAGGTAGATTATAATACCGTTAAAAAAAAACTCATTCGCAGCATGCCATGATCAAATTGAAGTTTGCTAGAACTTGATAGATACAGATAGAAGCAAATGAACTACCATAAGTCAGAGAGAACTAAATTACATCTTGATCTTGAACTACTTTTCTGAAAATATACAAAACACTTAATAAAAACAATTTTTATTGCTCGTTATTATTAATACACTCGTTGTTGTATAAATGCCATCTTATTTTCTTTGTTGCTTGATACAATTAAACTTCATGAAGTGTAAACTCTTGCCTGTCACAGTGACAGATGTTTACATAAACAAAATCTAATCTGACATTCGCCTACAGACATTTTCTTTCTTTCCAAGGCCTACCCTAAGTTAGTTTTTTTTGGTACACACGATATTATTGTATTTAGTGTGAGCTCTATAATATGTATACTGATTTTGTGTAATAAATTTGTTATTTTAAATAATATTGTAGAAATTCTGAATTTGATTAAGGGCCGATTTCATAATCAATTTTAAAGCTTCATTTAACTAAAGTAATCTTAGAATGTGCATGATGAAATATGTAACACATGTCACTCAGCACAATCTAATGTCACTTTAGTTAAATGAAGCTTTAAAATTGATTATGAAATCGGCCCTAACACTCTTGCAATAAATTGATGTAACTATGGCTACCTCAGTTGACATTAATTCTTTCATTAGCTGCTATTTTTGATTCTATTTAAAAAAATCTAAAAAAAATGCATATAGAACTAGGTACAGCTGATTGCAAATAAAACTGGGACAGCTAATATGTAATATTGTAATATGAAGTACAGTAACATATTAAATACTCGTAATTATGTTCCTTTTCTTATGCTTCTATCTTTAATAATATTTTATGTATTCACCTACGGAAATATAATTTAGAGAAAGTTTCACACATTATTAAAAACGCAAAAAGTAATCTCAAGACTTGTCCCACTTTTATTTGCAATCAGCTGTACATAAAAATTTACAGTAAGATTTAAACAGAAAAATGTGTACATCATTTTATTTATAAAACTATATGTAAGTTAATTATATTCCACAACTGTTCAGTGCAATGCAATAATGACTGTCCATATTTATTTCAAGTTTCTTGCTTCTTCTCAATTTGCTTATGTAGTTAGTTAGGATTCTTATTCTACCAACTATATATACTGGGTGGTTGGTCATACCTTTGAAGATAAGCAATTTACATTGCTTATCACGGTTATGCATATTCCTGCTCACCGTTTTTATGGAAAAAAAAATGGTAGTGGTACTAAATTAAAGAGCATAATTTTTCGTGTTGTTTAGCATTAAAATCTTAATGGTTAATGTTAATTGTGCATAAAAATATTAATTTTAAAATTTAGATATTCCCAAATATAAGTGAGGGGAATAACTAAATTTTAAAATTAATATTTTTATGCACAATTAACATTATGCAATAAGTTTTTACTGCTAAACGACGCGGAAAATTATTTTCTTTAATTTAGTACCACTACCATATTTTGCCATAAAAATGGTGAGCAGGAATATGCATAACCGTGATAAGCCATGTAAATTGCCTATGTTCAGAGGTATGACCAACCACCCGGTATATATATTTGTTCTGGCTGACCAAAACTAGGCAATTTGTATAATTGTTCCATCTTTGTAGATACCCTTAATGAATGGGGACCACCTAGCCATGTCGGCTATGAACGACTTAGACCGAAATAGGCCGCCATACAACAACTCCAACAAGAGCACCTTGGTGATACACAGCGTCCAGAGGGTGAGTACTTCTCATAAAAAAACCTAATGAAGCCTAACGCCCTTGTTCTTGCAGCACCCATCGCAGAGGCTAGTGAAGGTAATAATTTTTAGCCCCAGTTTAAGAGTTTGACTTTTTGCCTGACTTGCGAAGTTGATTTTAATCAGTAATCACATATTAAATTTTTATTACCCAATAGTGTTGCAATTTTTACTACTAATTACTAACACAGGTCGAACTAAGCAGTGAGGGCAACTGGAAGGAAATCGAAAGGGTCGAAAAAGCTCACGAGGAGCCCGAGAGCAAAGATATTTCTAATGGTACAGTTGCCACTGCTGAGGTAAATGGCGACAGTGGTAAAAGTACCACTGAGGAGAAGGTAGGTGCAGCTAAGTGTGCCCTTGTTATAACCTCAAAATGTTATTAACAATATTTTTGTGATTAAACTGAATTGAGCTTTAGCCGAGTCTTTATGAGAAACAACTTTTAGCCTGGCGATTACTCCCAACTGCCATCCGGTGGTAACTTCCTTTCTCCAAGCTCGCTGCAAGACCAAAACACAGATTTCCGCGGACGGCCACGGAAGAGGCGTGACTTCTTGGCACCATCAAGCGGCGACTGAACAAGTCTAAGGGACGTTCCAAGTCTGCAGGGCCAGGCGGAAAACGACATTGGAAGAGACGATTCCTTGAACAGATCTATATCGGCCGACAGAAACAGAACGGATGACAGTGAGTAACTCAATTAGAATTTTTAGTTGAAATTAAAGCCATTTTTGTTTGCAATGCTCACTCTTTGGATATCTTAGGTAGGAAAACTTAGACAGTCACTTATGGATCTTAGGGTAATGCAGACTAATTTCAGGTTTACGATTGCATGTTCCAGGGAGGGAGGAAACATCGAGGAGGTCGAGTTTGTCGGAGGCTTCGGGGCTGAGCAGTGCCTCCACTAGGACGTACATTAACGAAGCCAGCACATTGGTGCTGGAAACTCTTGAAAACGGCATTAAGAAGCACTACCTTGTACCTTTGTCTCTTGCACAGAAGTCCAAATGGAGGAAAAAAGGCACTAAGCTGCACATATTCAACGACCATACGTTTATAGCTAAACACTTATCTGGGTAAACTTATTTTGTTTTAAAATCTCACTTTTTTAGTCCCAAATAAATCAGTGATGCAAGAAAATGCAAAAGTAACTAGCACCTTCGTATTTCCTAGATATTTCTATGTAAAAATAATTTTTTGTCAAAGAAAATAATAGTAATTGTACAGTGTGGTGTAGAAAATTTGGGAACAACGTGGGAAATCAACGTATTATTATGATGAAAAGTTGGTGCATACTTAGTTACTTAAATAGGACCAATTACAGCGTACATACATCAAACAAGTAGAGACAGTCAGTCCAAATGTTGAAACCTGTCTAGAGTGCCTGGGACAGTAACTCGGGGGGGTATCTCTAAGCTTGACTATCAGATGGCAGCACAAAATGCTACCAATCAGAGCCAGTTACTAGCTCTGCTACCAATCATATGTGACAAAGTAGTGGCGCCATCTGTTAGTACCATCGAAAAGTACTCCCCAGGAGCCGTTCAAGGTCATCCAAATCGGTGTTTTGACATCAAAGGAACCGACAGTGAGTGTCTCTACTTGTTTGATTTATGTACGCTGCCAATTAGATCCTAAAAAATTGTACGATATACAGAGTGGAGCATAAACTGGTAGCTGCATATAGTAAATTGCCCTTATTTTTTGAGATAGGAGAAAACCCTATGAGAAAAAGTTTTCAAGAATAGAAAACAGGCTCAGACTTTAAGTTAGAGCTTTCCATTTCAAAACCATTTTTGTAATATTCGTTGAACATGTTAGAAAAAACTTATTTTTTTCATACAACTGAGTTTGATAACAAAAGAAACTAAAAAGTTAGGATCACAAAAAGGAAGGATAGAGGAATTCAAAAAAATGCTATGCGAATGGAGAGAAGAAATTACAGAAGACCTCAAGAAAAACCAAGATGAACTGAAGAAAGAATTTCAAACAGCCATGGAGGAAATTAAAAACATTAAGATGGAAAATGAAATACTAAAAAATGAAAACGCAAAATTGAGTCAAGATAATATTGAAATAAAAAAAAGCTAGAAGCCATCAAGAGGAATCTGGAATGGATGGAAAAAGAAAGAAGGAAGAACAAAGTTGTAGTGAACGGACTGAAGATAGTGAGAAGCATCCATGATAAAAGAAGAAATGCAGCACTTTATGACGGACAAACCAGAAATAGAAGTTAAAATAAAAGAAGCACATAAAATGGGGGAAAGCTTATGGTTAATAGAAGTGGAGAACGAAAACGAAAGAAAAGATTATGGAAAATAAGACAAAACGAAAAGAAACGAAAATGGAAAGGGAAAAACAAAAACAAATAAGAAAGATGACAGCAGATGGAAGAAACAACCACAAAAACGTGAAAATCGGTTACAACAAAGTGATAATAGACGAAGAAGAATGGAGATGAACCATGTACTTAGAAAAAATGATTCCAAAAAACTAGCACACAAAAACGAGTAGGCATGGAACCCTTGAAATAATCACGGCATTGAAACAGGACATGAGAACAGAGACGAAAAATAAGAAAGGATTAAACAAGGAAGGAAAAATAAAACAGTTGGAAGAAGAAGCAAAAAATGCAAGTTAGAGGTGCTAGCAGTGCTTGAAACGAATGTAAAAAAAAATAACGAGCATGAAAATGAGAAGTTATGTATGGTTCAACGGAGGAGGAAAAATAAATAGATACGGCACAGGTTTTCTCATAAAGAAGAATTTAAGAAAATAATAAGCAACTATGAAGGAATTAATGAAAGAATAAGCTATCTAAGATTACGAGGAGCTCATAGGAAGATCAGCACAATAAATGTCCATGCACCAACTGAAGAAGCAGAGGAGGACAGAAAAGAAGAATTCTACGGTACAATTGAAATGCTTATAAACACCATTCCAAGATTTGATGTGAAAATTATAATAGGAGACCTGAATGCAAAAGTTGGCAAAGAAGAAAGATACCACAAAATAGCAGGAAAAAAACGTCTCCATGAGGGAAACAAATGATAATGGGAAGAAATTAATATATTTTGCAGCATCAAAAGCTGTGATCATTAAAAATATTTATAAAGCCACTTGGAGCCCGGATAAAAAGACAACTAATCAAATAGATCATATGGCAATTGAAAAAATTCATGGAGTGTGTGTTGAAAAGGTGAGAACTTATAGCGCAGCCGACATAAACTCCAATCATTACTTAGTGAAAGCAACATTTAGACAAGAAGTACCTTAACTAAAAAGTAATAGAAAGAAAAATAAAAAGAATGAAATGCGGAAGTCCTAAGTAGAAAGAGAAAAATATAGAAGAACATTAGAGGAGAAGCCCGCCAACCTAACAAGAGAAGAGGATATTCAGTGGAACTTATTAAAAGAAATAATTATACCTGGAGCAAAAACGTTAAGAGACTAAAAGATAGAAAAGAATAAAGACTGGATGACAAAGAATGCGAAGAAGCAGTAGAAGAAAGAAAACAAGCGAGACTCAAGTGGTTACAACATCAATCAAAGGAAAGGGAGACTGTTACAAAAGAGCTAGGAACAAAGCAAATGACGTATGCAGGAAAAAGAAAAGAGAACAACAGAAGGAACAGCTGGAAAAGATAGAAGATTTGTACAACAGAAGGAATATAAGGAAATTTTACAAAATATGAGGAGAAAAGAACAAGGACACCAACCCCAGTCACTCACAATGAGGAGTAAAAAAGAAAAATTATGCGTAGTTATTTCGAAGAGATACTGACAGAAGAGACAAAGAAGTTCCCAGGCATATCAAGTAGAAGACATAAAAACGGCACCCACACAAGAAGAAATACGAGATATTATCAAGGAAATGAAAAGCAACAAGAGCTCCGGTCCAGATGAAGTAGAAATAGAATTAATTAAATACACAGGGGAGGAGCTCATAAGAAAAGTGTATGAACTTATAAAAGTATGGAAAAGAAAAGAAATGCCGGACGAGTGATGCCAAGCAATTATATGTCCCATATATAAAAAAGAGAACAAGCAAGAAATGAAGAACTACAGACCAATTGCCCTTTTAAATGTAACTTACAAAATTTTAGCACATGCAATGAAAAGAAGTCTACAAGAAGAAGCTGGAAGAAAAATTGGATAATACCAAGCAGAATTCAAGAAGGGAAAATCAACGGTGGATAATATTTTCATAATAAGACAAATAAGGAAAAAAAACGAAAGGATTCATACTTTGGTGATTGACTTCAAACAGGCATACGACAAAATCGCCAGGAAAATGATTGTGAAAGCCTTAGAAGAACTGGAATTCAGAGAAGAAACAATAGATCTAATAAAGATGGCCTTAACGGATACATCAGGCCAAGTAAGAAGTCAGGGAGCAACATCAAGAAAATTTAACATTAATTTAGATCTGAAACAAGGAGAACCTTTGTCACCACTGTTATTTAATATATACTAAGAGGTAGCCAAATAAACACAAGCTTCAACATCTTACAGCAATCGTACCAATGTTTAGCATATGCTGATGACTTGATAATAATGGCTAAAACTAGAGAGGAACTAAAGCACGTGGCGAAAAAGCTAGAACATAAAGCGAAGGAAGTAGGGTTAATTATAAATGAAGATAAATCCAAATATATGATTCTAGGAAAAGGAAGGCAAGAAAGAGACGAACAACTAAGATTACATAGTGAGGAAGGGAAAGTGTATGAGTTCCAATACACAAATAGTGCAGTGTACCTGGGGTTAGAGCTAACTAGTGATGGAAGTGTGTCTCAAGACATAGATAAACGTTTAGTGGCACGGTGCAGGTGTACCGGACCACTCAATAACATATTAAGTAATAAAAATATAAGGCGAGCTTTAAAAGTGAAAGTGTATAAAACCATAATTAGACCAATTACAAGTTACGCAAGGGAAATTGTAAAAAGCTGGAGATCTGCGAGAGGAAGGTCTTGAGGAGAATTTACGGAGGGGTGCAAGAGCAGGGAGAATGGAGAAGAACAAATGCAGAATTGGAAGGCTTATAGAAGGACCCAGGAATAGGAAGAACAGACTCCGATGACTGGGCCATATAATGAGGGTGGAAAGGAATGATCTCACCAAGAAGATATAGATTACAAATTTAGGCGCAACCGGAGAGGATGTCCAAACAAAACCTGGTGGGAAGGTGTGCAGGAAGACCCACAAGCACTGGAAATAACCAACTGGAAGCAAAAAGTGCATAATAGAAAAATGTGGAAGAAGATGATCCAAGCTATAACCTCCAGGCCTAAAATGCTGACATATATATATAATCATATTAAGCATCGTCCCCTTCAAAGTAGTCCCCTTCACTCGTGATCATCACTCCTAAAAGTTTCCATTGTTTGAAAGTTTCTTGGAATTCGTTTTCCACGATGGTCTTCTATGGTGTGAAGACGACATCTTGAAGGATTTCTTCAACTTTGGAAACAGGAAGAAAATCTGTTGAGGACCAAATCCGGAGTGTAGTGTGGTTGGGGCACAATGGTTGTTTCGTGCATTTACAGATACTGGAGAACGAGGAGTGGCATAATCCTATGCTGACGTTTACTTCTTCAGCTACTTCTCAGATGTTTAAACGACGATTTCCATGAATCACGGCATGACCTGTCTTCACGTGGTTGTCCCTTGATGATGTGGATGACTACTATTCACAGGTGGACGTTCTTGCTACTTGAAAACGCCTGAGCCACACATAACATTGCTTGCTGCTCACACAGTCATCTCTTAAATATATCGAACGTCTCCATAAAGTTTTAGTTAGTAGTCTAGCATATCTTTTATCATTTCTTCCAATTCTTCTATTTTGGATTCTTTTATTTCTATCCTGTTCTCTTCTTCCAGTCTTTCGTAATAATCCGGTGACCTCTGTATTTCCTTGCTAAAAGCTGAGATATGATTTTCCATTTCTCTTTCTTCAGTATTTTCCCCACTTCTCTTGTTTTTAATAATTTTAACAATAAATAACATTAGTACAAAAAAATTGATAATACTGATATATAGCAACTAAAAAGTTGAAATAATGGCACTTTATCCACAATCACCTTATAATTGAAGTTTTATCCACACTTATGAACCGTCTAAAGTACTACTTTATCCACTAGTGGAATAATGAAATTACTTTATTCCACTAGTGGGATAAAACCATGTCACTTACTACTGCATTATTGGTAGCACTGTCAAGCTATGCCAAATTCGAAATTTGTAGGTTAAGTTTTGCATCAATCTGTGTCAAATAACAAACAAAACTTAACCTATTAACCTCTCTAATTTGACATAGACTGACAATACATTCAGTACTGCCAAACATATAACATTTGATCTTTCGATACTTTCCAAATTGTCACTATGACTATTCATGGCTGTCAATACAAAACGTATGTTTTTTTAGATATTTATTGAGTTGTTGGATAAAACGTATTGCATTCGTGTTTTAGTTGCGTTTTATCCACTTTAAACATTCTTGCATGGATAAAACACCATCTAAAACACTTATACAATAAATAACTATTAAAGCTTCAAATGGCTCTTCTGCAAAATGTTATTTTTGTAACATAATACAGTCTCGTTCTAAGGTACAGATATTGGTTGGTTAGAAATTCCATTCTAAAGATTTATTTTAAATAAGACAGACCATAAATCAAAATAATTGACAATCACTTGCAACATATGCAAACTATGAAATGGAAACATGTAGCAACTCACTTGTTTTTTATATCATTTTACAGACACCACATAAAACGATGCTTTTGTTTCTGGTGACACAGTTTGTCAGATTTCTCTGATTTGGTAGAAATTCATTCCACTGTAAAGATTTATTTTTAATAAACCTTATACCATAGATCTACACAATTGACAATCCTTTCCAACATTTGACCAACTATGAAATGGAAACATGCAACAGCAACTCACTTGTTTTTTATATCATTTTACAGATACTACATCAAATGATTCTTTTGTTTCCGGTGACACAATTTGTCAGATTTCTCTGATTTATTTGAATATTCACTTTTTAAATCTTAGATAAGTATTAAAAGATGTACACTATAAATCAAGGCAATCAACATTTACTTTTGACATACGACATATCACGACTGGTTTTTTATATCACACACCACAATTTGGAAGATTATATCATCTTTATAGCTACTGATTTGTTTTTAAATAGGATTACAAGCTGTAACTATATATAAAACAATCGAAAATCGCATCTTACATATGACACAAAAAATAGAGCATCTAGCAACATACTTGTTTTGATGTAATTGTATGCGGCCACTAAAGTGACTTTTGTTTCCAGTGGCACGATTTGTCAGGTGTGTAGCAAGAGTGTAGCAAGAAGGATCGGGAAGCAGGGCTACGAGTGCAGAGATTGTCTTCTTAAATGCCACAAGCACTGCCACGTCAAAGTGAACGACAACTGTCCCTCATCCACGATTCACAATATAGAATTGTAAGTATTCCGTTTGATAAAATTGGTTCAATCCTGATCTATATGGGATAAATAAGTAAGTTCCAGTCCACTTTCAAAAATCTCAATGTGCGTTTACAGTAGTTATTTCATCAAAATCAATTTTTAACAAAAGAGTTAGATTAGTATTGGTACTTATTGGTTAATTGTAACCCTTGATTGCTCATTTTGGAAATTTAGCAAAATGTTTATATACAAAAACACTCGTAAAAGCAAGGAGTTTCAAGTAATATTAATTTTTGGGTTTTTAATAGTAGTAGTTTATTTTGAAATATTAACAAATTATCTTGAGAAATCATTAAATTAAAATTTTTGATTAGTAACACTTCGTATTTGTAAATTTCCTGGTTATACTAATGATTTCGTTTGTTCTATGGGTCTCTTCTACCTGTTTTGAGCGAATAATGGGTAAGGGTGTGTGGCGTTTGTACGCATTATTTGCTTTCATATTATTTTGCGTGCTTAAAACAAAAATCTTGAAAGTATCAAATCAAATTCATAAATTCAAAAATGAGCCTTGTACATCCGATTGAGATTTGTATCGTAATATTATATTTAGATCCTTGTGCTTTCTGTTGCAAGTTCTTTTAATGAAAGTTACTGCTGCTCTTGTAATTATTGGACTTATAATAGGCTAAGTGTTGATTTGCTTGCACAAGTTTTGAAGTGCATGGTTTTTAAACAAGGTTAGATTCTTTCTAATTGGTTTGTTTTTTATAGATCCTACATTACCAACCCGTTCACCGACAAGAACATTCGAATGTTATAGAAGAAGTGGGAAATTATTTCAACATTTTATCCGCATACTTTTATAAACGGGTAGTTTAGATTAGATTTGTAACTGCACAAACTAGCTTTGTTATAGTCTCACATGATATGGAATGATATTAAAACGTTAGCGACTGTGTTTTTTATTGTAATCTTCTGTAATGTTTTATAATTCTAATAATTATCTTCGTAAGAGTTTTTATTTTGACATTTACTTCGTAAGAATTGATATAAAAGATTGTTGTTTTCAATGCGTTTGAAATTATATTTTAAAGATGTTATAGCGGCAGTTTATTTTATTTACATTATTTATTTGTATATATTCAATTTGTTGTGGTTTTAAAATGAATACTTTTATGTTTCCAGTAATTAGTATTTACAGTAACAAACGTTCAAACGTGCGAGTTTGGGATTTTGTTAGGAAACCTCTTGTGATTGTATCTACTTTAATTACTTTTACTTAATATCAGCCAGATATTTTTCCAAGATGTAGGAAGAGTTTCAGACTTCTAAATATATATTTATATTACCTAATAAAAATACTGCTGTATGCACGGATTCTTCATACTGGGATCTACTGTATGTAAAACTGAACAAGTAACAGCTGCTTAGCTTAACGCTGATTGCTTACGAAAGTTATACAAAGCGTTCTGGGATAACATAATAATTCAACCCCAATTGTTTGCGAAACGAAGATATTTTTAATGTTCAATACTTCAAGATTTTATATGTATGTAAAGTGCCTGTATTCTGGGGTAGCCCGTAGTGTTTAATTTCTGTTTCAAAGAGTACTTATTTCAAATAAAGGGAACTTTTTTATTTTTAAAAGTGTATGTTTCATATGTGCTAATTTTGTTAAATGCATTGAGAAAATAAAATTTTATGCTATTACATCTTTGGGTTTATTTGTAGTTGCACAATATCTAGGGCGGAGAAATAATTTATACATAAAACAGTTCAACTGTTCGTTTTTGATGATTTTACAAAATTATAATGTGTACTGGCTTGGTATTCTGATCTGTCCAGGCAAATCGTGATTATTATTAGTAATATAACAAGGGTAAGACATACTTACCGATAATTTTACCCACGCCAAGGGTCAAGTGCTGGTTGCAATGAAAACTGTCCTGAGGGCAGTCTTCTAAGGGCATCAACATAATGACTCTTGACATGGGCAAAATTATTCGAAAATGCAATAATGTACCGGGTGTTCAATTTAAAATAGGAGATAATAAAAAAAAACAAAAGAAACCCATTTTTAGAGGTATTCAACTTGAAAATCACCTATCTCACATCAATTTACATTAAAAATGTAATAACAATGTAGTTTGAAAAAATCCTTAGAACATCTGTTGAAAACTCAATTTCGAATTTTTAAAGTGAATCGAATATACTTTATTGTACAAGGTGTTTTTTTTTAGAGGCGGAGAACTTTAAATTGAAATAAAACACAGAAAAATGTTTTTAATATCCATAAAATTGGCTTTATTTAAAAGATAATTTTTTGACTATCTTCTGTTTTTCTGTCTCCAGTTGATTGGTTTCAGAATTTTTTTCCAAAATCCAGTTTCTGCTTGACCGGGGAGTTGTTGGTTCGAAGGACCAATGTAAAAAAGATAGCCAAATCCACTATGGAACTTAGCACTTTTTTATAGTTTGTAGAACCAGGTTAGTTTCTTGACAGGAGATGGAGCTTATTTCGTTGTTATAAGAGATAGTGTAAGATGGTCAGGCCAAACCATCTCGTTACAGACAATTGTTGCCTTCGTCATCCACTAGCAATGAATATACGATCATTGCTAAAGGTATAGTAAATTTAAAATCACAATACACAGGTAATGTGTGTCGTGTTTTCACGACCTATTAGTAAAGCTACATTAGTCTGCATTTAAGATAGTGTAATTGTATACACTTTGTTTGTCATTTGACCCATTGACCGCGCAAACTGCACAGCTTGTAAAAAATGCTTGCTGCGTGCTTCGTAATATGACCTACTACATTTGACAAACTGCAGCGTCTGTTTGTAAACACGGAATTGGCACGCTTCCTAGTTTTGTAATTCACTTGCATGTGTTCTTTTGTATTTGCCCAATTTCACTTTGTTTTACATTCTTAATCCTAAATCCATGTTTAAACGAAGTTTGAACATTACTGAATATAAAACACATGTAATGCCCGATGTGTTTCTCGAATTGAACCGTGTTTTTCAAAATAAATTTGAACAATTTGCAAATGTTGCTCCGGCATGAGTCTATTCATGTTGAATTGCCAAACCAAACTAACCTCAAAACAACCGAGAACTGTCACAGAAAATTATGTTGCCAATTTAAAGTTCTCCACCTCTAAAAAAACATTTGACCAACGATTAAAGTCACAAAATGGATCTGTTAACTGGCCACCTCGTTCGTGCGATTTGACGCCATTAGATTATTTTCTTTGGGGATATGTAAGGTCGCATAAACCGAAAACAATCGAGCACTTGGAAGCCAACATTCGACGCATTATTGCCATGGGCGCCCTCGAGGGGGGCCAGAGGGGGCCGTGCCCCCTCTGAGAATTTCGTAATTCCCTTTTTTCAAAATATAAACACGGCCACCGCGTAATAAATTACAATCACGTAACATGACGCAATACCGCAACAGTACTCAATGAGCCAATGACTCAATCCTATTTATCCCAAGTCGGTTGATCAATGCCCTTCCCTAGAGGTTGATACAACTTTCGCAGACTTTAATTCAAATGTACTATCTAATTGTGAGCAGCTTAATATAGAGGTACATAAACCACTGCTTTGCGGTCGATAAATGCATAGGTCTAATTATGAATCCGATTTAGATCATATTTAGATCATTTGATTTTTGCCTTAAAACTTAGGTTTTCAAAAGGACATGAAATCATATTCTCTTTACTTAATATACAAAAAAATATGAGTTTCTTAGATGTTTAATCTTTCGTAGCTAAGGTTGGGGATCTCTATGACATTGAAATTTTGGAAAGCAAATTAAATATTTGGGCAGACTATTTAATTCGATCTCAAATAGCTGAAAACATAACCATTGAAGATCTTATAGCTCACTGTAAATTGTTTCCTGCTATCAAAGATAGCTTGAAATTACTTTTCGCTTTGCCTTGTACTACTTGCACAATTGAGCGCAGATTTAGTACCTTATGCAAGATTAAAACGTGGTCAAGATCTACAACAAGGCAAGACAGGATTGAACAAATTTTATATTTATTTTAACGATTCAATACCTTTAATTTATGTGTAACGTGTGATGTGTTTATTTAAAAATAGTTACTAGATCTAATTTTCAAAATAGAGGTAATATGTAGAGTAAGCTGTTTTTTGTCACTTTTGATATTCTAAGAATAAAATATTTTATATACAGGGTGTTTCCAAAATGTTGCTCCAAACTTTACAGGCGACTTCCACAGCTCAAAGAGTTGAAAAAGTTTATATGAACACTGTTACCGCCTATCTTAATTTCGAATTCGAATGGTATTTTCCCGAGCACCGCGTGTCTAGGACATTTGGCCGAGATAAACGTTATGTGCTTTTATCTGGGGAAAGCCGATTGCAGGCTTCGACGCATTCTTCTTCGCTGGCAGCTTGAAACGAGCAGTTGAGTGGCGTCACAATTCACGAACTTCGGGGATGTTTTAATAGGGTTTTTGGTTGGTTTTATGTGGTGGTAATATGCAAACCCTCACGTTTCCGTGGCTTTGAGACCCCAAGCTCATTAAAGGAAGCTTTTCCTACGCTTTGGCGGATTTTGTAGTGATTGCAACCACGAGCTGTTTTATGTGCCCAAAATCACCATCTGGGGTGAGTAGCTAGACGCGTTAGGGCTCCTGTCTTTGTTTATTCTATTCGGACCTCTTTCCCTTTTTACAGCGAGCAGTACCAGGCAGAATGAATGCCGGTTTTTAATTAGCCGCGTCAGCGAAATTATTGGGCCCGGTCGTCGCGCTGAATTTGACGCGCCGCTCATTTGTCTCGTATTCACGGCGACGTGCTTCAGGTCGTGCGAGTCGACGGTGTTAAGCCTTCACGGATCCGCTCTCCCTTGTCGCCAGCGCCTAATTAGGACACATTGGGGGGGTTATTTGACCTCCGAGTTTTAGCACCTCAACCCCGCTGCCGCAGCTCCGTTTCGCTCTGAGAAAACATCACTTACTGCAGCAGAAACTTCTCTGCCGAAAGTTCGAAAACCGCTTTCAGTTTTCTCCAAAACTGAGCCCCAGGACCTTTTGCGGCTAAGTAGCTTGAGAAACTGCTTTATTTTAACATGTTATAAATTGCTGTTTGTGTCAGAAAACTGTGAGTATTAGCACATGTATCAATTAGTTTAGAGCGATTCTGCAACTTCGATTTATGCTATTTGTGTGTTAACGATTGTAAACGTGTACTGTGATATTTGCATGAAATTAAATGATCATCTTGATTGCCAGTATACAGGGTGAGTTGATTGCATTTATTTGGAGCTATCTTTCAGGTAGTATGATATAGCCTGGGTATTGAGTTTACAAATTCTAGTTAGATCACCGGGGTGCATTCGACTTTATTTGAAAAATTGTTGGTGCTCTGAGCATTCAGTTAATTATTGTTCTACCGTTTCACTTTCGTCTAAAGAACTACACGTCTCCAAAAACGTTGAGCTGGCGGCCGGCATTTGCACCTAAGTGTACCTAATTTTTGTTGGAAGATCGCCCAGAATTTAATTTAGAAAGGCCTAACAACACATGTCCGCAAACTCTTTGTTTTCGAGCTATGACCCGTTTTCTGCAACAGTGGTTTAAAATAATTTGCTGTAACAATAACAACAGTAAATGTTCAAAATGTTGTCCATTCGCTTCCATACAAGAGTGCACACGATGCATCATCGACTGTCTTGCATGCTGGATAATTCCCGGTCGATTTTGAATTGATGAACGAAAATCGATAATCCTTTGTTCTAGCACTTCTACATTTTCTATTGGTGCGGAGTATACTAATCATTTCAATTCTCTGCATAAATAGAAGTCTATAGCATTTAAATCGGGTAAGCGTGCAGGGCAGGCAACAGGCCCACCCCGACCTATCCAACGTCCAGGGTAAATTAAACAGTCAGCCTTAACTTAATTTTTTTAAATAGTGCTGATTTTCTCATGTTAAATTTACTAAAAATACTAACTCTTAAATAATATTCTCGGTAGAAGTAACACACATACATATATATCCTTCATCTTCTACGTTACGGTGTCCAGAAGTAATATGTAATACAAGAAATATAATAGAAATATACCATTCACAGGTAAAAATAAGACGAAACAAAAAATATACCAAACCCAAGAGGTATATAAATAAGTTTTGATTTTGCCCTCCCTGAGAAAACTTGCTGCGGGCGCCCATGGTTATTGTTGAAATACAGCCTGACTTACTGCGAAGAGTGTGTGAAAATTGGACCTCCAGATTACGACATGTACGCGCCAGCCGCGGCGGTCACATGCCCGAAATATTATTCAAACAGTAATGCCCAAAATTATCTTTCACATAAAGCCAATTTCATGGATATTAAAAACATTTTTCTGTTTTATTTCAATTTAAAGTTCTCCGCCTCTAAAAAAACACCCATTAAAAGGAAGTAAAAATGGAATCAACCCTTATAGGTAACGTATTGTATTGATTGTTATATCCAACTTGGTTTACTTAGCTGTAACTCGTCCAAAGAACTTGATCTGCTTTTCAATGATCCAAATGCATACCAACTGCTTACAGAAATTCTTTAAACTGCAGACTAACCCCGGTACCGTCTCAGGTAACTGTTAGGAACTTCAAACACCCTCTAGAAAAGGGGTGGCGAACCTTTATTGATCTACGTGCCATTTTTTCTAAAGAAATGGTTAATGAGGCCATGACGTGCCATCAAATAATGCCAGATAGAAATAGGCTAAAAATATATATTCCTAGATACATAACCGAGCTAAACGGCGGGAGCTGAAGAAGACTAGCCTGAAGTTGGCGGACAGCCTGGAGTGCCGTGCAAACAACGAAAGTGGGCCCAAAATTCCGCAAGAGCGTAGTGAACGTAAGGATTGCAACCATAAACAATTATCCTAACATTCAGTGGGCTTTCGTTGCTTCCAAATTCTCTCTCACAAATGAACCAAGCTATAATTAAGCTGGTGAAGCACGAAGCTGAGGGGCAACCAACTTATTCAAGTGAAGGCTGGGATGGAAAAGGTCGAAAAATACTACCACACGCAATTCAACTCAGGTTATCAAAATCTCCCAAAAATTGCAAAAGGACCACCAGAAAAACTATTGGAATGCAGAGTGGTCTAAATTGATAGCAACATAGCTGTAATTTGCTGAAAAATGTTATCACAAGATGAAAATAGGGTTGCCTAGCTACGCAGGGGAAAACTCATTTAATATTTAAAAATAAATGTGAATAGGGCTGCCTAACGATCCAGGGGAGAACTTACAAAATAAATGCTTAAAGTAAAATCCAACTAGTTATTTCAAATACTGCATGCGAACTACAAACTAAGCGTAACAGCGCCCCTCCCGTCGTCCCTCCGCGTCGCCCGCACTATCTCACTCCGTAGCTCACTCCCATCCGTTCGGTCAGAAATTCGCGCGAAATCTACATATCTCTGTCGCGCAGTCTGTTGCCGTTCCGGCACGGGTAGCCTTGTTCACAATGAACTTTGTTGCTATGACCTCAAATGTAGACGAAAAAATAAATTGTTTCGATGAGGTACCTAAATTCCTTAATTAAAGCCGTGCCCAAACTATTTTGTCGCGTGCCATTGGTTCGCCACCCCTGCTGTAGAATGTCTCCTCCATAAATCTTCAATTAGTATACATCTCAGCAAATAAAACGTGTCTCTTCCAAATAAGACGCCGACAAACCAAATAATGTGAACCTTGATCTGGTGCAATTCACAAGACATACTTCAATAACACCCGATATATTAAATAACATTTTTCAAATAAGTATTTGCTATCAATCCGCCACTCTATTTCAGGTAACGTTTAAATTATGTTAGAACCCTCCTGTTTCTTATTTTTCACTGTTTAACCTAATTAAAATTTTATTCCATTATTTTACAAAATACATGTTAATAATTCTGATATCCTTTTATTATACCCAAATTCATCTTTGTACATTTAATAATGAAATATTTTAATCAATTTTTTTTAATATATCAAACCCTTGTCTGTTATTAATAAAATAACTTAACCTTCTTATATGCAATTCATTACAGTGAAAAACGAAACAACACTTCCAAAAAGTAAAACAAAGGTACATTCTGATCATACATAAATAAGGAAATCACACTTTTAAATCAAGTAAATATACAAAAAGGAAGAATAAAGTAATAATATAAAGTTTCATGGTTATAACGTAACATACAAGTATATAATGCACAAAGTCCAAGGCAGTAACACTATGAAAATGCAATCATTAATCAGAAGATGGCCGGGCGAGATTATCTGAAATTCATAAAAGGAATATCTACCCAAGGAAAATACATGATTTACTTACCTAATAAATAAAAGAGCCCTTTTAGATTTAGCTAATCGACCACTATGTCTTTTTATTTGAATTGTAATTACTTTTGCTTCTGGAGGTGGTGCGGTCAATTTTAGTCGAATAGCCAGTTCCACTGTGTGTTTACATATCAGCATTTTAAAGTAGGCTGGACAATCACATTCACCATTAATCCAATCATCTTGGTCGTCAGGAATTGTTGTTGTACACACATAACAGTTTTATATTCTTCAAAGCTGTTAAAGTCGTGTCCTGGCTTACGTCAATGTCTTTTGAGCAGGGATAATGTAAACACAACCCGGTGGTGTTACATTAGAAACAATCGTTTTTTTGTTTGACCTATTCGTAAGATTTTGTCCACAAATCTAGGTCAATAACCGGTTTTAAGTGCACTTCTTTTAATTTTGACGCATAATTTCGAAACCAGGCAGTTACGTATTTCTTAAATAATACTGAGAATCTACACAGAGGAAGACTTTCTCTTAGAGTATTTTCGTCCTTGATAACTCTGTTAAAAGACTATACCGTTATTAGTACTTGGAGTTTTCTTGTCTACCCTTTCATACCAGTTTCTATTCCACTGGAGCCATTCACTTTCAAAATAATTTATAAAGGCTTTTTGTGCCTTTCATTTGGAAAGAAACATGATGGAAGCTTTGTCGAATATGTCTCGATTTGTACTTAATTGAGGACATTCAAGATCTTCCAGGATTTTAGATATATGTTTTATATGTGCCAAATACATCTTAATTGTAACGTTTGGATCAAATACAATGTTAAAAGCATTTTGTATACTATGGGCCGCATCGTATATTAATATCGAAGGATGAATGTGTTACAGTATCAAACTGATTTAACGACACTCACGGATGAGTGAGTGCCAAATACTTAAACAAGTCCGGGAAACGTCTACACTTACCCTGGAAATCGCTACAAAACAGGCTAAATGACGCGGCTCGAATATTCTCAGGGAGATGTGCGTGGTCCTAAACCGGTACACCACAGGGCAAGCGTGTCGGTATGTATAGGATTTTACCAAATAAATGGGCGCTACAAGATCCAATAGAGAAGCCCACGCTTAACCGAATCATGAAAGCCAAACGGGGCAGAAATACTCAAATACTGACTCTGTGAAACAACAGCGTAGCGACAGCGCAGACCTACCTGCATCACTCAAAAACAGCTTCGCAGGCCTCGCCTTACATCAATATTGACATAGAAACGGGATCACCCTGTAAACAAACATGCACACGTACCAGGGATGATCATACGATAAATATAATAAACCAATCTATTAGGCCAAAACCCTGGCCGACAGTTACAAAAGGGGCGACATAATCGACTCACACAATATTACAGGCACAATGGCATAACAGTCTTACCCTAAAAGGACTAAATAAGAACCCAGCTGGAAGCGCCTTATCTAACATCAGCACTCACATAAGAGCAGGTGAATTCAAGGATGCGCGCCCAATGCTTCAGTCAAATACTGTTAGCCAATCTATTTCGCTAAGTTTGTGAACGTGAATTGCAGAAATGAACGCACTATACTTTATTTAGTGCACAAAGGTTAAACGCAACAGTGGGCGCATCATGCTTGGGTTAACTACAGATAGTGATGACTAGTTGTCGTCGCGAGTAGACGTGTTAGTGAATCGCAAGCCTATTTAGTTTAAATCAAAACCCATCAATTCATTCAAAATGAAGCCTGAAGTTAAGACACGTGCTGCATCAGAAGAAGAAAAAAAGAACGAGGCACTTATTCGAAAAATTGTTGAAAGTGTATTAGAATCTGATGAATTTTTGAATAAACTTTTCACAAAAATGCAGAACAATTTTGAACGTATATATGAAGACCGATTTAAAATATACGAGGCTAAGGTCATTCAGCTGGAAGAAAAACTTGCAAGTGCAGAAGGACATCTCTCGAACACAGATGCTAAGATTAGCCAGCTCGAAGAAAAACTTACAGCTACAAATGAAAAGCTTTCAAAATCAGAAGAGCAGTTGAAAAAACTTAAGCAGGAAGCTACTGACTCAGCAGATTCTCTAGAGCAGTACTCAAGGGCGAATAATTTAAGAATTTTTGGAGTTCCGGAAACAGCAAATGAAGATACAGATGACAAAATAATCAAATTATGTAAAAATAAACTGGGAGTAGAGATT
>OW679201.1:29425286-29588881 GCA_940337035.1 Agriotes lineatus
TTGTTTATTTTATCCTATTATGTTATTATGACAATAACTCCTTATCAACGAGTTGCGTTAAGATGCATTTAACAGCACTAGTGTTGTTAAGAAAAATAACATAACGATACTTGATTAGCATTTAATCACATGTTGACAGCACTGCAGTGTATTGTCAGTCTATGTCAAATTCGATGTTAGTAGTGTAGCCTGACGGGCTAGTTTAATTTAAATTAAATGCTACAATCACCAGACTAACTCTGGCTTCCCAGGATAGCTCAGAATGCCAAGATCCAAATAATAAACTCAACTAATAACGTAGGAAAGAAACACAGAATAACCTTTTATCATTATATAATATGTTTAACTAAATACATTAATTTAGATCGTATTTAACACAGGAAATAAAAATGTAACACTGCTTGTAAAATCAACAGAACTCTTTTAATGCTCGCTCGCTGGTAATCGGACCGTGACACTCTATTTCGGGACAGCCCATATATGCATTAGCTCCAGTGTCCCGTAGGCATCGCGCCGGACCTGAACAAATAACATGCCAGATTAACGAACAGCCGCTTAATGGCGGCTCGTAAATATTGCGTTTGGCCTTTGAAATCATTAAATATATGGAAGTGAGGTATAAATCTATACATATATAAGGTAATGGAAAGTTACAACCCTGACTAATCAACGCAAACCCGAAACAACTAGTACTAGAAATTTGAAATTTGGGTGGAAGTTTCAATTTGTTACGTAAGGTAGTACTAAGAAGGGATTTTTTAAGTTCCACCCCTAAGCTGGTGAAAAGGAATAAAATGTGTTTTCACGAATTCCTCAATATCTCTTACACCCGTAAAGATATCAACTTGGTGTCTACTTGCAAGGATTATCAATGCAAATACCTAGAAACGTATTTGCCTTAATCAACCCCTAAAGGTGCAAATCTGGATTCGGGGTGAATTTAAGAACCCTACGTATCTCCTACATTTATTGAGTTAGAACATTATTTTTTGGCATATAGATGTACTTTTAAAATATTTTGAAATGGGTGTAAGGAAATGTGAAAATTTTAACCCTAAAGGGGTAAAATGAGGAAAAACTGAAAAGGGGTAGTGGGGTTAAAATTATTAATTTTTGATGAGCTCGATTTGACAATAAAATGGGTTAAAAGAGATTTTCTGAAATTCCACCCCTACGGGGGTGAAAAAGGATAAAATGTGTTTTCACGAGTTCCTCAATACCTCTTAGACCCGATGAGATAGAGACTTGGTGTTTACTTGCAAAGAATATCAATGCAAATACTTAGAAACGTATTTTAGGAATTTGCCCTAATCAACCCCTAAAGGTGCAAATCTGAATTGGGGGTGAATTAAAGAACCCTACGTATCTCCTATGTTTATGGAGTAAGAACATTTTTTTTGGCAGATAGATGTATTTTGAAAATCTTTTCAAATGCGTCTAAAAGTTTTTTAAATATTACCCCTATAGGGGTAAAAAAGAGGAAAAACTGAAAAGGTGCAGGGGGCTATAAAATTATTAATTCTTTTATTATGGGTGCATTTTAGACTAAAATAAAGTATTGAAGGTTTTTAGAAATTTCACCCACAAGGGGATGAAACGTTAAAGTAAAAAGAGGTTGAAAAGGAGGTTAAAGTTATTGATTTTTTCCGTGTGTCCAGTTTAGAATAAAATGAAAGGATTTCCGAAATTCCACCTCCAAGTGGTGGTAACTGGTATGTTGCTACAATTTATGAATACAACATTTAATAAGTATATTTATTATTGTTCTTCTAATTGGTATACTAAACCTATAGTTTTATCAATCTATACACGGAAAACGACAATTACATACACATTTCCAGGGGATACGTGAAGCATAAAAGAGTTATGGAGAACTTTTTTCAGAAGAATATTGTTTCCTTTTTACCTACAATTTTGTTTTGCAGCGTTATTTAGTTTAGCGTATTGAGTGAGGGGTAGGGGATCATTCTAGAATTCGTTTAAGATTTAGAAGAAAAAACATTTGTAGTCCGTACGAAGAACGGGTATCTTTCTAGTCAAGCTATATTACGTGCGTACCTGGAACTACTCGTGTTTATCGATGGAACTACAGGTGGCTTGTCGGCGGCCGGCGAGTTTGATTAGTTTTACCTGTGATAGCTACCTTACGAAGCCAGGTAAGTTAACTTCGATCAAATAATCGTCATTCCGTGTGGGCCATGATCCCGTCGAATTACTTTACATTCACACTTGCGTGCATATGAAAGTCGATCTCAAGCTCTCCGGGCTGGGCCTCCTAGTGTACGTTTTTCGGCTTCGGTGATGCCAGGTTATTCCGAATGCAATTAACGGGTTTAATTACGTCCGCGTCGATGTCCTGGTGCAGGGAAACTTATTTCACGGACGGAATCGTCACCGGCGAGCTTGGCTTGGTCTCCCGGGTGCCCAAGTACTGGGAAACGTCGTTGGCGAGTTCGGCTAAGATCTCCTCGTAACAAGGTGTTCGACACTGTCGTCGTCGGGCTTAAGAGGACTTTCTAGGTTACTGGGCACTTGGGGAATGACGCCGAAGAGTCTGAGTGACACTCCTAGCGTCCTGGTGCTTGGGGAACGACACCGAAGAGTCTGAGCGACACTCCTAGCATCCAGGTGCTTGGGAAACGACACCGAAGAGTCTGAGCAACACTCCTATCGTCCAGGTGCTTGGGGAACAACGCCGAAGAGTCTGAGTGACACTCTTAGCGTCCAGGTGCTTGGGGAACGACACCGAAGAATCTGAGTGACACTCCTAGCGTCCAGGTGCTTGGGAAACGACACCGAAGAGTCTGAGCGGCACTCCTAGCGTCCAGGTGGTTGGGAAACGATAGGAGTCTTCTTGAACAGTCCGGAGGCCCTCCTGAGAGAGAGTAAGCAAGGGGAGAAAACTAGGAAAATTCTAGGAAAATTGTCGGGAAATTCTGCCTTGCTGTGGCTTCGATTTCTCCTTTTCTACCCGGTGCGGGCGTAATCAGAGGTTCTCGTCGGCTCGCTGGAGCGGGGATTCGTGATTTAGATGCGCGGAAATGTCCCTGCGTCTCTTCGCGATGACGTCGCTTATCGCTCTCGGCGAGGCGCTCCGGTACCTAACGTGGTGCAAGTCCAGGGAGAATGCGTAGAATTATGTTTAATTAATCAAACTCGCGTTCGAGTTGGGCCAAACGTTACAGTAGGTTAGGTTTTGTTTGTTATTTGACACAAACTGACGCAAAACTTAACCTTAAAATCTCAAATTTAACATAACCTGACAGTGCTACCAACAGTATTGAGTTTTTATCTTACTAGTGATACCACCACTCGTTGTTATAAGTGTCATTAATAACCATTTTTTTTCTATTTTTTTAAAACATTAGTATTTAGGATAAAATAAACCGTGTTACGATACACGTAACGTTATCTGCTTTCTACATTACTCGAGAATTTTAAAGAACTCGCTTCTAACGTCGCTCGTTCATTCAAACTATTCTCTCGTAATGTAAAAAGCTTGATAACGTTACTTGCATCGTAAATTACTATTACATCATTTGTATTCAAGGTTTTTTATAATAGTCATTAACTACTCTTAAAATTAGCATATCATTTTTGTTGTCACGGTACCATGGTGGACAATAAATTTAGGCCGGAAAAATCGAAATTGAGGTTAGTTGGACATAAGTAGTAGATGTCAAGCAAATGACAGGGCGGCCTGAATTTATTGTCCGCCATTGTGCCATCGGATCTTCCTAATTAATTTTGTTTTTGTGTAATAGGTATATCCTAGTTATAGGAGTAGGTATCAACCCTTATATCATTGTCAAGAGAAACAAATAAGCTTGCAAGAGTACTGTTTCCTTTAAAAAAAATGTAGGTTGCTATTATATCTCAGAAACAAAACAAATAATCAAAACCTAAATATTAGTTTTCTATCGTACTCATAAATTTCTACCAATTTGTCCTGTACACTTGTTGTGTAGCTCTAATGACAATGTAATATTTCTACATTTATTTAGTGTGTCATGCTTTATTTTTGAAACCAAGGACCTCATGAAATTTCTACCTTATTTAAGCAACTTTTGTCGCATTTAACCGACTCTCTACCTCTCTCCGAGATTCCAATAGTGGCAAGTCAAATTTGTATCATTTTATAGATTAAATTTATACTTGTGGCTAATAGACCTTCACAAGATTCAAAGAACATTATAAATTCTACTATTTACTAGTTATTCTAATTCCAGATATTCATGAACGATCGAAATATATGCGAATATCCTCAAAGAATTTCGTACAATCGCATTACCGACCTAGTTGTAGAGGGTGATGCAACTCTGGAGAGAATAGCATATGAAGTAGCACCAGTGGCAGTATCATATCCAGCAAATCGCTTGTTAACTCATCGAATTGGTTTTACACACATAGATAAACCTCCATCATACAGCGATGTAAAATCTCAAAGTCATCCTCAAAATGTGAATTATGGTGCACATTCTATCCCTTCAGCACCATCATACAGAGATGTAAAATCCCAAAGTCATCCTCAAAATGTGAATTACGGTGCACATTCTATCCCTTCAGCACCACCATACAGCGATGTACAATCTCCAAGTTATCCTCAAAATGTGAATTATGGTGCTCATACTATCCCTTCAGCACCATATCCTACAGAAACAACTTGGCCACTCCCAGGGCCTAGCCAGTCCTTTTCTGTGCAGGAAACAAGTGCTAAAACCATAAGGAGGACCGCTCCAGCAACTGCTGCTGCTTCTTCAAATTTTCGTCCAGTAAGTATGATTGATCTTTAATGTTAGACAAGGTATATTGTTTTTAATTTATGTAGTCTATTTTATTTAGGCTCATTTTTATTCTTACATACATTATTCATAAATATTAACTTTCGGAATAGTTACTTAGAAATATCGATTATGCTATCTATTTTTAAGTTCAAAACTTTTAGAGTGTGTGCCTCGTGGAGGTCGAGTAAAGAAGCCACTTGATGTAAATGCCCCAGATTATTAAACTGAATGCGACATAGTTGAACGTATATGTAAATGTCAACAACTGAGTTTTCGAGAGCTTGAGATTGACTGAGATTGTGAATCTGGAAAACTTTTCACATAGTCCGTGGGGTATAGGTATAGCCCATTGGTCCACTCATGCTTCTGTGAGGAACGTATAGTCCGTAATGAATCACTAGCAAAAGCTTTGCAAGAATTCCAGAATAAATTTGATTCCAATCACAGCCATACAATATTTCAAAAGATTTTTTGTGAAATTAAGCAGATTACTATTAACAATATTTTTCAGTAAAATAAAACTTTTTTGCAGGGACGACGTTCAGAACTACGGTGGAGTATAAATCAATTTGGATTACTATTTCTTGTCCTTCTTGCAATTTGCTATGCTGTATATTTAGGAACTAAAAAAAAAGTCGATTACTCGGACGTTAATTACCGAGGTTAGTGGTTAGCATACCTACTTAGCATTCGAGAGGTCGTGGGTTCGATTCCTACGGCCGTCTACTCTGATTCAGGTTTTTTTTTAAATGGTATTTCTACGTCAACAGAATACCTTCTTTGGGCGAATTCTGGGGCAGTACAAGATCCCTATAGCAGCCCGCCCTCAGTTGGGGGAATTTAAATTACCTCGATCCTTTACCTTAATCTTTTCCAGAAACCATAAGTAGTTGCTTTCCATCAGTTCCTAATTGACAATGTATTCCTGTAGAATAATGTGATTGCAAATTACAGCAGATGTAGCAAAACGTGATAAAAATCCAGTAGCAGTTTTAGATTGCCCGCGAGTACTATCATAAATACTAACCTTAAAAAAGAATTTATCGCATTTCACTTGGTAATGTAATACTACATTTCTACATTTAAAATCGTTGAGAAATGTGGTACGTTTCTGCATTAGCAACACTTTTCTGCATAGCAACAGCGATTCGTTTATGTTTGGCAGTACTGAAGTGTATTGTTGGTGAAAGGGTGAAACTGGAAGTCTATGTTAAATTTGAGGTTAGTAGGTTAGGTTTTACGCAGGTCACAGCGTAAGTGAGACAGACAACCACCTTTTCTACAGACTTGGTGAGCTGTGCGCGAGCGTCGTCCAGCGAGGTGGGAAAGTGGACCTCCCGATCAAGTTTTAAATTCGCTTCTAAAGGCGGAGTTCGAATTCTCAGGCATGCGCACGAGACGCGTAGTCTTCAGAGTGAGACTATGTCGGCACCGTAATGTTTTCGCCCGTTCCCAGACCCCACTAGCAATATAGAAGTAAAAATATATGGTTTTGCATCAGTTTTGACACAGACTGACGCAAAATCTAACCTGCTAACCTCTAATTTGACATAGACTTACAGTGTCACCAACAATACACTTCAGTACTGCCAAATGCATAACATCAACTGGAGTTGCTTATTGTGCTCTATACCTTTTCAACTTCAAATTGGGACTAATCAATTTCAAAATGAGAATAAACAATTTCAAAATGAAATAAACAATTTCAATTTGAGAATAAACAACTTCAAATTGGGACTAATCAACTTCAAATTGAGAAAAGCTTTTTGTTAACGTAGTCTTTGAAAAACGACAATTACATGGTTGTAACAGGACGGAACACCAGCAACAACTAACAATAATTAGTTCCGTCCTGTCAAAACCATGTAATTGTCCTTTTCCAAGAACTACCGTCAACAAAAAGCTTTTCTTAATTTGAAGTTGATTAGTCCCAATTTGAAGTTGTTTATTTTCAAATTGAAATTGTTTATTTCATTTTGAAATTGTTTATTCCCATTTTGAAATTGATTAGTCCCAATTTGAAGTTGAAATGGTATAGTATATAGAAGCGAGTTCTGCTCAACTTGGTTATGTTTTGACACTTAATGTCACTTTTATGTAAAAATTTAATATTGAACATTTCTTATGAAATGCGATAAAATAGTTTTTGTAATACCTACTTGTTAAATATTTCTTTAAGGACTGTTTACTACTGCGTAAGCAACCTCTTTACGGCCCGGCCGTAAAAAGTGTCCGTAAAGACCACGGCCTGCTAAATTGTATGCCGAACGTCAAAGTGACGTTTGTCACATAAATCCAGCAGCAACCAAGCCTTCAACTCCACATAGAAGAAGGCGCAAAAGACTGCTATAACTCCTGAACATACGCTAAAATAACTTGCTCATTCACAATCTTAACGTCTTTAGGAATATCTTCATCATTTTCTACAGATGTCATAAGTTACGAGCTGGTTACAACTTAAAACTGCTTATAGCCATACACAAAATTGGAAATAAATGACATTTATAAACAACAGTTGCAACGTTCTACGCACTCTCAATCATTCTAAAACGTCATTACACAAACCTAGCGTTTTGATGAAAATAAATTAGAAAAATATAGATATGACCGAATTGTATGTAGGTATTACAAAAACTATTGTACAATACGCGTCCGTTAGGGCCTTTACTGCCTCGCCAGTATTATTCGACTCGCTCTTCGAGCTCGTCTCACAAATTCTCTGGCTCGGCAGTAAAGGCTATCCTAACGGACTTCTACTGTAAAATACTATTTTGTAATACCTACTTATTAAATATTTCTTTAAGGACTGTTTACTACTGCGTAAGCAACCTCTTTACGGCCCGGCCGTAAAAAGTGTCCGTAAAGACCACGGCCTGCTAAATTGTGTGCCAAACTTCAAAGTGACGTTTGTCACACAAATCCAGCAGGAAGCAAGCCTTCAACTCCACATAGAAGAAGGCGCAAAAGACTGCTATAACTCCTGAACATACGCTAAAATAACTTGCTCATTCAGAATCTTAACGTCTTTAGGAATATCTTCATCATTTTCTATAGATGTCATAAGTTACGAGCTGGTTACAACTTAAAACTGCTTACAACCATACACGAAATTGGAAATAACTGACATTTATAAACAACAGTTGCAACGTTCTACGCACTCTCAATCATTCTAAAATGTCATTACACAAACCTAGCGTTTTGATGAAAATAAATTAGAAAAATATAGATATGACCGAATTGTATGTAGGTATTACAAAAACTATTGTACAATACACGTCCGTTAGGGCCTTTACTGCCTCGCCAGTATTATTCGACTCGCTCTTCGAGCTCGTCTCACAAATTCTCTGGCTCGGCAGTAAAGGCTATCCTAACGGACTTCTACTGTAAAATACTAATACGCAACACGTTAGAAAAGTAGTTTTACTGAACTCGTTTGACCGTTTAACTACTCGCTAACTCTCATACTCAAACCAGCCATACTTGTTCAGTAAAACATCACTTTTCTAAATTTGTTGTGTAATATACTATTCTATTAGAGGTCATTCATTACTTTAGAGGTAAATAAAGTATTTACAAGATTTGTAAATAATTTATTGCATTTCATTCTCATCACTAGCTTAAGATATGATTTGCAACGAAACCGATTTGTGGTCCCGTAATTGAGACAATCACATCTTCTGATGAACTCCTGGTAGTCTACGATTCTCTATATTGTATATCTACCTATAACGTCTATTTTACTTTGATGAAGTCTGTCAATTAAACTAGTTCCCATACCGCGTTGACTTTAAGCATTCTTATAATCCTAGTGAATGCAAGTTCTTTATGTACGTAAGTGTAGTATTATGGAGCGAAGGAGCTTCTAACAACTTTGGCTGCACAAGAAAATAAATTTATTCAGAAAACTAACTTAAATAGAGTATGCAGCTTGTATGTACTTTATATGTAATTCCGAGGTGTGTGTCGGCATCTGTTACATTTGTGTTTAAAACTGTCACTTACTCCCGTCGACGTCGCTCTCGGCGCTCAGTGGCGTATGATGAATAGGAGCAGCACCTTATATTACAGTAAGCTCATGCACATTTTAAACTAATGAAGCACAAATTTACTAAAGAAAATATGTCTGAATAGCGAAGACCCAACAAAAGACTGGAAAACTTTATATATTTCGCCAATACATAGAAAGGAGCCAAAGATGAACCAGGGAATCATCGGAGAATAGCAGTAATAGCTACATTGGGTAGGCTGTATTCAAAAGTTTTGATAGCGAAGGAGATAAAGAACAAAAACCGAGAGGAACATTTGACATTCAGAACAGGATGGTCCAAGGTTGACAACATATTCACTCTTAAGATAGCCGTAGAAAAGAGAATTCAACGAAGTAGAGAGACCCATAGCAGCTTTGTCAATTTAGAAAAAGACATACAATAGCGTTCCCATATGTCATCTTTGGCCAGCCATGCAGAAGCTAGATCTACGAATAAGACTAATTCTGGTAACAAGTTCTCTGTACAGAAATAACATCACAGAAATAAAAAACAGAAAAACCTTTACTGATACATTTGCGGAAACAGGGTTACGTGCTTTCACCACACTTTTTAAAATCTATAAGGACAAGGTCCTCGGGAAGTGGAGACGAAAAGTTTAGCATATACAGGGTGTTTGGTTCACCGACGTATATCCGAAAGGAGGTGGTAGGTGAGTCGGTTTGGAACTTATTTAACCAAAAATACCTTCATACAAAGTGTCACGGTTTCTGAGATAAAGCCAACTTTGTGATTTTATTAAATTACTGCAGTTTTAGTATGATTAATTTTAATTAGACACAACTGCAAACTTTTAATTTCTTGTAACTTTTATTTTAGTAGTCTTTGATATCTGTTCTATCAAATAAAATCACTTGATACACTCTACATGTGATAAAACAAAATATGGAGTCGACTAAAGTTCAAAAATGTATTCTCTAGATATCAAATTTTGATCTAGTAAGTCACGTATAAAAAGTGACACTTTGTATAAAGGTATTTTTGGTTAAATAAGTTCCAAACCGACTCACCTACCACCTCCTTTCGGATATACGTCGGTGAACCAAACACCCTGTATAATATGTCCGCCTTGGTCGGTAGCTCAGTGGTTAAGCATTCTGACTACTGATCTAAGGTCGCGAGTTCGATTCCCGATCCCAGTGAGGTTTTAAAAATTTTTAAAAAATGCGGATGAAAACCTCTACAGAATGTCATCATTCGGAAGTGATGTAAAGCCGTGGGTCCCATGTTACTACGATGTGTAGCATGTAAAAGATCCCTTGCTAGGGTTGGAACTCCTTAGTCTCGGCAAAATTCTAAGTAGGACTTTGACCATATGACCACAGCAGTCGGGTTTAAGGTATCTGGTACTCTGCATGCCTAGACCTTGTCTATTAACAATCAAACAAACAAACAATATGTTCATTAAAAAAGTCCATAGCTGTGGAAACGGGTGTTCATTTAAATTCGTAATCAGAGTCGCCTGTTATATGTATAATTGTTATTATTATTATGATTCAGGACAGGCGGCGTAGCCGATTATGTCCCTATTACAATTACGATATACAGTACATACATATTAACGTGTAAACTAAATATTAAGCAAAAAGATAAAACAGAAGTTGCATTGAAATACAAAGATTTATAAAGTAGTGGTATGCGTAGTATTATCTATTAATTAAACTCAGTTGCTGCATTTCACTGTCCAAATTATTTTTAAATAGATTAATATTATATATATGTGTTTTACGTTTGACAGTACTGAAGTGTATTGTCAAGCTATGTCAAATTCGAGATTTGCAGGTTAATTATTGCATCAATGTAGGGTTGACAACACTGGCATTTTGACAGGGAGACTTCCGGTTTGAGAACCGTTCTTTGGGCTTCGGGTTTTCAATAAAATCCTTCAGGTTAACTAAAGGTTCATACAAACATAGATTGCAAAAATGTTTACTACTATTTAAAAGCTCCAGAGCAGAAGTCATTGATAGAAAGTGTCCAAAGAGACAAAAATTACAATATTAGAAAATCTTTTCAATTTTTTTCAGAAAAATTTAATTTCGTAATGCTTTACTTAACTTCTAAGATAGATCTTTTAAATTTTATTAACTTTTAAGATAAATTTTTAAAATGTTATTTGATGGAATGTAAATAGTAGTTTTATTCTTTATTCCTATGATTTACAAAGGCCAAAATTTATACTAAGTATAACGACCCAGCTGCACTCCCTCACCGATGTCTATTTATATGCTTGAATGTAGAAGCTAAGTTGTATTTCTTATGTGTTCTATTAGATATACTATTATATTTTATTTAAGCAAATGTTCGCAAAGTCGGTCCTGCCCTGGATGTGTATTGTGAATTTTAGTGTTCGCGAGTGCAGCAAGAAACACTCTGTATGCGGGATGTGGGGATTTTCAACTTATGCAAATTTTATAAAAAAGACGGCATTCGCACGCAGCCTCTTCTGGGAACTGCATGGGTTTATTCGACTCGAAAGTAAAGTACGTGAATTTGCCCAGGGCGATATAAATTCATTTTAAGAGACCTGAAAGAGCCTGGCAGCCAGTATTTACTGCTAACAGGGTGAAAGTGCAGCGAACCAGCGTTTATAAATTCCGAAGACGCATGTATGTACGAGTGTACATGTAAGTACACCCATTGTGCTATATTTAAAGATTCATTTGAAGCTTCAATTTTGAGAGGCGTCAACTCAACTGTCCTTTCGAGACCTGTACGCAATCGGGGTTCCCAGCATCATGTCCGCCAGGAGCGAATGATGCATTGAAGCATGCAGCAGCCATTTCGAGGTAAAATGTTTTAGATCGGCGTGATAAGGTTGTGTTTTACTGTTTAACAAGCTTTTGGAAACGCTGAGGAATCAATTTTATTAGAGAATAGTGTGAATGTAGCTCGCACTTCAATTTAAACAGGGACTCAAATATGTATCGGCTTTAGGCAATTTTAACATTTCGTTTTCGTTAAATATTTTGATATATGCATTCTTTTAAACACAATTACTTCAACGTTATTTTTGATGATGTTTTACGTTGTTCAAGTTTGCAATATGCCTGTGAGTAGCTTCAAGCTGCATCGCACGTATGTTGTTCTAAAATGTAATTCTATTTTCTTTTATTTATTTTGTGTTTGTATGTTTTCTTTGTGCTTTTATGTTTTTATTTGTTTTGGACGTCAATAAATAATGTAAACAAATCGAATTCTCTTGTCTATTGTTTAAAGTTAAGTTTCAGTCCTACTAGCACTACTAGGGGAACCAGACTCCTGTTTTAGCAGATAGTGATCTTTCATAAGCCACTAACTGAAACATTAAGAAAGTTTAATGTTAGCTGAGCTAGCTAAGGGATAAAAAGGGCAAATATATATATTTAAATATTAAGAAGTGCGGGATGTCTTGTTCAAATTTAATGTCCTAACCAGTGTTGAATCCAGGGGTTGACCAGGAGGCAAATCCCCCCCCCCCTCCACGGGCAGTACAAAATCCCCCCCCCCCCCCCCCCCCGAAAACATTACTACTTCATATCACAGTATCACACGTATCACAGGCGACTCTGATTACGAATTTAAATAAACATCCGTTTTTACAGCCGCCTTTATGGAAGATATTATGGCATAAATAGATGTGGCAACAAACAAAAATGCAACATAAAAGGATCTTACAACCAAGTACCACTTATTGATCTGCAAATTGAGATGTGCGCAATAGAAACAAGGGCAAATTACTAACAGTTTGGGTTTTCTAGGGAGAAGCTGCCTAAGATGGAGACATGAAAGAATAATAAAAGAATCAAAAAGAGAAAGTAAGGGGGTTGATATAACATAATTGAGGAAATAGTGAAGAAGCAAATAGTCTAGAAAAGCATACACGAGAACAAGTGGCCAAAACAAGTTTTAGAATGAGCATCGAGAGAGAGAAGGATATGAAGGAAAAGATGTACTGTGAATCGTTCCTTTATGAACAGACGTGAATATTGCCTTTTACAAAAATATAGTGTTGGGGTTTAAGATTCTATTTGTTCTTGTAATAGAATAGAGGATGTTCCATTTTAAAAAAATAGACAATAAAAATTTGAAGGTATTAAAATTTAAACAAATATTTTGAATACCCTTTTTTAAAATATTCTATACTTTTGTATCTTAAATGACGCCCTCCAAAATTTCCAAAAAAATAATATTCAAAAGTGGGGAAAATGTGATGTTTTAAGTGATAGCTTGAGACTGCCACGTATGGAAAACGTTCATAAGTTGGAAACACTGAAACTGATTTAAAAGAAATGTGTGTAAAAATAGAACCCATATAGCCTTAAATCGACACAAAAACTACTGGATGTTCAAGTTAAAAAAAAATATATGCTTTTTGAAGCACACTTTTTTGGAACACCTCGTACCCGTCAAAATAATTTTAAAATGTGCATCTTTGAATTCAACTAGGGTCGCCTCAACCAAACTTTTTATCGAATAAAACATACAGACGTAACCGAAAACCGGCGCACTAAATAAACTAAATAAACTTAATAATTTTGTTTACAATTTTGTTGCATAAATAATACATAATACATATTTTGAATAGGAGTGTAGGTACTATTTACCCATCTCTATCATAAATTTTGCATAAGGTTCAAGTTTTTCTCACGATTTGATGCATCTCCTGTAGCTTTTCAGTAATGTTATTTCACAAGTTTGAAACTGCATGCTATTTACTTGGCTGTGTACAAAAACAAAATTTATTTCTAATGCGACTAAAACGTGTCGATCACAAGTTCTATAGAATTATATAACTTAAATAGCTGACAAACACTAAAATACAGAAGGATTAGCAGCAATCTACAACAAACCTGAATCTTTATTAAAACATTTACTACAGGCACACATGTGTATTAATGTAATAATATACGAACTACAATTTAAAAATATTTGCTGGTTTATTAAGCATGGTTATTTTCTTTAACTATTACGCCTTGCAGGCCAAGCTCTTTCATGGGGTGTTCGTGCCTCACCATTATTATTATTATGTGGCTATTATCATGTGCGCAAACGAATATAAAATCAAGCTTGGCTTTAAAAATTGAAACATATGTCGATTATTAATTTACATTATGTTGGATATGGGCTTAGTATAAAAACTGTCATATTTAAATTAAAAACATCCGAAGTAATAGAGCACGTGACTTAATGTTTTCAAAGCCAAGCTTGAGTTCGTTTTCATTTGCTCACATGTTATTTATTTTCTAACTATATATAACTGTAATTGCTTTTGTAGTACTTTCAGACGTTCATTGTTAGTTGGTTACAGTTTAATTAGCTCAAATTATAAGACTGTAATTCTAGTCGAGTGTAATACATTTTAATATTGATAAATGTGAATATATTTTTAATATATCGAGTGATTATAAGTGATTGTAGGTCGAGAGTGTGTTGGAGATTCCTATCTTTCTGCTTTTGTGACTCTATTGTATGTGTGTATGATACGTCTATGCAGTGTGCACTTTATATACACATAAGTGTGAGAGGTTACATAACACTCCTGTATCACCAGTCAATATTTTTGCGTTATAAAAGTCAAACATACAGTAAACAATTATATCCTTGCAATTTAATAATAATAGCATGAATGAAATGTCAAAATAACTGACAGTAGCTTATGTAGTAGCTACCTACTAAAACAATTACAATGAAATTGCAAAGGATTTTATTTTATCTACTTTGAACTGACAATTGGTCCATTATGATACTGAAAATTGCTCGAAACAGTTTAATAATAGAGGCTATTATTAAAGTGTTTTTGGTAACTATTTGTTTTGTGATTGGTGACATTTGCTTTCACCTACTCATAACAAAACGAACGTCAGATGTCGAATACATAACCACAATCTCTGAACTGCATTTATTAAATTTTTATTACAATCAAATATACCTAACTTAAACTTAAGGTATTTTTAACGAATTAATTAAACACAATTATTTTTCTAGGTAAGGCACTATTTGAACAACCGACAAACCAAAAAATTTGCAACAAAATTGAACTATATAATTCTAAATGTCAGAGCATGGAAATTGATACTTTGTTCATTAGACTATTATATGGCAACTGTCAAATGTCACTTGACAATGTAGCCATCGTTACACGCACAATCCTTAGATTGTAATGCACTATTTTCAGTATTCAAAACTTTCAAAATTTCTATAAAATCAGTAACTCAAAGTAGATAAAATTGTATATTATACTCGTTTAATAAGAGTCATTGTAGCATTTCTTCCATTGGAGCACTTCTCCCGCGTTTGTCGTGCCCCCCAAACCCACGTGTGCTACAATAGGCCCTCTTATGAAACTCGTATAATAATATACTATTTTGAAGGCACTCTGAACTTATATAATCATTTCTAATCATGCAATTAAATATTGACATACTCTATGTGAACTATTGCAAAATAATATCGCCAATTGATGTGACAATAAAGTAGTAGCAATGCATGTGACATACAGTGAAATTGAATGAAATTTGCATATACATACATTTAATATAAAGCTCAATAGTGGTTCAGAACACAATTATAAAGATTACGAACTTAAAAGACTTGATTTGATTGGCAGTATTTGTTTGAGACCAATTTATAGTGTCCTTTGTGAAACTTGTATTTCATATCATTTATGATAATTCAACAAAAATTAATCAATCAAAATATTGAAATATTAAAAAATGTGCATTTAAAACAACTTGTTACCTCATTATGTATGACTACGAGCTATAGTTTTTATAATACTTAGGTATCTCATATAGTTTTTGAAAATATGTAAGTTTCTAAGTAGTTTATGCTCAGTGTTGGTATATATTTAAGCTTATTACATTTTATTTTAGTTTTGAAAATAGTAAATAGTGTTTTGAAAATAAATTATGATGGTAAAAATTATTATGTGGTATGTTGGAATACAATAGATCTATTCACATTTAGTTACTTAAATAAATTATGTAAAAGAAAACTATAATAGAAGTTTTTACATTATTTTACTAAAAAACTTATTTCAAACAATATATAAGGGTAAATAACTATGTGTAGTATTAATAAATAAATAATATTTATTTCATTTTGAACCATAATCTTGTTTATTGGCCCTCAATAGTGTGCATAAAATGGTTTTTATGGCCCTTGGGCCTATAAAGTTGCTAAGCAGTATAACACGCACCAACAATGTAGTATAGCAACTCCAACAATCTGCATAGAAACCATAGCACACCAAAAATTCACAGCACCAGCACAATGATGACGCAGTAGTCTGTTGTCAAAATACTGAATCCCTGAATTTTATCCATTTTGAGAACCAAAATGAAATAAAACGTTGTATGTACCAATTACCACGTGCCTAATCACGATTATAGCTCTCGTGCATTAATCTATTGAGTATTCCCTTAATACATAAATTACTATTATACTATTAAAGTGTGATCTTTAGTTTAATCGTACCCATACAGAGTATTTTAGGTACTCTGCTGCAGTATTTGTGCTATAATTGCTTAATATATATTTTAAAGAAATTACTTAAGCTGTTATGTAATGCTTAGATTATAAATGCTCATATAATAATAATAATCGACATCGCAATGCAGCTAACCAGCAATATAATAAAACTAAACGGCAAAAAATATCCAAGTATGAAAATGTGGCAATTGAAATGCAAAGAATATGGCGATTAGACAGAATGAGCAATTGTAGCTACCGCCGTATCAGTGGAAAGAGTTACTTGGACTCATATACCTATCTTCATGTATGAAAAGGGCAGGTTTACCAGAACTACTTATATTCCACCTGCAAAAAGCAACAGTAAGTACTACAAACCCGTCATGTAGTTAGAACAATGATACCGATGGAAACGTTAGTGCTATTTATCGTTGCAATAAAGTCAAATATCGCGAAGAGCAATATGCTTCTGGTGTACATTTGTATTATCTGGCCAATACTGATGATGTATTTTTATATCGATCGGAATTGCTTAATACTTGTGGCAGTATAGTACCCAAAGCAACCGTTAAAGTAAGCGAATATACTAAAATGGAGATTACGAACATATTCAAATACGACCCAAAAGTTAAACCAAAACATTTTTTAAAACTTTTAGCGAAGAAGGATATACCAATTCCCAAAAAGAAACAGTTAAATAACTATTTAGATTCTTTAAGAACCTCAAAATTCGGTTCAAATTCCAGAAGTCTTGGTGAATTAGAAAACTTTTGCGTCGACCACTCTCAGGTACCAGATGACGAAGATGAGGCTTTCACACTATCTCATCAAATGGAATATGGGGATCCGTCTCTCTTTCGGTTTTTGTCTACCAAAAAAGTATTAAGGCTATCTTTAAATGCCTGCCATATCCATGCATATGCAACATATAAGGTTATGTGGCAAGGTTTTCCGCTACTTGTGTTTGGAACAACATATTGAGCCAAAACATTCCATTTGGAGTAGCTGCACCTATGAGCAAACAGAGGATTTTGTTTCTGCATTCAAAGCTCTGAGAATTGAGGCGGAGAAAATTTTTAGGGAAAGCATTTGTCAGGCCATTTAATTCTCTGCAATTCCGATAGCTACATAACCATTTCGTATAGTTTTGGAACAGAGTTGGCAAGCTTGTCTGTATATCGGGGCATTTCAGTCATAACTTATCGCATAACGCTTCAGCTTCTCGTATCAAGCAAAAATTCAGACGCGAGCGTGGCTTTGGCTTCATTTAAAGGTTTAGCGTACCGCGCTAATCTTTACATCGTTGTTTCATGCAGCTGCGTGCCCCATCAGTTGTAAGAACGTCTATTTTCAAGTTAATAAAAATTTAGCCTATGAGAGCAAGCAAGATAGTTTCTACCTCTGTCGCTTGCTAGCAATCACGCGTTGTCGGTTCGGAAGCAACTTGGGCTGTGATTAAACACAACTGGCCCGCGTGCGGCCGGCAACACTAGCCAAAAACGTGGGTTGGAGCTTTTCGAGGCATTCAGTTTCAGTCTGGGCCACCAGAGAGTGTAGTGGCATATCGTGATTGTGTCTCCGCCCCTCGTCCGTTTGGGTGAGGGGGAGGTTTGTTTTTGAGGTAGCTTGTGCTGTTACAGCGACTTTTGGTGACGTTCTTAATAGTCAGACGGTGCCCGACAAGCGGTGTGAGTGGTGTGTTTTGTGGGGTTAAGTGATGAGGTCCTAAATTTGCCGTGGCCGCTGGTAGAATTTTTTTCGCGAGTTTGTTTAGCTTATATGTCCGTTGGGTGTAACGGCATTATTCTTGCGAGCATCCTAATTCAACGGTTCTTTAGGCGTGTGGTCGCCGAGCGGCGTTACACCGCCATACCCGAATAAATAAAGGGGAATTCTTTGGACATTTTCGAGTCTCACCGGCCCCAAACCGAATGACAGCTGTAGTGACACGATGCCGCCGCTTGCCGTCTTGGACATTCCGCACCGAGGCCGAGCTGTTCAAAACTAAATTACATTTGATCGCCGCGCTGTGTGTTTATTTCTGACATTTCATTGGCGTACAACTAATTAAATACGCCGCTAAATTACATTTGTCGTTTTGCATTTCATTTGACCGAACTTAATCAAATAGACCAGTTATCTGTAGTTAACCCAAGCATGATGCGCCCACTGTTGCGTTTAACCTTTGTGCACTAAATAAAGTATAATGCGTTCATTTCTGCAATTCACGTTCACAAACTTAGCTAAATAGATTGGCTAACAGTATTTGACTGAAGCATTGGGCGCGCATCCTTGAATTCACCTGTTCTTATCTGAGTGCTGATGTTAGATAAGGCGCTTCCAGCTGGGTTCTTATTTAGTCATTTTAGGGTAAGACTGTTATGCCATTGTGCCTGTAATATTGTGTGAGTCGATTATGTCGCCCCTTTTGTAACTGTCGGCCAGGGTTTTGGTCTAATAGATTGGTTTATTATATTTGTCGTATGATCATCCCTGGTACGTGTGCATGTTTGTTTACAGGATGATCCCGTTTCTATGTCAATATTGATGTAAGGCGAGGCCTGCGAAGCTGTTTTTGAGTGATGCAGGTAGGTCCGCGCTGTCGCTACGCTGTTGTTTCACAAAGTCAGTATTTGAGTATTTCTGCCCCGTTTGGCTTTAAAGATTCGGTTAAGCGTGGGCTTCTCTATTGGATCTTGTAGCGCCCATTTATTTGGTAAAATCCTATACATACCGACACGCTTGCCCTGTGGTGTACCGTTTTAGGACCACGCCCATCTACCTGAGAGTATTCGAGCCGCGGCATTTAGCCTGTTTTGTAGCGATTTCCAGGTTCAGTGTAGACGTTTCCCGGACTTGTTTAAGTATTTGGCACTCACTCATCCGTGAGTGTCGTTAAATCAGTTTGATACTGTAACACATTCATCCTTCGATATTAATATACGATGCGGCCCATAGTATACAAAATGCTTTTAACATTGTATTTAGTCCAAACGTTACAATTAAGATGTATTTGGCACATATTAAAAGAAACTTAAGAAAAAAAGCTGATCAACTCGTGCGCCCTAAAGAAAATATATCTAAAATCCTGGAAGATCTTGAATGTCCTCAATTAAGTACAAATCGAGACATATTCGACAAAGCTTCCATCATGTTTCTTTCCAAATGAAAGACACAAAAAGCCTTTATAAATTATTTTGAACGTGAATGGCTCCAGTCCTCCAGTTGAATCGAAACTGGTATGAAGGGGTAGGCAAGAAAACTCCAAGTACTAATAACGGTATAGTCTTTTAACAGAGTTATCGAGGACGAAAATACTCTAAGAGAAAGTCTTCCTCTGTGTAAACTCTCAGTACTACTTAAGAAATACGTAACCGCCCGGTTTCGAAATGATGCGTTAAAATTAAAAGAAGTGCACTTAAAACCGGTTATTGACCTAGATTTGTGGACAAAATCTTACGAATAGGTCAAACAACAAAAACCGATTGTTTCTAATGTAACACCACCGGGTTGTGTTTACATTATCCCTGCACAAAAGGCATTGACGTAAGTCGGGACATGACTTTAACAGCTTTGAAGAATATAAAACTGTTATGTGTGTACAACAACAATTCCTGAAGACCAAACTGATTGGATTAATGGTGAATGTGATTGTCCAGCCTACTTTAAAATGCTGATATGTAAACACACAGTGGAATTGGCTATTCGACTAAAATTGACCGCACCACCTCCAGAAGCAAAAGTAATTACAATTCAAATGAAAAGACATAGTGGTCGATTAGCTAAATCTAAAAGGGCTCTTTTATTTATTAGGTAAATAAATCATGTATTTTCCTCGGTCTAGGACGTTTAGGCGCGATTCTTTAGGCGCGCATCTTTAGGCGCGCACTTTTAGGCGCGAGCGCTTTAGACGCGGACGCTATTAGGCGCCTGAACGTTTAGGCGCCGCAACTTTAGAGGCGGGGACACTTAGGCGCCACATGAAAGAAATTCGCATTATTCTTGATTTTAAAACTTGTTGTTAGGTAATTATTGCAGTAATTAATGTTAAAGAAAAATTCAAACCTTCATAAACAATATGTATTTGGCGCTTTTACGAACCTTCTTCAGTGTTAAAGTTTTACAAATTTACATATTTAATTTACATTGTATCGATTATGTAAAGTGAGTTATTTACATTTTGTATATGGGTAGTTTAACGTGGTGGAATTATACATACCATATAATTTCAGTACGTTAAACTATCCATATACAAAATTTAAATAACTTTTTGTTCATAATCGATAAAATGTAAATTCAATATATCAATTTGTACAACTTTACACTGAACACACTGAAAAAGGCTCGTACAAAGCTGTATATATATTGTTTGAATTTTTCTTCAACATTAATGACTGCAATAAGTACCTAAGAAAAAATGTTTAGATTAAGAATAATGTGAATTTCTTTCATGTGGCGCCTAACTGTCCCCGCGCCTAAAGTTGCGGCGCCTAATAGCGTCCGCGTCTAAAAGCTTTGCATCTAAAAGCTCGCGCCTAATAATGCGCGCCTAAAGGTGCGCGCCTAAACGACCCTTTCCGATTTTCCTTGCGTAGATATGCCGTTTATGAATTTCAGATAATCTCGCCCGGCCATCTTCTGATTAATGATTGCATTTTCATAGTGTTACTGCCTTGCATTATATACTTGTACGTTACGTTATTACTATGGAACTTTATATTATCACTTTATTCTTCCTTTTTGAATATTTACTTGATTTAAAAGTGTGGTTTCCTTATTTATGTATGATCAGAATTAACCTTTGTTTTAATTTTTGGAAGTGTTTCGTTTTTCACTGTAATGAATTTATTGCATATAAGAAGGTTGAGTTATTTTATTAATAACAGACAAGGGTTTGATATTATATTAAAAAAATTGATTAAAATATTTCATTATTAAATTTACAAAGATGAATTTGGGTATAATAAAAGGATATCAGAATTATTAACATCTATTTTGTAAAATAATGGAATAAAATTTGAATTCAGTTAAAACAATGAAAAATAAGAAACAGAAGAATTCTAACATAATTTAAACGTTACCTGAAATAGAGTGGCAGATTGATAGCAAATACTTATTTGAGAAATATTATTTAATATAGCGGGTGTTATTGAAGTATGTCTTGTGAATTGCACCAGATCAAGGTTCACATTATTTGGTTTGTCGGCGTCTTATTTGGAAGATATCTGGAGGTTCTTGACGGTGTTCGTGTAGCTGAGTTGTATACTAATTGAAGATTTGGGGAGGAGACATTCTAGAGGGTGTTTGCGGTTCCTAACAGTTAGCTGAGTCGATACATGGGTTAGTCTGCAGTTTAAAGAATTTCTGTAAGCAGTTGGTATGCATTTGGATCATTGAAAAGCAGATCAAGTTCTTTGGACGAGTTACATCTAAGTAAACCAAGTTGGATATAACAATCAATACAATACGTTACCTATAAGAGTTGATTCCATTTTTACTTCATTTTAATGGGTGTTTTTTAGAGGCGGAGAACTTTAAATTGGAATAAAACAGAAAAATGTTTTTAATATCCATGAAATTGGCTTTATTTGAAAGATAATTTTTGGCATTACTGTTTGAATAATATTTCGGGCATGTGACCGCCGAAGCTGGCGCGTACATGGCGTAATCTGGAGGTCCAATTTTCACACACTCTTCGCAGTAAGTCAGGCTGTATTTCGACAATATCCATGGGCGCCCGCAGCAAATTTTCTCAGGGAGGGCAAAATCAAAAACTTATTTATATACTTCTTGGGTTTGGTATATTTTTTGTTTCGTCTTATTTTTACCTGTGAATGGTATATTTCTATTATATTTATTGTATTACATATTACTTCTGGACACCCTAACGTAGAAGATGAAGGATTATATATGTATGTATGTTACTTCTACCGAAAATATTATTTAAGAATTAGTATTTTTAGTAAATTTAACATGAGAAAATCAGCACTATTAAAAAAAATAAGTAAAGGCTGACTGTTTAATTTACCCTGGACGCTGGATAGGTCGAGGTGGGCCTGTTGCCTGCCCTGCATGCTCACCCGATTTAAATCCCATAGACTTCTTTTTGTGGGGAGAATTGAAATGATTAGTATACTCCGCACCAATAGAAAATGTAGAAGTGCTAGAACAAAGGATTATCGATATTCGTGCATCAATTCAAAATCGACCGGGAATTGTCCAGCATGCAAGACAGTCGATGATGCATCGTGTGCACTCTTGTATGGAAGCGAATGGATAACATTTTGAACAATTACTGTTGTTATCGTTACAGCAAATTATTTTAAACCACTGTTGCAGAAAACGGGTCATAGCTCGAAAACAAAGAGTTTGCGGACATGTGTTGTTAGGCCTTTCTAAATTAAATTCTGGGCGATCTTCCAACAAAAGTTAGGTACACTTAGGTGCAAATGCTGGCCGCCAGCTCATTGTTTTTGGAGGCGTGTAGTTCTTAAGACGAAAGTGAAACGGTAGAACAATAATTAACTGAATGCTCAGAGCGCCAACAATTTTTCAAATAACGGCGAATGCATCCCGGTGATCTAACTAGAATTTGTGAACTCAATACCCAGGCTATATCACACTTCCTGAAAGATAGCTCCAAATAAATGTAATCAACCGTAACCAACGCACCCTGTATACTGGCAATCAAGATGATCATTTAATTTCATGCAAATATCACAGTACACGTTTACAATCGTTAACACACTAATAGCATAAATCGAAGTTGCAGAATCGCTCTAAACTAATTGATACATGCGCTAATACTCACAGTTTTCTGACACAAACAGCAATTTACAACATGTTAAAATAAAGCAGCTTCGCAAGCTACTTAGCCGCAAAGGTCCTGGGGCTCAGCTTTGGAGAAAACTGAAAGCGGTTTTCGAACTTTCGGCCGAGAAGTTTCTGCTGCAGTAAGTGATGTTTTCTCAGAGCGAAACGGAGATACGGCAGCGGGGTTGAGGTGCCAAAACTAGGAGGTCAAATAACCCCCCAATACGGATCCTTCTTGTGTCCTAATTAGGCGCTGGCGACAAGGGAGAGCGGATCCGTGAAGGCTTAACACCGTCGACTCGCACGACCTGCAGCACGTCGCCGTGAATACGAGACAAATGAGCGGCGCGCCAAATTCAGCGCGACGACCGGGCCCAATAATTTCGCTGACGCGGCTAATTAAAAACCGGCATTCATTCTGCCTGGTACTGCTCGCTGTAAAAAGGGAAAGAGGTCCGAATAGAATACACAAAGACAGATGGTGATTTTGGGCACACAAAACAGCTCGTGGTTGCAATCACTACAAAATTCGCCAAAGCGTAGGAAAAGCTTCCTTTAATGAGCTTGGGGTCTCAAAGCCACCGAAACGTGAGGGTTTGCATATTACCACCACATAGAACCAACCAAAAACCCTATTAAAACATCCCCGAAGTTCGTGAATTGCGACGCCACTCAACTGCTCGTTTTAAGCTGCCAGCGAAGAAGAACGCGTCGAAGCCTGCAATCGGCTTTCCCCAGATAAAAGCACATAACGGTTATCTCGGTCAAATGTCCCAGACACGCGGTGCGCGGGAAAATACCATTCGAATTCGAAATTAAGATAGGCGGCGTATTTTAAACGTAACAGTGTTCATATAAACTTTTTCAACTCTTTGAGCTGTGGAAGTCGCCTGTAAAGTTTAGAGCAACATTTTGGAAACACCCTGTATATAAAATATTTTATTCTTAGAATATCAAAAGTGACAAAAAACAGCTTACTCTACATAAATTACCTCTATTTTGAAAGTTAGATCTAGTAACTATTTTTAAATAAACATATCACACGTTACACATAAATTAAAGGTATTAAATCGTTAAAATAAATATAAAATTTGTTCAATCCTGTCTTGCTCTGTTGTAAATCTTCACCACGTTTTAATCCTGCGTAAGGTACTAAATCTGCGCTCAATTGTGCAAGTAGTACAAGGCAAAGCAAAAAGTAGTTTCAAGCTATCTTTGATAGCAGGAAACAATTTACAGTGAGCTATAAGATCTTCAATGGTTATGTTTTCAGCTATTTGAGATCGAATTAAATAGTCTGCCCAAATATTTAATTTGCTTTCCAAAATTTCAATGTCATAGAGATCCCCAACCTTAGCTACGAAAGATTAAACATCTAAGAAACTCATATTTTTTTGTATATTAAGTAAAGAGAATATGATTTCATGTCCTTTTGAAAACCTAAGTTTTAAGGCAAAAATCAAATGATCTAAATATGGAATCAATACAGATTTTCTAAAGTAATCCTCAGTTGAATCGGATTCATAATTAGATCTATGCATTTATCGACCGCAAAGCAGTGGTTTATGTATCTCTATATTAAGCTGCTCACAATTAGATAGTACATTTGAATTAAAGTCTGCGAAAGTTGTATCAACCTCTAGGGAAGGGCATTGATCAACCGACTTGGGATAAATAGGATCGAGTCATTGGCTCATTGAGTACTGTTGCGGTATTGCGTCATGTTACGTGATTGTAATTTATTACGCGGTGGCCGTGTTTATATTTTGAAAAAAGGGAATTACGAAATTCTCAGAGGCCCCCACTTGCGGGCGCCCATGGCAATAACGAGTCGAATGTTGGCTTCCAAGTGCTCGATTGTTTTCGGTTTATCGGCGTAGACATGCGACCTTACATATCCCCAAAGAAAATAATCTAATGGCGTCAAATCGCACGAACGAGGTGGCTAGTTAACAGATCCATTTTGTGAAATTAATCGGGCGGAGAACTTTAAATTGGCAACATTGTTTTCTGTGACAACTGATTTGACAGTTCTCGATTGTTTTGAGGTTAGTTTGGTTTGGCAATTCAACATGAATAGACTCATGCCGGAGCAACATTTGCAAATTGTTCAAATTTATTTTGAAAAACACGGTTCAATTCAAGAAACACATCGGGCATTACATGCGTCTTATATTCAAACAGTAATGTTCAAACTTCGTTTAAACATGGATTTAGCATTAAGAGTGTAAAACAAAGTGAAATTGGGCAAATACAAAAGAACACATGCAAGTGAATTACAAAACTAGCAAAAGCGTGCCAATTCCTTGTTTACAAACAGACGCTGCAGTTTGTCAAACGTAGTAGGTCATATTACGAAGCATGCAGCAAGCGCTTTTTACAAGCTGTGCAGTTTGCGCCGCCAGTGGGTCAGATGACAAACAAAGTGTATACAATTACGCTATCTTAAATGCAGACTAATGTAGTTTTACCAATAGGTCGTGAAAACATGACACACATTACCTGTGTATATAGTTCTGTATTGTGATTTTAAATTTAATATACCTTTAGCAATGATCGTATATTCATTGATAGTGGATGACGAAGGCAACAATTGTCTGTAACGAGGTGGTTTGGCCTGACCATCTTACACTATCTCTTATAACAACGAAATAAGCTCCATCTCCTGTCAAGGAACTAACTGGTTCTACAAACTATAAAAAAGTGCTAAGTTCCATAGTGGATTTGGCTACCTTTTTTACATTGGTCCTTCGAACCAACAACTCCCCGGTCAAGCAGAAACTGGATTTTGGAAAAAAATTCTAAAACCAATCAACTGGAGACAGAAAAACAGAAGTTAGTCAAAAAATTATCTTTTAAATAAAGCCAATTTTATGGATATTAAAAACATTTTTCTGTGTTTTATTTCAATTTAAAGTTCTCCGCCTCTAAAAAAAACACCTTGTACAATAAAGAAAGTATTCGATTCACTTTAAAAATTCGAAATTGAGTTTTCAACAGATGTTCTAAGGATTTTTTCAAACTACATTTTTATTACATTTTTAATGTAAATTGATGTGAGATAGGTGATTTTCAAGTTGAATACCTCTAAAAATGGGTTTCTTTTGTTTTTTTTTATTATCTCCTATTTTAAATTGAACACCCGGTACATTATTGCATTTTCGAATAATTTTGCCCATGTCAAGAGTCATTATGTTGATGCCCTTAGAAGACTGCCCTCAGGACAGTTTTCATTGCAACCAGCACTCGACCCTTGGCGTGGGTAAAATTATCGGTAAGTATGTCTTACCCTTGTTATATTACTAATGATAATCACGATTTGCCTGGACAGATCAGAATACCAAGCCAGTACACATTATAATTTTGTAAAATCATCAAAAACGAACAGTTGAACCGTTTTATGTATAAATTATTTCTCCGCCCTAGATATTGTGCAACTACAAATAAACCCAAAGATGTAATAGCATAAAATTTTATTTTCTCAATGCATTTAACAAAATTAGCACATATGAAACATACACTTTTAAAAATAAAAAAGTTCCCTTTATTTGAAATAAGTACTCTTCGAAACAGAAATTAAACACTACGGGCTACCCCAGAATACAGGCACTTTACATACATATAAAATCTTGAAGTATTGAACATTAAAAATATCTTCGTTTCGCAAACAATTGGGGTTGAATTATTATGTTATCCCAGAACGCTTTGTATAACTTTCGTAAGCAATCAGCATTAAGCTAAGCAGCTGTTACTTGTTCAGTTTTACATACAGTAGATCCCAGTATGAAGAATCCGTGCATACAGCAGTATTTTTATTAAGTAATATAAATATATATTTAGAAGTCTGAAACTCTTCCTACATCTTGGAAAAATATCTGGCTGATATTAAGTAAAAGTAATTAAAGTAGATACAATCACAAGAGGTTTCCTAACAAAATCCCAAACTCGCACGTTTGAACGTTTGTTACTGTAAATACTAATTACTGGAAACATAAAAGTATTCATTTTAAAACCACAACAAATTGAATATATACAAATAAATAATGTAAATAAAATAAACTGCCGCTATAACATCTTTAAAATATAATTTCAAACGCATTGAAAACAACAATCTTTTATATCAATTCTTACGAAGTAAATGTCAAAATAAAAACTCTTACGAGGATAATTATTAGAATTATAAAACATTACAGAAGATTACAATAAAAAACACAGTCGCTAACGTTTTAATATCATTCCATATCATGTGAGACTATAACAAAGCTAGTTTGTGCAGTTACAAATCTAATCTAAACTACCCGTTTATAAAAGTATGCGGATAAAATGTTGAAATAATTTCCCACTTCTTCTATAACATTCGAATGTTCTTGTCGGTGAACGGGTTGGTAATGTAGGATCTATAAAAAACAAACCAATTAGAAAGTATCTAACCTTGTTTAAAAACCATGCACTTCAAAACTTGTGCAAGCAAATCAACACTTAGCCTATTATAAGTCCAATAATTACAAGAGCAGCAGTTCCTTTCATTAAAAGAACTTGCAACAGAAAGCACAAGGATCTAAATATAATATTACGATACAAATCTCAATCGGATGTACAAGGATCATTTTTGAATTTATGAATTTGATTTGATACTTTCAAGATTTTTGTTTTAAGCACGCAAAATAATATGAAAGCAAATAATGCGTACAAACGCCACACACCCTTACCCATTATTCGCTCAAAACAGGTAGAAGAGACCCATAGAACAAACGAAATCATTAGTATAACCAGGAAATTTACAAATACGAAGTGTTACTAATCAAAAATTTAAATTTAATGATTTCTCAAGATAATTTGTTAATATTTCAAAATAAACTACTACTATTAAAAACCCAAAAATTTATTACTTGTAACTCCTTGCTTTTACGAGTGTTTTTGTATATAGGTAAACAATTTGCTAAATTTCCAAAATGAGCGATCAAGGGTTACAATTAACCAATAAGTACCAATACTAATCTTACTCTTTTGTTAAAAATTGATTTTGATGAAATAACTACTGTAAACGCACATTGAGATTTTTGAAAGTGGACTGGAACTTACTTATTTATCCCATATAGATCAGGATTGAACCAATTTTATCAAACGGAATACTTACAATTCTATATTGTGAATAGTGGATGAGGGACAGTTGTCGTTCACTTTGACGTGGCAGTGCTTGTGGCATTTAAGAAGACAATCTCTGCACTCGTAGCCCTGCTTCCCGATCCTTCTTGCTACACTCTTGCTACACACCTGACAAATCGTGCCACTGGAAACAAAAGTCACTTTAGTGGCAGCAATACAACTACATCAAAACAAGTATGTTGCTAGATGCTCTATTTTTTTGTCATATGTAAGATGCGATTTTCGATTGTTTTGTATATAGTTACAGCTTGTAATCCTATTTAAAAACAAATCAGTAGGTATAAAGATGATGTAATCTTCCAAATTGTGCCGTTGGCACTAAAAATGGCATCAATAAAGTGATATAAAAAACGAGTCGTGCTATGTCGTATGTGAAAAGTAAATGTTGATTGGCTTGATTTATAGTGTACATCTTTTAATACTTTTTTAAGATTTAAAAACTGAATTTTCAAATAAATCAGAGAAATCTGACAAATTGTGTCACCGGAAACAAAAGAATCATTTGATGTGGTCTGTAAAATGATATAAAAAACAAGTGAGTTGCTGCTGCATGTTTCCATTTCATAGCTGGTCAAATGTTGGAAGGGATTGTCAATTGTGTAGATCTAGGGTATAAAGCTTATTAAAAATAAATCTTTAGAGTGGAATTTCTAACCAACCAATATCTGTACCTTAGAACAAGACTGTATTATGTTACAAAAATAACATTTTGCAGAAGAGCCATTTGAAGCTTTAATAGTTATTTATTGTATAAGTGTTTTAGATGGTGTTTTATCCATACAAGAATGTTTAAACGCGAGAACGCAGTTCGAGCGTTTAATTTTCTTAAGTGGATAAAACGCAACTAAAACACGAATGCAATACGTTTTATCCAACAACTCAATAAATATCTAAAAAACATACGTTTTGTATTAACAGCCATGAAAAGTCATAGTGACAATTTGGAAAGTATCGAAAGATCAAATGTTATACGTTTGGCAGTACTGAATGTATTGTCAGTCTATGTCAAATTCAAGAGGTTAATAGGTTAAGTTTTGTTTGTTATTTGACACAGATTGATGCAAAACTTAACCTACAAATTTCGAATTTGGCATAGCTTGACAGTGCTACCAACAATGCAGTAGTAAGTGACATGGTTTTATCCCACTAGTGGAATAAGGTAATTTCATTATTCCATTAGTGGATAAAGTAGTACTTTAGACGGTTCATAAGTGTGGATAAAACTTCAATTATAAGGTGATTGTGGATAAATTATAAATAATTTTTTTTTACTAATGTTATTTATTGTTAAAATTATTAAAAACAAGAGAAGTGGGGAAAATACTGAAGAAAGAGAAATGGAAAATCATATCTCAGCTTTTAGCAAGGAAATACAGAGGTCACCGGATTATTACGAAAGACTGAAAGAAGAGAACAGGATAGAAATAGAAGAATCCAAAATAGAAGAATTGAAAGAAATGATAAAAGATATGCTAGACTACTAACTAAAACTTTATGGAGATGTTTGATATATTTAAGAGATGACTGTGTGAGCAGCAAGCAATGTTATGTGTGGCTCAGGCGTTTTAAAGTAGCAAGAACGTCCACCTGTGAATAGTGGTTATCCACATCATCAAGGGACAACCACGTGAAGACAGGTCATGCCGTGATTCATGGAAATCGTTGTTTAAACATCTGAGAAGTAGCTGAAGAAGTAAACGTCAGCATAGGATTATGCCACTCCTCGTTCTCCAGTATTTGTAAATGCACGAAACAACCACACTACACTCCGGATTTGGTCCTCAACAGATTTTCTTCCTGTTTCCAAAGTTGAAAAAATCCTTCAAGATGTCGTCTTCACACCATAGAAGACCATCGTGGTAAACAAATTCCAAGAAACTTTCAAACAATGGAAACTTTTAGGAGTGATGATCACGAGTGAAGGGGACGATGCTTAATATGATTATATATATATGTCAGCATTTTAGGCCTGGAGGCCTATAGCTTGGATCATCTTCTTCCACATTTTTCTATTATGCACTTTTTGCTTCCAGTTGGTTATTTCCAGTGCTTGTGGGTCTTCCTGCACACCTTCCCACCAGGTTTTGTTTGGACATCCTCTCCGGTTGCGCCTAAATTTGTACAGTATATCTTCTTGGTGAGATCATTCCTTTCCACCCTCATTATATGGCCCAGCCATCGGAGTCTGTTCTTCCTATTCCTGGGTCCTTCTATAAGCCTTCCAATTCTGCATTTGTTCTTCTCCATTCTCCCTTCTCTTGCACCCCTCTGTAAATTCTCCTCAAGATCTTCCCCTCCCAGATCTCCAGCTTTTTACAATTTCCCTTGGTTAGTACCTACTTCTCACTTGCGTAAGTTGTAATTGGTCTAATTATGGTTTTATACACTTTCACTTTTAAAGCTCGCCCTATATTTTTATTACTTAATATGTTATTGAGTGGTCCGGTACACCTGCACCCTGCCACTAAACGTTTATTTATTTCTTGCGACACACTTCCATCACTAGTTAGTTCTACCCCTAGGTACACTGCACTATTTGTGTATTGGAACTCATACACTTTCCCTTCCTCACTATGTAATCTTAGTTGTTCGTCTCTTTCTTGCTTTCCTTTTCCTAGAATCATATATTTGGATTTATCTTCATTTATAATTAGCCCTACTTCCTTCGCTTTATGTTCTAGCTTTTTCGCCACATGCTTTCGTTCCTCTCTAGTTTTTGCCATTATTATCAAGTCATCAGCATATGCTAAACATTGGTACGATTGATGTAAGATGTTGAAGCTTGTGTTTATTTGGCTATCTCTTAGTATATATTAAATAACAGTGGTGACAAAGAGTCTGCTAAATAAATGTTACATTTTCTTGATATTGCTGCCTGACTTCTTACTTGGCCTGATGTATCCGTTACAGACATTTTTGTCAGATTTCTTGTCTGAATTCCAGTTCTTCTAAGGCTTTCACAATCATTTTCCTGGCGATTTTGTCGTATGCCTGTTTGAAGGCAATCAGCAAAGTATGAATCATTCGGTTTTTTTTCCTGTATTTGTCTCATTATTAAAATATTGTCCACCGTTGATTTTCCCTTCTTGAATCCTGCTTGGTATTGTCCAATTTTTCTTCCAGCTTCTTGTAGTCTTCTTTTAATTGCATGTGCTAAAATTTTGTAGGCTACATTTAAAAGGGCGATTGGTCTGTAGTTCTTCATTTCTCGCTTGTTGCCTTTTTTATATATGGAACATATAATTGCTTGGCACCACCCTTCCGGCATTTCTTTTCTTTTCCATCCTTTTATAATAAGTTCATACACTTTTCTTATGAGCTCCTCCACTGTGTATTTAATTATTCTATTTCTATTTCAACTGGACCGGAGCTCTTGTTGTTTTTCATTTCCTGGATAATAGGTCGTATCTCTTCTTGTGTGGGTGCAGTTGTTGTCTTCTACTTGATATGCCTGATTTGTAAATGGGAACTCCTTTGTCTCTTCTGCCAGTATCTCTTTGAAATAACTACGCATAATTTTTCTTCCTCATATTTTCCTTATATTCCTTCTGTTGTACAAATCTTCTATCTTTTCCAGCTGTTCCTTCTGTTGTTCTCTTTTCTTTTTCCTGCATACGTCATTTGCTTTGTTCCTAACTCTTTTGTAACATTCCTCCCTTTCCTTTGATTGATCTTGTAACCACTTGAGTCTTGCTTGTTTTCTTTCTTCTACTGCTTCTTCGCATTCTTTGTTATACCAGTCTTTATTCTTCCTTATCTTTTTGGTCTCTAACGTTTTTGCTCCAGCTATAATTATTTCTGTTAATAAGTTCCACTGAATATCCTCTTCTCTTGTTAGGTTCGCGGGCTTCTCCTCTACTGTTCTTCTATATTTTTCTCTTTCTACTTAGGGCTTCCACATTTCATTTATTTTTATTTTTCTTTCTTTTACTTTTTAGTTCAGGTACTTCTCGTCTAAATGTTGTTTTCACTAACTAATGATCGGAGTTTATGTCGGCTTCGCTATAAGTTCTCACCTTTTCAACACACACTCCATGAATTTTTTCAATTGCCGAATGATCTATTTGATTAGTTGTCTTTTTATACGGGCTCCAAGTGGCTTTATAAATATTTTTAATGATCATAGCGTTTGATGTTGCAAAATATATTCATTTCTTCCCATTATTATTTGTCTCCTTATGGAGACTTTCTTTTCCTGCAATTTTGTGGTATCTTTCTTCTTTGCCAACTTTTGCATTCAGGTCTCCTATTATAATTTTCACATCAAATCTTGAAATGGTGTTTATAAGCATTTCAATTGTATCGTAGAATTCTTCTTTTCTGTCCTCCTCTGCGTCTTCAGTTGGTGCATGGTCATTTATTATGCTGATCTTCTTATGAGCCCCTCGTAATCTTAGATAGCTTATTCTTTCATTAATTACTTCATAGTTGCTTATTATCTTCTTAAATACTTCTTTTATGAGAAAATCCGTGTCATATCTATTTATTTTCCCTCCTCCGTCGAACCATACGTAACTTCGGATTTTCATGCTCGTTATTTCTTTTAAATTCGTTTCAAGCACTGCTAGCATTTAACTTGCATTTTTTGCTTCTTTTTTCAACTGCTTTATTTTTCCTTCCTTGTTTAATCCTTTCTTATTTTTCGTCTCTGTTTTCATGTCCTCTTTCAATGCCGGGTTTATTTCAAGGGTTTTGTGGTTGTTTCTTCCATCTGCTGCCATCTTTCTTATTTGTTTTTGTTTTTCCCTTTCCATTTTCGTTTAGTTGTTTATATAAATTCTTTCTGTCGTGATTTTTCTAAGTTTTGTCTTATTTTCCATAATCTTCTTTTTTTCGTTTTCGTTCTCCATTTCTATTAACCGTATGCTTTCCCCCATTTTATATGCTTCTTTTATTTTAACTTCTATTTCTGGTTTGTCCGTCATAAAGTGTTGCATTTCTTCTTTTATCATGGATGCTTCTCACTATCTTCAGTCCGCTCACTATAACTTTGTTCTTCCTTCTTACTTTTTCCATCCATTCCAGATTCCTCTTGATGGCTCCTAGCTTTTTTTATTTCAATATTATCTAGACTCAATTTTGCATTTTCATTTTTTAGTATTTCATTTTCCATCTTAATGTTTTTAATTTCCTCCATGGCTGTTTGAAATTCTTTCTTCAATTCATCTTGGTTTTTCTTGATGTCTTCTTTAATTTCTTCTCTCCATTCGTATAGCATTTTTTTGAATTCCTCCATCCTTCCTTTTGTGATCGTATTTCGTCTTTACTCTTCGTCTTGCTTTCTTTTTCTTGCTTTTTGGCAGTTGTAGTTGTTGCCTGTGACCTACTAACTTTTTTGGATTTTTGGAAAATCCAGCTTCTGCAACTCCCAATTTTCAAATTCTTCCGGCGATTCGCTTTGCTCCGGTGATTCCGACACTCTTTTCCTTTTTGGGTTCAGGTATTGCTAGTGTCTTTCTGTTGTAGGCTTTTGCTGTTGGCGTTTGATTCATTTGCACCTGAGTATTAATCGTTTCACTTACAGTTATCGCGCTATGATTTTAACGTTAATATGATTACATCATACAAAATCAAGTTTTTATAACAAAAGTTGGGTCTTTTATTGAACACATCTCGTATATTTCTCTGTAATTGTTGACCATCTTTAACTTTCCTCTGCCCTTCCCATATTTATGAAATGGATCAGCAGAATTTTCACATATAATCTCATAAGAGCATTAATTCTTTCCGGAATTTTTTTTGAGTGTGTTTCAACAACGTCTTATTAATTTGCCCGAGCGGGACGCGAGGGCAAATTAGGACGTTGTTGAATGCACGAAAAATAATTTCCGGATATGAATTAATGCTCGAATGCAGATTCGGTAAGAAAATCGTAACGACACAAACCCTAAAAAGAAGTAATGTCTACCTACAAAAAATTTCCAAGAAATTTTGTTGTTGTCTTGGATACGGCTCGTAAACTAATTTTTCTATTGGCCATTAATGAGTGTCGTACGATTTTCAACAAAATATCACTTTCTACACTACACTGTACAATTACTATTATTTTCTTTGACAAACAATTATTTTTACACAGAAATATCTAGGAAATACGACAGTGCTAGTTACTTTTGCATTTTCTCTCATCACTGATTTATTTGGGACTAAAAAGTAAGATTTTAAAACAAAATAAGTTTACCCAGATAAGTGTTTAGCTATAAACGTATGGTCGTTGAATATGTGCAGCTTAGTGCCTTTTTTCCTCCATTTGGACTTCTGTGCAAGAGACAAAGGTACAAGGTAGTGCTTCTTAATGCCGTTTTCAAGAGTTTCCAGCACCAAAGTGCTGGCTTCGTTAATGTACGTCCTAGTGGAGGCACTGCTCAGCCCCGAAGCCTCCGACAAACTCGACCTCCTCGATGTTTCCTCCCTCCCTGGAACATGCAATCGTAAACCTGAAATTAATCTGCATTACCCTAAGATCCATAAGTGACTTTGTCTAAGTTTTTCTACCTAATATATCCAAAGAGTGAGCATTGCAAACAAAAATGGCTTTAATTTCAACTAAAAATTCTAATTGAGTTACTCACTGTCATCCGTTCTGTTTCTGTCGGCCGATATAGATCTGTTCAAGGAATCGTCTCTTCCAATGTCGTTTTCGCCTGGGCCTGCAGACTTGGAACGTCCCTTAGACTTGTTCAGTCGCCGCTTGATGGTGCCAAAGAAGTCACGCCTCTTCCGTGGCCGTCCGCGGAAATCTGTGTTTTGGTCTTGAAGCGAGCTTGGAGAAAGGAAGTTACCACCGGATGGCAGTTGGGAGTAATCGCCAGGCTAAAAGTTGTTTTTCATAAAGACTCAGCTACAGCTCAATTCAGGTTTAATCGCAAAAATATTGTTAATAAAATTTTGAGGTTATAACAAGGGCACACTTAGCTGCACCTACCTTCTCCTCAGTGGTACTTTTACCACTGTCGCCATTTACCTCAGCAGTGGCAACTGTACCATTAGAAATATCTTTGCTCTCGGGCTCCTCGTGAGCTTTTTCGACCCTTTCGATTTCCTTCCAGTTGCCCTCACTGCTTAGTTCGACCTGTGTTAGTAATTAGTAGTAAAAATTGCAACACTATTGGGTAATTAAAAATTTAATATGTGATTACTGATTAAAATCAACTTCGCAAGTCAGGCAAAAACTCTTAAACTGGGGCTAAAAATGATTACCTTCACTAGCCTCTGCGATGGGTGCTGCAAGAACAAGAGCGTTAGGCTTCATTAGGTTTTTTTATGAGAAGTACTCACCCTCTGGACGCTGTGTATCACCAAGGTGCTCTTGTTGGAGTTGTTGTATGGCTGCCTATTTCGGTCTAAGTCGTTCATAGCCGACATGGCTAGGTGGTCCCCATTCATTAAGGTATCTACAAAGATGGAACAGTTATACAAATTGCCTAGTTTTGGTCAGGCAGAACAAATTTATATACCGGGTGGTTGGTCATAACTCTGGTTGCATTGCACTGAACATTTGTGGAATATAATTAGCTTAGGTACATATAGTTTTATAAATAAAATGATGTACACATTTTTCTGTTTCAATCTTATTGTAAATTTTTATGTACCTATGGTTCTATATGCATTTTTTTAGAGTTTTTTAAATAGCATCCAAAATAGCAGCTAATGAAAGAATTAATGTCAACTGAGATAGCCATGGTTACATCACTTTATTGTAAGAGTTTTAATCAAATTCACAATTTCTACAATATTATTTAAAGTAATAAATTTATTACACAAAATCAGTATACATATTATAGAGCTCACACTAAATACAATAACATCGTGTGTTCAAAAAAAAACTCACTTAGGGTAGGCCTTGGAAAGAACAACGAGTGTATTAATCATAACGAGCAATAAAATAGTAATTTACGATACAAGTGCATAAAGCTACTCTTTAGACATGAGTGGGGTAGAGTTAAAACGCGAGTGAGCGAGCGTTTTAAGCCCCGCGAGTGACTAAAGATGCTTTACGCATGTGTATCGTACAATATTTTATCTACGATAGAATCTAGAAAACACGGTAAATATGAAAAAAAAATTAAATGTAAATTAGGATTACCAGCAACCGGTCGTAATTTTGGGTGTTTTAAAATTTTTAAAACACGTTGCTACTCACAACGTGCCTAATGAAATCTTTTAAATACGTTACTACTGACGACGTAAACTAATGAAAACATGTTATTAAACAGGCGTTTTACAAACTTAAAACTGCCAACTAAAAGGCAATTTTACACACTGTCGTAGATAAATTGTTTTTATTAAGTGTTTGGTATATTTTAGGAAAGTAGTTCAAGATCAAGATGTAATTTAGTTCTCTCCGACTTATGGTAGTTCATTTGCTTCTATCTGTATCTATCAAGTTATGGCAAACTTCAATTTGATCATAGCATGCTGCGAATGAGTTTTTTTTTAACGATATAATCTACCTGTAGAAAAAATTAAGAAAAGTGTTTGCTTAAAAAATTAGCTTTTGCTCTAAAATTCACTTTTAGATAAATTTTTCTTTTCTAGACTTTGTTCTCAGCAACAATATCAAAATAATTAAAAACACGGACTTTATTAACCAACTGGAATTCAGCTCAGACCATAGAATGGAACATAGAACATAATTTACAATAAAATAGAAAGTCTCATGAAAAACGCAGGTCAAGAGGCTTATAAACAATATAATAATTGTAACAACGATCAGAAAATATCCAAGACAACAAGGGAACTAATTAAAAAAGGGGAAAAAGTAAGAAAACAAATGGGACTGATAAATAGAATAGAGTTTTGTGAACTAAACAAGCATACCAAAAAAGGTATAACGAAATGGGGGAAAGAAAAAGTAGCATAAATACTGAATGAATCTAGCTCCAATAAAAGAATAAAAGAAGAAATAGCATCCGGACAACAGTAGATGACAAATCTGAGAAAGGGAAATCCCGTAAAAAGAGGAAGTAACAGTATTATGAGAAAATATATAGCAATATTAGAAAAACGGCAAGACACAGCACCAGGACAGGCTGGAATAACCCCAATGCAATGAAATGAAGGGGAAGAAAGACCACATTCAAAACTATTGCCCAATCAGCTTAATACTAACCCTAAGCAAATCCTTCACAACAATAATAACATCTGCAATCATCGAAATTTTGGATGAGAACCAAGCGGTTGAGCAGGCGGTTTTTAAAGGTTTCTACTATGGACCATATACAAACAACAAATCAACTAATCAAAAAGCATAATGAGTTTAACAAACACTTGCATTTAGTAGGGGAACGACGGCTAATGGCGCTCAGCGGATAATTGCGCTCACTCATTTTAAACCAAATCCATGCTTTAATCGAATTTGTGTATAGTGCGCCATCTGTATCAAAGTAGTGCAAGCATATTGTGAACGCCCCACGTTGTTTGCAGTCGAGACATTCGAGTGGTGAGGATAAACGTGTTTTGTATACTGCTGTTATAATTTGACCTGCTATTTCAATTACGGTTTATAAAATCATTTTTCATTATTTTTCAATAAACTAATTATCAATAGTGCATGTCAGGCTTTCTGCTTGAAATAGCCAAAGCCCTTTTTCATAAGATTAACTCTTTGAAGTTCTGTCAATGTTTTTTGAATTTTTTTACCATTCAGGTAATTACGCTCAAAAGACGAAGGAAGTATTGTAATACCGAAAAAAATCACCTTCCGATATTTCTTCAGATTTTCACGTTTTAGGGTCTCCAGATAACGAAAGACAGGTTTTCTTAATTCGATCTGTCTGCCTGTCTGTTACCGGTATGACCAACAAGTCACACCGGTAAGAATATTTCTAAAAATAGCAAAAGGTTATGAGACAGCCAAATCAAGCAAATAGAAAAACGAGATTTTTTAGATCTTCACGTTTCAGGGTCTGTAGATGACAAAACATGTTTTCCCAGTTCCGTCTGTCTGTCTGTTTGTTATTGAACGCCTGAGCGCCATTACCCTGCCGAGTCGGGCAATGGCGTTCATTGGATACCCTCAAAAAATATAATTTCTGACTTACATTTTGCTTTAAATATCAATTCATAAATAAATATAGTTACTATACATGCAAGTCAAATGTTTCGCGAAAACAGAATGAAAAAAGTAGTTCTAGTTTCCTAAGAATGTGAGTTTTTCTTTAGGTGAGCGCCATTAGCCGTCCTCCCCTATTTATAGACTTTAATAAAGCTTTTAATAGTGTAGAACATGACTCAATGCCTGGAGGAGCTTTAGAAAAACAGGGAATTGTACAAGAATAATACAGGGAAGATAAAACTAAACAGACAGGGCAGATATTTTAATATATACTCCAATGCCACCCTACTCTATAATTGGTGATATGTTAATAAATAAATAATGTGTAGGAATATCACCACAAATACAAATAATTATTACATACATACATACATAATCTGTAACCCCTTATACCGTTTACAGTGTTATTAGTTTAGTTTTAATAAAGAATTCAGAATAGTGTCAATCGCAGGGCTTATTAAAAATTGATGCTGTGTAATTATTTATTAGCAAAATAAATGGTTTATTGACTTTACTATTTTATTTATTGGCAACCTATTTAAATAATGTTCTGGCTATTGCATGAGGAAACTATTATCTGCGAGGGTTACGTTTGAACACCCAGTATAGCATTTACTGTTGAGTATAAATCTTATCCAAGTATGGCAATGCAATTATGACGTAATACGGCTAATCTGTTTTGTTTTTCTGATGTCAAAAGGACGCCGGCTTAGCTTCTTATTCTTCTTCTTCACATGAGTAGGATTGCTCCTGTTTACCTGCCTCTTAATCTGTTTCTGTTGTGGTTGATTGTATATTATCTTTCCACCTTTTTGGCGGTCTTCCAACAGGTCTTCTACTATAGTACTTCTTACATATTTTTGCTATTCGGTCCGGTCCCATCCTGTCTACATGTTCATTCCATTTCTTCTTTCTTGTTTTCATCCACTTGTTAATGTTTTGGATGCAACATTGCTCTTGTATGGCATCGTTTCTTTGTCTATCTCTCAACGCGATGCCCTTTATCATTCTTAGTACTTTCATTTCTACATTATTAATTTTCTGTTTTGTTTTATTCGTGTCTGCCCTTGTCTCCGCTGCGTAAGTTAGGATTGGTCTCATGGTTGTCTTGCTTTCTGTGGTCATATATTTATTCCTCCATAAGGTTTCTCTTAGGCAGCTACTAACTCTCGCGCTTTGATTGCTTGCCCCGTTGCCTCGGCTGTCAAGTTTCTTTCGCTAATGATTTCAATTCCTATGTAATTATTTGTCATGACCTGTTCTATGCTTTTTCCCTCTATTTCCAGTTTGCATCTATGTGGTTCTTTACTTATTACCATACATTTAGTCTTTTCCGCTGAAATTTTCATGTTATATGTCCCTGCTGTCACAGTGAAGGCATCGAGTTGTCTTTGTAGGTCGTCTTCATTGTCATTTCCGGTTCTGGTGTAAAAATCTGTCGCCACCCGCAAAATCAAACGACGCTATCGCAATAAAAATCCTCTGGAACGACCCTGAGGCTGGAAAACCCTCTCTGAACCTTGTAAATTGTCTATTCTTGAAGCAACCCATAGCTAATGAGCCTCCGCATCCTGTTGGAATTTACCTACGCTGGATACAATTTTTACCGACGCCACGGCGATTAGCGTAATTTCGGGATAGATGGCCATAGGGAAGAGATGGCCATAGTTAAAAAATCAGAAACCCACGTTTAGATGGCATTAGTAGTGCAATACAGTTGTGCTACTTGAGCTACAGGTTATGTTTCTTGTTGCGGCGTGCACCAAAACATTACGAAAGGTAAAAAAATGCGTTATTTGTTTATTCCATATTGAAAACTTTTAACAGCAGTTTGCGTATCTAACTGGTTTACATTTCGTGTAGCGTTTGTTTCAAAATTCTTGTTACAAATGGTATTTGGGACATCCATCGACATATAGAAATGGACCGCTAGTCAGAGCTGCGCGAGCCAAACGGGATAGAAAGAGACGCATATGACTTGAGAACGCTCTGTCCTTGTTGGCGCTCAGTAGCGTACGGCGCGACCGCCCTGTCGCTGTGACGTCATTTTCTGTCTGCCAATAAAAGGCCGGCAGAAAAAGGAACATTTTCTGTCGGCCAATACGAGGCCGGCAGGAAAAGAAAAGATAGTTCTTAAAGTGTTCTCTTTCTCTTTCTAACGCAAAGAGTTGCGCAGTCGTCCATTAGCGGTCCATTTCTATATGTCGATGGGGACATCTCACAGACACCCTAACCTCAAACTGCAATTACACAGCATCATTTGTGTGTCGCCCTTGAGTGGGCCATCTCTCCCGTAAGATCGGGATAGATGGCCCGTTATTTTCAGGGAAAGATGGCCATAGATCAAAACGTGTTTTTAAACCAATTTTACTGTTTTAAGTAAAGGTAAAGCAGAAATGCGTTTTTTTCCAGATGCCTAACACATACAAAAAAAAGTTAGTGGGGAGCCGTGGAACTTGGCAAGAACAAGACTTAGTGAATGCTATTAATGCAGTTAGAAATAGAGGTGCATCGGTTAGACACGCGTCCCTCGAATTTAATATTCCTAGGAAAACTTTAGAGCGGAGATTGAAGTCAGGAAACCATAAGAAAGGTAGCATGGGTCCTAGCAGTGATTTTGGTCAAGCCCACGAGGAAAGACTAGTGCGTCATATACTGACTATGCAAAAGCGGGGATTTCCATTAACTAGGAGCGATTTGAGATCAATTGCTTATCAATTTGCTGTGCAACTTAAAATGAAGCATCGTTTTAACATTGAAACTGAGAAGGCTGGTTATGACTGGCTCAGTTTATTTCTCTCTAGATATCCTCAAATAAGCATACGAAAGTCTGAAGGTGTGTCCCTCGCCCGCATAAACGCGATGAAACGTGAAGAAGTAGATCAGTACTTCAATTTACTTCAGGAAATAATGGAGGAGTACAAACTGTTTGATAAACCTGGTAATATCTATAACATCGACGAAACGGGGTTGCAGTTAAACAATCGCCCTAATGAAGTATTAGCAGCTAAAGGATCTAAAGCTGTATCTACCATTACTTCAACAGAAAGAGGAGAAACAATTACTCTAATAGCCTGCTGTAACGCAGAGGGTAATTTTCTTCCTCCCGCTATCATTATAAAAGGGAAAAATAAGAAGGAGTGGGAAGATGGACTACCTCCAGGATCTGTTCTCTACATGTCGTAGAAATCTGCCTACGTAAACGCAACACTCTTCCTGCAATGGTTGCGTGAACATTTTGTCCCAAGGAAACCAGTGGGGAAAGTATTGATGGTACTCAATGGACATTCCTCTCACGTAAATTCCGTAGAAATGTTAGAATTTGCCGACTCCAATGACATAGTGTTGTTTTGTTTACCAAGTCATACAACACATTACCTGCAGCCTTTAGATAGAAGCTTTTTTAAATCCTTAAAGGCACATTATTACGAGGCCTATCGTGGTTGGCTAAAAAACCATCCTGGTAGGCGTTTGACGAGATTACAGTTTGGCGAATTAGTCAGTGCCTGCTGTGGCAAAGCTGCAACAGTCCAGAATGCAGTCTCTGGATTTAAGACTACAGGAATAATCCTATTAGACCGTGAAGTGGTGCCAGATTATGCATTTGCTGCCGTCGAAGTTGCTCTACACTCCAATAATGACCGCTCTTCACAACTACCAGTTGATCAACGACTTGAAGCTAGTGTTCAAATTGAACCACAACTAGGTACATCTATGGATGAGCAACCACAACCAGGTACATCCGAGAACGGAAGAGAAAGGAAAAAGAAGACAAGCGGCTAGCGGCTCAAAAAAAGAAGAAGAGGGAGAAGGAGGAAGAGGATTCTTCAAGTAGCGACGAAGAAATTGAATTGCAGAGTGACGATTCCGTAAGTGATCAGTTCAATGAAAATGAGTGTGTGGGTTGTGGAGAAGACTATAACCAAACAAAGCAGAAAGTAGACTGGATAAAATGTATAAAATGTGGATTAGGTTACATGAGTCCTGTACTACGTCTTATGATGACTACTGTCAAAAATGTGGAAGACTTACTGGCTAAGGAAAAGGAAGTAAAAAACAAAAAAGCAAATTGTGAGTCTATGGCCATCTCTCCCGACCAGTTTGGGAGAGATGGCCATAGGTACGTTTGATATATATTTTTTTTTATCAATGTTATGTTCTATTTCAAGTTTATTTGGAGTTTATTTTGTGTTCTAGTTAGACCCTTCTATAATAATAATAATAATAAAGAGAGTTGTGTTCAATATCTAAAGTTTTAAAACGTTTTTTAAAAACTATGGCCATCTATCCCGGAATTACCCTACACAAATCTGGATTATTCCTGTCTTCTGCTCTTTGGACGTAAACAGCAAGGACGGTCTCCTCTACATGCTGGATACAAATTTCAGCCGACCTCTGGTCCGGAATTCGTAGAAAACGACCCCGATGTTGAACGCACTTGGTCGAACTTTGCAGAACAAATCCCTCTTCACCGGTAGTTTGAACACTATGAAACTTTTCACACAGGTAATCTGCAGACTGGTGATTAAGAAAAACAGCTTTTGGACTCACGAAAAATACTTTTACATTACGAAAGATATAACTTTTTAGGAGCCCCACTTGCACACACCAATTCTTTTAATGGCTTGGGTTGACAACAATAATAATTGAACATCAGGTATCTTAGCAACTAAATTACAACTGTTTTAGAAGTAAGATTTGATACAATTATTTTACTTAGAAACTAAACTGTTTTCGGTAACTGTCAATTGTAACACTTTGTAACTAAAATCTCTGCTTTTAATCACTTTCGTTTGAATTGCACTGTTTTTATTTTTTTATTAGCACTACACTCTTATTTGCCTTTTTATGCTCTTTGCATTCAATGCTTAATTACACTGCTTTCGTTACCTTTCAGCGGCATTAGCCGTTTGTTGGCCTTATAAAATTTAACTCTTAATGCTTCATATAATTTTTGTAACGCCCTAAACATCTCTGTATTATATTAAATTCACAATCTTGTCTTGACTTTTCAATATTAACTCTGTTAGTCCACATAAATCAAGAGCATTTGCCATAACGAGCACATTTTATGAAAATTAAGTTAAACGTAACCCTTTCGATACTGCTTTAATCTAATGCTAACCTCTGTCAATCAAATTATAGCTACTGCTAATCATATCTTGTGCATTTATTAGTGTATAAAAATTACTTTAATGTTGCAATAAACAAAATATCAATTCCGGGCCTATTTAAATCTTTATTTCATTTTTATGTCTTAGTTATACAACCAGAATTGCTGTGGGCATTAAACCATTGCAATACAAAGGGGAATTAGACAAGGAGGGTTATTCGACCCAATACTTGAAAAGATCTTTAGAAACCTAAAGTGAGACGACAGAGGAATAATAGGCGAAAGAAAACTATCTAACCTAAGATTTGCAGACGACGTGGTAGTGCTGACACAGCATATAACAGAAATAGTAAAAATGGTACTAGAACTAAATGAGGAGAGGGCTGAATATAAACTTTGAAAAAACACACTTGTTATCAAACAGAGCTATAGCAGATGGCCAAATAGGGAACCATACAGTGAAATACGTATATAAAGTGAGCATGGAGTCAAATGGAGAAAGACATACAAAGGACAATTAATTAAAATCAGCTAAAACGTATTAGTTAACTCAAAGTGTGACGAGCGGAAGTTACAAAATGTTCAGTTATCAAATTTGCACTAGAGAGAACACAACAAACCAAAAAGTACTAGTTATAATGACAGTTAGTTTCCAAACCCTATATGAAATAAATAATTACGCACATCTAGGAACTCTATATAAAACTAGTGGACAAGGTACAAGTCACCATGGAAATAAGAACCAAAATGGAGAAACTGAAGTGGAACTGGGCAGGACACATAACTAGGATCACTGATAGCAGACGGACAAGCATCACAACGAGGTGGATACTGAGAGGCCGTCCAACATCAATCAATCTAGGCACTGGTTTTGAAGGTGCTGTAGTTGGCCAATGCATTTGTTAATATATGATTTGTCTCACTGATCTTTACTCTGAGGTCATGTGCATATGGAGCAAATATGCAAATGGTCGTCTAACAAGAAGAAACAAATGCAAACACAACTCTAGGTCATTTCTGTGATTGCTTCACATGCATATGTTGTCGGGAAAAATATTCCTGGGACGAACTATATCAGCTTTCAGAATATTTATTATGTTCATTCACAATTCGTCATAAAAATGGATTTCCATTTTCAAAAATGTGAACGTCACTCTAAATTGAAAATCGAAGACAATTACAGCAAAAGATGTCTTATTAAAAACAAACATTGCCATATTCGAGGATTTTTTCCACAAATTATTATGGTGTTTCAAATTTATTCCAACCCCTACACATGCACTCCATACTTATAAACTACATACATAAGTACATCACTGTGTAATGGTATCATCACTAATTGCAGAATGTTACTTTTGCTCCAACTCTTAAAATTAATGAAGACATTTATAAATATTTGTAGAGTACTCACCGTTGTGGTATGTAGTAGTAGTAGTAGTTAACATAGCTCTACCAGGCGAAGGGGTTCTAATAGTTTCTTTGATTTTATAAGGTTGGTTAACGCCTAAGTTAGGAATATCCGCTCCTTCAATGAAGAGGAACTAAAAATAAACACATTATTTAACGACTGTTGAAGCTTATATTTTTGTACACAGGTTTTGAAACTTATGTTTGATGTATTCTTAGCATCAAACACAAATTCCACAGATTATTAGAGGTTATGGTTCGAGTTTATCAAATAGTTACATGGTCTCCGGATTTTATTAAAATCTTATACATTCAAGTCATTTTTAAAATTATGGTATGTACACAGTTTAGTTTAATCAATTGATACACTCGGGATATAACCCCTGATTAAAATGTTGCTGCAATCATAACGTGACCTCAACTTTTCATATTCATGGTGAGATAATTGTCATTTTACATCACTGGAATTTAAAAATCTGTTACTGTTGTAACGGGTGTTAATTTAAATTCGTAATCCCTGTAATACGTGTTATACGTTTGGCAGTACTGAAGTGTATCGTCAGTCTATGTCAAATTTGAGGTTAGCAGGTTAGGTTTTATGTCAGTCTGTGTCAAATAACAAACAAAACCTAACTTACTAACCTCCAATTTGACATAGACTGACAATACACTTCAGTACTGCCAAACACATAACACCTATTATTGGCAACTCTGATTACGAATTTAAATGAACACCCTTTATAATGGGTTAAATTAGAAAGAATTGTAATTCCACGAACATTTCAGACTTGAAAATGTATGAATGACTCTACATACACAGGGTGTCCTAGTTTTAAGGATTTGCACTATATACAATAAAATAAGAATATCAACTTCTATAAACAATTGTCTTCGTTATTGAGTTCTTGACTTTTGCATGTAAAAAAGTAGCATAAATATTCTTGTCTTATTTTTAAATAAACAACAAATTCCACTTAACACACATTGTATGATCAAAGTGTGCACCACTAGCTAGAAGTTGTATACTGCCTGTTGATTGCTGCAACGTCTATATTGTGCAGAGGACTATAGCTAGCCTTCATTTGTTTTCAATTTCTGAATACATGATAATAAATTATTAATTTTGGGATCTCAAATTACAACCTCAGAGCCTCCCACAAACATCCTAAAGTACGCTACCTCAACAGTAAGTGTTCCGGAAACAGGATCACTTTCGTAAGGACGGCTTTGCAACGTAATGATTTGTCGCTGCGAGGGGTTGATCAGCAGCTCCTCCACGCCCACTATGCCGAGACCCATGAACCGGGGTGGCTTGGCGGCTCGGTCGTAGACTTCGAACAGCAGTTCAGCAGTGTTTGGAGATAAATCGCTGCAAGCAGGACTTCAGCACAAACTGTTTAAGGCGCATAGGTAGCACTTACAATAAGAAGTGTTCATCCCAGAATGGTGAATCCGTGTTTCGCTGTACCGAAGTTTGGTTTTTCTGAGGCGGCTCGTCCATCTCCACCACGCAGTAAGGCTCACTGCAGCCCTGTTCCGAACCCAACTGTGCGGCGCGGATGACCTTAACTAAGAGGCGTTTGTCGGCTCTAATACCTTGCATTCCAGTGTGATTTGGTGTTGAGGTGTAGGCATTCATCTGTTATGGAGTAAACATGTTAGAGTTCTAAGATTTCTGAGCTTTGTAATAGTTGTTGTGTGCAGTCGGTGTTTATTATATTTGGAAAGACATAAAAGGTTAGTATTGAATAGGACAATAGGGGAATCCCCAACCATCCTTATCTGTCCTAGTAAGACATGCATAAAAGATTAATAAACAAACTAAAATTATACAACTATTTGTTTAAACTAGAAAGATTTAAAAAAGTTCAGTTATAGGTGTAAATTCTCACTTAGATTTTGCAACAATAAAATTCTATAGAATGAATGGCTTGATTAAAGTACAATCAGACTAATTGAAACAGGAAATGACCTACCATACTGTCATAATGCACAGGAAGTGTATGACCTGGAGTGGATACATGACGGACCAGCCGTGGACAGGTTGGGTATTGTGCAAGGTTTAAATGCACGTCTGTGTTTCGCAAAGCTGTTACTACAATGTCGCTGGAATAAAATAAATAAGGTAATTAAACTCAGGATATATGACAAATTCTTAACTATTTTTCTAAGACGAACGCTAACATTGACAAGGTGTTCAGAAAATAAGGAACAATGTGGAAAATGTTGCCTATAATGAAATATTTCCTAAAATGTATTTGTGGCATTCTATTAGACATAATATATCATGAGCACCTACAGGAAATAAAATAATATGCCAGTTACGTACGACAAATATTGTATGTTCAACCATAGTCCTTATACAGATTTGCTTGTAGCAAAACATCTGAATGCTCTAGTCAGAAGCAGAACTGTTTTGTTTTTGCAAAATTTATTATTATGTTTATGTTTTACAGATTTAAATTTTGAAATTTTAATTTAGAATAACATGTATTCTTGTTTTATATAAGAATAAAAATAATAGAATATAAGATATAAGATACGTACCTTAAAAAAGAACTTATACAAATTGCAACTAGTGTTTTAGTTTTATGTAGGTCACTTATAGCAACACAAACATAATAAACCTTAAATATTTATCATCAAATTTAGCGAAAGTGGTAGCGGAGTCGCATAACAAATAAATTCTGAAAAACAATCAATTGCAGCAATTGTGGCTGTTTGGTGACCTACACTTACAAACAATTACAACTGACAAAAAACAAATAATTACTTTAAGGTAGTTCTACAGCATGCAATGTTAAATAAAATTATTTTTGAGTTTGAAACAGGCATTTGGCCCCGTCGCCTGGATTGATTATTTTAATATTTACATGTATAGCCATATTGTGTTTGCATGCTTTTTCATTGTTAATTAGGTTTAATTTTTGTAATGTAGATAACGAAAATTGCGAGTACAGCCCTGTTCAGTGTGTAACGTGATGGATCCTTCAAGCAATGCGGGGAACTTCAAAAAATCGCCGGAGTGCTGAACCTCAGGGCGCATGCCTGAGCGACTCGAAGTGTATTTCTTTATTGATTTGTGTGTGTATTTAAAAGGGTCAATAAATGTATGGTTATTTGTGTAAACAAATTGACTTTTCTTGTCCGGAAATGCTACAAGTGCAGGTTAGCTCCTGTTTTCACAGATATTGATCTTTCCTATTTATGATTTGAGACAAAGTAAGAGCTTCATGTTTACTGAGCTAGCTAGGTAAACAACAAGGCAAATTAATTTGAAACATTAAAGCATATGAGACGTCTCATTTAAATTTAATGTCCCGACAGGGGCTACTAAATGACTAAATATCAAAATCATTCACTATACCTACTGCAAAAACAGGAGTGTATTACATCTGTTGGCAAATTGCCATTGCCAAATACTGCACCTACGTGGCTTATTACAGACTTATTTATGAAAATGATATAAAATTGTATTCTCTGTTTACTGAGAATTTAATAAATAACATTCTATGTTCTTCGTGCTATAGACTACATCACTACTGTAGAATAATTTCTACTAGTGCTGCAATTTTGACCTTTACAAGTGCAGCAGCATTTTATATTTTAGCTGCAGCGAGACTTTCTTCGATAATTGCTCAAAATTTCTGATTGGTTTATTACTGAGAAAGTTCTAGTGTGAAATATAAAGTAGCAATAATACTCAGCTCAGTTCACTATCACCAGAGTTGGCAAAAATTCTAATCCTTCAGTTCTAGTATCATCGCTACATAATACATGATACAAGATATATGAAGAGTCTGATTCCTGACTCTGATCTCTTCGCTCCATCCATTTAGTAGGGTTAGGGTTATCGAAAATCGGCTGTTATTGAATTTTATTGCAATATAATACAAAGTAATTGGTTTCTATTTGTTCTTTTTGTTTACTAAACAAAGTTGTTTTGCTAATAACTTAATATGGCAAGGTAATTTACATTAGTTGATGCCTAAGGTAGTAGCCTACTTGTACAAAAATAACAAACAAGTTGAACACTTTAATAACAAACAAATTCAAACATCAGGGCCCAAATATATAACAAAATTATAACAAAATAAAACTGTAGAAAAACAGCAGACTACCTACGTAAAAGAAAATTGAAAGTATGCCGAGCAAGATTAGCCGAGTCGGTAGCAATGATATATGATAGGTCCATTTTCGTATCATATCACTAATACGTGATGCATGATACTTCCAGCTTATGTGTCTCTGATACAAGATGCAAGATACAAATATATCTCTGATACACCTACAAATAGTCTTCAATAGTTAACGAATCAAACTGCTTGAAACTTTAGTACTTGTAAATGTTTACAATTTATTCTTGATCTGATACCTTTTTCATTTGTTTCAGTTTTATCAAATGTTGTTCCTTTACACAACACAGCAAGCAAATAGATTCTTTAGTGATTATTATTAAAATACTGATCCAGCCAGCTTTGTAATATGTCATTTGGGTTGCATACTCTACTTTAGTGATTTGCTGCGCCGAGTATAGAAACAATATTTGATAAAACTGGGACAGAAAAAAAATCAGATCAAGAATAAGTTTACAGGCACTAAAAGTTGAAAGCAGTTTGATTGATTAGCTATTAAACACTATTTGTAGATACATTGTTGTATGCCTTAGTTAGATCTACAAACAGCAAGTGATTTCTTGCTCTGTAGCAGCATTTTTCTCTATAATTTGTTTCATACAGAAAACATTGTCTTTACAGGATTTGTTGGCTCTGAACCCAATCTGTTCTTCTTCATTACCATAATCTTTTTCTATCACATCTCTCAGTATTCGTCCATATAAATTCATTGTGCTTGTCACATAAATTGTGGAAATCTTGTTTGCTACCTTTTTTATGAATATATGAAACATATCAGTGGCGTAACTTGGTATCCGCAGAACCCGCGACTGCGGGGGAGCCTGAGCCTGAGGGAGCCCTTTGGGCCCCCTTAATTTTTTTTTGTTCATTCAATAAACGCAATCAGGAAAAAATCTTACTCTTTTTTACTATCACAATGGGATGTCCACGCAAAGGCAAAAGTAGTTTTGAATTGCCGGCCTTTAAATTCAAGCTGACATAGATTGTTTTGTAATATCGGGCATGGTACTGAAAATGTCGAATTTCCTGCAGTAATAAGCTCATTTGAGTTGATTTAATAACGCCCGTATTGTAAGAATTCTATAATTTAACATCATGATCATTAAACGGATTTATGGATTGTTTTGATGCCTATCCCTATTTTCATTCTGTTAGCAGCAGAGTAGCAACTTTACCGTAATTACATGATCCGTAATCAGTAAGGTAATTTACAAACTACAATCCCGTAGAGGTGTGAAAAAATGCTGCGATAAATAATGTGTTGATTATTATTTACATTCATGCATTTCAACTTGGCGAATAGTGAAGTTTTGATATATTTTTCATTTTGTAGTGTGGCATAATACACATAAAAATAAGATGATTTATTGCAGCGCCTCAAAAAAGTTTCAGAGATTACCTAATCTAATTATGATTATTTATTATATGTATTATTATTGTTGATGTTTTTGCCACTTTATTTTATTAAGGACCCCGAAATCTGAAGTTACGCCACTGAAACATATGCCACTTTTCATACAGCTGGGATCTTTTGTCCATTTATACATTAGTTGAATACATCTGTCAGTATCAGAGATAGCTTCTTAGTTCCACATTTTTGCAGCTCTGCATAGATTCCTTCAAGTCCAGAAAATTTACCATTTTTTAATTTCATTATGCCTTCTTCTACTTCTACTCTTTCTCCTTGAATCCATACCGGTGGTATGGCATTAAAATTATCTAAATATTTTGATCTTGTTTCTGTTAAGAGCTCTTGATAGTATTTCACCCATTATTGTTATGAAATTATACCTTTTCTTTTCCGATATTTGTAATGTTGTTTATAAACCCACCTCTGCCTCTACACATTGCTTGCCACCAATGTAAGTATCTATTTCTTGACATTTCTCATCCCATATTCTGGTTTTCTCTAAATTTATTGTTCTTCTAGTTAAACTTTTTACATCTTCTTGTCTTTTAGTGTAACTATTTTATGTAACACTTTTTCTTTTTACAAAATATTTGACTTCTTCTGTCCACTAGATTTGATTTGCTGCTTGGTGAATGCTTTTGGTGATGTTCTCATATTTCTGTGTAAAAAACTGAATAATGGAATTATCTAAGAGTTGGTATCGAGTGTCTGTTGGTACGAGGGTTGATCCCTATGCCCATTCCTGACCTATTTCCTATTAAGATAAAAAATTAAAAGTATATTTAATGGAAAGCTACATTCATGTTATGAACACCCCTCAATTTGCAAGTCTCTCTTATTTCTTAATGTGTGTCATGTGGGTAATCAAATATCTGAAAACAAAGGAGTTGACCCCAAAGGAAATCCATGCTGATTTAACTGAGACTTTAAGGGAATATGCAGTGTCTTATGACATAGTGAAGAGGTGGTGCTGCTAGTTTAAGTGTGGGAGAACATCCTGTGAAGACCAACATGACGAAGGTCCTTGACACAGCATTACTACTGAAGAAAACGTCAAAAAGTTCATGATTTAATTTTAGCACACCGAAGAGTCACTCTGCATCAAATCGTGGAGGAAAAGGGCTTTTCTTTCCATGTACAGTTCAAAATATAACAGCCAATGTTTTGGCAATGAAAAAATTATCCCCCAGATGGGTTTCGCGAATGCTTTCAGCAGATCACAGGCGGGCAAGGGAGGAAACCTGGGTGCATCATTTTGATTCAGAGACTTTCAGAGTAAAGACTGGAAACACACAAAATCCCGGCTACCTCGCAAATGCAGGTTGTTGCATGCAACGGAAAAGTGATGGTTTTTTGGGATGCTAATGGGGTATTGCTGACTGACTTCCTCCAAAACAGAGCTACTATAACAGGCTCCTACTATGACAACCTTATTGCCAAGCTGTGTACGGCTATAAAAGGAAACACGGCGAGGAAAATTACACAAAGGTGTCCTGTTCCACCAAGACAATGCTTCAGTGCACAAGTCGCTGATTGAAATGGCTGCCACTCGTAATGCAGGGTTTGAAATCGTGGAACACCCGCCCTCTTCTCTTAATTTGATCCCTCAGCGACTACAGGCTGTTCCCAAAACTCAAAGAAGATCTTCGAGCAATGAAGAAATCATGTGCGCCGTAAATGAGTGGTTTGACAAGGTTGGAGAAAATTTCTTCCAGGAGGCAATCGCGATGTTGGAGCACCAATGGGATAAGTGTGATCAGCATAAGGAGGATTATGTCGAAAAATAAAGCTGTTAACATTTGATTGTGAGTATTATTAGTAGGTCACCGGTGGAGCATAGGGATCAACCCTCATATAAGTATTTAGTACTTTTTTGTATTACACTGTTGAGATTATATCTAGGGTACTCTACATATTCACCATTCTCTTGATTTCTATTTTCAACATTTTTCTTTGTATTTTGCCACGGTAGCATAAATATCTTGGCTCTTAATAGATAATGGTCGGACCCACAGGTTGCACCTTTCTGTACTCTCACTTCTTGTATTTTGAATTTCGTTTTTTTCTTACTATAACATAATCTATGACTGATGTCAATTGTCTAGTATGTTGTTCCCATATGTACGTGTGAAGATCCTTATGTTTGTAGAACCCATTTGTAATTTTCATTTCATTATATTCATATACGTCCATCAGGCGTTTTCCATTGTCATTTATGATTGACTCTCCATCTTTACTCCAATTTCGGCTATGAATTAATCATCATAGATTCATCATTTGAAGGTGCATAGACGCCCAGTACTTATTCCTTGCTTTATTAGTTCACAATAAGTACTTTTCCTTTTAAATTTTTTATTAATAATATTGGGACTACTCTTTTCACACATTGCTCCTTTTCTACTACACTACACAGATATACAGTTTCCTATCATTTCAGTCCCATTTCCCTTCTTCTTGTTGTCTGTTAGCAACACCACGTCCATTTTTATCTTTTCAATTTCTGAGACTATTTCTTCTATTTTTCCACGGTTACCTTGAACATTTCAAGTTCCACAATTAATTGTGCTTTTTCGTGCATTTTGTCCTTTTCCGTTTGTAGCAAAATTATAGGTAACCCACAACCTGGAAGGCTGGGGTGTGCTCTTCCCTTAGATAGACTGTTAATCCGTAACTAAGAGATCTATCTTCACTTCGAAAATTAGTTCATTTGGCCTTTCGTCATTGGAATAATTAAAGTTCTCTTCTGCCATCAGAACCCGTAATCAGGATTTAAATGAATCACTCATAACCAAACTGAACAAAAAATACTTAAAAATGAAGATTTTCTTTAAAAAACTAATCGATTTCAAAAGTAGATCTAATTGAAAGTTTGACAAAATCAATTAGTTCGCCAATAAATATTTGTAGAGATATTGGAAAAACGAAATTTGAAACGATCGGCTAATCCATAAAGGCGCCAACAGCTATGGCTATATTAGATTACAAATATTTTAATACAGCAAGCTGTTAATTTAAAACAAAACGTTTGCTAATAAACTAAACTTCATAATAATTTTAGTTAATTTGAAGTTTATATTTTTTCCCTTTTACCGTGTCTACAGAGTGTCCGAAATTAACTATTCCTAATTTCATAACTGATAGGCGGACAGCAATTAAACACATTTTAATAATAAACTATTGTCCGTATCGAGGTAACACGACATGAAGGAAATGAAGACTTGAAATAATCTCTATGTGCTACTAGAGATACTCGAAGATGTCCCACTTCATATTCATACAGTTGGTTTCACCATGATGGTGTACCGATATGACCCCAATGGATTTTTGGGGTATTATTAAATCGCTCGTCTGTATGATAACTGTAGACACAGAAGAGGAGTTATTGGCTCGATTTAATCGTGCTTTTGCTGACATTTGTGATCGTCCCCAGATATTAGGACAAAATCATCAATCAATCGCACATTGTTATATCTTGTGTGTTGAAAATGGTGCCTGTAATTTTTAACAATGTTTGTGTAACACCATTTCCTTATTATATAATTACTAGCAGTCCAGTGAGACAAATGTCTCATTTAACGCGCCTTCAAACCTCGTTCGGTTAGGCAACCACCCAGACCTAGAAGGTGTCAAAGTGGTTGCCTAACCGATCGAGGATTTAAGGAGCAGAGGGTCGCAGCTACGTTTGGCGGCCGAACCAGTTTTTATTTAATACGCGTTCTATTTGAAAAACGGTCTTTTTGTGATTTCTCGAAAACCGGAAGTGTCACGTGACTGAAATTCGGTTCCTGACCTGACATGACCATTCCAAACATATAACTTTCATAACTTTTTTCTCTATCTCTTACGGTTTGGCTGCTGAAACAGCGTCCCGGACAAAACAGCGTCCCGGACAAAACAGCGTCCCAGACAGACACGTCTATTAGATAAAGGATAACTGCTGAAAAAAACAATGAAATTATTTCAAGTATTGATTTTCTTCATATCGTGTTATCTTGATAGATAATTATTGTCGGACATCCAATTCTGAAAATTAAACAGTTATTCCGGAGCACCCCGTACACAAATTTTTTTAAAATGTTTTTTTTTAATAAATTAATACATAGAAATGTGTTTTTCAAATATATGCTTTCACTTGGACATAATAGTAAAGTTGCTCCTTTTGAAAAGCTCAAGCTGCTCATTATTTGCTAAACACCCTGTACCTAACCCGCTTTATAGCAAATCTAAGTAAATAATAATACATACGCCAAGACTTCCTGTAGATGAGACTCGTCCAGATTGCTCTTGATGTTACCAACAGGTGCCAAGGCAACCTTAATTTCAGGCCATCCATCACACTTGAGGTCGGCTTGGAGCTTGTCAGTGACGCAAAAAATATTCAGGCGCGCTCGGAAGCGGTTAATGTTGACGCGGTAGTGCGAGGTTTCCACCTTGTCACCCTTCTGGCGGAAGCATTTCAGCTGAAACGCTGGTGTGGATTCGCAGTCGCATGTTATTGTCTGAAAAGAAATTATCATTGTAGATAGTTGTAAAGTTTGCAGGATACATTATTGTATGAGAACAAAGGGATTTTTGTAACCAGTGTAATTTTGTTCGAAACGGTTCAAACAAGGTGCAGTTTTAAAAACCCCTCCCAGATTATGCAGACTACAAAAATAGCTTTTCATTACCTTGCAGTTACAGGCTGATAGATAGTAATTGAATATATGATGCAGTGGCATCGGCCAATTATACTCGTTAGTACATAAAACTAATTGTTTAAACTAATTCTTCAAGTCGTTTTTCTACACAATTACGTCCGTAATAACTAATGATCTACTATAATTAGTGCTGCATATTACCGTAATTGTCTTGCTGACGTCCATAACCAGTTATGTGTCTAAGACACTGCAATGCATTGATTTATTGGCAAGAAGACATTTTATTTAGAAAAATTTAAATACTTATTTACTTGGATATAGATGCCAAAACGTTGTGACTTGACATTTGAAAATGTTTCATTCTATAAAAACGTAAATCTTGTTTGTTGCAAAGGACTGAAAAGAGGAAAGGAAACCTCATGGTCATCAGAGGAAAAAACAATTACGACAAAAATACTAGATCACAAGGCAGCAAAACAAACTTTGTGGGAGAAGTTTAGGATAGAATAGAAAGAATAATAGGATATCACAACCACAATTAGAGCAGCCTTTGAGAAAGCACCGACAGACATCTGGAAAAAGCTCGAATCAAAAAATATAAATCAGAGCTTCTGTAAGATTGTAAATAATTATGTAAAAATACATCAAGGCATTTATAAATACAAGAGGAGTGAGACAAGGCAGCATATGCTACTAGTGTGTGTACTAGTGCCATCAAGAAGGGATTAAGTACAAGATAGAGGCTAAATGAATGAGGCTCATCTTCATAAAAGAATTAATATATGCGGATGACTTAGTTTTACTTGCTAAATCAGAAGAGAACCTACAATATACAAGTGTGTAATAAACAAGACTAAGGTGATGGTTATAGGAAGGGAACCACAAATATAATCTCAGATGGTAAACATTTAGAATAGTGATGAAACAATTAGTACTTTTACGATGACGATTACAGTTATTAATAAAACAATAGTATAATTACGATTAATCGTTTTCTATTACCAAAAGCTTGAAAACACTTGCAGCTTTTGGCAGATCTTGAAATATAAAGTAGTACATATAAATATTAGAAGCATTAAACGTTTTAATTTCTGTTATTACGGTGTTACATATTCAATTAATATTCAAAGTTAACAATGCGTAGGTTTTTATTTAGGAAACAAAGTGTGTCTAAATTATTAAGAACCAAGCAGTTTCTTTTAGCGCTTTGAATCGGTCCGGCTGTAGAAAATCGTCTCTCTGATGAAACACTCGAAGGTTTGTATGACAGATACTTTAATGCTAACTTCTTTAGGCGTGGATGTATGAAGTTGTCCCCAGGTATGCATCAGCTTCTTCTGGTATTTAAAATTCATTACTATTAGTATTATTAATTAACACTTTGAAATTAGGTAGAATTCATTTAAAAGTGCACGATAACGCAATATCCAAATTACTCATGTTATTACGTAGACCTACACGATGTAACATTGGTGAAAGAATGTGCTATACTGATTGATACTGATAATGGTTTGGCACACATCACACAACACGGGTATTCCCCAAGTTTCTTCAAACTCATAATCGTAATGTTAATCGGCAATTACGATTAATCGGAAATGGTCTGATAACCGATGATTAACTATTATCCTAATCTTAATTGTTTGATCACTAATTTAGAGCAAGTTGAAATCTTCAACTACCTAGGGGTAATAATGAGTTCAGACGTGAAAATAGATCAAGAGTTGAATAGAAGAACAAGCTCAGCAGCAAAGTTATATTACATGCTCAATAACAAATTTTTAAAGAGTCAGGAGGTGTCTATCACCGTGGCTGTTTAAATCCACAGTGCAACATGGGTGCTGAGTGAAAAACAGAAGAGAAAGATACAAGCAAAGAAGATATTCTTGAGAAGAGTGAAGGGCGTTTCAATATGGTATGAATTACCAAATGAAGCAATATTAAGAAGGTTTCTAGACATCAAGCTAGTGCAAAAAGTAGCTGCGAGAAATTATTTGTCTAAGTTGCAAAACGAGCAACTACCCAAGACAGCACGAGAGGCAAGAAAAGAAGGAAAGGAAGCCAGAGGCAAACCCAAGTTACCTTGGAAAATCAGTATGCAAAGGGCAAAGTAAGCTGGAAGGAGGTACAGGCAAAGGGAAGGAACAGAAAAGAGTAATCTGCAAACCTCAGCTATGCGGTAAACGAGGTAAGATTAAATGGGTAAATATACAGCTACAGAATAAACTACAACCACAACACATCGAATCATTAATGAACGAAAGCACCATGTCCTTGCACATTAATAGATCGCCTAAAATAATAAAACACAACTCAATTAAGTTTGATAGTACAGAAGAATAGGACGGTATAAAAGAAGGATGGCGGAAAATATTGTTCAACATCAATGAAGCAGTATACAAAGGTTTGAGCAATTGGAAAATGAATTTAAATGTTAAGAAAAACGACAAGCTCTGGTTTGCAGAAGAAAAAAAGAGATTTGCTCATTAATAATAAGCTATGTAGAAGTAAGAAACTGAATAAACGCCCAAATCTGTCAGCTAAAAAATCAATATTGGGCAAATTTACACAAGATATGCAACGAAAGCTGTACGGGACCAAGTGCAAGATCTGGGGTATGCTAAAAGCATTATACAGTCTGTTTGTTTTTAGCTGTCACAACAGATATCTCGGCTATTGTTAGAGATGTGACAAAATGTTATAGAAGAAAAGTTGTTTCCTATTATCTGCCATAGCCAAAAAACAAATGAGCATCAAATGTGTTAGATGTAGCAAATACATTCAAAATTTTAAATGAAACGTACCCAATTTTATTACATATCCAAAAACGGTATCACATGATATAGTTATCTAATCAATTAAAAACAAAAATCGCTAATTAAGTAACAAATGCACGAATTGAACACATCGCTTTGAGAAGGTAGGCGGCGAAAAGAATTGCTGTAGCTTTAGTATCAAACTAACTGAGTAAATTCTTATGTATCGTTATTTTCATCTTAAGTAGCACAAGATGGGTAATAATTATTCTAATGATGAAAAAATGGATATGCTAACGGTGACCATCAGATGTAATGACAATAATAGGGAAGCTTGTGTGATGTATCAAGCTATGTATCCAGAACGGAGACATCCACATTCTCGTACTTTTACAAGGATTGAAAGTAATTTACGAAGAAATGGACGTGCCACAAATGATGAAGATATTTTAGTATTGGCGTTTTTCAGAGCACATCCACGAAATTCAATACGTCAAGCAGTGGCTGATTTAGAAATAAGTCAGTGTAAAAAACATTTAATTGGCTCCTTCTAACATTAAATTAGTACAAGGTTTAAGAGCTGGTGATTTTGACAGGAGGGCGGTATTTTGTATCTGGCTTAACAATAATCAAAATTTATTAAATTTAATTCTTTGGAGCAATGAATCTAATTTCAATAATAACGGAATTTCTAATACAAAAAACGATCATTTCTGGGATACGGGAAATAAATTTCGGGAATGCAGATTCAAACACACATTTTCCATTAATGTGTGGCTTGGCGTGTTAGGCGATACTATAGTAGGTCCTATTTTTATCAAGAATCGCTTAATGCAGAACGAAATGCCGATTTTTTCTGATAGAATTCAAAGATTATCTGGATGGTATTCCCCTAGAAATACCTGTACCTCCCCACAATGCACGAAACGTCAGTTATATTTTAAATTAAAACTTTGGTACAAAATAGATAAGAAGTGGTGGCTCCATCAACTGGCCAGCAATATCGCCCGATCTCTCTACTTTATATTTTTGTTGTGTGGGGTTTTCTCAAACAACAAGTTTATGTTACTTAAAAATCAAATTTGTAGGGCCTGCGGCCAGGGCCGTAACTAGGCAAACTACTATTGTAGGCAAGCCAATGTTTTAGTGCCCCTCCGTACAAAAACGATATATGTGACAAAAAAATATTAATGATACTGTTATGACTTCCACATTATCTCCGGATATATGATGTAATGTATTCAAACAAACAGATAGGTATTCAACAATAAATCCAACATTTTTTATTCAAACATTATAAATAATGTTAAAATAAGAAAATACAACACAAACAAAATGAGAACAAAACACAAGATTAGAAAACACGATTCTAATAAAAAAGTACATATTATTATGTAGTCAACAGAACATTTTACAAATCCCTATATATAAACATATGGTGCACCCAAAATCGGAACGCCACTGCGTCGTTTATAGCGCAACAATAAGCATATGCATTTATCAGTAAACACGGGTTCAAATTCCACTGGCTGCAATGTTTTTTTTATTTCCAAATTCATGTAGTTTGCTTTACTACGTACGTGTTTCTGTATTATTAGCAGCATTAAGGTATTTTTTACCTATTTTGTAGAGAATTTTGAAGACTTCAACCATAATTCGATCTAGCAAAATGTGTTTTTCTTGCAGCGCGCTTTCTGTATTAAAAGACGTTGAAAACATTTTCTTTTGTAACTTTTTTATTTTGAACATGCAAAAATTATTTTAATTAGAATAAGACCACCTATGTGGTGCGTTCAAAAGCTTTAAAGACATATCAATATGTTAAAATAATACAATATAAACAAATAATTACATATAATTATGCATAGTAACATGTGAACGTAGAATTAGGTCCTGTATTCGCAACCACACTGTCACACTGTTTTGTAATAATCAATATATTTAAAACGCAAAGAAAGCTTTTTTTGTCGGCATATGATAATTCTTTTTTTTTAAATAAATTTACCATCGTGTAGGGTCGCAGAAGTGTTTTAAATTGAACAAATTCTACCGGAAAAGTGTAGCGAAAAATACCATAGTAGTGGAACAAGTAAGCTCTCAAAATCGATCTGTGGCATTCTGCTGACTGTTACAATGGACTGCTGTATCAGCGATGGGCCCAAAGCAGTGAATGTATATGTAATATCAGTGGTCCTGCTCCAATAGTTGTTAAAAATTTAAGTTAGTTTGTCGCCACTGTTGTATTATATTGTTTTAAAAATGGAAACACTTTTATATTTTGAATAATGCCATTTATGCGATGGGCTAATAAGCTAATAATTCTAATGTTTTGATTGATATAGGTAAGAACTATAAAATAAATCTGGTAGACATATAATATTTCCTTTGCAAATTGTACAAGGCAATGTAATGTATCGATCAGATTGGGCGCAATTCCCACTATTATAATTAGCATTATTTGGACTTAAATCGTCAATATTACAAATTAATTTATTTGCAAAATTGGCCACTTGCTTATTTATTTTTTATTAGTACAAAAGAACTTTTTCATGGACATTTTGGCGCCCCTTGCAGCTTGCGCCTGTAGGCGGGGTCCTACTCTGCCTATACCTAGTTTCGGCCCTGCCTGTGGCCAAATAACAACACAATACATGTTGCAGAAAGTGAGAAGAAACTTAATAAGCAGATCTCCAGAATGTATTGCAAACAATGGAGGTAACTTTGAACAAACACGCTAGATATTATGAACTGAAATTCACTTATTAATTTATTGTTAACTTACTTTGTTCATGTTGTTATGCTGTATTTGTGTTGAATAGCATATGTTGTCAAGACAGTTTTAAGGAACATTGTTCAACTGGAAGCTCATATTTTCATTTGTTTCACCGCCTTCTTTTTCGAATACAGCACTAATCTACATAAGCGTGTATTTGTTACTTAATTATCGACTTATGCTTTTAATTGATTACATAACTAGGACATATGTTCTATTTAACATTTTGAATGTATTTGGTACATCTAATACATTTGATGCTAAATTGTTTTTTGGTTGATAATAGAAAATTAAATGTAGAACAACTTTTTCTCTGTAACATTTTGTCATATCTCTAACATGAGCCGAGATATCTGCTGTGACAGCTAAAATCAAACAGACTGTATAGATGATTATAAACAGACACAGCCAATACCAGCAAAAACACGGGTAACATACTTTAAAGACTTATATAGAAAAAGTACTATAAGGAGAAGGGGAAGGAAAGGAGACAAGAAGAACTCTAAAGACTATAGGGAGACTACGTTACTTAGCAGATTATGAAACTATTTACAAATATAAATACTTAAGTCAATCATTACTCATAATATAGAGTTAAACAAAGAATAGCAAAGATTTTAGAGCAATTGAAGCACAATAGATACAGTATTTACCACATCTAAAGTCATTGAAAATGATGTCGAATACAATAACTTGGCTTTTTGTGTTTTATCGACCTCACAAAAGTGTTTTCATTGAATTAGAGAAATCTAGAAATAATGGAAGAGAAACATGTATTCAGACAAATAACTTAAATCATAAAGCCATTAAATATACAAAATAAAACATGTATAAGAATTAACAACACATTACTTCTATTCCTCAAAAGTTGCTTCTACTTCTGATGTCACAGAATTAGCTAATTATTATTCTAATAATATTAAGCCAATTGTAAAATATATTTTAAACTTTCAAACCGTTTCTGAAATAGAAGTATTAAAATTAACTTCATCAATTAAATCTAAAGCAGTTGGTACTGACGGCATTGGCATATTATTACTACATGCAAGTTTACCATTTCTGTTGCCTTTTATCACGTGTATCGTCAAATTTTGTTTAACAAATGTTGTTTATCCACAATATTGGAAAAAAGCAAATGTCATACCTATAGATACCCACAACCACTAATCCTACTGCCTATAAAGACCTACGACCAAAAAGCACTCTACCTACGTTGTCGAAAGTCTTGGAAAAAGTAATAGCAGCTCAGCTGCGCAACCATCTACAAAAGAATAATATGTATATTACCATGTAAACAATCAGGTTTCAGAGCTGGTTATAGCTGTGGTATTGCTTTGTTGAATCTTGTAGATGATATTATACAAGCTTCTGACAGTAACAAACTTACTTTACTTGTTTTATTAGATTTTTCCAAGGCTTTCGACACAATTAATCGCACAATTTTACTTACAATGTTACAGTATATTGGTCTAGATAACAATGCTACCGATCTCTTTGAAAACTATCTTAGTAATAGGTTCCAAAGTGTAGTATTGCCAGAAAATAGTTCAGCATATACAGAAGTAACCAGTGGTGTCCCACAGGGGTCAATTTCAGGCCCAATTTTATTCACTATACACATTTCAACCTTTCATTCATACGCTGATGATACTCAAATTTATACATCATTTGACTTTGAAGACAGAGACTACGTTTGTAAATGTTTGAATTCTGATTTAAACAAATTACACACGATCTCTAAGCACCATGGTATTCAACTTAATCCATCTAAATCAAATGTTATATTATTTGGCAGTAAATATTTAAGACTTCAATCCATTGACAGATTAACGGTTGAAATAAATGACGCGCCATTGACAATTCAAGATTCAGTTAAATCTCTAGGGCTTCAAATAGACTATACATGATGTTTTAGAGACCATGTTAGTAAATGTATACAGCAGGGCAGAGCAGCCTCTAGCCGCGCGTGTTAGGTTGAACTTCGCCTGATAAGTCTTCACTCTTTCTGTAAACATTAGAAGTTGTAGATAGACAAATAAAGACGTATTATTATTATTATTATTATTAACAGAAGAAATGAAACGTATATTAGTTGAAATCGGACAGAGAGACTTCCAGAATCCCGAATCTCTCCCTCTTTAATCTAGTTATGGAGAAAGTTCTAGACAAGGTGAAAAGAATGAACTGTAGATATGAAATGGAAAAGCAAGAATTTAAATTAATAATTATGTTACACACATCAAACTGTGACTCTTGCTGAAAGCAAAGACGAACTACAAAGGTTTCTGCATGATGGTAGGTTCAAAGTGTGTACGTTTAACCAATAAATGTAGTAGAAGCCCTTCCAACAAATGAGCGCTATATTTGAATAGAATATTGTTATTGGTAAGCCAATTGTACGCAGTTCAATTTTATTTTATTAAACAATTTTGAATTCTCCCAAGTTTCTTAATTTGTACCGTGTGAAACAGGTTAATGCAAAATAAGTGTCTGGCAGTAATTTAAATTCTGCATCTGTTCGTTAAGCGAAGTATAGAAACGACCGACATACCCATCTAGAAGACCACCATCTAGATTTCTGTATCACAAGAGCAGTTATAGCATTGGAATGTATAAATCTTTAGACCTATTACAAAATGAAGAAGAAAACTAGAAATACAAAGATACTCTCCAATCCCTTTGTTAAAAAATTTTCATTTCTGATTTTACAAGTGACCAAAGTTTTTTTTATGACATTCCCAATTTCCCTTTCACGATTCCAATAGGGTAAAAATTCGTAACATAAACGTGTTCTTACATTTGCAGTGAGTTAAAAAACGATGGACCCATGACTAATTTTCTCTCTATACAAAGAATAAAGCTGTGAAATAAATAAACATTCTCAACAGTAAGATAAGGAGTAACTTTAATAATATAAAAAGAGTAGGTAATTGTATTGCAACAACTAATACACATTAGGCACTGCTTTATAGTTTAAACTGTGGGAAAATGATCCTCTACAATCATGAGGGTGACTGACTGAACATTCTACAACTGGTAAACAAAACTGGGAGTTTATAGTAAAAAGACTGCATGGCTGTTCTGTAAGTTAGAGGAAAGGTATAAAAACACACTTTCCAGTGCGTTTGGAAAAGATTAATCTCTACATTTTTACACAATTTTAATAGAGACAAAACTTCCAACATAAACATTTTTAAAAACTTGAAATCTGCTACAAAATCATAGACCCATGGCTATATTTTCCTGTATATATTTATATACCATGCGTTCTTTTTAAAAGTATAGGTACATAGGGGATACTCATATGTATACTAAAAAGAAAAATTCTCGTTTTGCCACAGTATGCTATTTGTTTTAAGTTAAAACCCTTAAAATTGAACATTTCTGTATAATTGGTTGCCTACACATAGGGTAAAACAATGCTTTGATGTGTTTTGTCTTCAAGTATACATAGGGTATATGTATACTAAAAACAAAAAATCCCTGTATGTATATGAAGAAAGCCATAAAATACACTTGAGCAATCATTAGAAAAAATAAGTTATGGAATGACTAGGTATTACCAAACACAGTAAATAATGTTGTGCTAAAAAACCATCGTTAGCTAGATTTGAAAAAATGTAGAAGGGAGCATTTCATTAATTTTTATTAATGAGAAAGTGGGTTTTTATGCTTTATAACAATTTTTAAATTACTATTTAAAAATATGCTAAATACTTGGCAGGGGGTGTACAGTTGGGGAATCGATATAGTTTACATCCTACAATCATTCTTCTTTTTTGCTCATCCTTTAAATAATTTCGAGGTACTATAAGTGAACTTAAGTACTTGTGACATTTTTTACAATTAACGTATCAAACTAAATTTATTGCAAATTCTACTGATTTTTGAAAAACTTACACTGAAAAACTAAGGTGTAAACTGTTTTCATTATGTAACTGTACAATACCTCGTGGTCACTCAGTAGAGTGATATGTATTTTAAATATTCAAATGTCGTTATATTAGTCTGAGCGGCGGTGACACTAAGTCTAGTGTGATAAAACTTTTCAATGTCATATATATAATTCGTTAGGTCATTGATGGGGAAACACAAAATGGCCACACGTGGCAGTGGACCGAACGGCACTATAAAAAATTATAAAAATTTTTTTGTTTTCAATATCTAGTATCATAAAACTTTAGGATTCTGATTGTTCCTCGAGACAGGGAAGGGGTAGGGCTTTAAGAAAAAACAGTGCTGCCACTCCCCGAGCGAACTCTTATCAACAGCAGCAGGGAGATAAGTGATCCCTCGGACCCTATTTTCTAGTATCATCGAACTTGATACAAATTCAAACGTTATCTGAAAGATCATTAATTTCTGTGTAAGAAAAACCGCTGCTGCCTTTTTCAGAGTGTGAAGAAAATGGCGGCAGCAGCATTTGAAAGTCGCGATTATCGCAACCGAATTTCGCGTGTCCATTCAGTTTTATCAGCATTAATCCGTTTTTTTTATTTGTACTAATGAAATACGCTGACATCATAATTTCCAATACATTTTCAATGTTGTTGATTGTTTAAACAAATGAAATTCTATTTTTTATGTAATATTTTTCGATTTTTCCATATTTTTCTTGTTTTTTCATAGTTTCCATGTTTTTAATTCCAATTGAGAATAAAATAATTCTATTCGTTGAAATAATACTTGCCATCATTGTTTAAACAAATTTGATTCTATCAATGATTCCAAAGTCATTGATTTTTAGGCTGCTTTTTTAGGTCTTTTCGTGTTTTTCACAGCAAGTACGAATCCGTTTCGCATTTTTTTAATTCATGCCATTTATTTGTCACGACAGGGATTGTTTGAACAAATTAGAAGTATTTTACTGGCAAAAAAAATTTTTGAGCTATTTTTAAGCAGAAATTGTGTCTGCGACGTTGATTTATTTTACCAACTTACTTTGTAGGACCCCGGCTGTGCTATTCACAAGTGGCACATTCTGATTGGCAAGAGGGTAGCAAAAGGACCTACAAAGCCCATTCGTCGGTAGTTGGTATGCTTTAGGCTCACTTTCGTTTGACAAGCAGTCAGCAACGGTCGCATCGCTGTCCTTTTTTGTAATCTCGACGTATTTTACTTCTTCAAAAAATGCTTTGTTTCGTTGACGATATACTATATTTGGCAACTGATAACAACGACGAAGATGACAAAGAATTTGAAGGAGAAAGTTTTGATTCTGACCACGAAAACTAGTGATAAGTTGCTTCGATGCTTTAATTGTTAGCTACTCCTGTAATTTTAACTTTTAATATAATACCAAATTTATTAAATGGGCAAATTGTTTCAATAATAATTCATTGCGAACTTTTCATAATCTTTGTGATTTTTATAAACCAATATTTGTATGCATAAATTTAGAAAGAAATTAAATTCGTCTTCACAAAACAAGACTATTACTTATTTAAACACGCTTCCATTCTCTTACAGTTGGTGAAATAAATCAACGCCGCAGACTCAATTTCTGCTTAAAAATAGCTCAAAAGTCTTTATGTTCCAAGTTAAATACTTCTATTTTGTTCAAACAATCCCTGTCCTCATAAATAACTGGCATGTTTCAATAAAACTGCGAAACGGATTCGTACGTGCTGTGAAAAACGCGAAAAGACGTAAAAAAGCGGCCCAAAAATCAATGAACTTGAAATAATTGATAGTATCTCATTTAGATAGAACTAATTCCTTCTCAATTGGAATCGAAGGCTTGGAAAATATGAAAAAAAAACAAGAGAAATAAAGAAAACTCGAAAAATATCACATAAAAAATACAATTTCATTTGTTTAAACCATCAACGCAATAGAAAATTTATTGCAATTTACAATGTCACGCGTATTTCATTAGTACAAATCGAAAAAACCGGATTAATGCCGATAAAACCGAATGATCACGAGAAATTCGGTTGCGATAATCGCGACTTTCAAATGCCGCTGCCGCCATTTTCTTCACTTTCTGGAAAAGGCAGCAGTGGTTTTTCTTACACAGAAATTGATGATCTTTCAGATAACGTTTGAATTTGTATGAAGTTCGATGATACTAGAAAATAGGATCTGAGAAACAATCAGAATCCTGAAATTTTATGATACTAGATATTGAAAAAAAATAATTTTATAATTTTTTATAGTGCCGTTCGGTCCACACGTGGCAGCACTGCCATTTTGTATTTCCCCATCAATGACCTAACGAATTATATATATGACATTGAAAAGTTTTATCACACTAGACTTAGTGTCACCGCCGCTCGTACTATATGCATAATATCAAATATATGGATGTGAAATTATTTCGATACTGTTTGAAACTCATACTTTTCTTCTATCCTTAAGCATTTAATATGTACTGCAATGGATAGCTGTCTACCTAATTGATATTGTTTCATTAAATATGAAATTGTTAAAGCCTCCACACAATATTTTGTTTGAACTAAAATTCTCAGGCAGATTAAAAGTAAGCTGTATTTATTTAAATGCCTAAATGAATGGTTATATGCCCATTTTTATATTTTATCTACCTGCAAATAATGATAAATAAACGCTAGCTCATAAGTAAAGCAATCACTCTAACTCAGTGGGGTTCCTGGTTGTTTGTGTAATTTTCCAAAGTATTTGAGTACGGTTCTGTTTACCGCCTTAGTTCCACTACGCAGAAGCAAAATATTTGAAAGTAGGTCAAATGTTACACAAAATGGATTCCGTATGCAAGATTGCATTATATGACTTTTAAAACAAAGTAAAATTATCAAAGTTCGTACAGGTATTTATTTAAATTTTCTCGCTTTGGCGACATTAATTATCTTTTGTTTTCAGGCAATTGATTGTCGATGACGTCAAAGGGACGCTGCTGGCGGAAATTAGCAATTGTTTCAGCTGCGTCCGGTTTCACCCTCGCATAACATCAAATAATGGAATCCGCTTGTTTTGCGATCTGCACCTCCTCTATAGCCGCGGAAATGCTTGGATCTTTTTAAGTAACGTCTCCTTTATCATGCACGTAATTTGCATGGGCCGAACGTTTATACTTTTAGGTGAAATCTGTACCTTATTTTATCCGAACTGCCTCGGGTACTCTGGGGTGACGCCGTTAAGATTCTGGAGCTGCTACGGGCCCCCTTGATGTAAAACCTCTTGGAGACGTTGTTAAAGAGCTGCTCTACGTCCTGGAATCTTTCCCTCTAGAATGTGAAGATTTCCTTGGCTACATGCAGTGATCGAAAATGTGAGCTGTCGGCTGCTAGCTTCTCGAAAAGGCCCCCTTCGTAAACTTTCTAATTTTTTGTTGCGGAAACACTCACAAATGATACCACACCAACTACACCAACTGGAATGTGCACTAATTACAACGGTATAGTTTTTAAGTTGAAAAAGCTCATTTATTATACAAAAATGTGATTTAAAGTCAAGCACAATTTACAACGTAATTTCTTATAATTTATTCATTTGTTCTCCCTAATCCGTTATAAACAAAAGCTAATCTAATATTAATATAAACGGAAATTAACCAAGTTCAAATCAATTACATCTTAAAATAAATCTGCTTATAAATTATTATATTTACAAATTTCTTATATCTAAAATATTGTCTATATTTTTAATTATTAAAATGTCTCTTGGCACCACCACACGTTTTATTAATTGCTTTTCTCTGTTCACACGCGTAATTGCACTGATTAATTTATTTAGAGTTCACTTCCTGCACAGTTGTTTTTCGATGTCCAACTGTTTGCTTTTCACTCGTTTTTTCTCCTGTCTTGCTGTTTGCGCTTTCCCTTGCTTTATAATGTCTTGTCTGCTTCTCACAATTGCTATTGTATGTCTTTTTGCCTGCCGTCTAATTGCAACGTATAATTAGTTTATTCTGGCTTATACCTTTTTTAGAACCCTCACAAAATTTCACTGTTTAAATTAATTGAATTCTACGCTTCATTTTCTTGCACATAGCAAACCCTTTTGTAATTAATAATTTCTTTTGGTTCGGCTATTACTTTTGCACACACCTATTATTTAAATTGATCTGACCATCAACTTAGACCCCTGTGAGAAATGAGCTTTGCCTTTTACGTTTCCTATTCAATTATTACTCTATTAGTGGCATCTCTTTACCAATGCATTTATTCTGTGAAATTCAAGTTTTAGCCTTGCAGTTATATAAAACACCCCAACCCGGTGCTTACTGAAATGTCCATTAAATTGTCAACGCTATCAGAGTTGAGTTATAGGGCCTAAGACCATTCCAGTACATGTGATACTATCTGTGCTATGAATTAAAGAACCCTTTGTATCTCCTATGTTTATTGAGTTAGAACTTTGTTTTTTGACATGTAGATGTCTTTATAAAATATTTAAAAAGTGGTGTCAGGGATTTTGAAAAATTTATCCCTAAGGGGGTGAAAAAGGGTAAAGTGTATTTTCACGAATTCCTCAATATCGCTCAAACCCAGTAAGCTATCGACTAGGTGTTTGCATGCATAGGTATCCAAATCAAATGTCTAAAAACACATTTCAGAATTTTGCCCTAATCAACCTTTAAAGGTGCGAATCTGTATTCGGCGTGAATGATAGAACCACTTATATCTCTTGCGTTTGTTGAGTTAGAGCATTCTTTTTAAGCATATAGATGTGTTTTTCAAATCTTTGGTAAGGGGTTTTAGGGTTTTTTTTACTTCCACCCCTAAAGACGTAAAAAGGGAAAAGTGAAAAAGTGTAGGAAGTTAAAATTATTTTTTTTCGCTCTGGGTTCATTTCAAGATAAAACGGTCTGAACGAATTTTCCGAAATGTCACCCCTAGGGGGTGAAAAGGGGTAAGCTCCGTTTTCACGAATTTCTCAAAATGTCTTAGAATAAAATAAAAGGATTTCTGAAAATCTACCCCCAAGTTGTGGAAATAGGTATCCTGCTATAATTTATGAATACAACATTTTATAAGTACATATACTTTTGATTTTATCTCATTATCATACTAAAACTATAATTTTATCAATCTATACAAGGGCAACGACAATTACATACACATTTCCAGGCGGTACGTGAAGCATAAAAGAGTTAAGGAGAACTTTTTTCGAAAGAATATTGTTTCCATTTATCCTCCAGGATTTATTTAAGATTTAGAAGAGAAGAAAACATTTGTAGTCCGTACGAAGAACGGGCATCCTGCTAGTATTAAATATTTTAAAGTGACGGATTGCAACTTGGCACCTATAAATAAGCCTAATCCTCACAAGTTTTTCTAAAGCCAATTACAGACATTTCCAGCTATGGTAGCTGTATTAGCAGCCAGTCAATACCACATACCTTACCGCAAGACCTTGGTTATTAGTGCACTCATTAACTGAATTAAGTAATTAACGGGACAGGCCCAGGAATCAATCGTTCCGAATGAATATAATTATTTGATTTGCTTCAGATAATGGCTCTGAACAAGCAAAAATTATTACGCAGCAAGAAATCATCTAAACTACCGTGACATCAGCTTAGAAAAATTGGTCTATCAATCAAGGCAATCGAACAAGGTTATGCAGCTATTCAGAAAAATTGTTGCACACAACATCTGTACCGTGCATTGATTAGCATAAACGTGGGAACTAAACAAGTTTTATGGTCAACAATTCAAGATTGGCCATCAAGTTAATTTTTTTGTTACGTATAGTTCTTTAAAATAAATAAAATGAAAATTAAACTAATGAAATTTTACAATCCATTATTTCTACTCGTTAAAAAATTCATAACATGGTAATCTTATAATTGATGAGAGCCAGTAAATTATAACAGTAATTATGGCTCTATGTTTAGAGCTGAAACTTATTGGCTTGATAGTCACGCATTGATTTTATTTTGTATACATTGTAATTTTTTGTTTCACTCTTAAAAAAGTTTTGAGCATTTTCCCCAACAAATTACAAACGCTAAAGCTGATTTTCACATTCTACACAACCCAAAAAATAGTGTACGTCATTTTAATTATATTTCTAAAATAGTCACAAATTGTATAGGTCAAGAATATAAACTGCTATGCTCCCTCTCACAAGCTCTTTTATTAAAAATATAGTTATAACTTTAACTCGAGTACAACTCAATTTAATTTAGTAGGTAGTAATTACCAAACAATATCAAGCACTGACTTGTAGCTCAAAATTTAAGCGAATAGTCTTCTAGAATGGAGAAGTGACTAATCGAACATTCTATACTGGCAGGAGACGTAATAACCTTTAAATCTAGAAAAACTGAAGTTTCTAGAAAAAAATACAACAAAACAGTATCGTTACTCGCAAGTTAGTGAATGATAATGAGAAATTGAGTCTAAGTTTCAAAGCAGCAATTAAATAAACATAAATATTATTCATTTTAAAAACGTCCCTTGAATCAGTAGTTAGGATGCTTAACCACTGAGCCATCATGCCTGACAAAAAGCTTTTAGGTATTGTTATTAGACCAAATTACCCAAATGTAGGTTTAGAATGAATCAAAAAACGCTACAGGAAGATATCCGATAGAACAATGAAGTTTTATGAGATGTAAATGTAATGGAGATCATAAACTGGGGAAATAAAGCTGGAGATAAAGCGTAGTTCTACCAGCTTAAACATAGCAAAAAATTATTAAAATGCAGCATTCAGTAGATCAATACACCCCAATAATTTTATTTAGGGAGTTCCCATGGCAACAGCTTAAACCCACAATGAGTTCACGAGTAATAGAAGGACAACATCTAAATATTCCACCTGTAAACAGGTTTTGTTTATACTGTCGTTTAGTTAACTTATTTAACAAAGTTCGTGATTTTTACAAGTTTTTGATATATCAATGTTAAATTATAAAATAGCTGCTACATAATAGTAGATTATGCAATGAGGGAGAGAAATGCGTTATTTTGCTGAGGTACAATTTCCGACTCGAGGACGAAGCCCGAGTCAGAAATTGCACTGAAGCAAAATAGCATTCTCTCCGAGTTGCATATACTATTTTTTCACGTTGCAGGAAGATTTAAAACGAAAAACCTGTTTTTTTAAACGTCATTTATTGACATTTTAGTTACAATTAGTTTAAAATTAGTAGCTTAGTAAATTTTAAAGTTGGTGGCACTGTAAGTCATTATGACAAGAGCTCACAATTATGTCAAATTCGAGGTTAGCAGGTTGACGCAAAACCTAACCTGCTAACCTCGAATTTGACATAATTGTTGTGTCAGTCATAATGAAAACTCCCTAGGAAAATTTTTGTCTTATTTTGTCTCTAGGGAGTAAATGTTTGACTTCTGTCACAATTTTGATGCCATAGAAACCGACTTCTACTACCGGTCGTGGAAAAAATATAATGTACCTACCTACAAAAATCTTCAAAATTAATTTGCACGTTAGTTTGATATCATCAGCTAAATAAATGTTCAGATTTATTAATTTAATAGTTTCCTCTACATAAACTTCTTTGTGTAATATTTGGATTAGGTTTATCTATTTCAAACTGGATTATTGCAATTCCTCTAATAACATAATATAGCAGGTAATCAACATGCACTATCTATACAAATAACAGCTTGTTCAATGAATAGATAAAATTTAAACATGGAAAAGCAATTTAACACAGAAAAGCTTTAGTAAGTTCGTATTAGACCTATTATACACTTCTCAGTGATCGATTATCCTCTACTACAATTTCCCAATTCGGCTTTGGCAACCACCATGTCTTAAAAGACTAAACCTTCTCAAAAAAAGAGGGGCTGATTGATGTTTACAACAAAACGATGGCATATATATTAGAATTTTTAAACATTTTGGCGGTAATTACATGGTTTATCAGTCAATGTTTTAATAATTATCTAGTTTAATTCCCGGTTTACAATCGAAATTTATTCTGAAGAATATCTATGTGAAGATGTTGAGTTAACTCCTGTAGATGATGTAGATGATAAAACAGTGTTTTGTTAAAGTTAGTTGAACTTACATCTGACGTACATGATATCCTATTTGTAGTAGAACTAAATGGGAATCCCCGGTATTATTAGAAATAGGAGAAAATAGTGAACTTGGCGAGGGCAATACAGAAATAGAAGCTTTTTCGGCTATAGTTGAAAAATGATAATGCCAACAATTCAGTTCGACGTGTCAGCTTATTCGTTTTTCAAAATATCAAGAAACAAAGTAAGGAATTTTCATGCACAAAAAATATAGTAGGTACTTAATGAGTACCTAATTGTTGCCACATATACCTACAATAAGTTAACAAAAAATCTTAGGCGACTAGATCTTGGCAACTTTTGTTGTATGTGCTCAGACTCCGATGTTATTACTATAGATACATTCTAGACAGTATTTTTTCATGCTTTAAATGTATATAATAGTACTTAATTTGAAGGCACCAACTGATACCGTTTTTAATAGGTATTACATCGCCTCACTTACTCTTGAGTTGTCCTTATTCCTACTTATGAAGCATGAAACGGGAATCTGGCCTCCCTGCCTGAATTGTTAATTTTAATATTTACATATATAGCCAGTTTGAGCAGTCTTACATTGTAATATTATAAATTTGAATAGATTTAACTTAGGCGCCAAAACGCATGCTTCGGCAGGACCAAGCCACAGTTTTGTTTGCACAATGATTTTAACAATATAACGGGAGTGAGGTGTTTTACTACGGAAACGCAATCTGAATACAACTGAACGCGAAAACGAGGCATTGAGGGTGTCGCCATTGTGATGCAGCTAATAACGTGAATTTTGTGCTTCAAGAGCGTTGTTTTCGAGTCAGATCCCTGCAGAAGAATAATCAGTTGAATTCAAGCTGACAGCGTCAACAACGAGGCGCAGCAATCGTGAAGCACACGACTTCCACAGCGGGGTCATGTCCAACTTCTTCGAGCAGCGTGGAGGAGCCTGCTCCAGGTGTAAAGCAGCATCAGAGCGGGAATATCATATTAACTATAGCGCGCCAAGTGGGACTGCCATACAGCATAATGCTGGCGTATTAAAGACAGTTATTCTGGAGTCTTTTTAATGTGTTTAAATGTAAATGTATTTCAGATTCCGGTAGTCTGTTATTATTTGACTTGTAAATGGGCACTGTCTGTTTTTGATGTGATTACATGGAAGTCTCCGTTATTAAGTCAGTTTTCAAGCTGCATAGTTTCAATTATGCATCAACTAATGTAGATTTCTGATATAACTATTAACGTTCGTTACCGCATATTTAGACAAAAATATTACTTCTATTCTTCCACAAAAAAACACTACTTTAAATTGCACTTCTTTATTGCTGTATAACCTCACCTTTTCTATAGTTATGCATCTCTTTCTGTCTTATACAAAACGCAAAATAGAGCTGTCTTTTTAAATTGTATCTTAAAAAGTAGGAATCAGATGTCGTTACGTGTACAGCGTAAAATACTTGAAGATGATCTAGCAACTTTCGTCTTTTTTAAATTATCAAGTTTAGAGCAATTATTTCATAAGAAGGCGAACGTTCTTTCAACGTTTTAACCGCTTAAGCGTGTTAGTAACCTGCCATAACATTCATTGCCATTTTTTGACTTTGCCATTTACCGGTAGGTGTTGCCTGCACGCTTTTAGTCACAATGATTTGGCGATTCTAAGCAAACGCAGGTTCATCTTAGGAGTTAATCGTTTCCGTTACGCGCACCTGTTCGTTTATTATATTTAATGACGAGATGGGCAGTACCGAGATTAAGAAGCGCTAGAAAATTGCGGCAGTTGCTGGTCATTGTTGGTTTACAGTTACGGGTCAACATACGGCAGCTTTGCTACCAAATTTTATAGTCCTAAGAAAATCTAAAAAACGGCTTTCTGGATCCATGCCTCTATTTTTGGTTTTACGGGCCCACTGAAGCGAGTAATAACCAAACTTCTTAACGCTTCACCTACCAGCGAACTTGTCCTTGCCTAACTCCACATAATCACGACTGATTAGGTTTACCTCGGCATTTCAGTATTGGCTCTTGAGTAATCAATTGCTTTATTGAATTTTTTACGACGGAAGGCTGGTGAGATAACAGGCGATTGAAGGCGCGTTGGAATCATACTATTTCGATATAAGGGAAAAAATCAGAGTGAAATGTATAAAATTGCAATACTTTCCAACTAGAGTAAAGCTGTTTGAAACAACTGCACCTCGTTAATTATTTTACAGATCTTTGAAAGAGATTATCAGCACCTTTATTTGGCTCGCAACGATAAAAATTATTACGTTTGTGTGATGCGAACATCGCAAACGTCTTTGCGTTTGACGTCATGTAAAGCCTTGTGGGCAAAAGAATTGAAAATTGTATATTTGCTCATTAAAAGGAAATTCAATTACGCGTTTCGATACATAAAAGTGTTTAGCAATTATAAACTGTAATGTACATAGTATAAAGCAAGGTCTGCACTTTGATTATGGCTTCCACCCTTCGGGTTTGAGCTGGCAAAGGCAGTGACGGGCTGAGTATTACTTATACATAGGTATATGTAATTCGAATTCGCAACTATGGATGAAGCGAAAACACCATCTTTATTATTATATATTATTATTATTATGCGTCTAAATATTATTTACGTGCAAAATCAACTGGAGGTGCTGCAAAACTCCAATTTTGGAAGCTGAATCTATATGTAAATGATGAATGGGATTGTTGATTTACGATTGACATTTTTCTTTTCGAACATTTCCAAGCAGATAACTTTAGGGAAAAGCTATTTTTTGGCTCCCATTTTGGAAATTTCTAGGCTTTACTTTACTGTTGATGCTATAAGACTCTTAAAAAACGGATTGACTTCGATAAACATCAGCAAGAAGGTGCATAATTGGCCGATTCACGATTTTACGGTATCTTCCTTTTATCAGTCAATATCTATGGTTTACCTTTACGCGGTTTGACGTTTCATTGGATTTATTTTAGGCCTTCAAGAAGAGTATTCTTCTAGTAATATATTGAAGTAAAATAAGCTGACGATGTTTGGACCTTTTCACCTGTTCGATTACACACCTCATGCTGGGGAAAAGCCATGCCACTTCCGTTCGCCAGCTGTGAGCAGCGATGTGAGAAGATCAGAAGTATTTTTCCGTATTGCGTGCATACTTGGAGCAGCAGCTATCGCTACCACGTTTCTTACTTCGACTGCAATCCCATTACAGTGTAGCTAGTAAACAACCTTCTGTTTATAAAATTCACTCGAGTTATTCTACTTTTTAAATGTATGCTGTATTTTTCTATTTGTAAAATAGTAAACGGATTAAGCTTCACCGCCAAGCGCATTTATTTGAATATCGGCATATAGGGCACAGACCTCGTTGCGTAATGGGGTCCGCTGTTCATTCTATTTAATAACTTTTGAATACTAGTCATTTCAACTAGAGCATTATGCTTCGCTGAATTGATACCAAGTGCTCTTAATTAGACAAATTATTTTGTGCTTGCAATAACGTTCTTTCGTACGTTTTAAACGTTATAAAGGCTATGGGCTGTGACTCTTGGGGTAAGAAAAATAAAAGTTCAGAATGTAAACAGTCATAAAGCGTAGATGGAACCAATGGCAAAGAAAAATTAGGCACCGGAAATTCACTGTAACAAGTGACAAAACACTACAATAAAATGTTAAGCTGCATTTTATTAGACTCAAAATTTAAAAAAAATGATAAAACGTCAAAGTAAAATTTTGAATATTTCATTCTCTAAAACAAAGTAATGAAGAATATTCACATATCTTCCAACAAACAGAAAATTAACCAGTATTGACTTTTACTTGCAAAAAGTGTTAAAAAAAAGTAAATTGTAGTTTTATAAACATTTAAGGAAATTATTTAAAAAGAGCTTGGTCTTGTCATAATAGGTGTAACGTTGATCGATCTGGAAATCCTGTAGACCAACGCATCGAACTGCTTTCCATTATGAATTCAGCAGAAAAATTAAAATTGCTTTTATATCACAAGACAATAAAGTAGAAAAGTTTCAAAATTAATTGTTCTCTGCCAACCTTCTTTTATATGTATTTTGGAAATTATCATGTTTTATTGTCCAGCCAGTATGACAGCCTGTGGCAAAGTTTTTCCTATTCCGAAATGTATAATAAAAATTACATCAAATGAAAAATGGAAACCCTATAAATAGTAATAATAAACTTGAACGAGTTCTAGAAAAAAATAAATATTCCGTGTAACCCTATGCCAGTTTAATACGTTGAGTTTATAACAGTTTTTATGAGAATATCAGCGGATTTGGTATATTACCAACTCGTCCTGTATATTTATACCTAGCAGTGTACAATAAATATAGTTGAGTTTCTGGCACGTAGATGTTATATCTAACACTATTTTTATGTACATTTGAAACAAAAGTAAAATACACAGCAAACCTTAAATCGACTTTAATCAAATTTCATTTACTTTTTTAAATAACATTTTAGATAAAAATATGCCTGCAATGATTTTCTATTTTTTGTTACAATAATTTTTGATACCAGTCGGCTAATGTTATGCCTAAAATTATTTAGACGTTCTCAAGATAATCATTTTGAAGGGTAGTATAACTGGACAAAATTTAAAATCAATCAAAAAATAAATAAGAAAGATACAATAGTGTGAAGGCGAGAAGTGAAACACACTATATAGTATATACAGCGAGAATACAGTTAAGAATGTAACACCCCAACAACTTTTTTAGTTTTTATCCAATTTGAACCCAATTTTCCTCAAAAACAAAAACACCTACGGCCCACCTGTGGCCAAAAAACCATTCGCCCCCTTCAAATACAGAGCTTCCTACAACAAATTGTTGATAAGTTGTCCAGAATTGCCCAAAAAGCTTGAATTCAAAGTTTTATCAAAATTAAAAAAGATGGAAAATGTGTTTCCTTAGGTTTCTTCATAAAAAAATATGATTAATTTTTAATTTAATTTTAACTTTAGAAACAAAAATTAGATATAAATACAACGCAAAAGATAGTGTTTTCTAAGCCACTAAAAGCAAACACTTAATAATGCAAACTATGTACATTAATTTGCAAATAAAAAAACATTGTAGGCGATGGGATTCGAACTGGGCGATTTCAGCGCCTGGGAGCACCCCGGGCGGAGCCTGATCGCTAGCCAAGTTGGGCAACGACGGTGCGCCTCTTTTCTTGCTTGCGGTTGCTTTATATAGGATATATCTAAAAGGTAGGTCACGGTTTCGTGTGCGTGTAGTACATGTAATAATAAGGCAAAAAGCCTATATGAACATATATCTTTCACCAAATGTACTGTTACTGTACTGATTTTTTCTGAGAAGGCTGGAGGAAAGTTAATGACATTTTCAAGGTAAATATTACTCAATACTAGGCACCTTTGACTATTACTAGCACTTCACTAAACATTCCAAATCAAAAACTTAGATTTTTGGTTGTTGATACTTTTTAGTTAACGGAAATCTGTTTGCTTTTCAAGCGCAGTAGATTTGTAAATCCGAAACTACAGAAATACTACTAACCCAATCAAAATTTTGCAGGAGTACTTTTTCATGACAAATTAAATGTATATTACAAATTTATTTGAAAAACTAACCAGAATTATGAAATAGGGCAGGGGCGTATCAAATATTCTTGAAAAATGGGGCATCGTGTTAAGTTTCTACGCCACTGGAATGTCATATTAAAATAAGAATAATTTGACAACTATTGTGTTCATTCTTGATTATTACTTACTCTGAAAATGTCATTAATTTTTCCCCAGCCTAAACAGAGAAATTCAATGCAGAGTTTAAAAAAAAAATCTTGAACACCCTGTATCTTGGTAACCGGTTGGTTAAGGACATACGTTTATAGAAATTTTTGTCTTATTTTTATACGTACTACACGTATAGGAAGCCGTGACCCACTTTTCAGATAGCTGATCGTTGCACATTTTTGCCCCTTCTACGATATTTACCCTGAATCTGTTAGGTTCCATTTTCATCAAGAGTAAAAACCTGACCTATAATCTATTCCATCTTTTAAAAAACGATAGGTTGCCATGCTTTTCTTTTCCTAAATTGGCAGTACTAAGGAAAGCAGTAGTTATATTTCATTTCTTTGTGGTGGCAAACTTTTTCTAACTAAATTTGAAATGCCGTGTTGCCAATGCTACTAAACCAAAAAGACAAAAATATGTCAATAAATGTCATTATGACACTTTTCTAATCTCTGAAAAATAAAGTGATAGTGTAAGTGATTATTGTGAAAAATTTAATAAACAGCATGCACAATGTTGCGTCTTCCGCGACGAAAGCAGTGTGTTAAAGTGCTACACACATTTCAGATGAGATAAAACCGATCTAAGCAATGATCAAATTATTAGTAGATTGATGAACATTTTCAACGTGAGTACACTGAATTCCTATCCCATAAAAGAATTTTCTTAAAAAGTGCATCATTTATTTATAGGTAAGAAGATCTGTTATCTATTCTATAATTACTAAAAATAATGTAGCACATTATGGCAACATCGGGCATTCTGAACCTTCAAAATTCCTAACCTAACTTTACCGCAGTTTTGTCAGTTCATATACAGAGTGATATCTGTCAGATTGTCATGGCCAACCATCGTTTTTTTAAAGATGGAATAGATTATATGTGCAAAATATTACTTTTATCTATTCCTGAGTTAAAGCAAAAGTAGACATTTTATTTTTTTAAATATTTAATTAATTTTAAACAGTTATGTCTTTCATGTCATTCTAATTTTTTTTAAATATCAATGAACAATAAATTATAAATTATTACAATTAAGCCGCGAAATGGCGACTATGATCGAATGACATGAAGAAGAGCAATTGTACCTGTAATAGCAATGAAGCGGGAAATACAAATAACCACATTGGAAAAGTACCAATTGATTGAGTCAATTCCACCATGTAAAAAATTTGGCCAAAACAGTTGAAAAAGATAAACAATAAAAATAATTTCAAGATAATATATTGGGAAATAATTGTATCAGATGCAACTGATAGATCTATTTGAGGCACAAGATAACCGCAAAAAGTATGCTAGGTGTCGTTCAAGTAACTGGAAAAAAACAGTTATAAGCCTGAAATTTTGAAAAAGAAAAACATAATGAAAGAATTGCAAACTCGGAACAAATTGGATTGAAACGTAAGATTTATAAATACAATCGGAATAGATTAGACTAAACAAACCGATACGAAAAATACATTATGGTTGAGAAGCTAAAAGCTACGTACACTTAAGATAAAAATGGAATAATTAGACTAAGTTGTGTTAGATTAGAAAAAAAAACCGTGATAAGTGGAAATAATACTATAGAACAGATTAATAGAAATAACGTGTCTTTGACTGAGAGTTTCCACTCATTTAAAAAAGATAGGTTACGTGAAACACAGCTCAAACAACACGCATTAGAAACAAAAGAAGTGCGAAAACTATTGCATTAAAAACAAATGGGTGCGCAACTTCTAAAAATACGAATTATTACTGTAATCCCGATCAACCGATAATCCCACTTCCAAAATAGTGATAAGTGGCCGGACCAACACAGACACGGGTCAAGCATAATCACAAAAGTTGTGTTTTTCAAGTTTACAGACTACACATATTACATCATCGCGTGAAATCTTTAATGAGCATTTAAAGACCCACATCTGCCCAATCTCGTTAACCAAGGTTCGATTTTTACCACGCAGCGGTCCTCAAACCATGCAATTAGGACGCTCAAAACCACTGATACGAAGTGCTTTTAGCGTGGGCTTCGAACCACCTAAGCGTAATTGATGATTGTGAATTCAGCGTCTTCGCAGTTTCAATTTCTTGGCACCAGATTTTTACGCGATAAATAAAAAGTGCACATGTTTCAAAGACGGGAAATGTTAAAAATACACGTTTACAGGGACAGCTGGTGAGTCAGTTCCATTAAACTGAATTAACTGCCCGTATCAATGCATTTTATAGCTGGACGAAATTAAATTTCTGTAGGTCAAACTCGTTTTCATTAAATGCATCAGTTGTTTCGCAGCCACCGCGATTTTCTGCTAATTGCTGCGCTTTCCAGCCGGATGTTGTATTAGACGCGCGGTTATTAGTTATCAACAATGAAACAAAAGAAAGTGCGGGTGCTCAGGCGACTCGCATTTGTTTAATCACGATGGTCGTAGAAGCTGAGCACGAGCGCTTTTGTTTGCTTTCGTTTAACTACCGTCGTTAATTAGCTAACAGTAAGCGAGTACTGAAAACTAGGTACTACATAAAATTCGCATGACCTAGTTGTAGATTTCGATCGATTAATGGTGCAATCTGCCCGTTGAGCAGTTACCGGCCATTTTCATAAATAATCCGGAGGACTGGTGCACTCTAATTTGGCCTCCGAACGAATTGCAACGTTGCAGCTGTGCAATGTGACGTCATTTTGACATTTCCAATCGCCGCCTTTCATTTTCTAGGCCGATATTTTTATCTAAATGGATGTTTTTAGATTGGTGTTGATTAAAAGTTCAAAATTATCTGTCGAACTGTAAGTAAGTGGTACATATGGAGACGCTGACGTAGGAATTCCTGACGATCAAAATTAGCATTTTTAATAGAAAATTATACATTTAAAGACAATTAACTACATATCTTTAACTTAGACTATACAAAAAGAAAATAATTGGTCAGTCACTGTAGACAGACAAACATATGCTTCACTAGTAATGAGGTGCTACTGCTATAAAAATTATTACTTTGTATATCAACAAAGAATATCGACTAAGGTTACTATGAAAACAAAAGAATATCACTTATCGAAAACAAAGGCGTATGACATATTACATTTCATAATATGTACACATAATGAGTCATGTACGATTGTTTCACCTGTTCTTTATCTGCAAATGTTATTGAACTGGTTAAATGACAGATGGCAGAGTGTCTTTATTATTATTATTATTCAAGATTACCATTGTTGCCGATTTAACAAGACCACTACTACATTCTGACCAACAGAGTGCCACGATGTTCGAGTTCATTTTACTACGGACGGCAAACAAATTTAAAAATCGAACCTCAGACTAAACAGATTCAATAATTACTCTAACCGGCTTCAAATAATACCAAACCAACATTCAGGTTACATGGAGATATCGAAGGGCCGAGTAGCTACAGTGAAGACGTGTGCGGTTTTTTCTATAATTAGTGAACATTATTCAAATTACCTGGGGGCGCCAACGAGTCTTTCAGTACAACCGATAAGCTGATATGAACATGTCATGTTTATATTAATAACAGTTATTCGGTAACAGAAATTACTCTTCACACACTAGCATGAATAACTAACTCTATTGTGGCTACTAATTACAGTAGTTTATCAGCGTCCGTCGGCGTCCGTGATAGGTTCCACGAGATCGTAACTAATAAAAGTTACTCGAGCAATTTCATTAATGTAACAAATAGCAAAGTTCAATATTTAAATAGGAAATCAGGTCTTTGGGTAGTTTAAATTACGAACAATTACAAATTTACATTGATGCCACAGGTTAAACGTAGCAAGAGAATAATAATATACCACCACGTACGCAAAAATATAGTATATCGTAAATTCCCAACTCGGAGGTGATGCAACAGTAGAGAGAGCAACTTTAACAGTAGAGAAAGTAATGTTAGATTCGTTTACATTGCACAACACAAGTTCGTGTTTTAATACTCCCAGCAATAGACAAAAAGCAAACAACAACAATCGGAAATTACCAACCACCAAGAAAAATTCTCGAATATTCGATGGAGACTTAGCAAAGACCTTCGGCAAACAGCTGCGAATCTGCAGAGCGCGTTTTAAGTTACTCCGGCAATAAAGAAACAGCCGCTTCAAACTGACAATGGAACTCAACAATTATTCTAAAACTAAAACGCCAAACTAGTAGCACAAACTAGCGGCTCATACCTTTACAATTCCACGATCTGATTAAAATAACACACAGAAGAAGGAAAACGTGCACACACCTTCAGCTGGCGGTTCCAGAAATGATACGCAACGCCAGACGAATCAGCAATCAAATACGATAGCTAAATACGACCCAGTTGTTATCATTAAATTAAACAATACCATTCCGCGGCAGTGCGAGTGAGCTAGAACACATCTTACTGTTCTAAATTACTATTACAAGGACCCAAACTAGGTAAAAGCTTATTAATGAACTAAATGTGTGCGATCAAGCAAAACACATCGTTGCATGTGTGTGGAAACACCTGAAGAATTGACGACCTTGCACGACTAAAGGCCGGGATTCCGTGACATCGAAAAAGTAATACATCCGTTAGGACGGAGTTATTCAAAATAACATAAAAAGGATGGTAAAATTAACGTGTCATCGAAGCGAGGCGCATTTTGGCCGTAACAAGCGGTTAGCTATTTGTATATATAATTGTTGTAGTTACATTTGTAATTATACAAGCTATCACAGTGTCTAGTATGCTCAAAAATATCGCTTTATATGGATATATTACTTTAATTACTTGTAGAGGGCTATATAAATAACAGATTACTAGTTACTTTCGCAACTATTTAAACAACTATATTATACTACGCTGGAGATTTCTAATTAAGTAAGAAACACCCCATCTTTATCTTCCAACATTTTAACAAATTCAATGCGTTATTCAGATTTTAGCATAAACCGAAGGTTAAATGTTTTAAGCAAATACATTGTAGCACCCTCTGCTGGTTTTTAAACATAAATGATACTGAGTGGTCTGTGCAGGACGCAGTTAGCGGATGTACTTTACATTGTGTGAAGGGTCAGCCCAGTTCGGTTTCCTCTCTCTTTCTCTCTCTCTCTCTCTCTCTCTCTCTCTCTCTCTCTCTCTCTCTCTCGTGAGTGGCCCTTTATTTGGCCGCTATTTGTGCATTTCCTTTACGCTAAGTGGCCCGCGAAATGTAGCTGATTAAGTTAGTTTTAATTATTAGTGTAGGTGCGGACAAATGTGTGTAAACTCTGCGAACACTGCCCCAGTAATGCAATAAAATACGCTGCTGCTCAATCCTAACCCCCAACAACACGTGTAGAACTAACCTTACATCAGATATGTTACATGATCATATTTAGAACGGAGTCTTGCTGTTAAATGTGAATTTGAAAAAGCATTGCAGCTAGGTTAAATATATAGTCATGCGGATACGGCGTAAAAATAATAAATAATTTTTAGTCATTGGAAAACTGTAAGTTATGTGTCTAATGGCCGCACAGAAATATCGTGGAGGTCGCACTTGAGGATAACTGATCTAAGTGTACTCATGGTATTTTTTTCGTACATTAGGTAATGCTTAAATCTAAAATTATACGTAATTTCAAAGCGAAACAATAGATTCGTGAATCACGGCTATAACAATAGTAAGATGTATATATTCAGCGCTGCTTGGATTAATTGTACGAACAAGCAAACGAAAGGAAAATGGTGCTTTGAATTCGCTAATTTCTTTGAATCAGGTATGTGACCTATACACAAAACGCTTATTATCTTACCATGAATAATCGAATGTACTTGATTTACACTAACAAAGAGAACAGGACACGGTTTGTGCGACTGCTTATTGTGACTAATTGCGGAAGTTCAAAGATCGTGAAGGTATCATCACAAAACCTCCTTTCTGATTGTTATAATTTTAGTAACGATAAATTCAATTTTTAAATATTCTCTTGGTTACAGTTACTTCGTAAGTTTAAACCTGATTTTGTAGTTTTTCCTTGAAAGTTCTACCATAGTTATAAATTAATACTGCGTGGACGGTACAAATTTTGATCTATTCTGAACTAGTACTATTGACAATGCAATTTAAATTACTTCTAGTCTAGACGATTGATATGAAAGCTGATTTTGTTCTATTTCATATAGAGGGTGAGCCAAAAAAAAAGGAAACATTGACAGGATAGCCGGAAATAACTTCAAGAATAGTTTCTAACAAAAGTTTCGTATGTTTCGTAGTTAATAGCCACAATTCGGTACCCTCGATTGGTCTTATATTACACATTTTAGCTATAATATAATTATGTTTTAATGTAAACTATTAACAATCTTAAAAACACGTACAGTTAGTTACCTTATTATATATAATCGAATATGCAAAAGACAAATCCAAGTAATAGTTTAAAAGCCTTTATGGTAGAACGTCATAGATAATCCACATAAATAATTAGCTCAACAGGCCCTTAAGGCAAAAGGAGATAATCTACATAGAAGCTTTCTATTGGGTAGAAGGTAAACGTGTTTGCTTACTTCGCATACTCGAGTAATAATGGCGCAATCTATCATTTAAATTTTCAACGTCCTTCAATAGGCTTATAACTGCGCGGGAAGCACCCTAAATAAAAGCAAAACAGAGCCGAAATTATTCGCTGAAGGCGTACGCAATTCTGATTTTGTGACAACTTTTAAAGGCAACTCTAGAACGGTAAATATACTCAAATGCATAATAACTTCAATTTAAGTGGTTTCGGGGGTGATGCCTGGGGTTTCACTTCGACTCAGCTCGAAATTCGCTAATGCGGGTACGAAAGAGAGCCACTTTTATATAGTCGTAATGTCAATAGTCTGTACTCTGGCCTCATAGTTTTGTGATTTTGTCAAAATGAAAATCTTAATTAATGTCTCTTCACCTAGATGAGGCTTTATTGTTTTCAAGGTTGTTTTATGTGAGAACCTCCAAATTAAAATACTATAGCTACTATCAAAAAGGCAGACCTCCGCAGCCAATCCCTATCCGTGAATAACTTATACCTACTGCACGCATCGTGTTCGAACTACTTCCTGATTAAGCGGAAGTGAAATTAATTTTACTGTTTTCATTGTTAAAAATATACATTTCAAGCTAAAGAAGTTTAAATTTACATTAAAATTACTAAATATTTTCTACAAGTAATTAAAATATGCGAAACTTACCACATCGTCTTTCGTATCGCATTCGCAAAAGAGGTTCGTGAGAAGAGGAGGATGTGTTTCTGGTAGAATTCTGATGAATTCAATTCCAACACCTTGCTGAAAAATAATTAGAAAAAAAAATTAAATTATGTTCAATTTAGTGTGCTTTTTATACACAAAATTAATATAAACTTAGCTACAACAGACAATACGAAATTCCATACACACGTAAAAACCGATGTCATAATTTAGATGTTGGCAACTTGCCACATGTTGACTAATATTATGTAGTCGCAATGGCGACACGGTCAATAATAAATGCGACCAATTTTTATAGTCCATAAAGTTGTACTCGTAGGTTTCTGGTATTTCCATCAAAGTGTATGTTAGTTCTGCAAGAACAATTTGTTATTTGTTTTATATGCATTAACGCGAATTACGACTTACTATTTTCTGAATTTATTGGAAATAGAAACTCATTTAGAGTTTAAAGTTGCTAGTAATTTAAAACTGAGAAAATGCTATGCAACTTTCTGAACTGTTATAAAATACGTCATAAAGAAAGTTATAAATTGTTATAATGGAGCCATATCTTAAATATCCACTATGTAACTTTTTTTTAATATCTACGATTACTATTACAATGTATATGCTAATACATACTGTTCAAAAATAAGAAAGGCGTATATTCGGTATATAGAATAAAACAAACTTGTATTTGAGTTAGAGACAACTACATATCATTTTCATCACATCCAAAGCCAGCATTACTACCAATGAAGATTTTTAAAGTTTTTAATCATAAAGATCCTACCGCTAGCCCTTAATTTATTTTAATTTGCGGAAAGATGGCATACAATTTCCTGTATTAAGATGAATAAATAGTCGTACTACAATGGCACAGAAGGAAGTAAACCCGATCGGGGACGAAGTAAATCCGATCGGTGACGATGCAGCGTGACGCACGCACGCAAGCACTTCACTTGCTTTTACACGAGTAGGTATACCGATGGGCCCATAATTAAATATAACAGCAATGCAATAGAACGAACAAAACACCGAATATCACAATTCGTTAAAACCCCTCACCTCACAAATATTAGCAGTTGTTAAATATTTGTGTGGTGAGGGGTTTTAACGAATTGTGATATTTTCAAACTACATGATCCAGCAGTGTTTTATTTAATAAACAGAATGCTTGAGTTCTTGAGTAAGAAAGAAATAAACACACAGAAAGATATTTTAGTAGTCTTGGCGACTTTAATTATGATATAAGTAACATTTGTATGTATGGGTGTATGTAGTAACCTCTTTTTATCTTAATTTTTACCTTACTGTGTAGAGGCTGGCGCTTGTACGCTTTGGCATCTGGCGATGCAGTGCTCAACTTGGCCTCGTATTCCGAGTTACAAGTTGGACTGCGCCTTTTGTGCTTGCGTAGCAACCATTGTGTGAGATGTGTGTCTTGATGATGATTTGACCTTGTTACTCTATCTTTTAAGACTGTGGTTCTGAGTAGAACGTAGCTAATTTGGTGCCCGACTGTGAATGATCTCTAAAGACCCGACGACACCTATCGGCAAGGCTATGGAAAAATTCCGCCCACCAGAGGATTCGAATCGAGGACTTGCTTAATGCAAGCATAACACTTTACCAACCAATCGCGCTAGCCGTAAGTAGCATTTATAACGTCAAATTCGACAGAAATTTGAGCCTTTCACATTTTAAAAATGACGAAACTATTGATTTCTCTTGAAAGAAACTGAATAATTGCATTATTTACAAAGTAATTGATTAGAAGTCGAATTTTTAAGTAGTTTCCAACATTTATGACAAAACGTTTTAACAAAAATGCACAACCCGCTTACTAACTGAATTTTTGCATATATGTGTCTCTTTCTTTTCAATTAGTTTATTTGCTTATTCACTCCATCTTATGTTTGTTATATTTAATTATGGGTCCTTATACGAGTAAGGGAAAAGTCAAAATTATGCTTATAAAACGTATACATAGTATGATCAAAAATTAATCTCATCTAGTATGGCTGTGGAAGTGCAAACCAACGCCTTTAAAATTGGCTTACATACTTATATTTAATTCAAACTGTCAAATTTTATTCTTTTTATCCATCTTATTACAATATTATATTGATATAAATAAATGTTTACGTAAAATTAATGTAATTGTCCAACAAATAAGCCTGCGCCGGTCGAATAGACACTGCATCTTAAGTCTAACCTAAAAGTAAAATATATTTGACCCAGTTTTAAAGGCAGCAATTTGTTCTTTCATAGCCATACTAGATGTGATTAAGTTTTGATCATACTTTAGTTTCAGACATATTAAGATTTACATTCGGTATAAAAAATTATAAATTGATGCAACCAGTCTATCATGAAAAACAACAATTTAGATAGTTTTTCCACTTCCGGTAATACCGGAAGTATTGCAAATTTGTCCCGTTCAGCCATATAAATCGCAAATTTGCCAGAATTTGGTCTACATGAAGGTTAACATAATGTACTAGTATTGTGTCATAAACCAGAGATTTCTTATCAGTCATTACAAAAATTGTACCAATTTTTAAAGATATATGCCAAGTATAATATGCCAAGTATACCATACCTCTCAAATTTAAATAAAGAGTACTTTTCAATTAGTTAACTTAATATTGATACTGCTTTTGCTCTACATAATATAGTACAGGTTAAGTTAAAAAATAACAAAATTGAAACATTGTTCACATAGTAATCGATATTACTTTTAGTGAAAAAAGTTTCTTTCTTACCGGAATACCGTGACCATTCCTGGTGACCCGCTCTAACATCACGTTGCTGGACGCTGGTGCCGGCTCCTTGGCACGATGATAAGTAATTACAGTTTAATATAGTGTAATACGTATATAATCTTTCTTTTGGCCCAGAAAATATATATATATTTACATTCATATCCCTTTTTTCGGTATGATTGTTTGTATTTCATAAAATAAAACAAGCTGAGTCGGTGCAAGTCCCTTATCGATACTTCGACACACCGTTGACTCCGTTTTTGCTATGCCCTCTCTGGGACGTCTGCTATTTAAGACGCATTTATTCGTAATCTGTTGAAACGGTGATTTCAGTGTAGTATGGCCGTTATCACGTTATGTTACATACATGGCTGCGGTATATGTGCGACGACTTGAGCTAAAGATACATAGCGAAGCCAAACGGAGAACATTGGTTTAAAATCGAGTCGGCAAGTTGTCTATGCCGTTAGCGGAGAATACGAATGGGGCAGAATTTCATATTTAAAAGCAAGAAGGGATAGAAATTGGCAACCGCGTCTTTCGATAGTTTCAAATAAAAATCTTACCCGGACAGAGATTCGAACTTGCGACTTCAGGCACGATAGTGCATAAATGTTCACACTACTAAATCTGATAGCGTAGTTAGGTGAGAGCTTAATATCTTTGGTAACGCGAATATAAAAAAAATACATACAAAGAAAAAACGAGTAATCTCGCCCACAGCTTTTCACTTCTTAATACTCCACACAAAAAGCGCAAAAATCATCCTAATAGATTATGTCGTTCTCGAGTTGGCGTGTTTACAGCATTCGGAATTACATACATTACACAAAGCCCAAGAAGCAGGAAAATATAATTTATTTAATACACCAATACATTCAATATCTGGAAAACATCGCTTGAGAATTTTACGGGCCAATACAGCAGGTGCAGTAGTGGAAAATCAGAAATGCCAAACGTTGCTACTGCAGAAAGATGCCAGATTCTAGAATAACGAAGATCTATAATGGCAAATCCGAAGGAAGAGGAATAACTCGGAGGCCCTGGCAGAGTTGGCTGTAGAGGAAAGCACCAGATTAGAATGGCGGATCCTCCCTCACAAACAAGCCTAAGACTCTTCAAGAGTTGAAGCGTTAAGGCGCAGAAGAAAAGAAGAAGGCGTGCAATATACTAGACCAGGGGTCGGCAACCTTTTTCGGACGGCGGGCCATTTTCAAAATAAATTTTTTTATGCGGGCCGCACATTCAAATGTAATTTAAATAGTGCTTTTATATCATATACGAGTATAAATATTATTAAAAATAAATATAAAAAAAAATATTTTTTATTGACATGCTATAATAACAATAATGTTAGAGAACAAAAATTTTACAATTCTTAAAAGGAAAAAAAAAGAAAATACAATTCCAATTAAATATGTATAAATATGTAAATATAAAATATATAAATATAAAAAATATAAAATATTGTAGTGAAACGTCATACGGCTGTCAACATGAACGCACATATGAACATACAGTAGCAAACTGGCGAAATGAAAGAATTAGTGATGGGCCTATCAGGAATGAATAATCGGAAAGTTTCCGATTGTTCAAAAAATCGGAAGGTTCCTATTATTTCGGAACTTTTCGGAATTCGATTATTTTACTGTTCGGTGCACAAAATTCGGAACTTTCGGAATTCGATTATTTTACTATTCGGTACACAAAATGAGAAAACGAAATGCCAATTTGAACTGAACAGAATACGGAATGTTGTATTGACTCACTTGACTGCTATATGCTGGTTGGCGAATGTCGACGGGTCGCGCCGTGTGCGCACGTGTATGATACGTGAATGGCACTAATGGCAGTGGTATTTCGTAGATTAATTATTAGATAGTACACCTACAGACTTCAAATTCAAGTATTGTTTTATACTATCTATTATGTACTTTATGTGCTATTAAACTTTAAAATATCACTACCATATTCCGAAAGTCTATTAACGTAACTACTGTAATAATTTGAAAACATATTTTATTTCCTCATATCCCACTGTGCGACTCAAACTCATAAATTGTTTTTTAGGATACTGCATTGCTAACTAGCGTCTACATTAGTAGTTCTATTACTACTGGTCTAGGCCGGTAAATTTTATCTACCGGACTCGTTTGTAACAATGTAAACGCTAATTACCAATGCAGTATCCTAAAAAATCTTATACGATACACGACCGGTAGAATTCTTATGGCCTTGCCAAACATACAGGTCTCGCCCTACGGTTCGACCTGTAAAGTATTGGCGCGGGCCATAAAAATGTTGCTACCGGTCTAATAACGTAAATAGCTATTACTAACCGTCCTACAAACCCAAACAATAGATGCCAAGGCAGATAAGGGCTTACGGCGCGACGGTGAGTGCTCTCATCGTAAATTTGCACGCACTTCATCTTCCTTCCGCTTGTTGTTATTTCTCTCGTTTTCCCTTGCTTGCATTTACGGAATGTAAAATAATCGGATGATATTCCGATTTTATAAACATTCCGAAATGGAACATTCCGATTATTGAAATCATCCGATTATGCCCATCACTCGAAAGAATGCTACACTTGCTAAGCGAGACGTCGTATGCGCTGGGGAGTGGGGATTAAACTTGCGCAGTAAAATAGGTTTCCCACTATGCTTCTGTTTGTCGCGCATTTTTGTCACCGGCCACATTTCGGCACGCTTACGCTCTAAGTTTGTTGATTTTTCCTAAAGTTATATTGGTGCTTTGGCGGGCCGCGCAAAAAGTTGCAAAGGGCCGCATGCGGCCCGCGGGCCGCAGGTTGCCGACCCCTGTACTAGACACTAGAATAAAATGCTCGTTTCACAAGAACTTCGTATATTGACTTAAATACTCTCTGGTACAAAGCGGCGGAGAATTGTAGCATTCAACTTTTAGAGATTATGTTTTCTCCTATATCTTTATGAATGTTTGTATGTTGCTGAGCCGTCCCAATATTTCAATGGTAAACACTTACACCCGTATGCATAGTCGTTCGCCAGCGGCTCGCCGGCGACTCGCCGGAGTTTCGTTATGAATAGTATGTTGGCGGCACTGTACGTCGATGTCAAATTCGAGGTTAGCAGGTTAGATTTTGTGTCAGTTTCTGTCAAAACTAACGGAAAACCTAACATGCTAATCTCGAATTTGACATAGACGTACAGTACCACCAACATACTATTCATAATGAAACTCCGGCGAATCGCCGGCGAGCCGTTGGCAAATGACTGCATACGGGTGATAGTGTATGCGGAAAGCTCCATGGGTAGTTGGATTTTTTTTCCATATTCAAGTTCGTATGTTTTTGATACATGAAATATGGTTTCCATAAAAAGGTGGTGGCATCATAACGTAAATGTATGAGGTCACAGAAAAACTATTCCAGTATTCCATGAGCAACTGTTTTCTCCGACATCTACGATTGTACTGTTAACCTACCTTTCTTATTGTATCCACCCTGTACGTTACAGTGAACTTACACTCAAACCAATTAGTATTATTATCTATACCAATATTTACACTCATTATGTAAAGATATCCACACTATTGTTTGCGGATGACCAGGTTCTTATAGCGACCGACGAATACGACGCATCGTGTATGACAAGAAAACTACAGGAAGAATATAGTAAGTGGGGCCTTACCATAAACTTAAACAAGACGGAGTACCTAGTAGCCGGTGAAGAAGGACATGATCTACTTCTAGAAAACGGACTCATAAAAAATTGCCCTATGTTCAAGTATTTAGGGATTACGTTCTCAAAGTTTCCTAATAGTAATGAGGATATTAAAAACAAAATCAATCAGGGTAAAAGAGCGATTAAGCAACTTCATTCGGTCTTATGGAATAACACTATTCACAAACAGACAAAAACCAGAATCTACAAGACAGTTGTAGAAAGTATTACTACCTACGGATCTGAAGTATGGGAGCTTAGTAAAAGAAATAAAGAAAAACTGTCTGCTGTAGAAATGGATTTTTGGAGAAGAAGCTGTAGATTGTCTAGGTTGGAGAGAATACGGAATGACGAAATAAAACGTAGAATGAACGTTGAAGGCAGCATAGTAAACACGATCGAAACAAAAAAGTTAATGTGGTATGGTCACATGTGCCGTATGGATGACACACGGTGGCCTAAAAGACTATGGGAATGAGTGCCTCCAGAAAGACGAAAACGAGGAAGACCTCCAAGAACTTGGAAGGAAGATGTAATAGACGCCATGGAAGGTCGTGGACTAAACGAAGGAGACTGGCGCGATAGAAAACTTTGGCAATTGGGAAGCAGGAAACGGCTATAAGGCTGTAAAAAACCTGCATTATATATATATATATATATATATATATATATATATATATATATATATATATGCAAAACGTCAAACTCGCCTCCGAAAGCATACGTCGAAACGAAGAACTGGCCTCATTTTTGGAGGCCAGTACGAAAAATCGGAGGCGACTAGGTATCCCCATGTATAAGTGTTCCATTCAACAGATGGTGCAACAAGCATCGATTTAACAGATTTTTTGGTGGAGGTGAGTTTGACAGTACACATATTCAGTTATACACTTCAGTTGGTAGAGGTTATTCTAGATGGCGCGACCATGTAATACACATATACACCTAACAAGGTGCGCCAGTAGTACTCGCCTCTATCTATGAAATATACTGTTACGCCTCAGAGACTTGGCAAACGCGCACGGGGGCTTATCGCTAGTAATGGATTTAAGTAAATACAATACAACCGCCTGCCACTGGACATTTAATACAGGATCCGTCAACGATGCGGGGTGGGAAATATCTCTAAAACTAGGAGATTTACATTAAAATAGCTTATATAAAAGTTGAAGGTACGAAAGTGTTGCATATTACTAAAATATTTCTGATTATACAGGGTGGCTCAAAAAGTGTGGCGAACCAAAGTTATTACTCTATATTTAGGAAGCTTAAAAGCTTTGCATTGAAATATCAATAGTTTTAATATAAATTTGTATGGGTCTAACATGAATTGTTTTGGAGATGTTACCGATTTTATGCATAAAATGCTAAACTTCAGGCAGCTGCTGTAGATACTGAAATAAAAAATAAAACATTACGTTTTTTGTGAATTGCCTTTCGAGTGTAAAATGGTGATTCTCGGCATTCATACTATACAAGGTGTCTGCAAATTTACTGATTTCAAAGGTTTTTAAAGGAAACGCACTACACATTTTAGTATTTTTGAAATGCCCCTTTAAAGAGATTTATTTTGATATCTTACTGGATAACTCTGAATTCAACTGTTTTCCAACTATGCGAGTGTGAGTATAAGAAAACAGTGTAAGGCCCCTAAAATGCTTTATTTAAAGGAATCACAAACTAGGTTTAGAAAATAAAATCCAGCCATTGCTGACACAAAAACCGAAGAAATGCTGGAATAAATTAAATCTGAAAACTAGTTGAATTTAGGGGTGCTAAATAAGCTATTAGGCGAAAGTTGATTGAAAGAGTTTTTAAGAAATACAGAGATACATAGCGTGCTTCATTTACTAAGGCAAAATCGTTAAATTTGCAAATTACGAGCACTTTGTATAGTTTTAATACCCATGGAAGAAGGTATTGGGTATACAGTGACCCCCAAAAGGTCGGCATCATATGAGAAAAAAATTATTTTAGATTTTTCAAAAAAACTTTACAAGTCAATAATTTGTGCTTGTCTAAAAACCTATTTAGCCCCTATCATATATACCGAGTGACGTTTACTTATTTAGAAAATTCCGTTTTTCGAAATTGTCAAAATCTAAAAAATGCTATTTTTCGGAAATTAAGTAATATTGCAATGAGATTGTTTTATAGTGTGTTAGTTTTGATTAACTGAACAATCTCAAGTCCAGAAAACACATATTTTTCTTTAACTATAGCTTCAGCTTTTTCAAATTTTTAAATATTTTTCAGTTTCGCATACCATGACTTAATATTGAAATTAAATTTTTTTATGTAACGACTTTCAAGATTTATAATTGTAAAAAATAATATAAAATGTTAATTGCTCGTTTAGATTTTGTATTATTTACCGAAAACTGATATGTTCGCATAATTTTTACGTTTTTGATCCAATGTGCTTTTTAGGAGAAATATTTTTGAATGATTATTAGTATCTATTTAAATGGTTTCTAAAAACTCGAACCTTGTTAGCGAATTACTGTTATAAAAATCTAAAAATCCTGTAAACGGTCTTTTACAGTTGTCTGAATGAGAAGCATTTTTAGAACATGTAAAGTGTATAAAGAAAAATCTTCTCATTTAGACAACTGTAAAGGAATATATACAGGATTCATTAAAAGGGTTAGATTAGAGTTTTTATCGAAGAAGCCATTTAAATAGATATTAATTATCATTTAAAAATACTTCTCCTAAAAAGCGCATTGCATCAAAAACTTAAAAATTATGCGAACATATCACTTTTTGGTAAATAATAAAAAATCTAAAGGAGTAATTAACATTTTATATTATTTTTTACAAATATAGCCTAAATCGTTAGTCTTCACGTAAAAAATGTCAATTTTAAAATTAAGTTTTGGTATGTCTTCTTCTTCTTCCTCTTAATATAGGCTGAGAGCCTGTTACTTTCACACACTTGAGTGCGGTTTTATAAGCCATATTAATCCGCGGCCGGGGTAGCTGGCTAGCCTAACCCCTTGAATTAAGGAAGAATGCCCTCGCAGGGGTCACGACCATCAAAGGTGTTCGTATGATGGCCGGAGAGCGTACTATGTTGTCAATGCCCGGGTGTGGGGCTTGAACCCACTACACTGCTGACGCCACGCAAGCACCAGCCGGCCACAAGCTGTTGGTATGTGAAATTTTGAAAAATATTTAAAAAATTGAAAAATTTAAGTTTAGCTAAAGTTAAAGAAAAATGTGTTTTCTGGACTTGAGATTGTTCAGTTAGCTAGAACAAACACTCTAAAGAAATCTCATTGAAAACTTAACTAATTTCCGAAAAATAGCACTTTTTAGATTTTGACAATTTCGAAATACGCCATTTTCTAAATAAGTTAAAATCACTCGGTATGTATGATAGGGGCTAAATAGGTTTTTGGACAAGCACAAATTATTGTCGTAAAACGTTCTTTTCAAAAATAAAAAATAACAAACTTTCCCATATGATGCCGACTTTTTGACGGCCACTGTATAATTTTGATGTGTTCGTTTGTTTTTTTCAAAATCTGATTTCATTTGGTAATACTCGTAGAATCAATTTATTCAGAATTTTTCGTTTTTTCGTGTTCATTATTTCTTTTTTCTTGTATCTACATTACGGGATTTGTATTGTCTAAATCTGGTTCTTTGTTCTGTTCGGTGGTTTTTGTTATCCCTTGAATTAAAGCATCTTAATTTTTAGTTTTTACTTGCCTCGTCTAAAAGACGAAGAACGTATTGTAATCGATAAGAAATTACCCTCTGAGATTTCTTCAGATCTTCACTTCCAGGGTCCCTAGATATCAAAGAAACGCTTTTTTCAATTCCGTCTTTGCCGGTATAACTCTAAAACTATTTTTTGGAGGAAGACAATACTTTGCATGCATATTATATGTCTACCTGGCATGAAACCGAGAAAATTTCGGAGAAATATATACAGGGTGAGCAAATAAGAAAAATTAAATTCTTTCTATTTTTGCTTTAACTCAAGACTTATTACTTAAATTAAAGTAATACTTTGCACATATCTCAGGTTTTTGCACTTGAAGAAAAAAGGCATATTTAGACACAACATATAGGTACAGAGTGGGCACTAAAAAAATTGTTGCTTATTTTGCTTTAACTTAGACTCAGATAAAATCAGTAATTTTCACATAGCTCAGGCTTTACACTTGACGAAAATTGAACCCAAGAGATACAAGATAAATGTTGTAAGAGTAAAAAGGGACAACAAAAAGTGTGTTCTGTTTAATACAGCCATGCACTGCACAGATCCGAGAGATCCTTCACGGATCAGTGAAAGAAACGCGTGGAACTGAAATCGCATTTGCAGGTGATGTAGTTCGAATCCCATCACCGGTAATGTTATTTGCAAGTTGATGTAATTCGCATTAGCAAATGATTCCTTTTATTGTTTCAGTATTATTAGAAACGTGAAGAAACTTTTACCCCATATTTTGATAACGTTCTCTTTAATTGTTTCCTGTTACTTCCAACAGCCGCCTAAAGTTAAGCATTTTTTTTTTAAATAAAATCGTTAATATCTCCAGAACCGTTGGCGGTAGATCCATACAAATTTACATTAAAATTATAATCATTTCAATGGAAAACTCCTTGTAAGCTACCTAAATATCGAGCCTTCTATTTAAAAAAAGTAAGTTTAGGTCACCACTCTTTTTGACCTACCATTTAAAATCATGTGATGTGCACCGCCTTCGTACCTCGTAGGATTTTTATATATTTGACTCAGATGCCCAATTTGTTTAAATGCCGAAATGAATTTGGTCAATACTGTAACTGAGCAAATTAATTCTGCAATGGGACGACTTTAGGTCTGAGTATTCCATTTTGGCAATTCAGCATCTGACAGTACCTATATATATGAACTTTATGTCACTCTCGTAGTTTTAGAAATATCTTTGTTGCCGGCCCCTGTATAGTAGCCCATGCTTCGATTACCAAAATTCAGTGTTGTTAATTCTGTGAGCGTACGCCGTTACTGTTAATTTTTCAGTCTTCGTATTATGCAGCTTGTTCTGGTATCCATATTTTTCACTAAAAGGTAATCAACACCATTGATCGCATGCCGTGCCCAGACGAAGTTGGCTAATATAATAGATTTTCGAAATATGACAATTCAGTTTTAAAAAATGATTGTGGCAGTTTTGTTGGTTGTTTTTTCTAAGAATTGTAACTCATTAATTCTTAACTCAAATATTATAATGCAAGATTTCAGTAACTACAGGGCAACTGATTTTATTAAGCTATTTGTAGTAATATAGCTATGTTAGGTACCCACAAGAATTTATTAACACACACAGAATGCCATCCGCGCGATGTTTAGATACGTTATCACGTTCGCCGTGCCAAAATCCGAAAACAAAACGACGCGCTACTTTTATTCCCTCGGCAAAAGGTGCAACAGAACGGCAACGTTGCTGGAGGTGAGTATGTCGATTGTGTAACACGGCGATATACAATGGGAGGCCACATTGTAGCAGTGTAGTTGGAGCTGTGTTGCTATTTTGTGTGCACCATTTTTTTGTATATCTCAAATATCAAAATTCCTTACCCCTCTCTTGATGCTTCTATTACAAAAACCTTATTTAAGAGATTGACGAGGAATACACATGGAAAAACATGTTCCTTGACATGGAGGCGTGGGTGTCTGTCATATGTTCGGAGGCAAGTAAGATAGCCGTGCATATATATATATATATATATATATATATATATATATATATATGTAAAGATGGCGTGATGACATCACTAAAGTAGCGCCAGTAGCGGTGATAAATTGGACAACTAGAGAAACCGATAGAACAGAATTGAAAACTTTAAGAGAAGGGTTACATCCAGTATTGCATAGAGTAAGGCTGACGACGACGACGCTGATGATGGTGTAAAACTAATGTATATTTTAGGTTATATACTTCATCGTTATTACACTTGCATTTTGTACACGATTTCTCAGAAACTGATTGGTTTGAAAGTACTAAAATGGCAAAAATTGGATACCAAGTCCTTTCTGACAGTAACATTAGTTAAGTAAGGTCGACGTCTAAACCGTGGTGTAATTTACTCCATATAAACTTGATAATACTTGAGTTTCCATTGAACGTGGTAATGCTGCCAGTCCCACAATGAATGCTTAATACATGAGACACTAAATTCGGTAAACAATAAATTAATCGGTTGTTTGTGTGGGAACTCCCCAAAGGAGGCAAGCTATTAATTTTTCAGCTGTTAATTTTACGTGGGTGTCGAGATAAAGTGAAATACCGGACAGAGTTGTTCACCGAATGTAGCAGCTTCATCGCTGTAGGGCATTCTTGGCGATCCAAAAGTATACTTTCGTAATAATGGCAGTTGTAATGAAGTATAAGCCTTCTTTTCAGTCTCTTTGCGGTTAGCATCAATTACTACCAGCAGAATTGATATAATTTTTCTTTTAAAAGTTATGTTTCTGTATGTTTTTACATAATTTGTTGTTTACTTCGGCACCCTTTTATTTTGTATTTAAAAATATTGCAGTCTCTCATTTATTAGTATTTTCAACCTTTGAATAAATCAACCTCTCAGGATTCCCTACTCATAGAAAGCTGGTCCTTGGGTGGCGGATGGGGCAAGTGCTGGAGATACGATTGCTGTGAATATCTATACATATATAAAGGAAAGTCATAACCCTGACTAATCAACGCAGAGCCGAAACCACTGGTACTAGAAACTTGAAATTTGGGTGAAAGGTTCAATTTGTTACGTAAGGTAGTGCTAAGAAGGGATTTTTTGAAATTCGACCCCTAAGGGAGTGAAAAGGGGTAAAATGTGTTTTCACGAATTCCTCAATATCTCTTACACCCAATAAGATATTGATTTGGTGTTTACTTGCAAAGATTACCAATGCAAATACCTAGAAACGTATTTCAGGATATTGCCTTAATCAACCCCTAAAGGTGCAAATCTGGATTGGTGGTGAATTAAAGAACCCTTCGTATCTCCTATGTTTATTGAGTTAGAACATTCTTTTTTGGCACATAGATGAATTTTTAAAATATTTAGAAAGTGGTTTAAGCGAATTTAAAAATTTTAACCCTAAAGGGGTAAAAAGAGGAAAAACTGAAAAGGGGTAGGGGGGTTAAAATTATTAATTTTTTTTGCTGTGAGTTCCATTTCACAATAAAATGGGTTAAAGGGATTTGTTTAAATTCCGCACCTACGGGGGTGAAAAAGGGTAGAATGTGTTTTCACGAGTTCCTCAATATCTCTTAGATCCGACGAGATAGCGACTTGGTGTTTACTTGCGAATATTATCAATGCAAATACCTAGGACCGTATTTCAGAATTTTGCTTTAATCAACCCCTAAAGGTGCAAATCCGGATTGGGGGTGAATTAAAAAAACCCTTCGTATCTCCTATGTTTATTGAGTTAGAACATTCTTTTTTGGCATATAGATGTATTTTAAAAATATTTAGAAAGGGGTTTAAGGGAATTTAAAAATTTTAACCCTAAAGGAGGAAAAACTGAAAAGGGGTAGGAGGGTAAAATTAATATAATTAAATGGGTTGAAAGGATATTTTTTAAATTCCACTCTTACGGGTGGAAAGGGGAAAATGTGTTTTCACGAGTTCCTCAATATCTCTTAGACCCGATCAGATAGCGACTTGGTCTTTACTTGCAGAGATTATCAATGCAAATACCTAGAAACGTATTTTAGAATTTTCCCCTAATCAACCCCTAAAGGTGCAAATCTGGATTGGGAGTGAATTAAAGAACCCTTCATATCTCGTATGTTTATTGAGTTAGGACATTCTTTTTGGCATATACGAATTTCTCAATATTTCATAAGGCCCTATAATGTAACAATTTGGTTTTACTTAGAAAGGTTACCTGTACAAGTTCCTAAAATCGCAATTCAGGATTGTGCACAGATCAACTCCTAAAGATGAGAATTTGGTTTCAGGGGTAAATTATAGACCCTTCCGTATTTCCAGTGGTTCCTGATGATCATGGTTTTTGAGCATATGTGTGTTTTTTAAATCTTTAAAAAGTGGTTTCAAGTTTTTATTCTAAATTTCATTGCGAAAGGAGTAAAAATGGGGTAAAAGTAAAAAGAAGTTAAAAAAGAGGTTAAAGTTATTGATTTTTTTTCGTGTGTCCAGTTTAGAATAAAATAGAAGGATTTCCGAAATTCCACCTCTAAGTGGTGGAAACTGGTATGTTGCTACAATTTATGAATACAACATTTAATAAGTACATTTATTATTTTTATTCTCATTTTTATACTAAACCTATAGTTTTATCAATCTATATAAGGAGAACGACAATTACATACACATTTACAGGGGATACGTGAAGCATAAAAGGGTTATGCAGAACTTTTTTTGGAAGAATATTGTTCCTTTTTTACCTACAATATTGTTTTGCAGAGTTGTTAGTTTAGCGTATTGAGTGAGAGAGGAGGGAAGCATTCTAGAATTCGTTTAGGATTTAGAAGAAAAAACATTTGTAGTCCGTGCGAAGAACGGGTATCTTGCTAGTTCATAATAAACGGTCGTGGGCCAATGGTCAGTTGTTTCGAGGTAACGGGGCTCTTATAGCTGGGCTAATCACCCGTATGAGGAAACACGATTCATGGAACCTTTAAAAGCCTCGGAAATGGAGGGGTGATAAGAAATGGAGGCGGCAAGAAACTAGGGTAAAATTAGGAAAGTAGAATAGCAGAGGACTGAGTGGAATGGAAGTAGACATAGTGGAGGAAACGCTGAAATATAAACTAGAAAAGCTGCTGTACCTGGCATTCATAGAAGTAGGACCAGAAGCAAGGAATAGTGAGAAGATAGCCTGGAGAGTGAAAGGGCGAAAGATCTGAGTGAAGTAATGCAAATGGCCGGACACCGCAACCTATTCCCGAAATGAAGAGAGCTGCCGGTGCCCTAAGCGTTAGGCCCTAGGGCCTAAGGGCATAAGAGGAAGGAAAAGAAGAAGATTAAGAAGAACCAGAAATCAACAGCTTAAATATACTACGTTCTAAACATTTCTATGGAAATGAACTAGAGGTGGGGCGATTCATGAACGAATCGTTCTTTTGAACGACTCCGACCAAAGAATCGTATGAATCGGTTCTTTGCTGTCTCGATTCGTCGTTCAATTGATTCGAAGTTACGTTTTGTACGACGCTGCGCAGCGTGATTTAAATCTGAATAAAGAATCGTGAATCTTATGAATCGGTTCCTTCTTGTCTCGGTTCGTCGTTTGTGTTTCAGATTTTGATGCAATGGGCGATTCAAAAATTGAAACGCGAACGGGACGAACTAACCGAAACTGAACCTTAAACTTGGTTGGTTGATTTGCTTTTTGAATTGAATTAGATTATTTAACTATACGAATAAGCTCATTCCACAAGAACAAATTGATAACTAATTATTTTAGGCATAATTTTTATTAGAAAAAAATGTTACATTAATTCATTTCCATTGTTTTATATTATTCGCATACAAAAAAAAATAATAAGCCGCCTAGTGCCACTGTTTCATAAGTAATACCTGCAACTGCAATGCGATTAAACTGATAACTGACCAAACGGCAAGCGCAATTCAGCAAGCACAGCAAAGATAGTATAGAAGGTTCATGATTCATAATGTCTGGTTTCAAGAACACAAATGCGCTCGTTGCAAAATCTAAAATTCAGCGGGACCCAACCGAACGAAACTGAATCGTTCAAATGAACGAATCGAATGAATCGGTTCATGTTGATTGATTGAATCGTAAGAATCGACTCCCAAAAATGAATCGGATTGCCCACCTCTAAAATGAACCGACAGTTATTTTGAGGGGCCGGGGGTAGCTCTTCAAATCTCGGGACAAACGACCAGTCGGTGCCGGTTCATGTGGGAATTTTAGTGTGAAATTTGATACCACAAAGGGTGGCAGTCCACTGCGAGAGCGCATATGTGATTTTTGAAGGTTACTTGTGGTAATTACGTGGATTAATCAAAGGACGAAATCATAAGGTCTGTAATAGATATTATTGCTTGAGTAGCTTATCAATGGACGTTGTATGCAGTTCGATGGTGCAGCTCAGTTGGACACTGTTTGCTGTTTGGGCCGGCAACCATAGATGCAAATAATACTAACATGAGTTGTCGCTAATTAGTCTAGTCAGCATTCGGTTACTAGGCACTAAATACGGTAAGTATCAGCATTACAGATATTACAGGCAGATCATCTGCGGTTCACCTGAAGATTATCCTTGATCGAGATACTCTACTAGATGCTACGAAGGAGCGCCTCGGAGGCCACAAAACCCTCTGTAAGTACTACTTAACGTCGTAATGTTTGTTTACCCTTGTTTGCATGCATGAAAATTAGCACAGTGTGAGAATTCAAAACTATACCACGAATGCCAATACTCAAAAATGTCAAATACGCGCTTTCACGCAACGTCAGAATTTAGAACTTTAATATCAGTAAACCTGGGCATCTTCAATTTTTTTCGATGTCTCTGTATATTAATTATGTCAGTTATAATAAAATCGATTAAATAATTGCTCTTAATTATATGTATATTGTATATTGATAAATATATAGATATGTCAAACCCGTAAAACTACTTTATTTACAACCTATAGTACAAAAAGGATCTTAATGAAGCACACCACAAACATGAAATTATGTAATTAGCAGCACAAAATTGATTTATAACCACAACTAACAATTTTGGCATTAATTTGCGGTAGTCGTTCTTTATTCGTGAGAAAATCAATTCTTCATAAAACATCACACAAACTTAACAGAAAAAAATGGAGCAACGTCAGTTTAAGTTCAATCATGTTATTAAACTACCCTCTAATCAAGATAATGGAGGGTTTAATACCGTGTGTCGTATAAAATGATTACAAATAAATTTCTTTGCGCAACAGCAATTTACTTATTTGAAATTGCATCTGAAGGTTATGTTTTGTCTATAATAAGTACACATCATATCAGCTTTTTACGTGCGGCTTTTATGAACATAAAAAGCGTGCGTGCTCGTTGTGTTTATTTTACCAAATTAAACATTAACGGTGCTAACAATCTGGTCAGTCTCCTCGCACGTTTGTTGAAAAGTGTAATATTTACAAGTGTGCCCTGAGTAAGTGTTTGTGTGCAGCCAAAATTCGCATAATACCGGTATAATGGGTTTATAGTCCATGGACGCGCCGGCGTTAATGGATGTATTTGCCCGGATGTTTATATGCATAATGAGCGTGCTGTACCAGGCAGGCAACACTGGGATTGATATTTTATGTATATACAGGGCGGTTCACTTTTCAGTGTAGCAATCGCAAAATATGTATCTGTTCAGTAGTGTTTTAATGACAGGGACAAACCTTTTGAATGTGACAAGATTTAATTTTCTTACGCATAACATTTAAGCGAGTGCAAATACAAACATTTAAATTGGTTTGGATTTAGTTATCGATCAGGTTATTGCATTTTTAATTAACACGTCAGGTGATGTAGTTGTAGAACGTTGCCATTGAGAATAAAAAATAAATATAAACACTGTTATCAACGGTATTTATTACTAGACACCCAACAGCTTTATAATAACATTAATTATAACTAATAAGACATTGCAATCTATAATACTATTTAAAACAAATTAAAAACAACGTAATGCGTTTGAAGTTGATCGGTTACCCTCAGTTATTTAGAAATAAGAAATAGGTTGTGTATAACTACACTTTAATAAATTTTAATGTCACCTCCACATATACAAATCAAAGCACAACTACGTACAAAAATAAATATCAGGCACGATTAATAATTTGATGCACGACCAGGATAAGAATTCCGAGCTTAGAATGCTTCGTACTGCATATTTGTCGTGTATGCAGCTTTCTTGTCCCCGATCATGTTTAGATGTAATGGGGGTTTCTTGTTTATTATGATAAATTAAATTTTCTCTGTGCGATTGCGTCAGTCGAGAATTTATTGCCCCCCTGGCTCGACTATTGGCTGGGTTGGAATCCCTTGCAATCGAAAGTGCTGCCATTGAGCCTACAAAAGTTTTGCGCCAACGAAGGGATTTATGGCCCTCCGCCTCGTCAACCCATGCGTTCTGATCTTGCTTCATTATTCTAATTGCACCAACGGAGTATTTTTATTCTCAAGATTTTTATTGGTTTTAAGTGGCGTTTCTATTTTTTATATTTCAAGTTCTGGCTTGACAAGAAGTGACAACCGCAATCATTTTTTTTTGCGTAGTGATGGGCGACATTCATACATGTTCATGCACCAGTGTCGTTTCCAAAAAACTGGTAGCACTATTTTAAAAAAAATAAGGAAAGATATGCATGAATACAGTACAAGGACAACTAACAAGTTTTTCTTACCCTCGTCAAATACGCGAAGCGCTACTGTTTATGTTCAAAACCGATGGGACACGCTACATAGTTTTATTTTATCTAATGTCCATATTTCAAAACTACAATCTTCGACTTTATGGTAAAGGAAAAATACGAATCAGTATATTTTGGACAATGTTGATGACGACGACTACAAAAAAAAATCACTATCACTTAAACCAAAAGTCATACTATATAAAAAGTAAAATAAAAATAAATAAATAAATAAATAGGTCGGTATCCTTTAAGAGCATGAAAAAATATATACAAAATAGTTGATACTAGAAATATATTGCAAAACAATAGAAACAGAAATGTCTATTACTGTTTAGTCTTTATAATCATTTTAATCATATATTATAGGTTGCATTTTCGGCAATATGACCTTGCTTTTCACTATCGCTTTTGTCCAGCTATTCATGTTAATTGCGACAAGATAAATTTGATCGTAAAAGCAAACGAAGGCAATACATTTTTCACTAAAGCAGCATCAGGTCACGGATCGATTACTCGAGATTCCGGTCGGCGCTTTGCCCAATTACCGAATACTTATTTAAAGAAATGACATTTCGTAGCATCAATTTTCTCAAATATGGCCTATTGAGCGAAAGGTCGCTCTGCGAGAGGTTCGAAGGGGGTCACGGCGCTCCAGAAATAATGCGTGACATAATCTAAAAGCGATACACTGTCTGTCTGGTCATTGGGATTCGCCATCGCCTAAATAAACAGGCGATAATAGTGCACGTAATGAAATGCGATGAAAAAATCATTTTTATGCCTCTTTTGTTTGTGATTGTAGGTAAATATTATACCATAAGGATCAGTTTCGTTCACATTAACGCTCACCCTTTTTGCAATCTATTTGAAACGTCCTGTATATTACATTGTGGGTTACTTGAAATCAACAAAATTATACATTCTATAGCTTGAAACTGTAATATCGTCCATATATCGTTCTATAAATAAATGTGCCACAATTTAAAACTTGCAATACTCCAACAATACTGTTTAAAAGCAATTCGTATATACGGGGTGGCCCATAGAATACAATTCGTCGATAAGGGCTTAATTATTATTGAAGATGTAGAAAAAGTCCAACATATAAGCTGTAAAGAACGACGACATGCGTTGTTTAAAATTATTTGAGAAAATACAAGGTGCTCATATACACATTGATATACCAAAATGTTCCTTTTATATAAGGAGCCTTAAATATTCATACATTTTTTGTTGTCTTTCTGGAAGCTGATGTAAATACATGGGACTTGAGTTGATCTAAACATGGTACTTCAAAGGTAGTACCTCAAATTAGATTAATACTTAAATTATATGCAGAAATATAGCCCTCCTTGCTATGTACCGAAAATAACATTTTGCAAGTAGCACTACAACACGTTTTCTTAGACCTTTGCCTATTTAATCCCATTTCTTTACTTTCTGTAAATATGTTCAATAAGTCTGAAAAAGGGAAACGTTGGGAAACGTTATCATTTGTCTTTTCTTTCCTGCCGGAAATATCTCCCAATTTTCTCATGTCACAAGAATAACAAATTGCTATATCAAGCTCTTATCTAAGGTCAACTAAGAAATATATACATCAAACCTGGCATAACAAAAATAAGGTTAAGTAAGGGTACGCTTCTCGTCTCACTTTATTTTTTGGGCACCATAATAAATTTAGTTTCTGCAACTATGGAAGTGTTGGTGGATATCCACCCATGTTATCTTGTCTCAGCCCATTAATGCTTTTGTACATTACACATCTGCCGAGCAAGCGTTACATGTTTCTTCATTTATCACTTTTACATTTTTCCTCAACGAATATCAATCTAGGCGAATTAGGTCATCTGCGATATCCACTGCTTACCTCATCCGGCGATGTTTGTGACATCCACCGCTAATTTCTGCATTAAATTAAAACCGCCGGCCGGCTGCTCATCCAAAGTCCAGAAATGGCGCACATTTCGCCCATCTTTGGTGGCAGAACTAGTTTGGCACGGATACATTTGCATGATTACGTAAGTCCTTCCGGAGCAGCAATCGAAAGCCTTCCTGCTCGGATCGCCGATTGTAAATGTCAGGTTTACTTTCTATCAATTTGTCATTAGCCTCGGCTGGCGGATGTGATCGTTTCCCCAATAAAAATAAAGACATGTAATCGGTTTACGAGCAACAGATGAGGCCGCGTCCAATTTCTAGATGGTTTACGTCTTTGCAGCGAGTGCTTTGATGTCCACACGCCTTGCATCAAAGACACCCACCCCATGAATTTGAAGTGTTAATAAATTTTTAAGCAGAACTGTTGAATGTCGGAGACGTGGGGTATTAGCGTTTAATAGTGAAAGGTATTTGCTCGAGGCGAGGGTAATTACGAGTCGGTTTTAATCAATGTGAACTGTAGTAGGTGCTGCTTAAGTTTGCATGAATCTCGAAGTCTTACTTTTGAAAGACTCACAGAGAAGTCGCGTATTTTAAAAATAGGAATATTGTTGAAACGGTAAATAACTACATACACAAATCAATAGAGAAAAAGTATATGTATAATGCAGCACTTCCTGTTACGCGGAAATGATGCAATCTTCCAGTATATTAAGTACTTGTATTTCACATCTAATTATAGGTATATGGAATAAATTCATTTTCACGTAACTAAATGATATTGTTTGTTTCCACTTCTAATAAAACCTCATTTAAAACATCAACACAACAGTGAAGTAACTGGAAAAGTAAATCCGGATCGATGAGTTCTTTCACTTTTCAGCTAACAATCTCGAGTGCCCATCAAGCTAACTGCAGCAGGCACTTTGAGATTATCCATCTCAGCACTAAACGACGGCTGTAATGGGTGAGAATTTATAACTTGTCAAGACAGGCTGAGTATTATCACCCAAACGACAGTAGAACATTTCCGCTGGGTGGCGGAGAAGTTCCTTTGGGTGCATGTCAGGAAGGGATCGATCATTAGCGTAGATGATATCGTTATAATGGGAAAGGAGGTATTAATTTTGTACAGACACGGAAGGAACTTAACTGTTAGCTGCGTTTACATTCATCATGATTAGACAAATATAAGACTATTAAAATGATAGAAACAAAAGCTTTGGAAATAATGTATAAAAACTCGACAAAAGATCAACAACGGCGAAAACCTTATAACATAATGCAATTTCTAGATGAACTACAGTAAAGAACAAGGATGGGTTTTATTGGAGGACTCTACAAGTACAACCAGAACATATGCTTCTTCTACAATGAGCCGATCTCAAGTGGATACCTATTGGTTTTTGTATCCCTTTGAGGGGTTGCTTTCTTTGTGGTGTGGTTTTGATGTTTGCAGTCTAACAGTGCTATAACTGTGGGATCTACTTTTTTTCGTCAGGTGTAAATTTTTGAATTTGGATATCAATAGGAGCATTATTTTAATGCATTACATGGCCAACGTCTGATAGATTTCAGTGTTTAATAATAATCAACAACTCAATGTTCTTTCTGGGCGTCTCTGAATTGCTTCATTATGACTCTTTGGTGTCCATGAAATCTCCAGAATCTTCTGTAACTTTGAATTTCAAATAAGGTTAAAACATTCTTTACCAATTCCCCATGCTGTGAAACCACCCCTGCAGGTTTGCAAATAGACAACATATCTTACAAATCCAGAAACAACGTAGTGCAAAACTAGTTTGTTCAACAAAAATGATCACTGTGGTTCAATTATCAAAAGTTTTCAAAGAATGGTAGCTTGTAAGATGTATTGCCTATTTGCAAACCTTGCAGGGGGGGAGGGTGATAAAATGCGAGTACATCTGCGTGCGTGCGTTCGATACTGATCGGACTTGCTTCGGCCGTGATAGGGCTTACTTCCTTACGTCGTTCCCTCGATTTCATAATGCAACGATCACCCTGTGTGTTACGTAGCATTCCTGACCGTGTAAGTAGGGCGCCTGGATATAAATAGGATTCCCTGGAAGCGTCGGTTCGACTCTTATCGACTGCAATATTTTTTTTGAAATTAATATAATTCACATTGCTAAGAGTGTTTCGTTTGATGATTTGACTGAAAAATGTGTCTAAGATGAGTGGTGCAGGGAGGATACTAGAAAAGGACCCACAAAGGTGCATCACCCAGCTAAGAATGTAAGAACAAGGGCTTAAAATGGTAGTGGAAGAAATACTGAAGGTGGTCATAAATCCTTAAGATCAAAACAATTGACACTGGTCCCTTTCCCTTCTCCCGTCTTATGGCGGGCATGTTATTAATATTTTGCAGAATCTATGTTACATCCAGCACTAACACTTAGCAATAGCATATAGCGTTTAACAGAAAACTACACAATTAGGTTATTCCATTTTAATATATACATACAGTATACAGACCCGAAAATAAGGACCAATAACTGACGATGTAAGTACCAATTTTAGATCAAATACCTAAACAGCAGAGAATTTTGTTTCAAATAAGCCAGTAACAATACCAAGCAACATGAAAACTCTTGAAACGGGCATTTGGCCTTCTTTCCTAAATGGTATATTTTGCATACGTTCATAGCCAGTTGTGTTTGCATTGTTAATATTATTAGATCCTTCGAGCAACGCGGGGAACTTAGTATGTCGCAACGTGCCCACTACAAAGATGCATAACTGCCTGCGGCTCGCAATATAAAATCGCCTACAAGCGAGTTAAATAAAAGCAGCTGAAACCGCACAGTAAATATGATTTGCTACCTATAGTGTTTGTGTGTAGCAAGACGTGTTTACACTTCAAAAGCGTTATTTTAATCGTGCGCAGAGTAAATACGCCATTACGCCATTGCCAAAGGGTTTCGAGGAGATCATTGACGTCAGCCGCCAGAGAGACGGCACAGCTAACAACCAGGTACTTTCCCCGCAGCATTCGTGGAAAAGTTCCGTACACTGCCTCATTCAAGGTTGGTCACGCAAGCCAGTCCAATCCGTTGCGCAGCAGTTCTCAGCTGCGAGTTAAGGTAACCTGATACAGGACGTGTTTGCAGTTTGAGCGATAAGCGTTCGCTCCAAGCTGTATTGTGAAGACTTCGCGATGGTAAAGGAATGTGATTAATAGAAAACTAAATACAGTGAAATCTCTCATAAGCGGACACCGTGGTGCCACGATTTTTGTCCGCTTAATGGAGGTGTATTCTTAATAGCAATGCCTTAATTTTCAATTTTTTTGTTTAATCTATTTGAATATAGAACGACATAAAAAATACATACATTTTTAAATACATACTACGATGTAATAATTTTATTGTCGAGCTTTCATAAACCAGTCATAAGTAAGTTGGTCTATTTGAAATCCAGTTGTAATTTTTAAAAAACTAAGCTTTCCAGTAACGTTTTCGCAGTCATGCCACTTCTTTATTAATTCTTCTTTTTTCGAATAATATTTGCTGCTTGGGTTTTTCTAATTTCGAATTTCATTGCCAAATTTCGTACGCTTGGTTTGTTTTGATCGTATCAATTCAAAATTTCAACTTTTTCTTTTAAGGTTAGAATGTGTATAGTGCTGCGTCTGCTTTCCATTATGACACTACTGTAAAAAGTAGATTTAGTACATACATATCAACTGCAACCTGTAATGAAAAAACCTACCTGTTTTAATAAAATGCAGCTATAAATAAAGAGCACTTTGCTATAGATAAATAAACTCCTTTTCGCAGAGCACTTCTTTCTCTTAAAAAAATCAGATACACAACTGAGGATTAAAGTTGGAAAACATAGGGCGCATATGAAAACGTGTAATTCCCCTAGTTCCCTAGTATTTAACTACATGATACTTAGTAACATGTCCGCTTAAAAGAGGGAAATATTTTTAAAAAACTCTGTCCGCGTCCTTTTAACAGAGACTCCGCTTAATGGAGATGTCCTTGCATTTAAACTACATTGGTTCTAGCGTCCGCTTAATACAGGGGTCCGCTTAATGGAGTATCCGTTATGAGAGATTTCACTGTACGTGGGCGAATTGAAAAGCCATCATTAAGTCAAGACGGCTGATTTCGATGCACTGTAATGTTTGAGTGTTAAAGACAGTTATTTTACTGTCTTGTTAATGCTGTTAAATGTAAATGCATTTCAGATTCTTTTACTTGTAAATGCGTGTAATAACCAGCTAATGCGCGTTGATAATCCATTCTTAGTTAACACTGTTGTGTTTAGGAGTGGCCATTCATTCTAGCAGATATTACCGCTTCCTACCTACGAGGTAACGTAAATTAACAGTTTCATGTCTACTGAGCTAGCTAGGTAAAAACAAGAGCAAATAATTTATAAAAATACTAAGACGTACGAGATGTCTCATCATAATTTAACGCCCCAATGAAAGGGCTATGAAAAGCCTCATTTTAATGTGACATACTCCAACATATTTTTGAAGGTAAAATCAAAGGTCACCGCGCCAAAAGCAGAAGAAAACCGTGGATGGGTAACATACAATATAATTGATGCACACTGCTCGATATAGGTGGGATATGTGCATTAACCAATCTTGGCCTCTACTAAGAGAAGAATATTAAATCATATTAGTAAGAAGTTTCAATGTCAATAATGAAGAAACATCTACTGAACGCTATTTTGGAAGTTTTTTACGGTGGTTTGTCACCTATCCGAGTGTTCCTAACATAACATTTTATATGTAACAGACTGGGCAGGCCTAGGATCGTTGTGGTATCAAGGTGTATTTGTCGATGTCCGTTCACGTTATTTATACTAAGTGAGTTTTTTAAAGTGTTACACGGCGATATCTTGAAAACGGTTTCAAATATTTTGATGAAATTTTGGTGGAGTGATAGGGAGATGGGGGGACATATTTAAACATATTATTGACATCTACCCGCTCTCTCTGTTTTGAGAGGTGGAGGATAATTTTGGAATTTTAAATTTTTTGGTTATACAATTCGAATCTACGTAAAAAACTATGTATGTGTACAAAAACTGTTTTGATTTGGTTATTTATGATTTATTAGGTTACAAAATTTAAAAAAATATTTACTATTTCATTTCAACTTATTTATCGCCTGTCATGCTTGAGAATTTGTTTGAAATGTCCTCCTTCAACTTGCAAACACTCTCCCACTCTTTTTCCAAATGAATTTTGTACCCGCTGTAACATTTCAGGCGCCACTAATAAGCAGGCTTAGCGGAATCGGTCAAGAGAAAATTAAAAAAATTGTACACATGCGTAGTTTTTTACGTAGATTCGAATTTTATAAACAAAAGTACATTATTCAATTTAAAATTCCAAAGTTACCCCCCACCCCTCAAAACAGAGAGAGGGGGTAAATGTCAATAATATGTTTAAATATGTCCCCCATCTCTCTACTACGTGACCAAAGTTTCAGCAAAATATTTTAAACCGTTTTCGAGATATCGCTTTAAAAAAACTCACATAATATAAATACGTATAAAGAAATGGAGAGGGTTTTGCTGATTTTATAATCGAATCATGAGTTGTTCCTCATTATGAAGGTTGGAATGCATTTGCAAACATGTTCGTTTTATCAAAGGCATTACGAGACAAGTATTGTAAATTAATGTTTCGAATGACAAGCATGTCAAATCCATACGTTCAAGAGGTATTAATGACGAAGACTTATTTTGATATTTTGCTTAAAAATTACTTTAACTGTGCGAAATTAATTATCACCATCAAGCCACTAAGTACCTAGTTTGAATGTTTGTGTAGTAATTTTGAATTATTTTGTATACAGGATTATCTTCTGTTCGCTCCTAAAGCTAGCCACGTGCCCAATAAACAACAAAATATCAATCCACACGTGCTATAGTACTTGCGCTTTTCGTTAAAGGCGGCTTTACACGTGTATAGTAGCTAAAGCAAGTTACTAAATCAAGTAGCTAAAATTTAGTAGTTTAGTTAAGCGAGCACGTTTACACACATTTTAGCATAATTGTTTAGTTGACGTTGACTTTTTCAAAATGGCACTGTTGGAGCTTCCAGGCATGCACCCTAGTAAGGGAGGGGTGAGCGCGGCAGGGCGGCTCCAGGTAGTTTTAAGTAAGAAGTAGTCGTTAAGTAACTGTACATAGTTAAAGACGGTCTCGTACCAGTTCGCAGCACATCAGCTGAGAAACATAGCCCAAATCAACGGCACATCGGCTGTAAAGGGTTAATAAAGTTTCTGTAATATACTGGTGCTTTTTTATTTACGTTATCGAATAACAAACATTAACATTTGGTCCTTCGACCCGGATCACCGGTAAATTAATTTAAAAAGTGTGTTCGTTCGTCGAAATTCCTGGAAATCGAACTCCATCAGCCGCACAACAGCAGCACCAACGAGGGACGTTTTCCTATTGCACATCAGCAGCTTCAAGACGACGACTCCGATCAAATTATCTGCATATCAGCAGCATCAAGGCCAATTACATCAACTACACATCAGTAGAAAAACGGAGGGCATTAGGTCAAACAGGTCAGTGATCCTTTCCATAACTCTATTTCACCCGTCCTATCATCGGAGAGTGTATATCTTTGTCGCCGTGCAGTCGATTCTAATATTTAATTGAAATGGCGGCGGAATTAGGAACCTTGATTCACAAACGGGGTCATGTTAAGGCTAGATTGACAAAAATAGCAAATTTTGTAGGTAATTTTGAACAAGGGGATAATGTTAATCAGTTGAAGGTACGACTTCCCATGTTAAAGGAGATTAACGATCAGTTTAATAGCTTGCAAATGGAAATCTTAATGATTAATCCAGATTTGTCAGAAAATGATGATCAGGATAACTTTGACACGCTGTATTTTAATACAGTATGCGCAATTCAATCAATTTTGGAAGATCATACCGGTTCTGCGTCACAGAGAGTTCCTGCAGAAAATTCGCGTGAATCGCAATTTAATATCAAATTACCAATTTTAAATTTGCCCGAATTCTCCGGAAGGTATTCAAATTGGAGAGCTTTGTATGACACCTTTAAATCGCTAATCCACGATAACCACAAATTAAATGATTGTGAACGTTTTCACTATCTAAAATCATGCCTTAAGCAAGAACCTCTGCATGCAGTTGATGCATTGCCTGTATCACAAGCTAATTATACCTCTGCTTGGGAAATTCTTAAACGAAGGTATGAAAATAAAAGGTTAATCATACAAGAACATGTTCAGTCTATATTAAAATTGTCAGTTATTTCTAGACCATCTCATACTTTGCTGCGCCAATTGGTAGACAAGGTAAACTCAAACATGGCAGCATTAAAGGTTCTAAATTTACCTGTTGATTCTTGGGATGCACTTATTGTTCCAATTTTGAGCGAAAAATTAGATTATACCACTAACAAAGAGTGGCAATCGTGTCTAAATAGCGAGATTCCAACTTTAAAGGAATTTATAACATTTTTAGACAAACGATGCGAAGTACTCGAATCGTTAAGCTCTTTAACAAGGCCACATCAGGCGAATCCATCAAACAAAGTAAGCTTAAGGGAAAAACCACCTCGTCATGCTTCATACTTGAATATCAACAAACCGTCGTGCTTTCAATGTAAACGCAATTCGCACAACATATATCAGTGTTTAGAATTTTTAAAATTAAGTGTTCCCGATCGCCTTAAGCAAGTCGAGAAATTCGATTTATGCTCAAACTGTCTCAGAAATAATCATAAAACAAATGATTGCCGATCGACCTTAAAGTGCCGCGAATGCAAACAAAGGCATAATAGTTTGTTACATGTAGTTCAAAATGTTACAACGTTAGCAGAGGTTAGCAGTGCCTCTCAATTGAATGAATCTGAAATAGTGCCATCAACATCAATGATATGTTCAAACAAGGACATTAATACGACTGTATTGCTATCAACCGCTTTAGTCAATGTCAGTGATAGCAAAGGAAACTTGCACGAAGCTAGGGCGCTTTTAGATGTAGGTTCTCAAAGTAATCTCATAACTGAGAACTTAGCAAAAAAATTATCTCTGAATCAAGTGAACACAAATATTACAATTGCGGGTATTAATCAAGGTCTCAGTTACGTCAAAAAAATGGTAGAAGTCTCTGTCAAGTCCCGTCATAATAATTTCACTGCAGAAATGCAATGTCTTATAGTGCCGCAAATTGCACAAGATATTCCGTCGCGATCATTCAGCAGGGCCATGGTTCAAATCCCCGTAAATCTCAATATTGCTGATCCATATTTTAACCAAGCAGGCCCCATAGATTTATTGCTAGGTGCCGGGCTATTTTGGGAAGTTCTTTGTGTGGGCCAAATACGAACGAACAACCATCAACCTTTCTTACAGAAATCGCATTTTGGATGGCTAATCGGAGGCTCAATAGAATTTGCTTTAAGTACCACAAGAACTTCGTGCAACCTGAGTACCGCAAGCAGATTAGAAAATAGCTTAACTAAATTCTGGGAACTTGAACAATACTCATGTCAAAGACACTTGTCTGCTGAAGAAATAAATGTGGAAAACCACTTTAGGAGCACTTTTCATCGGGATGTAAATGGTCGGTTTGTAGTAAGACTTCCGTTTAAAAACGATAAGCTGGCCTTGGGCGCGTCGTACCAAAATGCGTTAAAGCGATTTTATAATTTAGAGCATAAGCTAAACTGTAAGCCAGAAATAAAGCAGCAATATATGGATTTTATGACTGAATACAAGCATTTAAATCACATGGAATTGGTTCCGGAACATCAATTAAACGTGCCGAGTTGCTATCTTCCTCATCACGCGGTGTTTAAGGAATCTAGTTCAACCACCAGGCTAAGAGTGGTCTTTGACATGTCGGCGAGGACTAGCAACGGGTCGAGTTTAAACGACAATTTAATGTGTGGACCAGTGATTCAACAAGATTTATTTTCAATTTTGACGCGATTCAGGACCTTTCAATATGCGTTAACGGGCGACATAGCAAAAATGTATCGCCAAATACAAATTCATCCGCAGCAGGCTGATTATCAAAGAATATTATGGCGAAATAATTCCAATGAACCCCTTCAAACATACAGGTTGCTTACACTTACATATGGTACGAAACCAGCCAGTTACATCGCAACTCGATGTTTGCAAGAACTAGCTTTACAAAATCAAGTTAATTATCCTCTAAGCAGTAAAACTATAGGTCGCGATTTTTATATGGACGATCTCATTACGGGCGGGAATGAATTAAATGCGCTAATAACGCTAAAGGATGAAATAATTGACATTTTGGCACAAGGGGGGTTCGAATTGCGTAAGTTTGCTTCAAATGAAAAACAAATCCTTTCGGGAAGTAGTGGTATAAGGCCAGATAGTGTAATTAATTTAGATAAGAATGGAGAAACTAAGACGCTAGGATTAATTTGGAATTGTGATGGTGATTTTCTAAAATACGAAATTAAAACACACACGCTATGTAGTAAAATTACTAAACGTTGGATTTTATCCGCGATAGCTCAGATTTTTGATCCTTTAAGTCTTATAGCACCAGTATCGATGAAAGCAAAGATTATAATGCAAAAATTATGGTTATTGAAAATAGCTTGGGATGAGAGCGTACCCATGGATATTCATTCGACGTGGACTGAATTTTTAAGTCAACTGTCTTATTTAAACGATTTACAAATCAATCGTAAAGTAGTGTCGGGTTTTCCTTTCAAATCAATAGAAATCCACGGCTTTTGCGATGCCTCAAAATTAGGTTTCGGAGCTGCGATATATATTAAGACAATAGGCACTAATAATGAACATAGTTCTCAATTATTGTGTGCCAAAAGTAGGGTTGCGCCGCTGAAAACAGTCACAATACCGCGGCTAGAGCTATGCGCTGCTTTATTGTTAGCTAAACTAATGGATAGCGTTAAGAAAACGCTTAATTTAGACATTAAAAGGGAATATTGTTGGACTGATTCGACTATTGTATTAGCGTGGTTAGCGACAGAACCTAATACGTTAAATACTTTCGTCGCAAATAGGGTGTCTGAAATTCAGTCGTTATCTCAAATAGAAAATTGGAGCCATATAAGGTCGCGGGATAACCCTGCAGATGTTGTTAGTAGGGGTCTGCTACCTAGAGAATTAATCACCGATCGAACGTGGTTCTTTGGTCCGACGTGGTTGAATCAAGAATACCAACAACCAACTTTAGAGATAGGGAATGTTGAGATTATAGAGAAACGCAAGAAGGTTATAGCCTTTACAACAATAAATGTAGAGACGCAGTTCATTGACAAATTTTCATCTTTTTCCAAGTTACAGCGCGTGATAGCCTACTGTTTTAGATTTATTCAAAATTGCAAAAACAAGACAGATGCAAAATCAGGGCCGCTGGCATCTAATGAACTGCAAAAAGCTACGTTTGCTTTAGTTCGCATTGTACAACAGCAGGCATTTGCAGCTGAGAGATGTCAATTAAATAAAAACGAGGTAGTGGACAAATGTAGCCCATTAGCTTCTTTAAATCCCTTTGTAGGCGACGATGACTTAATAAGGGTAGGTGGTCGACTAAGAAATGCAGCTATATCGAATGATGTAAAGCATCCCATAGTTCTGCCTAAAAATCATCACTTGACCAGATTGCTTATTATCAGTGAACATGAGCGTCAATTGCATGCAGGGGCGCAAGCTACATTAGCGGCATTAAGGCAGACATATTGGATTATAGCGGCAAAAGGTGTCATAAGGCAAATCATTCATAAATGTATGAGATGTTTTCATGCAAAGCCCCGTACTATTGTGCAGAAAATGGGTGATCTTCCCAAAGATCGGTTGCAATTAACACGTCCTTTTTTAATATCAGGAGTGGATTACGCAGGACCCATTTTGGCCAAACAGGGTCGCGGACGCGGTAAAAGAACCATAAAGGTTTACATTGCGTTATTTGTATGTTTTGCCACTAAGGCAGTGCATTTGGAGGTAGTGCGCGATTTAACATCAGCATCGTTTTTAAGTGCGCTTAAACGATTTATCGCAAGACGTGGTCATATATCACGCATATATTCAGATAATGCGTCTACCTTCATAGGAGCCAAACGCGAATTGGCTGATTTGGCCCAATTTCTTAAAAATTCTAACTTTCAAAATGAATTGATAAGCACATTAGCTGCTAAAAATATAGAGTGGAAATTCATAGCACCTCGTGCGCCGAACATGGGGGGTTTGTGGGAATCAAATGTTAAGGCGATGAAATATCACTTGAAAAGGGTTATAGGTAACGCGCTATTAACGTACGAAGAATTATACACTCTCCTTACCCAAATCGAAGCCTGTCTAAATTCCCGACCCCTCACCCCGCTGACCTCTGATCCTAATGACTTGGCCGCACTGACTCCTGGTCATTTCTTGATCGGGGAACCGTTGATGACAATGGTGGAACCCGATACAACCCATTTAAAATTAAATTGCCTTTCACGGTGGCAAAGAGTGGACCAACTTCGGCAACATTTTTGGAAAAGGTGGCATAGAGAATATCTGCTTCAACTGCAACAGCGTTCCAAGTGGCGACAAAGGGCGCTCGAAGATATTCGTATAGGAAGAATGGTCATCGTGGCAGAGGACAACGTACCACCTCAACAGTGGCTCTTGGGGAGAATAATTGAGCTTCATCCAGGGGCTGACCAATTAGTGAGAGTGGTAACGGTAAAAACAGTGCGCGGAGTGTTGCGAAGGCATTTAAATAAATTGTGCTTTTTGCCTCTAAATGAGTGAACATAAACGATTTGTGTATTAGTAATAGTGGTATATATTGTTTAATTGTAAGAATCATTGTATATTGTGCTTTAGGTGTAGGAATTGGTTTATACAGTCTTTATTACGTTATTGTACATAATATTATTAATTGTTCTGGTTTCGAAGCCTAAAGGACTTCAAAGGGGGCGGTATGTTGGAGCTTCCAGGCATGCACCCTAGTAAGGGAGGGGTGAGCGCGGCAGGGCGGCTCCAGGTAGTTTTAAGTAAGAAGTAGTCGTTAAGTAACTGTACATAGTTAAAGAAGGTCTCGTACCAGTTCGCAGCACATCAGCTGAGAAACATAGCCCAAATCAACGGCACATCGGCTGTAAAGGGTTAATAAAGTTTCTGTAATATATTGGTGCTTTTTTTATTTACGTTATCGAATAACAAACATTAACAGTGAGATAGGTGATATTCCAGGTGAATACCTCTAAAATGGGTTTCTCTTTCTTACTTTTTTTATTAACTCCTACTTTAAATAGAACACAATGTATATTATTACATTTGTGAGGTCGGCTTAAAATTTTAGAGAATTTTTGTCATTTCAACTAACTCTCAATTTTGTACGGTTTCTGTAGAATTTGCAATTTTTTTGACAAATGAGAGACGAATAACGGTTACTGTTGGTCTAAACCTAAACGTACAAACCACGATAGGTAACGATTCTACATGACGTCACTTTCAGAGAAAAAGCTGCTTATTATTTAAGTAATGGTTAAGATCAGCAACAAAGTTGTCGTTGCGAAATCGTTGAGCTACTTGTACATAGTAAATAAAATTATAGTTCACACGGTTGTGTTTCAATTTACAAGTTCTGGTACTTCGAGTAATTGATTAACATAAATTGGTGTAAGTTTGAAGTGGCAAGCGAACGTCGAGTGTCACACAGTAAGAAGGATTTTAATTTCACTGGGTTGAAAAGTGATGAGAATTATAATTTGGACAATCATATGACAACGCCGGTAATATATCTGGGCAATAAAATGGGTTACAGGCACATATTCAAAAATTGCCTCGAATGCATTTTATGTTCCGTGTTTCGTACATTCCTAAAATTTAGTACGGCAATGTGCAGCCGATATGCAATGAGGTCACAGAATTCTTTGATTCTGCAAACAAGCTTTGCTAATTTGTTCGTAATCGACACATCGTTGGAATTTACTAGCGGACAAAATAAAAAGAAATATTATTCTAAAATCTCTTAGTATTACTCGTTGTAGCTGTGAGAACAGCTTTCACTTTCAGCTAATCCGAAGATATGGAGGCTTAAAACAGATCTTTGAAGAGCCATCGGAAATAAGGGATGTTATTCAGATAGTTAGTTGGTATTTGTTGTGGAGAAACTGATGTCAAGCAAGTAGGCCGTCATAGGCCATTTTTTCAACCCCTTGGACAAGGTCTAGGCATGCAGAGTACCAGGTACCATAGTTCTACTTAGAAGTTTGCCGAGACTAACTCTAGCAAGGGATCTTTCACATGCTACACATCGTAGTAACATGGGACCCACGACTTTACATCACTTCCGAATGATGGAATTCTGTTTAGGTTTACATCCGCAACTTTAATCTTTTTGAAAACCTCACCGTGATCGGGGATCGAACTCTCGACTCTTAGATATGTAGCCAGAATCCTTAACCACTGAGCTATGGAGCCCGGCCTCCAAGCATATTGGCTAGTTAAAGATATATCAAGAGAAGAAATCCTAAATGAGCTTGAAGAAACGGTATCTACTTGTTTCTTAAAAACGGATAAAATTATTTGTGTGGGAGATTTTAATATCGATTTACTGAAAACCAATAGCCCTGGTATTTTTCTTTTTAATTCGGTGTTTGGAATCTTTGGGATTCTTTCAACATGTAAATCAACCTACCAGAATTACTCCAAACAGCAGTACATTAATTGATTTTATTCTATCTTCTGATAAGGAATTAGTTTCATTAGTAGAAGAATGCGACTATCACGCATCTGACCACGACGTTGTCGTTTGTAACGCAACTTTATCTACTCCTTATTGCAAACCTGTTTTTAGTAAACGTCGTAAACTCAACTCGATTAATAAAGATAATTTTGAAAGAGATTTGCAGCTTTTACCTTGGAATTTAATTAATTTTTGTACCGATATTGATGAAAAGGTGGAAATATTAAATAACTGTGTTACTGAAATTTTTAATTTACATGCTTCTGTCCATACTTGTAAAGTATCTAAACCTCATCAACCGTGGATAACCGATAGTGTTAAATTGTTGCAATCGTTGAGAAATAAAGCAAAAAGAAAATGCCGTAAAACTAAGCTTCCCCAACATTGGCAATACTATAAAACTCTACGTAATTTCACTACGTTGGTCATTCGCAAGGAAAAAAAAGTTTACCTTGAATTCAAGTTACGTCAGCGTAGTACTACAGAAACTCTCTGGAGAAACTAAAACGTTTAGGGATCAGTGTTTCTAAATACACGGAGATACCATCAGGTTTACAAGATGTTAATAAAATAAATGACTTTTTTATTAATAGCATCCCTGAAAATTATACTGATAATTCTGATTTAATCAATCTTTATTTATTGCATATTAAAAATGAAATAGGTTCTGAATTTAATATAGTTGATATCACTACTGTGAATAGTATTCTAAATAGAATCAACACTAAATCAGTTGGACCTGATGGTATTAGTGTAGTCATGATTAAATTGTGCTGTCCTTTCGTCGTACAATTTTTAAAGCATATCATTAATTGTTGTATTACTCAGAATTAGTTTCCTACATGTTGGAAGAAAGCGTACGTCATCCCTTTAGCTAAAATTAAACAACCCACCGAATACAAACATTTACGCCCTATAAGCTTATTACCTGTATTATCCAAAGTATTGGAGAATGTAATTTGTTATCAACTCAGACTTCATTTATCTTCTTATGACATTCTACCTTCTCTGCAGTCAGGTTTTAGACCACTGCATAGTTACACCACTGCATTACTTAAAGTAGTCGATGATTTGATACATTCTCTCGATCAGGGTAAGCTGTCTGTGTTAATTATGCTCGATTTCATCAAAGCAGTTGATACTATTGACGATAACGTTTTACTTGCTATACTTCACTTTATTGGTTTAAAGAAAAATGCTATCGAGTTGTTAACGAATTATTTATCCAACAAAACCCAAAGCGTTAAGTTGCAAGATAATATATCTAATGTAGTTTATTTATGATCTGGAGTCCCACAAGGATCCATTCTTGGTCCCTTGTTATTCACTATTTATACTTCCTCCTTCAGTGACTGTATTAGATACTGTAAGTACCATGCATATGCTGATGATACTCAGCTATATTATTCTTTTAATCCTTCTGATATTGCCAATGCTGTAAATATAATTAATAATGACTTAGAGAGCTTGTACGTTTTATTTGAGAAACACAGTTTGTTTTTAAATCCATCTAAGTCACAAATTATGGTCTTTGGGAAAAAACCGTATGTTGTGATATTCAAAATTTAGATATTAAAGTTAACAATACTCAAATTCCTTTAGTTCAGTGTGCAAAAAATTTTGGCTAATATTTGGACAATTCCCTCAGATTTTCAAATCACATTTCTAAAAACATTCAAAAAGCCTGTGTAAATCTTCGTTTATTATATCCTCACAGACATTACCTTTCCGTTAAAATCAAAACTGCACTGTGCGAATCTCTAGTCTTATCACAGTTTACTTTTTGTAGCCCTCTATATTTTTCTTGTTTAAGTTCTATTCATAGAATAAGAGTCCAAAGAGTACAGAATTCTTGTCTTCGTTACATTTTTGGAATACGAAAATTTGATAGGATTTCACATAAACTTTCTGGTGGTTGAATATGAATAATCGTTTTTATCTTTGGTCAGCTTGTTTGTTTCACAAAATCGTTTTATTTCAGACTCCGTCATATCTTACTAGTAAGATTTCTTTCCGTACTGATGTGCACAATATCAACATCAGAAACAAAGAAATTATCACCCCCCCGAAACACACAACTGCACTGTTTGAAGGTTCATTTTCATTTAATATTTATAAAATATACAATTCTTTACCTGAATCGTTAAAACGTTTGTCAACTAATTCATTTAAAAGAAATCTTACAAAAATATTGCTTACTCGTCAATAAATGACTAATTGTGCTGCTTTGTACCGACTAGTGTTATGTTGTTCTAGATTCTATTTAGTTTTTTTAGTTTAGCATTTGTTTTTCTAGGATTAGTGCTTCACATTCGTTACATAATTTATAATTTCATAATTTGAATAATTTTCTAGCTTATGTTATTTTATATTATTATTTTTGTGTTGTTGTCTTAAAAAATATGTTTACATATATTTCGTTTCCATTCAAAATCTTCAAGGTTTAAGTGGTAGAACAGGGTGCGATAGAAATTATCCTCGCACATCTGAACTTTACCTTGGGATTTTGTCACAATTATTTGTGTTTGTTTTTGTATTTACTCACTGGTATTATTTGCAGGTATTTTTTTTTTTTGAAAGAATAGAGATATTATTATTATTATTAAATCTTTTCAACCCCATTTTAAAAACAAAACGATGATACTGCTAATTTAATAAAAGGATTCATTTTCTTTAATTGATAACAGATTCCAAATTAGATTCATGAAATGAGAATACTATATTTCTATGTTATACAAAATCAAGTGCTGGATACATTTACTAATATTTATTAAAAATGTACTTGCGACTATCAATCGTTAATTGTGAGGCTGAACGGTGTTTTTTAAAATTAGTATTTATTCAATATAAATTAAGAACCATACTATGAAGAGACTTTTGGCCTTACTAATAATGTCCTTTGAAGTAGACGTAATCTTTGCGTCAAACAAAGAACGACATTATACCCAATTTTGTCATTTCAAAACTGACACACGGATTTTTAGAATATAATTGAGCACTCTTTGTGTAGGTCATTCACTTTAGATATCAATTGTCAATGTCAAACTAAAATTAAAATCGTCCTTTACAACTGTACACATTCATTTAGTACAACTGTATGTCACTAAAAACTGCTAGTGTCAAAAATACTTGATATAAGTTAGGTGATCGTTCTTAAATTTAATCAGATTATAAAATAACACCGAGAGATTATATATCAAACAACAGTGCTACAATAATTGTGACAAAAGATTGAGTAAAAATTTTGCTGCTAGATTTTTAAACATATTTAAAATTAAATTCTTGAAAGTATTTATCTACTCTGTTCTTTCTTTGGAATAGTTGTAGCTGAGCCTTCTTATAACTAATTTTGCATTGATAGCATTTATTAAGTTTGCTACTCCCCAATACATTGCTATGCTCAAGGCACTACATAGAGTTGTAGATGTGTAGAAAAAAATATTTTGCTTACCACTTGAAACGGTTTGCTTTAATCTTAAAAGCGCTACGTCGTTAACACCACTCACTGGATCGAAGAAAGGGTGGGAAATTATCTCTTCAACGTCAAAAGTTATAGAGTTGTTATTTTTGCCACGAAACTGAACTCCTACCCTAAAAACAATTGAGAATTAATACTTTAGAATTAAATTCCTTTACAGTAAACACTTAACAATCTAAATTTTGGTCCAACACATTGAGCAGGTGTAATCACGTATCTGGAATTAAGTAGTATGCCTAGGCATTTTTTAGGTTTCACTTCAGAATCTACACTTTCTGATAGAATTAAAGGTAAATCGATATGTGAAGGCAGCGGAGTTGAACGACAGACTCGTGTGAATGAAGCACGTTCGACAATTTGCTTAGAAATGTCGATGTAATCAGAAATGAAATAATTTTCCATCAATGTAAAATTAGTCGTTGTGCTACAGCATACTTTCAACTGTTGGTCATCTTGGCACAGAAACCGATGCAGAGCTGTTTCACTTCCCTTTGGTGGATTGGCAAACCTCGGGAAAGCCTCTGGGCATTCATTCAAGGGCACACAATGACCTTGTTGCTTATCAGGCGTGTAGCATGTTTCTGAAAATAATTATTATGAGAGTGAAAGCATATTTACTGTGGAAGCAATAAACGGTTTTTCAAATAAACATAAATAACATTTGCTTAAATTATAATAATATAATAGAAATTGTAACATGCAGCTCTGCTTTTCCTGAAGTATTGTGCTTAATTACAATCTTTAAATATTGATTTTTAATTAATTACTTACGCCCTAATGTTTGCTTCCCGAAGAAGAAAAATAGGTAAACTAATTTAAAACACATCTGGCATATGTTCATTGTGTCGATAACCTAGAGCCACACTAAGAACTGAGGCAAGTTGCAAATTGATATCTTGCAAGGAAAACCAGTTTTGCAAATGTGAGCTTATTATTATCATAAGCGGTTTATTAGACAAACAACTCATCTTACGCAGAGGCGGACTGGGACTAATAGGTCCGGGTTGCCGGGTGCCTGGAGCGCTCGCACGAGGTTTGTGTGGTATAGCTCGGGCCGCTGCGCGGGAGGCAATATCGCCGAATCCAAAAAAATTTTTCGCTGGTGCGATACATTTTATGGCCTAAAACGCTATTTTAGGATGCGATTAACAGGCGCCAACTAGTAACAACCACCTACTAGTAAGACTACCCGAGCGCATAATTCAAATCCTGCGAAAATTATATTCGAGGAAGGCCTACAGCCAGCAAAGCAACTCGCTAGTACCAAATTGGCACTCGCAACCTGCGAGCTTGTTAGTGGATTTGGCAAGGGGTAAAGGCGGCGGTCAGCGGCGAGTCTGAATGTGCTGAACAGGTTGATTGAATCATGCATTGCATAACTTGCTAATAATCATCTTATTGATGCTTAATTAATGCCTATACCGAGGCCTAAACACAATAGGAAACTATCCTTTATTCCAGAATTCGATTATACCGATGGGGCCACAATTATATGCAGGGTGTTTGTAGATCGCTAGACAGCTTGCAACTTCGTTAACAATAGAGATATCGAAAAGAATTTTATTTTGTTTGAAGTGCCAGTATACAACCTAAAAATTGACGTAAACCAATTTAAACCATGGCCTCCTATTTTTACGTAGTGATATAAAACTTTGGTTTTTTAAATGGTGCACATATTTAAAATCAGCACTAAAAGTGCTTTATGATAGCATTCTTAAATTTAAATTTTGGAACTTCTAATTTTTCAAAATGAAAAAAATACTGTTTAGCCAAAGTAGGCCATGAATTATGCAAAATCACTAACAATTGAACAAGAAATGCAAAACAAACTCCACTTGGTTCTAAAAATTTCTCATGACCGAATTATAGCACCAAACGTACCAAAACAATTGTTTTTTAATTGGATTAATATGAGTTTCATTAACAATAACATTTATTTTTAACTTGTTTTACGTATTTTTATTTTTTAAAAGCTACTTCTAAGCGAAATGGTGAATATGGTACACCGTTGGAAAGCCCTTTTATTGTAGTTTGCAACTGTTAAATGAAATTCATATTGTAGCGTTTAAAAAAACCTCGTTTTCAATTGTTTTAGTACGTTTGGTGCTATAATTCGGTCATGAGAGATGTTTCGAGTCAAGTGGAGTTTGTTTTGCATATCTTGTTCGATTGTTAGTGATTTTGCGTAATTCATAGCCTACTTTGGATAAAAAAAATCTGGTGTGATACACGCACACAACTTCCTTTTACAGTGATCTTATAATTGGCCAAAAAATTTATTTTAAATTTTTAAGCATTTGTCAAAAATTTTAAAAAATACAAATTCTACAAAAACGGTGCAAAATAGAACGTTAGGTGAAGAGACACATTTTCTCTAGAATTTTAAGCTGAATTCAAAAATGTATAACCCTTTGGCTCCCTACGCTCACAATTGTGAGGGTCTTATTTATTGTAGTTTTAAGGTTCAAAATATAGCAAGACATCGTTGAATCCTGGATCACATGATTGTGAGTATTACATAGAAGCAGGTTTGACCAAAGAATATAGATAGGGGAAGAAGGACAGCCTATGGGTTATGAGCGTATTATTTAAAAGCTTCTCAGTTCTTGCCTGGCCCTCAAGCAGCCGCCGCCAGTACTAATGAACTTGTTCACGGCTACGGTCGGAGACGCATTTACAGATTCCTGTCGCATTTTTCCCAAGAACGCGTCTCAGCGTTGCCAGATTGCAAGGAAGTTACAGAGTTATGATTTTAACAGCTATTTGTATAAGAGCAAAATTGGCAATTTGATTTTGGGCTCAAAATATACACAAGATTTTATACAGAGTGGGGTAATTTTCGAGGTACCACCATTGGCATCTCGGAAACGGTAAGAGATACAACTTCGGTCAAATGGGGAAAAAGGTGCACATTTAAGAGGCCAATTTATTGACGCTTCTGTTTCTCCGAAACAGACGCATAGCCTACTTGTTATAATCGAAAAACTGAAACTGGTCAATTTTTTCAACCATGCATAACTTTTTTATTATTTCATATAATTTCAATTTTCAAAAAAGAGATTGTAGGGTATCGTAGGCTCTACAGAATAGGCCTACTTTAATATTTTTCTGATTCGTAATTTTCGAGGTACAGCCCAAACTTACATTTTTTTAAATGGAACGGATATCAAAATTTTGCATCATTGGAAAGCTTATTTTTTCCCTTTTCACTCATATATGGTTTCACCTACTTATTTTCACAAACTTTTAAAATATTTCATGAAACACTTTTTAATCTAGTGTGCCTTGACTGTGTTAGTTGTAAAAACAAATGAATAGTGTGCTCTGGTTGCTATGTAACAAAACAAAAGACAATTTGCAGTGAAAACTTTCTAAACATACTGCAATAAGAAATAATAGGCTACTAACTACTGAAAGTTTAATCATATGCTCAAAATGATAGTTATTATTAGTGACTTTTATTTGATACTTTTTCCACAAATATTAAAGTTTGGCAAATGTTTTACGTTTTATGAAAATAGGTTTTTCGGTCAGTTCTATCGTAAATAAGTCAATAGTCAATAGGTCGTTACCTACTTTCGATTAATTCTTCATTAGCATCGTTCCTTACTGATGTGCTTTCCTGATAAGACGTGTCCCATTCCTTAGGCTAATTAACAGGACAGCTTATAAGAATTTCTTCTGGAAATTCACATTCAGTTGTGCTGAAGTTTGTCTTCAGTGTTGTCATACTCTTTTGACGTTTCCTTTTCCGAAATTGATCACTCGAACGCTTAATCTTAATCATGGTTAATTCGTGCGTATATTTTGAATGTAAGCGAAATCGCAGAACCGACTGCTATTTAAGCTTTTTTCGTTTTCCTATAGAAAAAGAAAGACGCGTTTTGTGGTTGATTAATTGTGGCAATCCACAGCTTTTCACGTTATCTGAAGAACAATTACGTGAAAGAACTGTGTGTGCCATGCATTTTTCCGAAAAGCAGTTTATGAATTCAAGAACGAATAGGCTGAGTCATAATGCTGGTCCCTTAAATTACCAAACTGCCATGCAACCTGACCACGCAACATCGCCAGTGTCGCCCAAAGAACTCGCATTTAAAAAAGAGATCATGCCAAAGGTCTATGGTAAAGCGACGTCTTGTTCGGGCTCTTTTCATTTGGATGAAGATCATATTGCTTCGCCTATGCAATTTTAGATGCAGATACCATACCGGATTCGTCTATGATACAGGTTAGTTCCTTTAAAAATGCCCGTTCTGTATACAGTGTGGTGATAACGTCCCGCACAAAATTCATTATTTTCTTATTTAATGTTTTTTGGAAAAACCCCGAAACACGCCATATTATTTTTAAAAAAGACTCAATTTTTACCCTTATTTTGATAGATCTCCTCACCAGTTAAATGATGATGTAAAAAAATTAGCGCCCCTCGTAGGTAACAATTGTTTTGAGAAAAATACACATGAAGTTCCAACAATTCAGAATTTATTTTTAATGAAAATAAGAGCTATGACAAAAACTACCTAATTTTGATTTTAAAGCATTTACCACTGTTTCACAAATGTGTCAAAGTTAACAATTTAACGTTTCTAAGGAAACAGATGTGGTGCGTTATTTTAATTTTAAAAAATTCTGAATTTTTTGAACTTTTATGTGTATTTTTCTCAAACAATTGTTATGTGGGGTACTAATTTTTTATATCACCATTTAACTGGCGAGATCTATCAACATAAGGGGGGAAAATGGAATTTCCATTTGAAAAAATTAATAATGACGTCATAGCGCAGAAACAAAAGCCTCACTCCCCCTTCTATTTTTGAAAAATTAATTGTTTATTCTAATGGTCGTTACTATTTTGCTTCAAAGAATCAGAAAATAAAAAAATCGAATTTTTATGCCATACAAAATATGATTTTCAGGGACTTCGAAAATTTCACCTAACCATGTTAGGAGGCGGGGTGTTACGATAGCGCTCAAGCAGCCGTTTTGAGGAAAATAACTATACTGTTAAATGCAAAAGAAAATATGAACAATTTCCAGTATGGGAAAGTCTAGGGACGGTGCCATGTCCACTTTTTAAAGAATAAAATTGACGTGTCAGGGTTTTCCCAAAAAACATTAAATAACAAAGTTATTAATTTTGTGTGGAACTTTATCACCACACTGTATAATAAAATTTTTAAATTTTCCATCGATAGTAGGTTAACACGATGTCCGATTATAGGGACTTAAATCTTATAGTTTCCCCAAATTTGTTGCTCGATCTTCGTGTAGGTAGGTACTAATTAAATAAGGTATAATTAGTTAAAATTGCTTTTAAAGTTTTATTAATTAAATCAAAACTAAATCCCAAGCAGTAAGTATACAGGGTGATCAATTTTCACTTCTTTAGGCGTTTTTATTCAATAACACAAAATGAACAAAAGTTGGCAGTTTCATAAAATACAGAAAAATTATTGACGTTTTGAATTCTCTGATAAATTGTGTAGAAATATGTAGGCAAAACAATGAGCTTGTAAAGCATTTTAATGGAGCCTACAGCATGAAAATCTTTTCTGTTATTAGTATGTTTTATTTTTAAAAACCATATTTCAACAGGCCATGTTAGAAATGCCAACACCTACCAAAACAAGAAAGCGCCGTAGTTCTGCTGTGCTACATCAAAAAATTGCAAAACTGCGAAGACAAGTGGCGGCAAAAAATTCACAAATTTACCATATGAAGAAGCAATGTGCACGAAAGGGGGCTAATTTAGATGCATTGGGCTTGAAACCAAAAACCGTTCGCGTCTTTGTAAATATGCAACTTTCTCACAAATCTAAACAACCTTGGACAGAAGCTGAAAAAGAATTGACCTTAAATATGTACCACAAATCTCCAACCCTCTACTTTTTTATGAGAGAAAAATTAAAATTTACTATGCCCTCCAAATCTACAATAGTTTCATGGTTAAGGTTAAACCAACTTAATACAGGCACCAGTACGGAACTAATGAAAAAACTGGCTGTTAAAGTTAACAGCATGACCGATGATGAAAAACAGTGTGTCGTATTACTTGACAAAATGCATTTAAAGAAAGGTCTAGAATATAATCCACGCCAAGATATGATTGAAGGTTTCGAAGATTTAGGACATCTTGGACGAAAAAGCAAAATCGCTAGTCATGGACTAGTGTTTATGGCAAGAGGACTTATTCACAAATGGAAGATTCCTGTCAGCTTTTATGTTTCTTCTTCTTCTTCTTCTTTAGCAGCCTTTCTGCGTCCACTCCTGGACATAGGCCTCCCCTTCTTGTCTCCACTTGTGCCTGTCTAGGGCCAGTTCATGCCAGTTTCTTCCCACTTTCTTTTTAATATCGTCGATCCACCTGTTTTGCGGTCTGCCAACGCTTCTCTTCGTTAGTCTGGGTCTCCATTGTACGATTCTCTTTGTCCATCTGTCTTCATTCTGTCGCGTTATGTGACCTGCCCATCTCCACTTCGCGGTAGCTATGCTTTTGATGACCTCTTCCACGTTAGTTTTTCTTCTAATTTCCTCGTTGTGTATGCGGTCTCTAAGGCTTATGCCGAGCATAATTCTTTCTATTGCTCTTTGAGTAGTTCTCAGTTTGTTTACTGATTTAATGGTTAGAGTTGTTGTCTCCATTCCGTAGGTCATTACAGGAAGTATGCATGTGTTAAAGACTTTTCTTTTTAAATTTATTGGAATATCTCGGTTTTTTAGGATATATCCAAGTCTTCCTACCGCAGCCCAGGTCATTCTCACTCACCTTAAAATCTCTGCTGTTTGGTTCTCTTTACCTCTTTTTATTGTGTGACCCAAATATATGTATTCTTCGACGTTTTCAATTACGTTTCCGTCTAGCGTGATATTCGTCTCGCCTGTTGTCATAACTTTTGCTTTATCGGTGTTCATTGTGAGCCCCACTCTTTCTGAGGCTAGTTTTAGTTCGGATAGCATTTCTTGTAGCTCCGTAGCGTTACTACTGATTAGAATTATATCATCTGCAAAGCGCATATGGTTCAAATGTCGACCATCGATGCTAATTCCTTTATTGTCCCAGTTTAGCGATTTGAAGGCGTCTTCCAATGCCAGGGTAAACAGTTTAGGGGAGATGGTGTCTCCCTGTCTCACTCCCCTTTTCTTATCGATTTTCTGTGTTTCAAGATTTTCTGTTACTTGGACTTGTAGTGTGGCGTTTTCGTATATTGTTTTTAAAAGGTTTTTATAGCGTGAATCCACTCTTGCGTTATCGAGTGCACTAAATATCGCCCAGTGTTCAATGGTGTCGAAAGCTTTGTTGTTATCGACAAATGCTAATTGTAGTGGGACGTTATATTCGGTGGTTTTTTCTATCAATGTACGGATGGTCTGTAGATGTTCGATTGTACTGTATCCTTTACGGAAGCCGGCTTGCTCAGGTGGTTGGTAGCTATCGAACTTTGTTGTTAGTCGGTTTGTAATAATCTTCATTAGTAGCTTGTAGGGGTGAGGCAGTATACTAATTGGTCTGTAATTGTAAATTTTTAAATTGTCCCCTTTTTTGTGTATCAAGACTACCCGTGCGTTGTACCATGAGTTCGGTATTTGACCAGTTGCTAGGCATTTATTTAATAAGGTTTTCATTGCCTCTAGGGTGATTTTTCCTCCTGCTTTTAGCATTTCGTTGGTTATCCCATCTTGTCCTGGGGCACGACCGTTTTTCGTTTTTGATAGGCTCAGTTCTATTTACTCTATGGTGATTTCAAGGATGTCTTCTGAACCTATGTTCTTTACAGTTAGGTCTTCTATTTCTGCTGGCTTTTGTATTGTCGAAGAATAAAGTTCATTGTAAAAATCTTGGATGATTTCTAATATTTGCTGGTTTCCTTGCTTTATTTTTCCTTCTTTGTCTCTAAGTTTATGGATTGTCTTTCGTTCACTTAAATTTCTTGATTTGAGGACCTTCATGTTTTTGTTGTTTTCAATTACTGTCGTTATCATTTGTGTGTTGTAGTCCCTTATATCTTTTCTTATCTTTTTTCTGATTTGTTTATTTATTTAATCGTATTCTAGCGATTCTCTATTGAGTTTTCTTCTTTCTTTCATTAGTTCTCTAGTTTCTTGTTTTAATTTTGTGTTTCTTGGTTTTGTTTTACTACGTACATCCTTATTTGCTGTTTTTATGTTGATTTTTATTTTGTTTTCCAGGTTATTTACTTCCATAACATCTAGGTTTTATCTATTTTTGAGTTTTCAGCTTAGTATCTGTTGGTATTTATCGGTTCTTTGTTTTAATTCCTCTGAAGTGGGATATCTTTGATTATTTATTAACTTGTTTCTTTCCGTTCGTGTATAAATAACTACCTTTGCTCTGATCAGTCGGTGGTCGCTACCTACGTTAAACCTGTTCAGAACTGAGACATCTCGTATAATGTATTTTTTATCAGTTATTATATAATCTATTTCATTCTTGGTATATGAGTCGGGACTTTTCCATGTCCACCTCTTATTCTTTGGTTTTTTGAAGAAGGAATTCATGCAGTAGAGTCTCTCGTTTTGAAGGTAGTTGATAAGGGTTTCTCCTCTTTTGTTTTCGTCTCCAAGGCCAAAGTTACCTCTGTTTGGGATGTTTTGGCTGTTTGTATCCCCGATTTTTGCGTTAAAGTTATGATGGTGAATTGTGCTTTTTCTGTTTTTTTCGCTAATGAGATATCTTCATACATCTGTTCGACCTCCACGTCATTTGCTTTGCTTGTGGGAGCGTAAACTTGGATTACTTGGAGTGTATATCGCTTAGATAACTGTAGCGTTATATAGATAACTCGGCTTGATATTACGGTCATTTTTGTTACTAGGTGTTTTATCTTTTTGTATTGCTCTTCCACCTACGTGTGCGTCTATTTCTTTATTGTATTGGTATAGAAGATGGCCTGATTTGAGGGTACTGCACTTTTCATCAGCTAATCTTGTCTCTGATAGACCCAGGATATCCCATTTAATGTGGGTGAGTTCTTCTTCCAATTCGTGTAGTCGGTCGATCGATCTCATTGTTCTTATATTATATGATGTTATCCAGAGGTTAGTTAGTGAGTATGTTTTGGGTTCGGGGTTTTAATTAGTGAATTTCTGCCCCCCCTCCCCCCCGGTACCATTAAACATGGAGAGCTATCTTTCCTCATTATTAAAAACATCGAAGAGTTACAAAGAATAGGACTTAAAGTGCGTGCTGTTACTAGTGACCAAGCTGCTACAAATACAACTGCATTTTTAAATCTAGGAGTTACTGCAGAAGAGCCGTATTTTTTTGTCTGCGACGCAAAAATTTTTGTAATATATGACATACCGCACTTGATAAAAAGGGTACGGAATAATCTCCTATCAAAGGATTTTTACGTGGAGGGCAAGAAAGTTTCTTGGAAAGATATCGAAGAGGCATACAAAATAGATAAATCTTCTTGTACTGTTCGATCAGCTGTAAAAATCACGGATGCCCACATCTACCCCAATACTTTCCAGCGAATGAGGGTTAAATTTGCAACGCAATTGTTTTCCAACACCATGAGTGCTACGATAAGAACTGCTGTTGGAACGGTCGAGTTAAAAATCACCAGCGCTCTGGATACTGCAGAATTCGTACAGAAAATTAACTATTTATTTGATTGCTTAAACAGTCGAATGCTGAAAGACCGTAACCCATATGCATGTGCTCTATCCGTCAACGTACCGCGTACTGAAAATAATTTGAAAAAGTATTTGCAGTGGGTTAAGACTTGGCAAACATATACATCTAATAACAAGGTGAACCAAGGTGTTTATTGTTTTAAGGGACTTATTTTAACCATGCAGTCAGTTATGGAGCTATGGGAAGACTTAAAACAAGAAGGGTATCGTTTGCTCCTGACCAGCAGACTAAACCAAGATCCTCTAGAAAATCTTTTCGCGGTCCTGAGGTATAGGGGAGGCAATTCTTCGAACCCCACAGTAAAATCTTTCCGCCAAGCACTACAGTTCAACATGCTGGTTAAATTGCAGCATCCTACAGAGAGCTCCAACTGCGAAGTTGATGAAGATGCTGTTGTCAACATGGCGAATGTTGAAGTGCCAGAAAAAGACGTCATGGGATATGTTGAGGACATACCATATACAGTTGCTGAACAAACTGAATTAGCAGAAGATGGTGACCTCAGTTTACTCAGTGATGTAATAGAAGTTTCAACACAACCAAATTAAGAAGCCACATTAGAATCTTGTGCGACGGTATATGTAGCTGGTTATAAAAATAGTTACAATGTTACTTGCACATTTTGAATATTATTTTAAAAATAGTAAGTCGTGTGTAAGTTTTAAGAAAACATTATTAGCATATAGTGTAAATAAAGTGAAAATTTTAGTACCAGGGTGGCTTAACGAGCAAGACACATGTTACTCTCATAAACTGTTTTTAATTAATCATTTAATTAAGTGCAAACTCCATAAAACATTAAAATGGCTATCGCAAGATTTAAGGACTACAAACCAGTCTGGTACACGCAACAAAAAAATACAACATTTAAGTAATGTTTAAAGCTTAAAAAATGTACGTTTATATGCTTACAGATATATTTGTGTACTTCCTATTCTTTGTAACTTTGTATATTATATTGTTTTATTGTATGTAATATTTACATCTTGAAAATCTCATTTATTTAATAGATCATTGAAATTGGCGAGAGTAAGAAATGTATAACATCTTTATTTCAAAATATTTTAATTTAAACTGGCGTTAATGGATCTGACTCAGATTTTCTATAATCTGCCTTTAAAAAAAAGTAATTAAACCCATAAAAGGTTGGGGAAAATTGGGGTTTAATCCCTAACAATAAGTACCTAACTCTTTATTAACAAATTATTATTTATATCGCCCAAAAATTATGTCAAATGCAAGTAATAATAATTTATTTAAAAATAGCTATTTGGCATAATTTTTGAGCGACTTAAGTATAATAATAATAATAATAAATGTCGCTTATGGAGCAAAAATAAATAAAATTGTTATTTTACAATATACTTGAATTATGAATACATAAGTTGCTCAAAGGGGCGAAGTTCAGGCGTGCTAATCGAATTAGCATACTGTTAACCACTTAACCCCAAGGTAAATAAAGAAAACAGATAATTTGTTAAAAAAGGTATATTGTTGGGTATTGAACCCCAACCCTCGATTAGTTTGCAGCTCCTTAACCACATAAGTTCTTTTTGGTTTCTACTCTAATTTACGTTTAAAGTGCAGTAATTTAAACTAGAGTATAAATTATTAAATAATTGTGAGTTTTCTGTGAAAACCGCCCCGATTCATTTTTTTTAATAACAGATTGTACAGAACTTGGGTCAGATCCCTAATCATCAAATTAAATTTTTGCATACATTTCTGAAAGATAATTTAATGTAGGGTGACCAGATTTGTAAAATAAAAAAACGGAACAGAAGACGTTTGGGCGGAGTAATATATATATTATACAGTGTGGTCCATTAAGTGTGCAACAAATGGGAAATTTTTTTATTAGTTGTAAAACCGAAATTTAAATACCGCTAAAAGTTAGTGCATGTTCGATAACCATATCAAATGCCCTTAGAATGGCTTCACGTCAAACAATATACAGGGCAGGACAAAAATATGTAATTCGTTCAAGAATAAAGTTACCTTATTTCAAAAAATATAGCAAAATTTTATTGAGAAAAGTTGTTTAGAATCAAAAGTTATGCTCAAATACAAAGTCACGGCCTCCTATTCGAATTTTGATTCTTTTTTTGTAAAATTTTGTATTATCCCCGTATGATACATATTTTTATTATTCTGATTTTATTAAGAGTTTTTCATATGTAAATTATTATTAGTAAATCATTTGCCTTGTTAAAAAGAATATTTGCGAAATTCTAAAGTTCTGTTAAATATCGTTGCAACAAACATGAAGTGGACGCTTACCTAAAAAAATATAAATCCAAGTAAATTTTACAAATACGCTTCAAGTTGCTAAAAGTTAATTAAAAGGGATGTTGTTGTGGCTACTTTAAATACATGTAAAATCAAAATAATAAAAATACGTATCATACGGGGGTAATACAAAATTTTCCAAAAAAGAATAAAAATTCGAATAGGAGGCCATGACTTTGTATTTGAGCATAACTTTTAATTCTAAACAACTTTTCTCAATAAAATTTTGCTATATTTTTTGAAATAAGGTAACTTTGTTCTTGAACGAATTTCATATTTTTTGTCCTGCCCTGTATATTGTTTGACTTGAAGCCATTCTAAGGGCATCTGATATGGTTATCGAACATGCACTAACTTTTGGCAATATTTAAATTTCGATTGTACAACTAATAAAAAAATTTCCCATTTGTTGCACACTTAATGGACCACACTGTACATATATACAGGGTGTTTGGATAATAGGGAACCATACATTCATGGTGAGTTCTACGCATTAAAATAATAAAAAAACTTCATATGCAGTATTGTCCGAAAATCGTTATTGGCGTAGATACCGACCCTTAAAGTTTAAGTTTTTTTTTATTTTTATTTATTTTTTATAACTGAAAAAAAACTGTAATAAGTGCAGGTAAACAACTCAACAACAAACAAACAAAAATTTCATTTAGTTATCAAGGCTAATCAGATAATAACCCTGAAAAGAAAAGCCTTAAAACTTTAGATAGAATTTCTAACCAAACGGTTTATGTTACGCATACCAAACAAGAGTACATTAATTTTGAATTTTTTTATTCCCTACAAGATGCCGTATCTAGATCGGAGGTATGTCTTCAGATGTAAAAGTTATGACTAAAAAGAAAATATGGTTTTAGGTTAACTGCCAGTTCAAAATACATGTTATCGATTATTTTTCTTTTTGTTTGTGAGCATTTCAATAAAGAGCACGTACACCAAGTTTAAAGTAGTTATCTACTCAGTTATAAAAAATAAATAAAAAAAAAAGTTAAAACTTTAAGGCCCGGTTGCAGAGAGCAATGTTAAGTCTGGTGTTAGCTAACGTCGCGTCAAAGTGAACAAAATCGCATCAAATTTTGTTTACTAATGTATTAGTTACCATAAGCATTTGAGATTTGATGCGTTTTTGTTCACTTTGACGTCGCGTTAGCTAACACGAGACTTAACATTGCTTTCTGCAACCAGCCCTAAGGGTCGGTATCTACGCCAATAACGATTTTCGGACAATACTGCATATGAAGTTTTTTTATTACTTTAATGCGTAGAACTCACCATCAATGTATGGTTCCCTATTATCCGAACACCCTGTATATTCATTATACAGGTTGTCCCATAACTAAAGGGTCATAGAACAATTGGAGGTAATAGACATAAAAATAGTTATTTTGGGCCAAATTCGCCTAAGTAAAATGTTACAGGTTAAAGAGATACAGGGTGTTGAAAGTGCAAAAATGCGCAAAATAAAAATTAAAATCGACGTTTTTTTCAAAAGCTATTCCTTTAATTTTTAATGAAGTTATCCACTACATTACTAAATCACTGTATATATTATACAGGGTGTCCCATAACTTATGGGCCATAGAGCAATTGGAGATAATATACATAAAAATAGTTATTTTGAGCGAAAGTTGCCTTCATTTCAGCCCAAGTAAGACAATGCATTATTGGAATCCAGCTGAACACTTTAAGTTGTTTGAAATTGGCACCCCATTTCTCAATATACAGTGTGGTCCATTAAGTGTGCAACAAATGGGAAATTTTTTAATTAGTTGTACAATCGAAATTTAAATATTGCCAAAAGTTAGTGCATGTGCGATAACCATATCAGATGCCCTTAGAATGGCTGCAAGTCAAACAATATACAGGGCAGGACAAAAAATATGAAATTCGTTCAAGAACAAAGTTACCTTATTTCAAAAAGTATAGCAAAATTTTATTGAGAAAAGTTGTTTAGAATTAAAAGTTATGCTCAAATACAAAGTCACGGCCTCCTATTAGAGTTTTGATTCTTTTTTGGAAAATTTTGTATTACCCTCGTATGATACATATTTTTATTATTTTGATTTTATATGTATTTAAAGTAGCCACAACCACATCCCTTTTAAATAACTTTTAGCAACTTGAAGCGTATTTGTAAAATTTACTTGGATTTATATTTTTTTAGGTAAGCGTCCACTTCATGTTTGTTGCAACGATATTTAACAGAACTTTAGAATTTCGCAAATATTCTTTTTAACAAAGCAAATGCTTTACTAATAATAATTTACATATGAAAAACTCTTAATAAAATCAAAATAATAAAAATATGTATCATACGGGGATAATACAAAATTTTACAAAAAAAGAATCAAAATTCGAATAGGAGGCCGTGACTTTGTATTTGAGCATAACTCTTGATTCTAAACAACTCTTCTCAATAAAATTTTGCTATATTTTTTGAAATAAGGTAACTTTATTCTTGAACGAATTACATATTTTTTGTCCTGCCCTGTATATTGTTTGACTTGAAGCCATTCTAAGGGCATCTGATATGGTTATCAAACATGCACTAACTTTTGGCAATATTTAAATTTCGATTGTACAACTAATAAAAAAATGTCCCATTTGTTGCACACTTAATGGACCACACTGTATAATAAATAAATATATTATAAAATTGATCTACTTTTTCTTTAAAGAATTTTGTGCTATACAAACCATTTTCTTCTAGATCCAGTAAAAGGCTTGACAACTTTGAGATTTGAAAATTGTGGTCCCTCTTATTTTTAATTTTTAAACTTCAGCTACTTCGCATACTGTCTCCTTCTATCCTAGTTATGGTGTCACAGATAACTTTTAACTGGCTTTGTAAAAAGTATAACCATACCATGGAAACAGGATTATTAAAAAACGTACTTAAAATTGTGGGGAATTTGTCTTGAGCTAAAAAGTAGGACTTTAGTTCTGGAAAAATGTCGATAATTGTAGTGATTGCGGGTTGCAAGGATAATCATCGAGTTCCTATACTTCCAAGAACCTGCTTGTACTCAATGATTACAAAATTACAAAAGTCTTTCAATTCTTCCACTTGTACTGTATATATGTGAAAGTATTGAAACACTTTATTTATATCTACAATAATTTCTACGTCTACAGGTAGAATATCGGCACTTATTTGTGTGGCATTGTGCAAAATGTGCGCAGCACATCCTATTCCACATACATTAATTTTTACTTCATTTTTCGACGAAGGAAGTATTGGATTCACCCCAAAAATTCGAAATTAGAGTTTTCACCAGATCTTCACGTTTTAGAATCACCTGAACCCAAAAAACATGTTTTTGTTCATTGGTCTGTCTGTCTGTCTGTGTGTTTTGTGTACTATCTAGATACGACAGCAAGCTTTAGAAGAAAATCGCATAACCGGAAGTATGGTATTTACTCTTGTAATTTTTCAGTTTTTACGATTTTTTTAGAAAACGGCTCTAACGATTTTTTTCAAACTTTACATTTTTATTGCATGTTTAATGTGTATTGATGTGAGATAGGTGATTTTTCAGTTGAATATCTCTAAAATGAGTTACTTTTGTTTTTTTTTCTATTTTTCTCATTAACTCCTATTTTAAATAGAACACCCGGTATATTATTACATTTTTCAATTCAGCTTAAAATTTTAGAAACTATTCAACTCACTCCCTTCATGTTAACTATTAACCAATCATAATTTAGTATTTTTGTTATTTGCACCAATTAGCGTGAACTATATTGACAATTTTCACTAGTGAAAATAATCGACAATTTTCACTAGTGGTATTGTGAATATTTTAAACAAATGTGGTTTTTATTAGAAAAAGTTAATATTAGTGTTCTGTTACTATAGAAATTGTGTAGTTTGTTGCTAGATTTACTGAAAACTAGTTTGAAAAAGCAGTTTGGTTCATTGAATAGTCCCTCGAATGCCATTCTTAGTCAAAGTTAAGTTGAATATTTTTGCGGTGGTATCACTACTCATGTGCATTGCGCTTAGGATTAGGACTCGTGCTAGAGCACTCGTCCTAATTGAACCTAAGCGCAATGGACATTCGTGATACCACAGCGAAAATATTCGACATAACTTTGACTACTCATGGTATTATAAGTGATTATGCAACTCACCCCCTTCAAGTTAACTATTCACCAATCATAATTTAGTATTTATGTCATTTGCCACCAATCAGCGTAAAATTGTGCAACAATTCCGCTAGCGGAGTTTTAATGACAATTTTTTTATCTTCCTGTGACATTTATTTAACTTCCTGTAAAATTAATCAAATATGATATTAGAAATGTCAAATTTGACAAACAATTTATTTTACGTCAACAGATTTTTATTTTCAAAGAGGACGTGATAAAATTGATTAATTACTAAGAAACGTCAATTTTGTTCGTTGAATAGTCCTTCAAATGCCGCTTGCAGCCGACGAATTGCATGAATGTTTGTCAAAGTGTTTATTCGTGTTTATTGCTTCAAAATTGGTCTCGTGCTGTCGCACTCGACCAATTTATATCGAAGCAATAAACACTCATACACTTTGACAAACATTTTCGGCAATTCGTCGACCGCTCGCGGTATTGTATATGAAAATTTGTCTCTTGAACTAACGCTCTATTTTGTACCGTTTTTGTAGAATTTGTAATTTTTGAAAATTTTTGACAAATATTTAAAAATTAAAAATCAAATTTTTGGCTAATTATAAGATCGCTGTAAAAGGAAGTTGTATGCGTGTATCACACCAGATTTTTAGGTTACTATTCAGAATGGCATACCTATACGTTGTTGATTCCTTTTCTTGCAGCTCCCCCAAAATTAGTGTTGCAATTATCAGCACGAAAGGCAATCACTTTATCTGCCTTTATACTTTTATGGTTTAATGTATCCACCATAAGTGTTATATATCTTACCGATTGCAACTCTTCCAATACTGTTTTCAATGCAAAGAGTGCCAATACATTTACTACAATTGATCCACATTTGGTACGCGAGCAGGAGAATTTTTTTCATGCAGCTTTTTAATTAAAGACGATGTACAATCCATGGATCTGAATGAATGGTTATGCTCAATTGTGTGAAAGCTAAACAATCCTTCTTCTACCACCATGAGTTTACTCTCGTCTGTGAAAAGCTGGTGTATTTTTTACGAAAAAATATGTTACTTTTTCACTGTAAGTTGCACTAGAGACAGCCAATAAATGTTTTTTCTTTCGCAAATGGTGGTTTATCTGGACGCCCTCCATTTCCAATGGAAAACAATAATTTGCATACCGTGTATTCGACTTTTCCTATTTCACAAGAATCTTTTAAAAACGGAAATTCAGCATTGCTTCTTCGCCATTTTATTGGTTTTTTTACTAAATACTAAAATAGATTGAAAAAATAAATTTAATTTAAAAACCATCATAAATCAATTCAAGTTTACCAGATTGAATGTAGTTGTAGTGCGTTATATAAATAATAACAGTACCCTTTTACACCAGCCACATCTATGCGGCACAGACTAAACAAACTGACATGACAGTGCATACTGTAGGCACAGTCTATATACATTAGGTATTGTTGTGAGCTATAAACTGTGCTGCAGGTGCAAGCACAAAGCATGACTTCCAACTATTGTTCTATGATTGGTCAGCCTTTCAACCAATTTCGGCGTTTTAATAAGCCGCATGCTTGGATTCAAATTTCCGTGCGTATGATTACGTGCACCAGAAACGGTAGGTACTATGTATCAAAAAACGGGACAATTCGAGTCCCGTTTTGAGTTTTTCGGGACAACGGGACACAAAGCTGAAAAAAGGGACAATCCCGTTAAAAACGGGACGTACGGTCACCCTAATTTAATGTCGATAATAAATGTTCGAATAATATTGTCTTATTCTTTGCTGAGACTATACATAGAGAGATCGCCAACTTAAATGTGCCTAATATAAATAGACATTTTTTAATGCATCAAGTAAATGAGATATTCAAGGCGTACTGTTTTAGTAGCCGTACCGGTACTCTATACGTATCAACTTCACAAGATACAATATTATTTTTGTTTTTATTTGCTTTTTAAAATAGATCACTGTAAACTATATTAATCGTCAACATTACTTGAACAATAATTTCCTCTCGTATTAAATTTTTTAAATAAAATCCGTATATTGTTTATTAATGTTTTTTTTCATTATTTGTACATAGCTAATTCTATATTTATTATAGAATTTTGTGAGTATAAAGTGGGGACAATCCGTATTCCGTATAATCTTGTGCTCATCGGTGAACTTTTTGTTGAAATTATATTAGAAACCTCTTATGTAATTTTTATAGGTACCTAGCTACCTATTAAATGTTTAAAAGTGTTGCATGTGAAACTTATAAAACCTTTATTTTACTTGGTACGAGTTCATCCGATTGACAACAAATGTTTTAAATAATAACAAAACAAACCAAAGAATATACACCTATATTTAATATTCTTTGTAACAAACTTAACTTAGATGTAAGCAGAATCAAACTACTTAAATATTCTTCGGCAGAATACAAGTTTATTTCGGGTAGGTACAACCATTGTAAAACTATTGGAATTGTAGAGAGAAAGTTCTTGCAACACTGTTATAGCTCAAGAATACTAATGGCGCATTTACCTGCTGAATGCCACTGATAAGGTAATCACTTTGACGCTAGGAGCTTCCAGCGGCATTTTCGAACAAAAAATGATATATTTAACCAAGTAAATAGTTATGCAACCCAAATCACAGCATATACTATATAGCCCATAAGGCTGTCCTTCTTCCCCTATCTATATTCTTTGGTTTGATCATTTGCTTATGCAACTTTAAGTGCAAGGACTCCTGAACAGTGGTTGTAGTTTACGTAAGACAAACATTTTTGTTTTAGTGTGTTGTCATGGGTTCCAGAAGTAATAAATAAACAATTTACTTATTATTATTATGCCATGAAAATTGTTTAAAAGGTATACTTTGCACACAAAAAGTTTAGATTTAATGTTGAGGGTAAGTGTCTACATGTGACTTTTGAACGCATGTCACAATTGTGAGCCTTAGGAGTGATCACGTCAGAAACACCTCTTTTGTAAATGACAGGAACTGTAATGAATGAAGTTTTATTTTGAATTTTTATTATAGAAAAGAATAGTAACATAGATTTGCAAGAACTTACAGCAAATCCTGATGCAAAATACTAGCTGTTGAATAAAATCGGTTCAGATTTTGAATGCGATAGTGACAATGATGATGTTTGGGAGCCAACTGAACCTAATATTTCATCAGATGAAGAGGAACTAGGCAACGATAGAAGGATGCAACTGTCGTTCCCGAATCCGCTGCAGCAAGTGGAACATATATTTATGTTTAAATAAGAATAATAACTGGTTTAATAAATTTCATTGGAAACTAGCAACCCAGTGAGACAAATGTCTCATTTAAAAAAACAAAAAAGACCGTTTTTCAAATAGAACGCGTATTAAATAAAAACTGTACCCAGACCTGGAAGGTGTCAAAGTGGTTGCCTAACCGATCGACGTTTTAAGGCGCAGAGGGTCGCAGCTCCGTTTGGCTGCTGAAACATTTTTATTTAATACGCGTTCTATTTGAAAAACGGTCTTTTTGTAATTTCTTGAAAACCGGAAGTGTCACGTGACTGAAATTCGGTTCCTGAGCTGACATGACCATTCCAAACATATAACTTTCATAACTTTTTTCTCTATGTCTTACGGTTTGGCTGCTGAAACAGCGTCCCGGACGGACGGACAGACAAGTCTATTAGATAAAGGATAAATATAACATTTGTTCACAAATAAAAAGGTATCCTACAACGGTTTATCTTTAGACGCTTCCCAGCATGTACACTTGTGAGTATGTAACACTTGTGCGCATGTGCATTTGATTCCTACATAACACAATTGTGACTATTCTTAAATTCGTAGTAAAAAGAAATGGACAATTTTCAAAAAAATTGGAGGTGTTTCTGATAACCAATAAAACTAGAATATACATTTTAAAAATATTATTTACTTCAGCTTCACTTCGGGAGTGAAAGGGTTATATTATACCGGGTGTTCTATTTAAAATAGGAGTTAATAAAAACAGAAAAAAACAAAAGAAACCCATTTTAGAAGTTTTTAACTGGAAAATCACTTATCTCACATCAATATACATTAAAAATGTAAAAAAATGAGAAGTTTGAAAAAAATTGTTAGAGCCGTTTTTGAAAAAATGCAAAAAAACTGAAAAATCACAAGAGTAAACACCTACTTCCGGTTATGCGATTTTCTTCAAAAGCTTGCTGTCACATCTACATAGTACACAAAACTTATATATGAAGTTTCAACCCCATACCTCTTTTCGTTTTTGAGATATTCTGTTCACAGACACGCAGACACACACACACACACACACACACACACACACACACACGCACACACACACACACACACACACACACAGACACACAAACAGACCAATAAAAAAAATCAGTTTTTTGGGTTCAGGGGACTCTGAAACGTGAAGATCTGTTGCAAACTCAATTTCGAATTTTTGGGGTGAATCCAATACTTCCTTTATTGTAAAAGGAAGTAAAAATTAATTTTGAAAAATTATAAGTTCCAAAGTTTACATTTAAGAATGCTATCATAAATTACTTTTAGCACTGATTTCAAATATCTAAAAATATACAGAGTGTTCCATTTAAAAAATAAAAGTTGTATATTACTACTTAAAAATAGAAGCCAATGGCTTAAATTGGTTTACGTCAATTTTTAAGCTGTATACTTAATCAAATACAGTTGTTCATTAGTATCGCTTCAAAGTTTGGTCTGACATTACAAAAATTAGATAGATATTGTCAAAATATTTTGATTAAATGTTTAAAAATCCAAACTTGATTTAAATTATGCTTCTAAAATATCCTAATCCAAAATATAAATTTCAAATTATAATGACCGAAATACGTCGAGTACTCGAATCACTATTAAAATCTAGAAATTTAATTATTCTAAATTAATTTCTAAATATATAATTACATTTATTTAAACGATTTGCGGCACCAAACTTGCTATACACTTGTTAATGTTACTGAAGAAATGGACACTAACCCTTTGATAGTATCTCTCGTACCTGAGTGTTATCCCAGCTCCTAACTGGATGCTAGTCAGCTAACACCTCCTTGGTTGTGCACGACCAAATAAACTCGTTGCAGCTCCTTGGCCCCCTTATTATGTGGATAGACAGTTCAATAGCATACCACAAACACTCACTTGCACTTTTTTACTGGTTTCGAATTAACATACCACTTTAAATGGCTTCAAACAATCTTGAATTCTATTTTAAATAATACTTGTGACCCACAGTCAAATTTGATCGTAAAGAATACTATATTGTTATTACGTATCAAATATTCAATTATTATTCTTCACAATTAATGGGAATTTAACCATTAACGTGATTATTTATCGCCGATTATAAATTCAAGTTATTTTTTCTACTTCATATGTAAACAACCACACTGGTTGCCTATTACAACTCCACCAGTTAAAACATACAACTGTTACATCATATAATACCCATTGGATATCTGGATATTATTATTAAATTAAATTCATCATTCATACGGGACGTTGCATTACATGCATTGTTTATTTTCGGCACGCATTTCAATTTATTCTTAGCTTGTAAGGCACTTCAATAAAATTTGTAAAAATTCAATCTGCATGCAAGACAGATTATTATTAGCATATTCAGTTTCTTGCTTACGACATATCTGACCGTTTTCCATTGTAGATCAGTCGTTCTCAGCTTTCGCAGCTGTCTGCCAAACTTTCTCCTTCAGGTATCTGTCATCCATACCTTTCTTATATGCGTCTTCGAAAGACTTCGTTGAAGGTTTGCCCCTTTTTCTTGGTGGGTGCCAGTTCAAAATCCACTTCGGCCATCGATCTTCTCCTATTTTCTCTATATGTCCATCCAGTACCGTATTAAATGCAAAGATCTAAGTTCTTCGGCCTGACGTCAGCACAGAACACCGAACTTCGGTTGAATTGTATAGGCTGTATAGAGTGCTGTATTCGTTTATAACTTCATAAATAACTTTCTGTGAAAACGGGGTTACCAGTAGTGAACCGAGCCCGTAGTCGTACCCTATTCGATTTTTTCTATTGGAAAACGAAGTTTCGAAGTAATAAATCTATTTTGAATTTTAAACTCTAGTATAGGTAGTGCGATATAAATCCAAAAATTTAATAAATCATATTTTAATCTACGTAATAAATATGAAACTGGAAATATGGCTTATTTATTTATTACCTAACGTATTTAATTTACTACCCCCATTTCTTTTGTTTAATCGATTATTTATTATATACTTTACCAGAATAACGTTTAACCAAAGTGTTGGTTGTAGAAATAATTATAATATTCGCTAGCTTTTCTTCACTAAGACAATGGCACTCACGAAAATTAACTAAATAACTCTTTTCGGTTGGGAATTTCAGAACCAGCTGCGACATAAACTTTCGCCCCGACGGTTTAAATTCTTGATTAAACTGTAATTGCTTTTTACCACTACTTTCTAAATTAATTTGCAGTTGCAACGCTAGCATTTAATTCTTTTCACAGCAATGCAACAGCCATAACCTGCTGTTATTACAGGCAATACTTCCCTTAGAATATATGATTTAGAAGATACAAGCCAAAACGATTACAGTAAAATTTTGTTTAAGGGAGACTTTTGTTTATTTTTAAATAAATAATATATTTAACCAGCAAGATGCCCGTTCTTCGTGCGGGCAGCAAATGTTTTTTTTTTTCTAAATCTCAAATAAATTCTCCCCCTCACTCAATACGCTAAACTAACAAACGCCGCAAAACAATATTGTAGGAAAAAAGGAAACAAAATTCTTCCGAAAAAAATCCTCCCCAACTCTTTTATGCTTCACGTATCCCCTGGAAATGTGTACGTAAATGTCGTTCTTGTATATATTGATAAAACTATAGTTTAAGTATAACAATGAGGTAAAATTAAAATATGTACAAACTAAATGTTGCATTCATAAATTATAGCAAGATACCCATTTCCACCACTTGGGGGTGGAAATTCAGAAATCCTATATATTCTGAGATATTGAGTAATTCGTGAAAACACACCTTTTCATCCCTTAGGGGTGGAATTTTGAAAAATTCTTTCAGTTTATATTATCCTGAAATAAACCCACAGCAAAAAAATAAATTTAACAGCCTGTCCCTTTACAGTTTTCCCTCTTTACCGCTTTAGGGGTAACCTTAAACTCCCTTAAACCCCTTTCTAAATATTTTAAGAATACATCTGTATGCCAAAAAAACAATGTTCTAACTCAATAAACATAGGAGATACGAAGGGTTCATTAATTCACCCCGAATCCAGATTTACACCTTTAGGGGTTGATTTGGGAAAATCCTGAGACGTGTTTTTAAACATTTGTATTCGATACCTATGTAGGCAAACACCACGTCGATATCTTATCGGGTCTAAGAGATATTGAGGAATTCGCGAAAATACAGTTTACCCCTTTTCACCCCCTTAGGGGTAACATTTTAAAATCCCTTAAGCCGCTTACTAAATATTTTAAGAATACGTTTATATGCCAAAAAAGAATGCTCTAGCTGAATAAACATAGGAGATACGAAGGGTTCTTTAATTCACCCCAAATCCAGATTTGCATTTTTAGGGCTTGATTTTGGAAAATCCTGAAATGCGTTTTTAGACACTTGTATTGGATACTTATGCAAGCAAACGCCAAGTCGATAACTTATCGGGTCTAAGAGATATTGAGGAATTCGTGAAAATACAGTTTATCCCTATTCACCCCCTTAGGGGTAAAATTGTAAAATTCCTTAAATCACTTTCTAAATATTTTAAGAATACATCTATATGCCAAAAAGAGGAATGCTCTAACTCAATAACAAATAACCTAGGAGTTACAAAGGGTTCTTTAGTTCCCCAAATCCAGATTTGCACCTTTAGGGGTCGATTAGGGCAAAATCCTGAATTGTGTTTTTAGATACTTCTATTGGACAACTATGTAAGCAACCACCAAGTCGCTATTTTATCGAGTCTAAGAGATACTCAGGAATTCGTAAAAATACAGTTTACCCCTTTTCACCCCCTTAGGGTTAATATTTTTAAATTTCCTTACATACCTTTCTAAATATTTTAAAAATACATCTATATGTCAAAACAGAATGTTCTAACTCAATAAACATAGGAGATACGAAGGGTTCTTTAATTCACCCCCAATCCAGATTTGCACCTATAGGGGTTGATTAGGGCAAAATTCTAAAATACGTTTCTAGGTATTTGCATTGGTAATCTTTGCAAGTAAACACCAAATCGATATCTTATCGGGTGTAAGAGATATTGAGGAATTCGTGAAAACACATTTTACCCCTTTTCACTTCCTTAGGGGTCGAATTTCAAAAAATCCCTTCTTAGCACTACCTTACGTAACAAATTGAACCTTCCGCCCAAATTTCAAGTTTTTAGTGCCAGTGGTTTCGGCTCTGCGATGATTAGTCAAGGTTATGACTTTCCTTTATATATGTATAGATAAGTAAGACGTTTCGCCATTTTTGATGACTTCATTGATTGCATTTGCAATTATGATTAAAGTGTTTCTGAAGTAAACAAGGTTAGCGAAAACATTTAAAATTCCTTGATACTTAGGAATTACTAATCAAATACCATTGACTTGTTGTTTTTTAATATTTCTAATTTTTTCCTTTGTGGACTGCTTTTTATCAGGGTTTTATTCAAAGGATGTTATTTTAGAAGTAGAAGTATTTTGTCAATAAGATATTTAAATTTACCCATTTATGCACTTTTTATTTTTCTACAGGTTTAACTTTCTCTTATTCTGTTCGTTTAAGTTATTATACTTTATTTGGTGATTTTAATTATTCTATCTTGCATCATATTAGTGATATTGGGTTAAAGGGGATTGATTTTTTTAGTAGCACTTCGGGGGAGAATATTTATTTGGGTTATGTTTCCTACTCCTTATTTTATATATTGCCTGATCTTATAATAGTTTTAGTGCTTATTGGGCTTGGAATTATTTTTGGTTGTACATATTCTAAGTTTATATTAAATTATAATCTTAAGGCTATACAGTTTATAACTTCAAGGTTATTTTTGTTCTATGTGAAATCTTCCTTATTTTTCTACTTTTGGTGTTCACTATTATCCGGTTTTAGTTGGTGGATTTTATTACAAATTTTTGATCACAGTTCATAAGAGTTTTTTGGAAGGCACAATATTTATTTCAATATGAGGACTGATTCTTATTACTTCCTTTTACAATAAAGGAAGTATTGGATTCACCCCAAAAATTCGAAATTGAGTTTTCAACAGATCTTCACGTTTCAGAGTCCCCTGAACCCAAAAAACATATTTTTTTTCATTGGTCTGTCTGTCTGTGAACAGAATATCTCAAAAACGAAAAGAGGTATGGCGTTGAAACTTCATATATAAGTTTTGTGTACTATGTAGATGAGACAGCAAGCTTTTGAAGAAAATCTCATAACCGGAAGTAGGTGTTTACTCTTGTGATTTTTCAGTTTTTTTCGATTTTTTCAAAAACGGCTCAAACGATTTTTTTCAAACTTCTCATTTTTATTACATTTTTGATGTGTATTGATGTGAGATAGGTGATTTTCCAGTTGAATACTTCTAAAATGGGTTTCTTTTGTTTTTTTTCTATTTTTTTAATTAACTCCTATTTTAAATAGAACACCCGGTATATTATTACATTTTTGAATTCAGATTAAAATTCTAGAGAAAATTTGTCTCTTTACCTAACGCTCTATTTTGTACCGTTTTTGTAGAATTTGTAATTTTTAGTTGTTGCTATAGGTGTCTGTATTTATCATAGTTTCTTTTTGCGTGAATTCTATGAGGAAAATTACCATCATGTCGCAAAAAATCTATTGCCAGAAGTTTTCTAGTAGACAGCTGCATGCCTGCTTTTTTTAGAGATGGAGAACTTTTATGAACCCATTGCTTGGATTCTGATTTACTTCTGGGTCCCAGTGATGGGCCTAAGTCTCATAGTCCGCCATTTGTGCCAAAAGGTTAGAAACCTTTTACAAAGCTTCCCAAGGACATCGAAATTTACAGGCAACGCAACTTTTGTTCAGGGATAGACAGTTGTATTACCCATCTGGCTGACACCTTATTTATGTTCAAACCGTTATGTAATATGGTTATCACGCTAGGTTTGGATAATTCTAATGTCATACTAATGATGAAGACCTTTCTGCGACAATCATCGTGGACAATGTCGTCAACTTAGACAATCTAGATTCTGTAAGTTGTACTATCTGGCAGCACTTAAGCACTACAACGTTCTATTTTAAGCCCCATCTTTATATTTAAATTAGCAACCCAGAAAATCGTGATGCAGCGCTTGGATACCATTTAGAGCCGAAATAAATAAAACTATGAAAACAGAGGACTTCTGCGAAACTCATATATGGCTTCTCCAGCCAATGAGTTAATCAATAACTGAACTACAAATTTCCATTACCTTTTTTGTGTAATTATAAAAATATCAAATTTAAAATGATAGCAGTGGGGACCCTCCTACGTATTGGGAGCAGCTGCAAGGGCAACTCAAGTACAATTCTAACATTATTTAGCGCTAAGTCGCGAACACTTTTACATTTTTTCGGTTTCCGCGAGTTTAGAACTTTTAGTGCAAAAATGGTGTGGAGCACGGTTTACGATAAACCCGAACAGTCTGCAATAGTGGGTTTCTAATTTCCTATCTCGCCAATTAACTGCTTCCCTTTTCGCTTATATAATTTTAAACTAACATGAATGTCTTTCCAGATGCAAGAAAGTGACGTACCCCCTTCCAGCTAGAGGCCGGCGATGCTACCACCCATTTGGACCACATTTGCGCCCTCGACATCAGCTCGAGGGCTTCCTACGTTCGACTCTCAGGAATTATATGCACCATTGGTATGCTATTGTGTAGTGGAAGATGTAAATGTTGTTAAGTGATTGTATTAAAGGGCCTGCCTCCCGTGAGCCTGATGTACTGGAAAAAAAATGATGGAGACGGGCATGAACATTGCCCGATTGACCTTCTCCCATGGGTCTCATGAATACCACGCAGAAACAATTAAGAATATTCGTATTGCAGTTGCTAATTACAGCAAGAAGATTGGAATGGCTTACCCACTGGCCATTGCCCTTGACACGAAGGGACCCGAAATCCAAACTGGTCTTCTTGAAGGCGTAAGTTGTTCATAGTCTTCAGTTGTTGCCGTTAAAATTATGCCGTATGATCAGAAGTGTAGCCAGGAAATGTATTTAACATTATTGTGTCTAATGAAGAGATTGCTTTGGCTATATTTTTTTAAACAACAGCTGATAAGGTTCAAATGTGTACACTAGACTTGGAAGATTTTCTTTAGTATGCTGGTTCACATAAACTGTTTGGAATTTGTCAAGTTATACAGGGTGATCTTCTTTTGATTGGGGATTTTAGAAGCAATCGGTATCATTCTCAAACATTTTTATTGCAAATTGCTTTTCTATAACCAAACCATTTCTGTATTATGCAGAACTCACAGTGAAATAATCCAAAAAGTACTATCATTGCTGTTCAATATTTAAAGTAGGTACATTTCACAACATTCTGGTATCTTATACTTGTTACTCATAATTAGTTAAATTATTTATATGTAATTGTTTCAAGTACTAATATTTACTTGGTATGCTTTAATTCAGTTATTGTTTAAGATATTTGAATTACCTGTTTGTACAGGTGAACGATGTTAAGCGTGATTATAAATTTTGCTCTAATGCTCACAACAATATCCGATATCAGATACGGCAACCATAGAAGAAGATACAAGAAATAAAGCAAACTAATCAACATTTTATTTTAATATGATATCAACTGAAGTTCAACTACTTGTTCTTTTTGGATTTAAGTACTACTACTCTACAGTGCCTTTAATAAGATAGGTGACATTATGTAAGGGAGCTCTGAGAAAAATGTTTTATGTACTGAATACAAATAAACATGTTTACTATTGCTAGTAAATTTATACATTTCGTAACAAGTTTATACTGTAACTCAAACCTTTAGTAAAAGGATAATAATTGAAGTAAACCATCAATTTGTTTGATAGATGCATGCACATTTAATTTAATATGTTTTCAAAATTCAGAGATCCCACGGTTTCACAAGTAACATGTGTAGCACTAAACGGCGCTTACAACCAGCTAAAAAATAAACACAGCACTTAAAAGAACAAAAATAATGCGAGGATGCTAACTGCCACGAAGCAGTTCGGCAGGCACAGAATACGTTTATAAGAATATGTTTACAATATAGTTTACAGTGTATTTAATTTTGATTGAGAAAAATGTTATCTCACTAGTTGCCATCTGTAATTCCAATTTCTGTTTTTTACCTCAGCTTTTTGAAAACTACGTTATCTTATAAAAACCAACACAGCAACATTTCTATAGTATACAATATAATCATCCTAGGTGATGGTAGTACTGTGATATTATAGAATCTGTGTGATTTGCGTACACTTTTGCTAAATGACAACAGTAAGTGCATACATTTGCTACATTTCAATTGACTTAATTGTTAATGTTTTTGCACTAGCAAATGTAGACCGATTTCATGCTTTCAGTGAGACATATATACCGACTTTGGTTAATCTATGAGGCGTCAAATAAGATAGTTTTGCTTTGTTAACTTTAATGTGTTAATTCTTTGGTACATTAATAATGTGATAGGTTTTTACGCGATATTTGTTTCTAAAAATTAAAAAAAAAGCATTATCAATTCAGGATTTGGGTGCTTTTATATTAATTTTTAATTTTTGAGCTTGTTAATGAGTGACATTCGCTGGAAATCACCCAGATAAATAATTTAAGAAAGAGAGAGTAGAACCCTAAACTAAAAATACGGTATTGGGCCTTAAATATTGAAATAGAATAGCTATAAATAAAAATAATAAGAGCGAAAATTAGAAAATTTTTTTTTTAATAAAAGATGAAAATATCACTTAGAGTTTATTATGAATACAATATTACCTATATTTTCAATTCAGAAAACCACTAAACATTTTAAAAATATTTATTTCCGTTAATCGTTTATTTATGGGTTTCATTAATGTATAGAGAATCGTCTATTAATGACCCTTATTAATGAATGATTTTTTATTAATGAACGATTTTTAAAAATCTGTTTATGTTGGTGCCACCAACATAAACAGTGCCAACCTAAGAAAAAAAATCACAACCATTTATAGTCACCCGATACCATTAATGTCAAAACTTTAAATGCCAAATTCGTTTCATTGAATAAAATTAGATTTTCTTCAAATTAATAATATACGATCAACGGAAAAATATTGTAACTAACTCGTATGTTAATCGGCGATTAATAATAGTAGATTATGCAATGAGGGAGAGAAATGCGTTATTTTGCTGAGGTACAATTTCTGACTCGAGGGCGAAGCCTGCACTGGTTTAATTTTTTAAAATTATTTTAGCTTTTTAAGCAAACATACAGTACAACTTTCAGTATTTTACTTGCTTTTAATTCAAACACTTTAAAAAAGTAGGTACCGTTTGGTATTTCTCATCTATTGTAATCTATTTGGTTACATTACATGCTAATTTGGAAACACTGTATGGAATCAAAATATTTCAATCTAATTTTTGGTACCTATTATTGTGGATATTGGCTATTCTGCCCTCTTAAGCCAAGAAGACATATTTCAGAATTTCTATATTTTGGGATATAAAACAAATGTGTAAACAGTAGATACTATAAATAAAACTTTTTTATTTAATTAATATGGTAAGGTACCTAGAGAAGGACATCTGCCTCATAACAACTATGATTTCGATATTAGACTGAAATACCATCAAGTAGCTAAGAAATACTGCAGATAAAAATAGAGATATATTCTTAGTGCTACCTGTTTAAATAGCCGCATATATGTGAGATAGACGTGATAGATACAACTATGTTGCTAAAAAGATATATCACTGAAAACAGGAAGTGTCCTTATATGCAGAACTAGCTGTTACCCGCGACTTTGTACGCGCGAGATTCTTTATTTGTGTATTAAATAATGGTTAATTATTTTCTGTCATCCCATCCCATCCCATCCCCGTCCCCTTCCCCTTCCCCGTCCCCGTCCCTTTCTCCCGACCCCGTTTGTTTCCCCGTCCCCGTCCCGTCCCTTTTCCCGACCCCGTCCGTTTCCGTCCCTTCCCATCCCATCCCATCCCTTTCCGTCCCGTCCCGTCCTGTCCGTTCCCTTTCCTTCCCATCCCGTCCTGTCCCGTCCAGTCCTGTCCCCCTCAGGGATACAAAAAAAATTAATAAAAGCAACTATAAGTTCGTCTGCGAAGATAAAGGGAATAGTTCCTAATAGTAATGAAATGTAAAGACAATGCTTTAATTACGAAACTAGGGAACTGGAACATGAGGGCAAATAATACGTATACAAAATTTAGTTTTTATTATACCTGCATCAGAATCACCGTTTAAAACACGCCTGAGCGTGCGAAAATAGGCGATTAAAGCTCGCCGGGCTTTAAAGGTTGTCAAGGAAACGGCTGAATGCAACAACGGATGTGGACGCGACAAAAACGTAAACAATTCTCGTAACTATAGTAGCAATATTATTATGCCCTTTCGATTTATCACGACAAAAATTATTTCTAAGTTTTTAGTGCGTAATTTATTTCCAGTATTGCAGGTATAATAAAAAATAGCGTAATGTATTCGTGGATAACTGGTCTTTAAAACACTTGCTCTATTTCGAGCACTCCGGCTACGCCGTCGTGCTCGAAAACTCGCGCGTGTTTTAAAGACCTTGTTATCCACTCATACTTTAATATACTATTTTGCAAACGATATTATTGTAATGAGCTGCCACCCCTTGTGTAAGGGGCTGCAACCCTTTGTGTGGTATAGGGGTAGTTTTCCCCCTTAGACCACTAACTGCACCTAGAGAATTTTTGCTTGTCTGGTGACCACTATGTTGTAACTTAGGGGTTTTAAGGGCGAGTTGTCGATTAAATAAAACACCCACAAAGGATAATTAACCTTATATTAAAAGAAACTAAAAATTTGGCTCAGTTACAATTGAATTCCACCCTATTTGTTAAATGTAGGATTAACTGTAAGCTTCGTAAAAGATTTGGTTAATTAGGCTTAAACTAATGACATGAATTTCACTCTGGAATGATAGAACAACTCGAAGCAACCCTTAGTTATTCGGTTAGTAAAATACCATAACATTTCTTGATCTTTTCCGGTGCTGACGTAATATTCACGGGAAATAGTTTATTTCTTATAATAGCGGAACGCTGGAATTTATTTATGAAATTTAAATGTGTTTAGCTGGATTTTGGGGATGGTCCTGTCCTCCTTCGTATTCCTTGATTTTATAGTGGCCTGGCACATGCACTAGTCACATATATTTTAAATAGAACTTTCAATTTTAACTTAGGTTGTTTCGCGCGGAGCTTGAGCGCCGAGGCGAGGTGCGCCAGTAATTTAATTTATTATCTCGCGGGACCCGGAGGGCAGTTCCCTCCGGTTCGCGCTTTCCAAACAGGTAATTTTCTTTCGTGAAGAGCCGAGAGTTCCCGTTTTGCAAACTTGCCAAACTGACTTATCCGGAGCGGCTCTTGGTACTGCATGAAACCAAATTGACTCATCGGTTCTCACAGTACGGAAATTGCATGTTTGCTGCCGCAGCCCGATTCTTTGACAATTCTGCCAGTCAGTTAATATCGAATTTCTTTGACTTCCCGGATGCAATTCAACCGTTCCTTTGATTATGACAATGTAGCCTTTTACGTTCTTAGTACATGAAATTTTTCAGGGCCGGCTTCGATTTAGTCTTTCCTTTTTGAACATTTTTTGATGACTTAAGATCTATATTGTAAACGCAATTTATTGCGGTTTGTTACATTATTCTGATAGCCGATAATACTAAGAAATTACAACGAGCAGTAATCAAATGGAACATCACAACATATAGCCCAGAAATGAAAATTAACACTAACAAGAGCCAAGTGATACGAATAAGTAAGCAAGATTCTGAAGAGGAACGCATAATAAAAGATGCGAGGAAAAGGTTCTAGAAATTGTGGACTACTACCAATACCTGGAAATTATAATAGGTTAGGATAAAACCAAGATCAAGAAATACGCACCCAAACATCTAAAGCAGCTAAATTATACTACCAGATTAATAGCACTTTGTTTAACAAGAAAGAACTGAGTAAGGAAACCAAACTACATTTAAATAAATCAATTTATGCCCAATCTGACACATGTAGCAGAAAGCTGGACAATGCTAGGGTGTGTTACAATACTTTTGGAGCGACCCTCGTATTAGTAAACTTTTGCTAGTTGAATTTTTAGCTTTGAGTCTCATTAGGTGGCTTTTTGGAATTTTTGCATGCTTTAAATTAGTTCTGGTTAGCGCTGCCCTAATTTTAAATTCTCTCCTATAATTATCAAGCAGTTTGGTAAGCAACTCTTCGAATAATTACCCATATTTTACAAATTAAATTTATTTTGGTTATATTCCTACATATATTTGTGTATGGCGCTTAGGCAACCCTTATTGCAATTATTCTGCACTATTCTATTTGTTGCTAGATAAAGTATATCTCTTCTTGCAGTCACACTTTTCAGGCTGTTTGTTTTCGCATCTTCTGGCCCAAAAATGTTGGAAAGTTTTGATAACTGGTAACTGGTGGATTTTTGAGTTCCTTTCCCATTTTAAACTTGGTGCAAGCTGCTAGTGCCTCGGCCGTGTGCTTAAATTTATGAGCTAATTAGTGTAGCTCTGCTCCGTTTCGATTCCTTGGAGGATCTACAAAGCACATGTGCCCTTAAGACGTTCGTATTTGATTTGGTTGTAGTTACGTCATTTGCAATTGCGGATTCGTCTGAGACCAGCATTGTTCTTGCACTTTCTTCTGGCTCAATTCTAGCGTGAGGTAAGATAAGGCCCGTTTCTTCTTACTTGGAACTCATTTGGGCGTTGTGCGTTATAGCCATCTCCTGTCTGATGCTATTTCCTGTTGGATGCCATTTCCTGTCGGGTGCCAGTCAGCACTACAACCAAATTTACCTGGGAGAGTTTGGACGCTTCCTGCGAGAGGTTAAACTCCTCCCTGAAGAAGCTTAGCATTCCCCGTTCGGCTGCACTCGGCGGGCATCCAGTCCGTCGATTTGGGCTCCTGTAACTGTCGAGTTGTCAAGGAATTTCGCAACTCCCGTGGGCTACATTAGAGAGTGTAGCACCGCATTTACCTGCAACGTATCCACCGCTTCCTCGGCCCGCTCGGCCTTCCGCTGCGTCTGCCGAGGCCCCCGCTGCTCCAGCCCTCTTCGACCCCCTCAAGCCAACAGAAAGGTTAGGATTCGCCATGTTTTTTTCCTACAGGTAAGAGACTGATATAGTTATTACTCACTGCGCCTGGTGTACTTTATTGTTAGTTAGTAGTGTCTCGTTTCGTTAGTAGCTATGGCATGTGTGATATTTCTAGCATAGCAATGCTTCGTATAGTTAGATGTTAGGGCATGCTTTTGTATAGGCCAGATGTGTTGATATGATAGGGCTTTTGCAAATTTCGAGCGACCATTTTGTGCAGTTTAGTGAACCTTATTGAATCATTAATCGAGCTTACCCGAGTCCGTGAAGACAGTTCTGCGGTTTTTAATCGTGTAGGAGCTTTCGGTTTTGAATTAGCCCCGAACCACGGCTTCTCTGCGGAACCTACGAATTACAGAATAGTTAGCTTTCATGTTGCTGCCTAGCTTTCATTTATGTGCAGCCTGGCAAATTAATGTCAGACTTTAGGTCCACTTACCAGAGCCCTGTTTAGGAGTTTCTGCTGAGGACTGCGGTCCCGCCGGTCGCCGCGCCCCGTCGAGCCCTCCTGTAATCTGTATGTTAGGTCTTTCGCTCAATTATTTCAGTTTTAAGGTCGTACGTCATTTGCGCGTCGGCCGCTTGACATCTGACGTTTTGTTTCGTGCTGATAGTGGCTAGAGAAACGACGTCGGTAGCCGTTTGCTTCACTTTGGAGTCGCCGCGAACTCATTAACTATTTTGTCGAAACCCTATTTGCGGAGTTTTCAGTTTAAGTTCTGGACGAATTAATCTCGGGTTAGTAGCGATTGTGTCACAAGGCCCGCCGCCGGTAGGCTCATTGTCAATTCCGCGTTATTGTAATTTATTTGCGAGACTCTACGTAGGTACAAGTTTGCCGAGGGATTATTCAAGCGATTGCCGTAGCGTTCATAAATGTACTCCATGTATTTCCACTGAGAAAACCACCCTGCTTTTATATGTCTATATGTCCTGGTTTTTTTTGACCCCTAGAAATTTTGAATACTTACTTTAGGATCTTTTTGAGCTGATACTCGGAGTTTCGCATCAGCTGTGCGCTTGCATAACCCGGCTCTGCTACATCCTGCCTTACAGGGTACCTCCAGTCTATTTTATTTTTACTTCCTTTTACTATAAAGGAAGTATTGGATTCACCCCAAAAAATCGAAATTGAGTTTTCAACGGATCTTCACGTTTTAGAGTCCCCTGATCCCAAAAAACATATTTTTTTTCATTGGTTTGTCTGTCTGTGTGTCTGTCTGTGTGTGTGTCTGTCTGTGTGTGTGTCTGTCTGTCTGTGAACAGAATATCTCAAAAACGAAAAGAGGTATGGTGTTGAAACTTCATATATAAGTTTTGTGTACTATGTAGATAAGACAGCAATTCGCATAACCAGAAGTAGGTGTTTACTCTTGTGATTTTTCAGTTTTTTCGATTTTTTCAAAAACGGCTCTAACGATTTTTTTTAAACTTTACATTTTTTTTACATTTTTAATGTGTATTGATGTGAGATAGGTGATCTTCCAGTTGAATACTTCTAAAGTGGGTTTCTTTTGTTTTTTTTTCTATTTTTTTTATTAACTCCTATTTTAAATAAAACACCCGGTATATTATTACATTTTTGAATTCACCTTAAAATTCTAGAAAAAATTTGTTTCTTCAACTAACACTCGATTTTGTACCGTTTTTGTAGAATTTGTAATTTTTGAAAATTTTTAACAAATGGTAAAAAATTAAAAATGAAATTTTTGACTGATTATAAGATCACTGTAAAAGGAAGTTGTGTGAGTGTATCACACCAGATTTTTTTTCATATTTTGCTTAAGAATAACTTAAAAATTTTTATATCTTTGCTTGTTGTATGGTTTGTATATTTATTTATCTTTTATACTGGTATCAGTACTCATGTACACATTCGTGCTACCACCGCAAAAATAGTGGACACAACTTTGACTGCTCATGGTACGAGATTATAGGTGATTATTTTATCACCAATGGATTAGGTCGAAACTAATTACAATATTTGTTTCTTATTTCAGATAAGTTGATTAGGTCAATATTTTTCAAGTGCAAGTTAAATGTTAATTAGATTAGATAGTGTTATTGGAATAATGAGAAATAATAGTAAGGTCACCTCTACGTCAAACCTTAGGAAGATTACTGCAATAAGGAAAAACTGAAATAAGAAGGGGATTCTTGCTGAAGATTTTGGATCAATAAATGTTTTCTTTGAGATAATGTTTGCAATTATTATTACTACTATTGTAATAATAAAAGTAAATGTTGAGATTGTTGTTATTATAAATATTATTTATATATAATTTGCTGCGCTGCCTCTGATGCATCACGTTCAACTCGTTGACCAACGACTTCGGACTTCGGGTTTTTACCAGACACATATACCCAAGAGTCATTTCTAATAAGTAGGGCCTCAGCTTGAATCTTTCAAGTATCATAGTTTACTTTATTTAGCATTTCGAGTTTTGTCAAATTTGAACTTGGCATTTTTGAAACTGTCAACTGCTTGCTACTTGTGTCACAGAAGTCGGACCGAACCTGTACATCGTAGTGCGGAAATCTGTTATTTACAAATCCTTACGAACCTGGGCTCATAACCTGTTAGAGTTGCGGCGCAAGACAGATTTCCAGATACAAAATAAACATTTAATACTGAGAAAATACGCTACTACAATCTCAATATTTATAAACATCAGAGTTGCTCTTTATATGTCACTATAACAACTTATTAATTAGTTTTATTGGCACACTATAAAATTAAAGTTAAGCAACAACGCAAAATGTAAATTCTAACATTAATTTAGTTGAATATATTTTTTTTGTTTAATGCTAATATTGTTATGTAGATAAATAAAACCAGTTAACAGTTAAAATTGCTTAGATTAATAATGTAAATCCTATAGATAAGGGGTGTCTTAGGAATACAAAAGGTTATAGATATAGAGATTGTTAGAATATATAGATAGTGAATTTATTATACAGAGAATAGTTTATTAAAAGTATACATTTTGGAGATTAATGATAAGAGTATTTCTTTTCTCTGAGGTTCTATAAGACTAAGCTTGTTTTTGGCTACAAGATCAATATTTTTATTAAATTATTAGAATAATGTAAATTTTTAATATATTTCCGGTTTTTATATATATTGTTGGATGAGAGGTTTTTTATTTTAATTTTACATTTAATTTTAATACTCCTTAGTCTTGAATTTATTGTTTTATCAGTATACTTTGATCTTTATAATAATTTGTACAATATTTTGTGGTTGTGAGTATTATTTTAGGAGGATTTTTTTAACTATAAGGGTATGTAAAGGTGCTTTCTGATTGTCTATTTCAGTCTCTATGATTCGTTTCTATGGAAATGATTATTTTCAATCTTTTAATATTTTATAATATAATTTGTTATTTATATAATTTTTATGATTCCTTTATGTTCTTTAGCAATTATGTTTAAGCAAACCAGTTTGTTCATTCTTATTATTTGTTTTATTTTTTAATTACTTTTGTTTCTTTTTATATTTTTAATGATATTAGGTATTTTTTGGGCTGTGATTTTTTATCTTATTTTATGGTTTTTTAGATTACTTTAATTCTTACATTAATCTTCATTTTAGGATGAGGGTATCAACTCGAACGTATTCAGGCAGGTATGTATATGTTTTTTATACTTTATTCGATTCTTTACCAATAATGGTTACTGTAACTTTAATTCTCAACAATTTTTTTCTTATTTTTTGTGTTGATTCAGTATTTTAGTAGTTATGTACAACTTTTGTCTTTTTAGTAAAAATTCCTATATTTTTGGTGCATTTATGACTTCCGAAAGCTCCTGTTGAGGCTCCTGTTTCAGGTTCAATAATTTTGGTTGGTATTATGTTAGTTAGGTGTTTATGGATTTTTTCGATTTATACCTGTTTTTATATTGGTTGGTACAAAAATGTCCTTATTGTTTGTTGTTATTCGCTTAGTTGGGGGCTTTATTATGTCTAATTTGTTTGCGACAGACTGATATTAAGTATTAAATATTTAGTTGCTTATTCCTCTGTATCTCGCATAGGGTTAGTCCTTGGGGGTATTATAACTATAAACGTTTGGGGTTATTATGGAATCCTTTATCTAATAGACGTGTCTGTCCGGGACGCTGTTTTGTCCGTCTGAGACGCAGTTTTGTCTGTCTGGAACGCCGTTTTGCTATCCGGGACGCTGTTTCAGCAGCTAAACCGTAAGAGATAGAGAAAAAAGTTATGAAAGTTATATGTTTGGAATGGTCATGTCAGCTCAGGAACCGAATTTCAGTCACGTGACACTTCCGGTTTTCGAGAAATCACAAAAAAGACCGTTTTTTAAATAGAACGCGTATTAAATAAAAATGTTTCAGCAGCCAAACGGAGCTGCAACCCTCTGCGCCTTAAAACGTCGATCGGTTAGGCAACCACTTTGACACCTTCCAGGTCTGGGTACAGTTTCTATTTAATACGCGTTCTATTTGCAAAACGGTCTTTTTTGTTTTATTAAATGAGACATTTGTCTCACTGGACTGCTAGTTTTATTATAATAATCTTTGTAGATATAGATATTTTTGTTTGGCCAATATTACTTATGAGCGATTAAGAAGTAAAAGGCTATTTTTAAACTCTTCTAATTTCTAGGGGAAGTTATATTGATTAATAAAATGGTTTCTTGAGGTTAAATAACCATTGTTATTCTTACATTAGTTTCTGTTTTAGAGCTTGACATACTTTACACCTATATTGTTATAACCAACATGAGAAGTCGTAGGCCTAAGGTCTTATTTTTTTCTTCAGCATTTGTAGAGGAATATTTTTTATTATTTCTTCATTGAGAACCATTAAATTTATTGTTTTTTAAGAATGATGTTATGACTTTTTATTCAGGTCATTTAAATTAAAATTTCGATTTGTGGATTAGAATATGCAATTAAGTTTTCTGGGTAATATTACGAATTTGTGTTGTTTATTTTGTTGTTTTATTATTTTCTAGTATTTTGTATTTTTTTAAATTTATTTTATAATTGTTGGTTATAGATTAATATTAAATTTTGAATTTTAAGATTAAATTCTAATTTGATTTTTAAATCAGTTCATGTTGATTGAGTTTCTTTTTTATTTATAAGTTTTGTTCTTTATATTTCCTGAATAGTTAATTTTTATAGATATGAGGATATGAACATACTTGAATTCCCGTCAAGTGTAATTAAAAGAATAATCCGACGCATCCATTCCCGTCAAGCGATAGCTTAGGTCTTTAACGCTGGAATTTACACCTTGAAATATACCTCATTTTATTCACACTTTGTAAAACTTGTAGAGAGCCAATTTTAAAGTAGAAAAGGCGGTCGATTTTTTCTAATTTTATCGACTGACAGAGATTTTTTAAATTTTGCCAAAATAACTTTACAGCATTAAAAAACGTACAACTCTATTTTCCTTTAAATTTTCAAATAATATTTGCAGAAATACGAATATCGAAAAAACCTCCACGTCAATAGACAGCTAACAACTACTCTGTTTCAAACGTCACATGACATTTTTTCTAAAATACAAATTGTTTCGGCAATAATAAAACTAAGATTTTAGAAAAATCTATATAATTTAGCAGTGTGGTGTACTGTACTAGGCAACACAAATAACAAACACTCAATTAGCAGACAATATACAAGGGAATTACGACAGATTACAACATTCTACTGGGAATTAGAATGCTTTTGTATGGCGTACTGAGTTGCCGGAGATCCAAACAATTCTTGCTAAAAAAGAGTATTTACTGTGTTCGCTGTGGATGTGGTTTTATTTAGTTATCCCTAAATTATAATATAAAAATATATTTTCTAATTCGGAAAAACACTGTTATTTCTTGTAATTCTTTATCAAAAACTGTTATTTTTCAGCTACTTCAGTCGTTTGAAGTCGTTTGTAACAAGTTTTAGAATTGGTAAAAATGTAGCTTTAGTGTAATTTAAAATGTAAAAATTAACTTTATTTAAGTAAGTAAATACATGTCATAAAGCACCTTTAAAATATTATAGTTAATAAGTAAGAATATAAAACAAATAGGTACAGATAAAATAGAAAACATACAAAACTGAAACATGTATTAACAAAAATATGTAATATCGGTAAACCGGAAATTTTCAAATATATATCTAACGCAATTCTGGCCTCTAACTTTACGGGGATCGATTAAAGTAGAGTATAAACACCGATTCTAATCCACTTTTGTGCTCGTTTTCCCATGTTATTCTTATGGGGCGAATTTCGATGGCGCGGGGCAAATATCTCTAGTTTGGCTTATGCTAGGAAGCTGGTGTAAGTTTTATTTTGTAGCTGTGAAGATTTGCGACTAACGTTTTTGTTAAAATCTCGATTGATTGTTTATTAGCGTAAATATAAACAATTGAAATTTGCACTAATCTGGGTATTTTCCATGACGTCACTTGGAGGCAACGCCTGAAAGCGCGGGAGAATGCGACGGTGTTGCCATCTGGTGGCGTTTCGAGTAAAGTTTATGTAGGAATCTATGTAGGGATTTATTTTTTGGTTTGTTTTCCGTGCTCCTCGCGACGGTGCTGTGTGGGCCATCTGTAGCGATGCTAGTAAAGTTTATGTAGGAATCTATCATGTGGTGTCGCTTCGAGTCACCACTATGTAGGGATTTAATTTTTTTTGGTTTGTTTCCGTGCTCGTGTGATAAATAATTGATGCATTTTGAGTGCGTTTTGTATTTAAAAACTGCGTTGGAGC
>OW679201.1:29588981-29752618 GCA_940337035.1 Agriotes lineatus
AAAGTACATTTTTTTTCTATAATAATTTTCAAGGTCAACTTTCTAGGGGATAAGTTGCATTCCTGCAGGGTTCCTAGTTTTAATAATGTTGGTACATAGATTTTTAGTTCTTTTCTTCTACTAAAAAAATGATTGTCATTTTGACAGATATGTCATAATTTAATATCGCTTGCTTAATTTTTGCATTTAAAATATTTTTTGGTTTTTCTTTTTTATCCGATTTTATTGATGATGATGATGATTCCATGTTAAAAAAAGAAATTTGTCAAGAGTTCAAATTAAGAGACTTTGACATTCAAAATTGACACATAACCATAATTTTGAAAAAGTTCTACCAAGACGAGGTATAAAAATTTCCTAGCGTTTTAATCACATATCTACCAAGATTGTAACACTTTGACAGTTATTATAGAAAAAAAACGTACTATATGTTTTTGAGTATGTCACCTTGTTATGAATGACACGTGAAATGTCAAACTCAAATATTTACAGTGGCATTAAAAAACTGGTGTGCATTTTAAGTTTTACTTCGACACGAAGTGTACGAAGTATTGAAATTCCCTCATATCGAAAACCACTCTGAGTCAAATATCTCTAAAATTCGAGCCAACCGACTAATAAACCCACTACATCAAATCTCCGTCTCGGCGGTGCGGATCTTTTTGTGAAAATCCCAGCCCACTAGATCAATCCCCAGTATTGGGGGGTGCCTAAACGTGCTGTGCGGGGGAAGTATGTTCGTATGTGTACACGATTCCGGTCGCCAGGAACCTTCCTGAAGTCTTGGATCGTTTTCATACGATAGGTCCTCCGAAAATGAAGGCAACATCAACTTTTGAGCTATGGTCGTCGGCAAAAAAAATTTTTTTTTTAATAAATAATTGGTTCATAGCATTTCATTGTCTTAGCGAAACGGAGTGATGCTGAGTATCGAAGTATTCTTGGAAAGCACGGAAGGGCGCTTTTCTTGGGTGGGGGTACCGTATATTTCTACTTCAAGTTATTATATTGCATGCAATGATTTCTTCAAAATTGTAAGGAACTACATTCGTCTTTTTCCTTGAAAAACATTTGTTGTGGAAAACACTACTTGCAAAATTATAGTCATGGTGCTGAAGTGTATCGTGTGTGCTGCCCCATAGAAAAAAGTCGATAAATCTAAACTCCAAATTATCATCTAAATCAAAATATATATTAAATTTTTTGGACAATACGCATTTCTTTTTACTGTAAACGTCTTAATCACATCCAAATTACATATTTCTTTTCATTCTTGAGATGCATTACCTACCACAAGTAGCGCAAGTACTATTAAAAAAGCGTTAGTAATTCTAACATGAATAGCCTTCACCAAAAGATTAAAACAAGTTAGAACTTATTGGTTATAATGTATTTGTTTGAAATTAATTGAAAACATATGATTTCTTAGTATCACTTTGACATTTCTATCATGACACAACATCTTGACAATCTAAATGTTGGTGTTGTTTTTTGCAGGAGTGGCAACGTAATTGAAACAAAGATAAATACATATGCATTCTTTACGAGACGTTAATAGCAGCACACGATTCCGCTGCGAAAGCCAGTAATATTGTGTACGTCCACCACTTTGAACTACCGTTCCTATAGGTAGTAATATATATATATATATCGTATGAGACTCGACAATGTATAAACTTAGTGCGATATTCTTGGAATTACAACTAAATTAAAAATTAATTATTCCACTAAACTTAGTAAGGTATTTATAAATTAAAACTAAATTAAAATTAATTATGAATCTATATTGGGGGGGGGGGGGGGGTGACTCTATTCGCGTCCGAGGCAGAAAGCTTCACGTGTCCCCTGGGTAAAGCTAAACGGTCAGAATATCAGAGACATACAGTGCACAGGTAGTAATGAAGGTGGGATTAAAACATTTTATAACAATATTTTTGTACAAAGGTACGAATTTAGGTTAGCTGCAGTTTAAGATTTGTATGTACTTAGTACAAACATTCCTGTGTAATGCAAAAAATGTGTGTAGACTGTAACAAGAGGGTTAATTTGTCTCTCCTTCCAATATTACTGGCTCTAAAAGTGGAACCGTATGCTGCTACTAACAGGACGTTATTCTTTTGCTTGAGAAAGAGATGGTACCAAAAAAGTATGTCTTGGTTATGTTGTCACATTAGATAAGCCTTGTGTTTGCATCTATATCCTTCAAAATCACTGACTAATACAGAAACCTTCAGGGGCGTGCTCACAACAACTCATTAAAGTGTCATCGCAATCGAATGAATGGTGTAGGAACGCATACGAGACAAATAAAACCGACATTCAAACTATATATATATACAGGGTGTTATGGAAATGAGTGCAAATATTTTAACCAGTGATAGAGATCACCAAAATGAACAACTTTTTTATTTATCGTTTTTCATTTAATCGTATATTTTCTCAATCATGTATCTCCCCTAAATTTGACGAGCCGCTTGGTAAGCAAATCTAAGTTAAAGGTAAACGACACAAGTATATTAAAACTGCAAAGTTCTTCCCCAAAAAACATGCGGTCAATAACTTACCTACCTCAATTGATGAATTACATTGGCGACCAGATGTGAACTAAAGGTTTTATCAGTACCTATAGAGTTTTTGTTGGTGTGCATATCAAAGAATAGTTATTTACCTAACAAATTCGGGAAGGCAATTTTCCCGATGAGCACTTTGTTTGCAGCACGACCGAAGGGAGTGCTGCATGTAGTGCGAATTCGGGAAAATTCTTCCCGAAAGAGTTAGGTACAACGTTTTTTTGTAACGAATAATTGAAAATATTCTAAAAAATTTAAAAATTATTATTATTTAGTGTTTTTCTTACTGAGTTGACAGCACAAATCACTAAACTTTTATACATACCTTACGCACATGTTAACTTTTGTCGTAGATTAACACACTAAAGTGTAAGGTACCGCCATTAGTGATTTATTATATCTATCCTTGTCGCACAATTGCCCTAGTTTTTGTTGGAAAGTAAAAAGCACCCCAGGGCGGGAAAAGTAACTTTCGGCGCATCGGGAAAGATCGGGAAATATGAATTTTGAAGTAATGAGTACAAAATAGTAGTTTATTTATCTAGAACGAAAAGTGGCATTTTAAAGACGAGAAAGTTGTTTACGTCCGAGGCGTCAGCCGAGGTCGGAATTACTTGCGAGGACCTTTAAAAACACTTTTCGTTCGTGGTGAATACAACGGTTTTTTTCATATTGCAAGTTTAATAAATTAAAAAAAAATTGTAAATCATTTCAAATTTCATGTCAACAACTGACGTATAGTTTTAAAATACTTGAACTTTAAAATTTTACTTTAAAGTACTAGGACTTTAATGTTTCATTTTTTGTACAATAAATAATCCGAAAAATGTCATTTTTGACATCAGTATGAAATAAATGTTTTTGTGTGTAGTACCATTAAATTAAAATATTATTTCATAGGCGGGTATGCATTTTTAAAGTCAAATTGTTTTGAATTTTAACTCAGTTTTGAGGGGGTTTTCGAAAAAATGATAAATGGAGAAGTTGTTCAGTTTAGCGAGTTCTATTACGGGTTGAAATATTTGCACTCATTTCCATAACACCCTGTATAGACTTAACTAAATCCAGCCTTCTGATTGGTTGATAGCGCAACGAAAAATATAATCAACAGTAATTACATAAGTGGTGATAATTTTTTGATCATTTTAACTAGATTGACGAATCTTTGTTGATCATCTAGTTAAAATTACTAAAAAAAACTATTACCACGAATGTAATTCGGCGTGATTATTGATTAAACACTCCAAGTTGTAGATAGGGTTTGATTTAGCTTCTAGATGAATGTCCTGTTATTTTTAACAACTGCTGCTGACCTACTCCACTTTTAGCTACTTGTGTTACAGCAGAAAAACTATTTGAATGGTTTGTAAAAAAAGAGTCGCTGTAAGCAGCTACTAGCGAATCGGCAGTGTAATTTTGATGCTACTAGCAAGTAGTCAGTGTAATTAGCTACTATCAAGTAGTCAGTATAATTTTTATGCTATTGGTTATTACACAACCCCTTTTGTAGGAGTTTTTATGTATAATAAAAACTAGTGATATCTACCCTGTTTGCTTAATTCACAGAAGTAATATCAATAATAATATATATAATTCTCACTTACCTTGTTGCTTTCAACTGAATCATATATTGACATATCTCATACTTTCATAATTGACTTTGAAATTATGTCATGTTTAAATATACCTCGGCCAGCCAGCTTATTTAGCAATTGAGGCTCTCTTTACTTTCCAGCTGAATGAGTTAATGTCAAATATAAACTGTATTAATGGATTGTACTTTGAATGACCAAATAAATATCAATTTGATTATTTAAATCACACTCTTAGTACTTGAGTTTGAATCTAATTAACTGTTATAGTGTATTAAACGTTTGAATTGACATTACAAATTAATAGTCAGATTAAAGTTGTCAAAATTATTTAATTAAATGAAAGCTCCAATAAATGAGGTTAAATACTTTTTTAAAAAATAACTAGACCAAAATGATAAATTTCTAATTATAAAGATCGAAACCGTCGAGTACTCAAATCACAATATTAATTTAGAAAACTTAATATTCTAAGATTCTCTAAATCTAAATACAAGTTTTAAATTCTAAATTTGCCGTATCCAAACTGTTACTATAATACACTAACCTTCAACAGCCGAACTCGTACTTGCGATGTGGTTCTAATATCAGTTTCACACTGATCAAAGTCGTCAAACACCTACTTGGAGATGATGAGGACCCATAAAAGCTCGTTGTAGACAGACTTGACCGTTTAATATTTTCTTAAAACGGTATTGCAGCATGCCACACACAAACACTCACTAAACTGATGGCTTGTACACCAATGACCACTTGAAATGGCTTCTATAAATCTCCAACTCACTATGTGAAGAATAATATTGACCCCTTGGTCAGTATTTGATCATGCAGAAAGCTATTCTTACTAACACGTATCAAATTTGAATTATATCCTCACAATTAAAGGTATTATTAGACCTTTAATGTGAATATTTTGACTGAGATTCTTTAAATTATAGAAACTTTTCAACTCTTGTAAACAACCTCTTGGTTGCTAATATTTACTGCCACCCGTTATTCTCTTACACTTGTTATCACATGATACCCTTTTGATATCTTGATATTAATTGAAAATAATTAAGCATTCTCACAGCATGCTACATTACAGTTTATTCCCCCCAATTTTTTCATTTAAAAGATCTCTAACGAGTTTTTATGTAAAAATTGATATTTGTCTATTTTAAATTATTTACAATTAACCTTAACTCATTTCAAAAATATTAAAATTCTAAAATTAACTTTGGTAACCAAGTTACTCTGTATTTACATCATTATTAAGGTAACCCCATGACATAACTTCTTTCCAATTAACATTCTTATCTACATTATTGTGAAATACTATAACCTGATTTACTACATTATTGATATTATTCTCATGATAATACTTCTTTAAATTATAAGCATTTTGGGTATACTTATACCTATTTTCCCCAGGATAATTTAGAACATAGGCATTTTCACCTACTTCCTTGACCACTTCATATGGACCTTTATATAGTAAAAAGAACTTCTTAATCGTTTTTTCTATTACTGACGATTGTAAGTGATTTCGAACTAATACTAAATCGCCTCTCATGAATTTTATAGGATGTTCCACATTCTTATCATGTCTTCGTTTTCTTCTTTGAGCCTTTGATAAAAAAACTTCTTGTGCTAACTGTATTTTTAGATCTGTAGTTATGTCAATTCTTTCAGGAAATCTGATTAAATTTTCTATGATTCTAGTCGGTTTATGACCTTTCATTAATTCATAAGGTGTTGATCCTGTACTATCACTTTCTACACAATTTAACCAATCTTCTATATGTTGTACATAACTTGGCCAACTTGTATGCTTCATATTACAATAACACCTAAACATTCTGCTTAATTCTCTCATGATCCTTTCTACTGGATTTGATTGTGGGTGATAAATAGCAGAATACCTGTACTGTATCCCCTGTTCATTAAGTTTTTCTTTCCATAATCTGCTTGTAAATTGTGATCCATGATCTGATAAAATTATAACTGGCTTACCTACATTAATTATAACATCATTTTATGTCCTACCAGTACATTAATTGAAATGAATGACTCTATTTTAAGGTATCTTAGATACAAAATAACGCTCCAGGGCAATTATTTTCTTCATAAGAACACTCGGGTTATTATGAAAAATTAACAGTATTTGTTTCCATGGATACAACTGTATTATGCACCACTGTCACAATGAAAATTAATGACAGCTCAGCTAATGTCACAAATCTAACTTAGATCAGCTAACTAGATCAATCTTAAATACTGTATCATAGTAATTATATGAATTGAATATGAATATGAATTAGGTAAGAAAATTGGTAGGACATAAAACCTTGAAGGCACCACGGGCGTTATGAGCTAAGAGCCCGCGATTGTTGTACACACCTCGGGCCAAAGGCCCTCGGTTAGTACACTAACAATCTTGGGCTCTTATTTTACTCATAATGCCCTTGGTACCTTAATAACTATAAAATTCTATTTAATAATGATTTAGTATTTGGTTTCTTGATTGTATATAGTTTAACAAATTTTGTAAATATGTCTCTCATTACAAATATACAAGTAACTCCATACTTTCCTCTAGGTAAAGGACCAAACAAATCTACAGATACTATTTGTAATGGTTGTAATGCTTCAATGTTCCTCATGCGAGTTTTCTGACTTTTGTTGCTTACTTTAGTTCTTTGACATAAATCACAGTATTTTAATATTTTCTGAACCTTACGTTCTATATTTGTAATATAACAAGTTTCTTTTAATAGTGCAGTACATTTCTTGATACCAAAATGTCCATACATTTGATGATACTCATTTATCAATTCTCTTTCTAACTTTTCTGGAATACATAGTAACCACCAACCTTCACTTCTCTTGCTTCTTCTAAACAATATATTTTCATGAATCTTATAATTTAATTTCAATTAATCACTCTTTCCCTGTTCATTCGTTACCATTTCATTCTTTATCCAAATTATATTTTGATCCGTGTTCTGATCATTTTCTATATTGTTAAGTAAGTTAGGTAATTGTGTTCTTGGAATTACTTCTCTAGTCAAAGCTACTAGTAATGGAATCAATTTCTTTTCATCACCGTACACATATCTAGATAAGAAATCAGCTACTAAATTATCCTTACTCTTGCAATATTGTATTTTGAGTTTATATTCTTGCAAATACATACTCCATCGCATCAAACGTGCACTCAAAGCTTAAAAGCTACTTTAAAATTCTAAAGCTTTATGATCCGTTAAAATTATAGTTTCATATCCCAAAATATAAGTTCTAAATTTTTTGCAAGCAAACGCTATGGCTAATAGTTCTAACTCAGTAGTCATATAATTCTTTTCAGCTTCTAGCAATGCTCTACTAGCAAAAATAACATTTTCCATTAAACCATCTTCGTTTATTTGAAACAAATGTGCTCCTAATGCACAACCCGATACATCAGTTGCTATATAAAATGTTTTGTTGAAATCTGGATGTGAAAGAGTTACTATCTTTGTTAAGTGTTTCATAAAATTGTGCCGCCTCGTTTGCAGTGGCGTATTTACTATGCGCATTCTAGAACTTGAGCGGGCCTTCGCCTCGCCGCTTCACTTACGTTTCTTCTGTCAACGTGGCAGCACGCGAACCGGTCCACACCGCGAAAGCTAATTCTTTGTTTAAATGTTCAAATATTTGTGTGTTAATTTATGGCAATAAATTACCTCCTTTGCTTTCAACGTGTGTATAATTTAGTAAAGAAAATCAATACAGTCCATTAACGTCCAAGGCGAGCTAGCAATCAGGAATTTTCTAAACATAAAGGAAAACTGAGAGGCTCCCCAACATTGGTCCATCGATCTGGATTAGTACGAGCCCGGAAAAGCAGCCTAAATTCGCAGTTGTACAAGGCAAGTAAGTACAACGCAGTTTCAATCGTATTAAATCCGTCCCTAACGAGAGGAAGGAAGACAGCATACGCTGCTATCTACGTAGGAGCGAGAAAGCCAAACGCCGAGTCTCGCGGCAACAACGTGCAGGTGGGCAGGTAGCTGCCGGCGAGACGGTAGTTCGAGCCACAACAACGAAAAAGGCGGCACACACCAATATCAATGTAAGCCTAATTCCCTTTTTTGTGATTTCCTATGCATGAATTTGGTTTTCTATCAGCTGTGTCTGTGTGTGCATAATTTCAGCTGCGTATTATTGCGTAAACAAATGGTTTATGAGTCATATAAACATTTTAATTGCGTGAAATGCCAAGCTATTTCGTTGTGCGCGAGTACAATTTAGTCACAAGTTAATAATCTCGCGTTGTACCAGGGTCGTTTTCTGCGTCGTTAGCGCCAAGATTCTCGCGTCGTTATCAAAGCTGTCTTGCGTTGTAAACAAAATTCCGTACCAGGGGCGTACGAGAGTTAGTTCTATCTGTTAAACTGTTTTAATTTCAACAATTATGGATCCGCTTGCAAGAGTACGAGGCTCAATCAAAGGCAAGCTTACGCGTTTCGCAAATCACGTGCAATCGTTGCAAACAATTCATGATGAAGATCAATTCTTATCTAGCGCTCAGATTATTCAATTGCAAAAAAGATTGAATGATACAGCCACCTTGTTATCAGAATATTATGCGGTTCATGAACAAATTTTAGAAAACAGTAAGGATACAGAATCTGAAATGCAGCAACAAATTGAATTTGAAGATTCTTATTATTTTGCAATTTCACAAGCTGAATATTTGATTAATGAATACAACAAGCAGTCTGATGTTGCACCAGATCGTTCTGGATCTCCTAACGGTAGCGTAAGATCAACGCATTCAAACTGCAGCTCACATTGCAATAATCGAGCTGTACGCCTTCCTGCCATCTCGATTCCCAAATATTCAGGGAAAGTGTCAGAGTGGTTGGAATTTCGTGAGATTTTTATTAGCTTAATTTATGAGAATCAAACGCTGACTAATATTCAAAAGCTGCATTACTTAAAGGCTAGTTTACAGGTGATGTAAGCCAAATTATAAAAAGTTTAGAGTTTACTGCGAGTAATTATAGTCTAGCTTGGGATGCATTGTGTAATCGTTACAATGATCCAAAAATTCTGATTCATAACCACCTCAATGCTATATTCGAACTTGAATCGTGCAGTAAGGAATCTGCAACTAAATTACGTACGATTAGCGATATGTTATTCAACTTCGATGGTAGTGCGCGGCAAGGAGTAGACGTGTGTTTGGGTGCTCCGGCAAAATTCAATATTTAAAATATTTAAGTGAACATATAACGCCATATAAAAACCTAGTTAATCCTTGCCATTTCAAGTATTGATTTTATTAATCATAATGGTACTCACGCAGAATCAAAAAACCGATATCAAATCTGAAATTGAGGAATATCTGAATACCAGCGATTTTTTCGAAAAACTGGCGGACAAGCTTGCTGATTTGGTTATGCAGAAGATAAATGAAAAATTTGAAGAACTAACCCTGAAGTGCAAAAATTTAGAAAGTGCAGCTACAAAACTGAAAGCAAAAAATGAGGAGTTAACTGCAAAACTAGATAACCTCGAACAGTATTCTCGCAGGGGCTGCCTTCGTGTTTTTGGCATTGAAGAGAAAACCGGAGAAGATCCCGAACAACTGGTATTGAAGGTTTTTACAGAAAAAATGGGATTAAACATCAAATCAGATTTTATCGACCGCTGTCATCGAGTAGGTCGAAATAACCCTGGTGTCAATAAATCCCGAGCTATCATTGTTAAATTTACTAGCTATAAGTATCGTAAATTAATTTATGATAACAAATCAAAGTTAAAAAATTCCAATGTATATGTCCATGAAGATTTAACAAAGCCCAGGCTGGAATTGCTTCGTTCATCGATTAATACATTCGGCCGTGGGCAAGTGTGGACAGCTGATGGAGTTATCTACGCCAGCAAAAATAATAAGAAAATCTGTGTGCGATCAATGCAAGATTTGGCTCCTTCCGATTAATATGATGCATGCATCATATCTATTGTTACCAGTGGTGTGGTTTTATATTAACTAAGTTCGCTGGATGCAACTTGAAACGCATTATTTTTCTTGGGTGCTTTTTTTACACAACTAGTTCTTCAATTTAACTTTTGTTTATTGTTAATTTTATTTTATTTTATTTTATTTTTGTTTAATAACTTTGCGGTGCTAACAGGTAACCAAAACAGGCAGCTATGGCTGAATTGAGATATATGCAAGACCTGGACACATATGGTGGAGAGGACGGTGAGTCACTGAATGAAATAAATGTGCTAAACAATTTATTTGAAATGAATGTAAATAAAATAAATTTCAACATATTTCATATGAACATACGTAGTATACAGAGTAACTTTGATGAGTTCACTGTGTTGTTACAAAGCTTTAAATTTAACTGCGATATTATTGTTCTATCTGAAACATGGGGTATTAAAGACGTATGTGATTTTTCAATAGAAGGTTACAACATTTTTTATAATGAAGCAAAGTTTAACCAAAATGATGGCGTAATTATATATACGCGTGAGGGTATAATACCAAGTTTTAAAAACTATAATTACACAGATGTAACATTTACTAACATAAAATTTACATTTAATAACAACACATACTCAGTTTTAACGATGTACAGACCGCCAGCATCTGATAAGGATAGGTTTCTGAATGACTTATATACAGTTTTAAATATTGTTGATAATTGTCAAATAAACATATTGTTAGGTGACATAAACTTAAATCTTTTTGATACAACTGATACATATGTGAGTAGATACACCAATGAGCTAACTGGAAGGGGTTATGTATCTTTAATTAACCAACCCACTAGAGCCAACAACGAAGCAAAAACATGCTTAGACCACATATTCTTTAAAAAACAACAAATTGTAGCAAATTGCACATTAGTTCCAGTGGTATTTGAATCGGCAATCACGGATCACTACAGTACTTTACTAAAAATTCAATATTTTAAAAACAAAGACCATACCTTATCAAACGATGAGTGCACAAGAAAATATGTAAACTACGCACGAATAAGTGAGTGCCTAAAAACAACAAACTGGGTCGATTTATACCAAGAAAAAAGTGTAAATAACGCTTTTGATTTATTCATAGCGTCAGTAAGTAACATCATTAGTATGTGCACAGAACATCAAGTAGTTAAACCAAAGAATAGAAAAATTAAACCATGGATTACTGTTGGCTTAATTAAATCAATTTCCAGAAGGGATAAATTAAAAAAGAAACTGTTACGCAATAAAGATAATATTCGGTTAAAAAATGAATTCAAAACATATAGAAATCTTTTAACAAAATTAATAATCAAAACAAAGCAAAATTATTATAAAACGGAAATAGGCAAAGCAAATAATAACGCTCAAAAAATTTGGCAAATAATAAGACTTTCGGTAAACAATAATAAAAGCAGTAAAAATAATCACATTGAATTAGCAGATGGCAATGAAATAGTTTCCGACCCTCTATTAGTTGCGAATAAGTTTAATCATTTCTTTTCATCTGTTGGTGTAACTATGGCGAAAGCAGTACAAGATGAGGTGGATGCTGATTCAAATTATTATGGAAACGCAAGTTTTAACGAAATAAACAATAATTCTATTTTTCTTATTCCTGTTACCCATCATGAAGTTGACCAGCAAATAAATCGCTTAAAAAACAATTCTGCCAGTGGTAAGGATGATATATCGGTTTTCTTTATAAAAACCTTTAAAGCCCATCTAGTGGAGCCATTGGTGTTTCTAATTAATTTGGCCTATCAAAGTGGCGTCTTCCCAACAATACTAAAGGAATCCGTTATCACACCGGTTCATAAATCGGGTAGTCGACAAGAATTGAATAATTACAGACCTATATCAGTTACAAGCCAGATTGCAAAGATATTTGAGAAAACTTTAAAAACACGTTTATGCAATTTCCTCAATAAAAATAATATTATATCGTCTAAACAATTTGGTTTCCGGGAAAAAACATCAACAGAAGATGCTATATTTGACGTCACTAACAAAATATATTCCGCATTAAATAAAAAACTTAAAACTATTGCTATATTTTTAGATCTCGCTAAAGCTTTTGATACAGTGTCTCACCAAATTTTAATTAGTAAACTTGAAAAATGCGGAATACGGGGAATTGTTTTGGAATTATTCAAAAGTTACTTATTAAATCGAAAGCAAGTTACAAAAGTTAACAAAAACATTAGTTCACAAGAATTAGTAACATGTGGTATTCCACAAGGAACTGTTCTTGGTCCAGTCCTTTTTTTAATTTATATTAATAGCCTATTACTATGTGATACCGGCGGAAGTATTGTATCATATGCTGATGACACTGTTTTAATATTTACTGGTAGTTGCTGGGAAGATGTCGCCAAAAAGGCAGAGGAGGGTCTATATAAAGTAAAACGTTGGCTGAGCGAGAATTTACTTACCTTAAATAAAAGCAAAACTAAATATGTAGCTTTCTCAGCCAATGTAACGGGACAACCTCAGTTTAATAAGTTAAAATTCCATACAAATTGTGATCGTATAAATTGCTCCTGTACAACATATATAAATCAAACTAATGAAACTAAATATTTGGGAATAATAATAGATAATCACCTTAAGTGGGACAAGCATATAGAATATGTTTGCAATAAAACCAAAAAATTAATACATAAATTTTATCAGTTTCGGTCTATACTTAGTAAACCTGTATTAATCTCAACTTACAAAGCCTTGGTCGAGTCAATATTACAATATGGGATTATAGCTTGGGGAGGTGCCTATATTTCAACAATAAATATATTGCAAATGGTTCAAAAACATATAGTAAAAGTTATGCTTTTTAAAAATAAAACATATCCATCTCAGTTACTGTTCCCTGAGGCCAGATTTATGGATGTATGTGGCCTGTACATCTTAAAAGTAATAAAACTGTATTATAGAAACCCTCAGTTGCAAAACAAAGTTAATCATGTTTACGACACTCGTGCTCAAGCTCAAGAGAGTCTAAGTGTCCCTAATACTAAAACTACACTAAATCAAAAATTTGTTACCTATATTGGTCCTAAACTTTACAACTGTGTGCCGATGGAATTAAAAAGAATTAATAATTATAACCTGTTTTCCAAAAAAACTCACTGCCTACATTTTGGAAAACTACACTCAATTCAAAAGTGCATTAGTAATTATCAACTAATTTCATTGTATAACTCCTTCTCTTCCATATCTTGCCGAGGTTGTGCATGAAGCCCGCAAATAAATTATTGTTTAATTTTGATTAACTACTTATTGTTTTATTTTTTTAATGCTTTACCATTTTATTTTGTTTAATGATTTATTTTGTATTTTATGTTATGTAATTATCCGCTGAGGCTATGCGAGCGCATTTATAAACACAGTTAAATGTTTTTTAATTAAGACGCACAAAACAATCCCTCGAGGGATTAGGTGCTATATGTTTAATTTATAAATGTACATATTATTATTTGTATTCTAATATCAATAAATTTATTATTATTTATTATTATTTTACAGCAATCAAATCATTAGCTACCGAAAGCGAGCTTCTTGATGTTGTTATCATTTATGTCGTTTCTAAAAAACTGGACCCCACGACATTCCGTGAATGGGAAGTCCTTAGAAACCGGTCAAGTTCTGACCTGCCTAATCTTGACGAGTTCAAGGAATTTCTGCAAAACACAGCAAACCTTCTAAAAACTCTGGATGTAAAAAATATTAAGCTTGTACCCGAAAAGTCTTCCAAGGTACATTCGAAATCATTTGTGTCAGGTACCCCTTCGTGTCCATTTTGTAAAGGATCTCATCCCTTGTACAAATGCGATAAGTTTTTCAAGCTGTCTTCTCTTGACAGAAATTCAAAGGCAAAAGAGCTCCGTGTATGCTTTAATTGCCTAACTCAGGGTCACCTTTCGAGCCGCTGTAGCTCCAAATATACGTGTAGAAAGTGCAAATCAAGGCACAACACACTTCTTCATGAGGACAAACCTCAAAATGCTCCTTTTAGTCAACCAGGATCTGCGGTGTCAGCAGAAACCCCTGTTGAAGTAAACCAATCGATTTCGGCATTCTGTTCGAATGCTTTGCAGGTACTCTTACCTACGGCTACCGCTAAACTCATCGCTGATGATGGTACGCCTCATGATGTGCGAATCCTGCTGGATTCCGGTTCCCAGTCGAACTTCATACGTTCAGATTTGTGTAAAAGGTTGAAGCTTCCAACTCGCGAAGTCAACGTTACTGTTTCTGGCTTAAGTAATGCTACTTCTCAAATCAAGGCTAGGTGTAATATCAAGCTGCAAGCCCCTCACACCTCATACAGTATTGGCCTATCCTGTCTTGTTCTCGATGAGATTACAGGTACAACCCCAAGTTTTCGTGTCCAGCGAAACAGTTTCAAGGTTCCTGATAACATCAAGTTATCAGATCTGTCCTACGACCAACCAGGCACCATCGACATTCTGATTGGTTCGCCCATTTTCTGGCAGCTCCTTTGTATTGGACAAATTGGTCTAGGCCCAAATCTTCCCGTCCTCCAAAAAACTCGCTTTGGCTGGATTGTTTCTGGCCCTACAGGCCCCCCTTCTGCGTACCCTGTACAGTGCAATCTTAGCACGATCGAGGATGCTTCTGATCCCATTGCTAGGTTTTGGCAGCTCGAACATTACCCAGAGGAAAAGGTCCGCACAAATGAAGAGAACGCCTGTGGGTGATTCATTGCATATCGCTCAGAAAAGATTCTTATCATTAGAGAAGCGGTTACAAGCGAACCCTGACTTGTCCAATCGCTATTCGAGTTTCATGAATGAATATTCTGAATTAGGTCATATGTCCGCTTCAAACCCTAATTCAAACGATATATCCTATTATCTACCCCACCACGGAGTCTTAAAAGAGGAAAGCCTGACAACTAAACTCCGAGTTGTATTCAATGGTTCCCAAGCAACCACTTCCGGGCAATCTCTGAACAGTATTCAGATGGTTGGCCCAACCGTGCAACAAGACTTATTTTCCATTCTTGTTCGCTTTCGCAAGTATTTGTACGCTATATCAGCCGACATCGAGAAGATGTATCGTCAGGTTCTGGTGAATCCTCACCATAGGCCCCTTCAGAGAATCCTTTGGCGATCCTCTCCAACTGAGCCTCTTCTGTCATACGATCTGAATACAGTTACGTATGGCACCGCCTCAGCGTCTTTTCTTGCCATTCGATGTTTGACCCAATTGGGCATCGAATGTGCAGCTTCAAATCCCGAAGTCTCTCGAGTGATAAAGGAGGACTTCTACGTCGACGACCTTCTGACAGGTGCCGACACTCCTGAGAAAGCGCGTACTCTCTGTTCAAACTTGAATCAGATTCTTGATTCAGGGTGTTTCAAACTTAGAAAGTGGATTTCTAATTCTCCCGAAGTTCTCGATGGAATCCCAGATTCCGATTTGCATCCGGGTGTTCTTGATTTCAGTGCACATGAGCACACCAGTACCCTTGGTTTGATTTGGTCCTTCAAAAGCGATCATCTGATTTCAAATTCTACAAGTAGTAAGGCTACCAAGCGTAGCATCTTGTCTGAAATATCACAGATATTTGACCCGCTGGGTCTGCTAAGTCCATGCACCATGGGTGCCAAGGTTCTTTTGCAACAACTTTGGATGGAAAAGTTGAATTGGGATGAACCGGTTCCCAACGCCATACAAGAAAAATGGGTTACGTATCGAAATGACCTTCTCATGCTCAATGATTTAGCAATTCCTCGTCACGTCCTCTGTCGGCGCGTGGTTGAGATAGAACTCCATGGTTTCTGCGACGCTTCCAACAATGGTTACGGTTCGTCGATATACCTCCGTTCCAAGAATCAGGAAGGGGAAATACAAGTTCACCTTCTCTGTTCCAAGGCCAAGGTAGCCCCTTTAAAGCCCTTGACAATTCCGAAGCTCGAGCTCTGCGGAGCTGTTCTTCTAAGTAAACTTTCCGTGCAAGTCATAAAGGCACTTGATTTGCCCATATCTAGAATTGTTTTCTGGACAGATTCCACAATAGTGCTAGGATGGTTGAAAACCAGTCCAAATCTTCTTAAAACCTTTGTGTGTAACAGAGTTGCTGATGTTCAGCAACTCACTTCTGATGCCACGTGGAGGCATGTTCCTACCGCGTCGAATCCTGCTGATCTTCTCACTAGGAGAGTCACTCCTTTAGTCTTAAAAGAATTAAGCCTTTGGTGGCATGGTCCCGCCTGGCTAAGCGAAGGTGAGGCATCTTGGCCTACTTCCAGACATGTTCGTGCTGAGCTTCCAGAATTCAAAAAAGAAGTTCAGAGTTTTTCTGTAACCTCTGTTGAACCATTTCCGTTCAATCAGTATTCAAGTTTGGCTCGCTTACAACGAGTTACAGCTTATTGCTTTCGATTTTATAACAATGAGCGGACCCTCAAAGCTGATCGCCTTTCTGGGCCCCTTTCTACAGATGAACTGCAAGCATCTCTTGTAAGGCTTGCAAGTTTTTCACAACGCGAGTCATTTCCTGACGAATTTAAGCTGTTGTCACAGAACAAGCCTGTGAAACAATCTTCTGCTTTGATATCCTTGAACCCCTATCTGGATTCTAAGGGACTGCTAAGAGTTGGTGGTAGGGTCCACAACTCTCAATTACCTTTTGACAAGAAGTTTCCTCTAGTGATTTCTGGCAAACATCCGTTTGCCAAACTCCTAGTCTCACATGAGCACCTTCGGCTTCTCCATGCCGGCCCTCAAATGCTGTTAGCTAATCTCAGAGAACGATATTGGATTACCTCTGGCAGAAACATAGTCAAGCAAGTGGTTCATCAATGCTTGCGGTGTTTTAGATTTTCTCTTAAGTTAACCGAACCCATAATGGGCGATCTGCCAGCCTCTCGTATTCAATCATCGCCCCCATTTCATACGACTGGCATCGATTATGGTGGACCGTTCATGATAAAGGATCGCAAAGGACGTGGTTCTAAACTAGTGAAGTCCTACCTTTGTCTATTCGTTTGTTTTGTCACAAAAGCAGTGCACCTTGAATTGATCGCTGACCTTTCTACTGAAACCTTCTTAATGGCTTTTCGCCGGTTTGTAGCTCGTCGAGGCAAACCGCTCCATGTCTATTCAGACAATGGCACTAACTTTGTCGGCGCTAATTCCGAATTAATCGAATTAGGCAATTTTCTTGCGGAACAAGGCCTTTCTATTTCCGAATCAGTCGCGAGCGACGGAGTAGCTTGGCATTTTATACCCGCGCACAGTCCCCACTTTGGCGGATTGTGGGAGGCCGGAATTAAGTCCTCCAAACATCACATACGGCGCGTTATAGGTAACGCTAGTCTAAATTACGATGAATTTTGCACTTTGCTAGCACAGGTGGAAGCGACCTTAAACTCCCGACCCCTGCCCCCTTTGTCCGCTGATCCAAACGACCTTCAGCCTTTGACTCCTGCTCATTTTCTGATCGGTCGTCCTTTGGTGTCACTGCCTGATCCCAACGTTACTGAGATAGCCGAGTCTCGGCTGTCTAGATACCAAAGAATACAACAGCTCCACCAGAATGTATGAAAAAGATGGAGTAAGGAGTACATCTCAGAGCTCCAACAGCGCACCAAATGGCGCACACACCTTTCGGACCTCCAGCCTGGGTCCATGGTCCTCATCAAGGATGACAACCTTCCCCCTCTGAAGTGGAGGTTAGGCCGGGTCACCGAGCTGCACCCTGGCCTTGACGGCGTTACGCGTGTGGCGTCAGTGAAAACTGTGTCAGGGATCGTAAAGCGATCCTTCGCCAAATTGTGTCCGCTACCTAGTGTTGTGAACTAGTACGTTTGCGTCTTGCGCAGTGTTTCGTAAAGCCTTTTGGCTATCCATTGTTCGGGTTTTCTTGTATTACCTTAAGATCTATGCTTTGTATATGTCTATTTTAGTTACATGTCTTACTCTAGATGTTACATGTCAAATTTGTACTATTGTTATTTGAAAGGTTACCCTTTCCAAGGCGGGCGGTATGTTAAGTGTTTCATAAAATTGTGCCGCCTCGCTTGCAGTGGCGTATTTACTATGCGCATTCTAGAACTTGAGCGGGCCTTCGCCTCGCCGCTTCACTTACATTCCTTCTGTCAACGTGGCAGCACGCGAACCGGTCCACACCGCGAAAGCTAATTCTTTGTTTAAATGTTCAAATGTTTGTGTGTTAATTTATGGCAATAAATTACCTACTTTGCTTTCAACGTGTGTATAATTTAGTAAAGAAAATCAATACAGTCCATTAACGTCCAAGGCGAGCTAGCAATCAGGAATTTTCCAAACATAACGGAAAACTGAGAGGCTCCCCAACAATCTTAATAAATCTTTCTTTTATTTGTTGAAAAGCTTCTTGCTCCTCCATTCCCCATTTCCATTTATTATTTTTCTTTACTAGATGAGTAAGTTTAACTACAGACGAAGCATAGTTGCAGACAAACTTTCTATAAAAATCACATATTCCCAAAAATGATTGTAATTCTTTTTTGCTTTTAGGTGGCTTAAAATCTTGAATGGTCTTTATTTTATCAGGATCCACGTTAATACCTTGAGGACTAATTACATATCCTAAAAATTTTATGTGATCCATCAATAGATCTGTTTTATCAGCATTAACTGTCATACCTGCTAATCTAAGTTTCTCCAAAGCCAAAGCTAATTGACTTCTATGTTCACCTAATGTTTTCGAGGCTAAAAGGATATCATCGACGTACACCGTTGCAAACGATAATACTTCTGGACCCAAAACATGATCTAAACATTTACTGAATACAGCAACTGATACATTCAATCCAAAAAGTAAAACTTTAAATTGATAACTCCGACCATTTACTAAGAATGCTGTATATTTTCGAGACGTTTCATGCAATCTGATTTGCCAATAAACACAAGTTAAATCCAAAGATGATAAAAATTTAACACCATTAAATTTCTGTAGTAATTCATCTATTGATGGTGGTGATTCTCGATCTTCTACTAATATTGTATTCAACCTTCTAGCATCCAAACAAATTCGTACCGACCCATTCTTTTTTGTAACTACGACTATGGGATTAGAATAAGGTGAATCTGAATGTTCATGTATTGCGTTTCATTATTTGTTTCTTTTAGATCCTTCAAAACTAAATTCAAATCTTTTTGTAATTGTAATGATTCGCTTAACTCATTGTTGTTTTCAAATAGTATCTCCTTTATCTCAAACCTTGTTTCATCTTGTATATTTAAATTAACTGTTGATATTAACTTCAATTCATTCGATACAATTTTATCTTGGTTAGAATTATTTTTAAAATAAACTTCATAACATTGTTTTGCATCTACAAATTTCATTATCTTACTGTTGAAATTCAAATTAGTTTTAACCTTGTACATCCAATCCATGCCTAAAATGGATGTAGTATTTAATCGATTAATAATTAAAAATACTATTTTATGTTTTGAACTTCCCATATTTACCAACATTAATGCCTGCTTTTTGACTTTTCTAATTCCCCCAGTGACACCTTGAATTGTTAAACCCACTGATGGTAAGATAGGTTGAAACAATAAAGAAGCCGATCTGCGATTAACTAATTAAAATAATTGATGGTAGTAAAAAAAATCGCAGATCAACCCCCCTACCGTTTATACACCACGGCAGCTCTAAAAAACTCTTTACTCACCGCAATGGCCCTAACTAACTCAAATATCGGCGGCCTTAGATCGTAGGTTCAAATCATCAGCTGTGTACCCTGGAATGTCTTCAAAAAAGGAAAGAAAATGGAAATGGGCGCCAGAAATCAAAAGATTTCCTATAATAAGAAAAATAAACTACAAGTGACTAGCGTTTAATTAATAATCAATAATAGAAAAGTCTTGAAATGTCAGTAGTAAATTATCAGAATAATTAAAATGCAAATAATATTAAAACCAAATTGTGTACGTGAACTGAAGGTTTCGACACGCATAAAATTAAAAAACCCCTTTCGGGTTATTTTAATATCTCTAAATTTAAATTATTCATGGGATATGCATACCTCAATCATTTAATAATACCTTCTGTTTAGGCTATTGAAATAAAAAAGCGTGACTGTACCTTTTACAGAGGGTCGAAATACACATCAAAATAGCAACTTTAAATACAGCATAATTAGATATAAGTATAAAAATTTAAATGTAAAACAAGAGCATGTATGAAATTAAACGTTACATGTAAATAATGGCAAAATATATGAATTTAAATTCCAAATCATTACGGGTTTAAAATGTTTAAATGGAAAAACCAGGTATTCAAGATAAGTTGATAAATAATTCCGGAAAAGCACTAACTAACCTCGAAACATAAGCTGGACGTAAACGGCAACAACCCTTGTTGAAATCGCCATGGATGCGCCGAAAATTGCTTCGAAGCATCTCCAAAAGGCGGCAAATACGCCGAACCCAGCGGGTGTCGAAAGTGCGATGAGGTTAGCGACTTGGCCTCCGAGATAAACTCGTGGTTGAAACTGATAATTAAGAGCTAAGAAAAATATAATTACTATGGAGATAATAAGACAGAAAAGCGCAATCGTACCTGATCATAATCAGCCCTTAGAAACACACTGCTCATTGAAATTGGTTGAGCGCACGTAATTTGACTTGAACAAAATCAAACCTCGGCCACGCGAAATGCGCCGCCTGAGACGAGAAGAATAAGTGCCTCGGACGAAAATTTCGTTTCTAAAGGGAGACTCGCACTCTGATAAGAAATAGCGCAGGTCGAAAGGGCATCGTGCAAACCATAGGAACTTGATCCAGGTATAAAATACGCTGCTTTGGAAAATAGAAGAATTTGAAATGCAAAAGGATTTATAATTCAACTAAAAATATACAGGTTAAGCCTGAAATAATTGGATAAATGGCGAAACAATTAGGCTAAGCCAAAAAATTGTTTCAAGGTATTTTATTATTTTGTTCTAATATTCTTACAAACATTTCTTCCTACATTACACTCACCGAACTACCTGTACCTATTAACAAGTCTTGCTTAATACCTTCAATCTCTACATTTAAATAAGGTAAATCCTGATTTACTAATTCTTTTTCTTTTTCCGAAACATCAAATGCCAAATCAACTACATTATGAACTTTTTGAATTTTGTTATATTGTTGAAAATAATTTTTCATAAAATTTATATGCTCTTGTTGCTCCTTTGAAACCCGAATTTTAACAATTGGAGCTAATTGTACCGGGTCCTTTAGTTTTCCTGGTTTTGCGATGTATTGGGTGATCTATTCCTATTATTTTCCCTCCCCCTAACATTATTGTCAAATCTTAACATTTTATTTCGATTTTGGTCGTAATTGTTTGGGTTCATCCTATTTCTTGTTTGAAACTGGTTTGCATTGCTATTCCCAAATTTTGACGGATACGAAGTTTGAAAATTTGACGTTTTTTCTCTTACGTTAAATTTTGAATTGGTTTGTCTATTTTCCAAACCCTCCAAAACCTGTAGCATTCCTTCTACGTTTTGCACTTGCGAAGCTACTAATGCTGTTTGTACAGTTACGGATACCTCAAAGTGCACGGTTTTTTGTTACTATGGTTATTTTTGCGATTTTTTGGCTTATTAAGTGAGGGTTTCTCCAGTGGCGTTGCTTGTGATTTTAAGAATAGGTATTACTTTTTAAATGTTTGTATTTTAGCAAAGTTTCACAAGTAAACAAACTATACATATAATAATATGTATTTAATAAATATGTATCAGTACTCAATTGCTACTACGCTTTGCAGTTTGTTTCGTATAGAGTTGACCAATGTTTCCATATTGTATCCTTCTCTCAGTTTTTTCCAAGCATTTCTTATTCTTTCTCATAATTCATCGCCGTTGTTTGGTGCACAATCCCTGGTATAAATTTTTGTAGTTAAATACCTCCAAACTTTTCGATGGGGTTCAAGTCCGGACTTCTTGCAGGCCATGGTAATAAATTGATATTATTCTCATCAAACCATCAATGTACAATCCCTGCTGCATGCACAGGACAGTTATCTTGTGAAAATAATGTTATCAATTACGTTAACATACACAAAATTAATTAATTAGGTAATATCTTGCCTGTTGAAACGTAAATTGATTAGGAAAGAGCTCTCTTACTGATGGCAGCATCACATTTTGCAAAATGTTGCGATAATTTTCAGCATTCAGTCAACCATTAATTCTATAGCATGCCCCAGATCCGTGAGCATTGCTCCATCTCCATACGTTTACAGAGAATCGTCCACTACCTACTCCTTAAGGCTTGAACATAATATTGCCTCTCAAATCTTGAATTTTGTGGTCTCTACATCCTTAATCGTCAGCTGGTAAATGATTGAAATACATTTTCATCTGAGAAAACAGTCGTGTTCCAAATATCGTCGATTTCATTCAAATAGTCGGTTGCTGCAAACTGTATTCTTCGTTCTTTGTTCTCTGGTGTTAAAAAAACTTTTGTTGCAGAAGTCTCTGCTGCCAATGATTTTTAATTTTGAAAATGCAGCTCTTGCTCACATGCAAATCTGCTGCGACTCGACTCAGCGACCAGTTCTCTTCCAGTTTTGCAATAGCTCGCATTTTCTCTGCTTCTGACAAATGTCTGGGAATTTTTCGAGTTTTCAGTTTTATGACAGTTGATGACAAACGTAAACGTCAAAACTCGACGTCTATGATTAGAATATGGTATTACAAGCTAAAAATCTGTCGTGCACTTTGAGTTGACCGTAACGGTACGTCTATTGGAAAGTGTTTGCTAAGAGCTTCTACCAGAATCTCGTCAGGTATCTTTGGTTCTATATACTGCACTCTCGCAATCCAATACCACACGTGTTTCGTAAAACTTCCAAATCTACCATTATACATTCTTGCCATATAAATTTCAGCCCTAGCTTTTTCCTGGATATTTCTCGACCAAAACTTGTTAATGAAATCAACTTTAAAATATTCATAGCTGTCCCATTCAGTACAGTGACTTTCAGCCCAAAGGTTTACCTCATGTTCTAAACATTCTATTGCTACTTGTAACTTTTTACTACTTACTATCTTCATAGTATCAAAATAATTTTCCAATTTCTTTAGAAACTTAATAGGGTGTAATACCTGCCTATTCCCGTTAAACTTTGGTCTCTCATGACTTGCTTGCATAACTATACCACCATTAAAACTGATATTCCCCCTATTTGAGCTATTTTGTAAACAGTTTGTGATATCTTTCACCTCGGTATTCAATGACTGAATTTGATTTTTGACGTTACCTTGATAACTGTCAAATTTGTTTTCTAAATTTTTAATATTATCCTTGTTCAGTTCTGCTTGTGACCTAATGGTATCTACCTCCTTTTCGATAGGTGTTACCTTCTGTACCAATTGTCGTTCTAATTGTACCTTTAACTTATTTATAAGATTTCCATTTTCTGTTTGGAACGTCATTAATTTTGCTTCAATTGTATCGATTTTTTCTGACATTGCAGTTTCCACCTCAATCACCTTATTTACAATCTCTTGATTGCTGTCTTCAACTACAGATCTAATTTCCTGGTTATTATTCGACATTGTGTTTTCTACTGCAGATACTTTATGTAAAAGTTCCTGGTTATTATTCGACATTGTGTTTTCTACTGCAGATACTTTATTTAAAATTTCTTGCATCATTCGCATCACGTTGCTGTCATTTGATGCACTGACTAATGTACTAGCTTCTTGCATTTGACGTCCTTCCGTATTTACTACGTTATCACCCTGTGCTAATTGAAGTCCATCCATTTTCTTTACCTTCCTTGTTGGTTTTCTAAAACCCGACCGCAAATTCATATACGTATCCTCTCTTCTAAATGCCTCGAACCCTCACGTTGATCGATACCAATTATTTTACAATCTTATTTGTTTATCTTTCGCGCCTCACTCTGTGTAGCTAAATTTATTGCACCTTCCTTTCGGGCCTCACGTTGCGCGACAATTTTATTACACCACCCCCTTTGTAGGAGTTTTTATGTATAATAAAAACTAGTGATATCTACCCTGTTTGCTTAATTCACAGAAGTAATATCAATAATAATATATATAATTCTCACTTACCTTGTTGCTTTCAACTGAATCATATATTGACATATCTCATACTTTCATAATTGACTTTGAAATTATGTCATGTTTAAATATACCTCGGCTAGCCAGCTTATTTAGCAATTGAGACTTTCTTTACTTCCCAGCTGAATGAGTTAATGTCAAATATAAACTGTATTAATGGATTGTACTTTGAATGACCAAATAAATATCAATTTTATTATTTAAATCACACTCTTAGTACTTGAGTTTGAATCTAATTAACTGTTATAGTGTATTAAACGTTTGAATTGACATTACAAATTACCAAATTAATAGTCAGATTAAAGTTGTTAAAATTATTTAATTAAATGAAAGTTCCAGTAAATGAGGTTAAATACTTTTTTAAAAAATAACTAGACCAAAATGATAAATTTCTAATTATAAAGATCGAAACCGTCGAGTACTCAAATCACAATATTAATTTAGAAAACTTAATATTCTAAATGATTCTCTAAATCTAAATACAAGTTTTAAATTCTAAATTTGCCGTATCCAAACTGTTCCGTCAACGTATGTCAACCTTTTGCTGGTTAAGTCTATGACGTGTTGGCCACCTTACTGAGAACAAATATATAGAAATATTTGAACAATAATCTGGTGGTCCAGTTTTTGTTTGTGTGTGACAGAAGCAAATTTGTCAATTTGGGTGTTGTGTGCACGAATTTGTCACAGGAAGAAAAGAAGTTGTTTGAAGAGCCTAGCTGCCGAGTTGATACCGAAAACACCAGGTAAGGTTGGCTTGTTAACTTATTAGACAGATTTAGCAAAAGGTCCTTCGAAATTGTATAGTAATTTTGATATTAGATTGATTCATTTTTGGTCCTCGAGCCGGGATAGAACGGTCCGTTGGATTAACAAACTAGTTACAGTTCACTGAGAAAGTAACGTTTGCATAGAGTTGTTTTACGGTGTTTTGGTATATTTAAATATTTATTTGGCATTTAGTGATAAAGGTCGTTGCAACCTTATATTACCTGCGTTTGTTATTATTTTTGCCTGCTCATTATTTTTGTGTATTTGTTGCTGCTTTGTATTCTTTGAATTTTATTGAACAGTACAACTTGTACTTTGTGTTGACAAATTTTTGATTAGATACAGCTAGAGTTTAATTGTCTATAATTATGGCTCCAAAGAAGGAAACATTTTTAGCTAGACAAATTGCAATCTCGCAAATTGAGGAAATCTTTGAATTAGCAAGTGAGGCAAGTGTTAACGAGAATTTGCGATTTTTATTTAAAGTAAAATATAGGACTTTAGATACATTGTACAAAGAGTTTAAAGATTTGCATTTAAAAGTTATTACCCAGACCAATGACTCAGATTTGCTAGCACAAGAGATTATTCGGAAACAAGTTGAAAATCAATATTTTGAATCGTGTGTACATTTTGAATCAATTTTCCCCCCAGTGTTAGAAGCACCTGTGCTTGAAGCAAAGTCAACTGAGTTTGAAAAGTCATGTTTAAATGTTAATCTACCTAAATTAGAACTTAGAAAGTATTCTGGTGATCTGCTCTCTTGGCAATCATTCATAAGTCTCTATGACAGTTTAGTACACAACCAAAGACAGCTTTCGGAAATTGAAAAGTTTCAATATTTATTGCTTTCTCTAGATGGAGAACCTCTTTCTTTAGTGAAGTCTATTCCTTTAACTCCGGAAAACTATCAGTTAGCTTATAAAACAGTCATAGAGAGATATTCAAATAAGCGTATGTTAGCTAGCAGTCACTGGCATATTTTGAAAAATTATCGTCCTTTGACCTCCGAAAACTCGAAAGAATTACGTTGTCTTGTGGATACATTTTCTCAAAATTTAGCCATTTTAGATACTTTGGGTTTTGACATATTAGCTTGGGATTTTATTGTTGTCGATTTGTTAGAAGACAAATTACCTCCTGCAATTCGTAGACGTTTCGAGCTACATGGTGATGCAATGGAAATTCCTACCTATTCACATTTGAAGGATTTCCTATTAAAACAGTGCGTTGCTCTAGAAACTATTGCTACATCGAAGGTATCAACCAATATTTCATCAGGTTTCAAATCATCTCGTGTAGGAGACTCGGTTGGTAAACCTCATTTTCCACAACAATCTAAAGGTTCATATTTTAAACCTAATTCTTTACTTGTACAAACTGCTTCCTCCAGTGGTTCACAAAAGTTAGTTTCGAGATCTCGTGTAGGGTGTAACATTTGTCAGGGAGATCATTTAGTATATCGTTGTTCTCAGTTTATGTCCATGACACCTAGGGATCGTCATGCGGCTGTAAAACGTGCTCGTTTGTGTTTTAATTGTTTGAAAGATTCTCATGGTGTGGCTTCGTGTCCATCTCAAGTTTCTTGCTCTAGTTGTGCGAAAAGGCATCATACGTTGTTACATTTTATCATTAATAGTGGTGATTCTCGAACTGAAACGCAGACTACTTCTTCGAATCCGTCTGATAGTCCTGTGGTACATGTGGGTACTAGTGTGCTACATACTCAGATAGGTAAAACTGTATTATTGTCTACAGTTATTTTGGAAATTTTAGATGTGAATGGTCAACCTCACCGTGTGAGAGGCTTGTGTGATCCTGGTTCAATGGCAAGTTTTATGACCGACAATTGTGCTCGTAGACTTCATTTACCTCGTGTTCGTTCTTCAATTCCTATTGCAGGATTAGGACAGATGTCTACTAGATCTTCTCTAGGTGTATCTCGTTGTTTGATTAGACCTCTTGGCTCTTCGCAACTGCCATTACCTTTGGATGTTATTATTCTTCCTACAATTTGTTCTGATATACCTTCCGCTACCTTATCTCCTTTAAATATAGTTCATTTGAAACCATTTCAATTGGCAGATCCTACCTGGAACCAACCTGGTGCTGTGGATATTTTGTTGGGTGCAGACATTTATTCTTCAATTGTGCTTCCGGGTATTGAGCAAAATGGTGATAGTTCTCTCATTGGTATTCATACAATTTTTGGGGTAATGTTAGTTGGACCGACTTCCACTTCAATGTTGCCTCAGCCAGTGCAATCTTTCTTTGCGGCAATTGATACTCCTTGTTCAGATGATACTTTAAAATCATTCTGGAAACTTGAGGAAGTTCCTGAAAAGATTTCTATTTCTCCAGAAGAACACCAGGCGGAAATTCATTTTCAGAAAACTTATTTTAGAACTCCCGAGGGTCGTTTCGGGGTCTCTCTCCCATTCAAATCTGATGAACCTATTTTTCACAAATCTTTAGATATAGCTCAACGCAGGCTTTTTACTCTTGAGCGTAAATTTGATTTTAATCCTGTACTTCGAAAAGAATATGTAGAATTTATGAAAGATTATTTAGATTCCGGTCACATGTCTCTTCTTGATGTACTTCCTAAAGGTTTAAACTCTTATGTTATTCCTCATCATTGTGTGTTCAAAACTGAAAATAATGTTTCGAAGATACGTGTCGTTTTTAACGCTTCTGCCAAAGATGAGAATGGAACTTCGCTCAATGATTCGCTGTTGATAGGCCCTAAGCTTCAGAATGACATTGCTGCCATTCTTCTTAAATTTCGTGTATATTCATTCGTTTTTACGTGTGACGTTCGGCAAATGTATCGCCAGATTTTAATTGCCGAGGATCAAAGACGTTATCAGTTAATATGTTGGAGATTTTCTCGTACAGAAACTGTGCAAATTTATCAGCTTAACACAGTGACGTATGGTGTTTCTTCGGCTCCATTTCTCGCTATTCGTACCTTGTTGCAATTGGCGGACGAAGGACGACAGCTTTTTCCTTTGGCTTCTCAAGCTATTGAAAATAATTTGTATGTCGATGATCTCGTTTGTGGTGCTAATTCGATAGAAGATGCGGTTGAACTTCAAAAACAAGTTTTAGGATTATGTGGTTCAGGATGTTTTGAATTACGCAAATGGTCAAGCAACCATTCTTCTCTGTTAGAAACCATCCCTGATGAATATTGTTCGAAACATAGTTTATCTTTTGACCTTGAAAAGGATACTTTTACTAAAGTTCTTGGCCTTCATTGGCAACCCTTGATAGATTCGTTTTCCTTTGTTGTGAAATCTCGTGAGTGGTGTTGTACTAAGCGTTCGATTTTATCGGAAATAGCTAGTATTTATGACCCCCTTGGGTTCTTGTGTCCCGTTATATTCTTTGCGAAACGTCTCATACAGATGTTATGGATTTTAGGTGTTGGATGGGATGATGCTCTTCCTCCAGAAATTGTGAGCAAGTGGCGGCAATATAAGGCTCAATTACCATGTATTGCTTCGGTGCAAATCCCTCGAGCTGTACTGCCAGATCATACGTCTGTATTGTGTCAGCTTCATTCTTTTTGCGATGCCTCAGAGCAAGGCTACGCCAGTGTAGTGTATCTTCGTTGTGCATACCCAGATGGTAGAGTCATCGTTTCGTTACTTTGTGCCAAATCAAAGGTTGCACCTTTGAAGACTTTGTCGATCCCTCGCCTTGAGTTATGTGCTGCGGTGTTGTTATCTTCTCTTGTAGTATGGGTGAGAAATACGCTTCAACACCTTATTACCATAGATAGTATTTTTGCTTGGTCTGACTCCACAATTGTTTTAAATTGGATTCGATCTTCTCCGCATCGGTGGAAAACCTTTGTGTCAAATAGAGTGAGCCTCATTCAAGAACGGCTTCCACCGGAATGTTGGCATCACATACGTTCGTTTGAGAACCCCGCCGACGCAGCATCTCGGGGTCTCCTCCCAGAAGAATTTATGGCGTTTCCCTCATGGTGGGCGGGACCTGCGTGGCTTCGTTTATCTTCTACTGATTGGCCTCTAGAGGATTCTAATAAAAGAGTAGTATATGAAAATAGTGACTTAGAAGAAAGGAAAATTGTTTTGATAGGTCAAATTGTTTCAAACGCTATTGATTCGTTGTTCACGCGTATTTCATCTCTTCGTAAAATACAGGGTGTTATTGCTTATTGTTTGCGTTTCGTTAGAAATACTAGATGTTCTGACAAAATTTTGGGACCCTTATCTCAAAAGGAACTTCATGAAGCTCTCTTATGTTTGGTAAAAGTAATCCAAGAGCAATTCTTTGCACAAGAAATTTCGGCTCTTCGTCGTGGTAAGAAACTTCCCAAGACATTTATGAAATTAGCCCCCTTTTTAGATGAAAAAGGTACTCTACGTGTTGGAGGTAGACTATCTCAATCAGAATTAGCATTTGAAGCTAAACATCCAGCGTTACTTCCTTCTTCTCATGTTCTCTCAAAACTATTGATTTTACAAATTCATTATCAAAACTTACATTCTGGCGTAAACACCACTCACTATTTGCTACAGCAAAATTTTTGGATTCTTGGTGCCCGTAGCCGTATTCGTAGTTGTTTATCAAAATGCTATCGTTGTTTTAGATTTAGACCTAATCGTTTTGTATACCCTATGGGCGATTTACCTAAATTTCGGGTTTCTCAAGCAAAACCCTTTTCTCATGTTGGTGTGGATTTTGGAGGTCCATTTTCAATTGTTACAAAACGCACTAGGGGTGCAAAAGCTTCAAAAGCTTATTTGTGTTTATTTGTATGCTTATCAGTAAAAGCAGTCCATTTGGAAGTAGTGTCAGATTTAACTACTGATGCCTTTTTAGCTTGTTTACGTCGTTTTATTGCTCGTCGGGGTAGGTGCTCAGACATCTACAGCGACCGTGGCACTAATTTTATTGGAGCGAGCCACCAATTAAAAGACTGTTTGAAAATGGCCGCTGAGAGCGAAGCCATCACGTGGCATTTTAACCCACCTTCTGCACCACACTTTGGAGGAATTTGGGAGAGTGGTATAAAAGTAGTTAAAACTCACTTATACAGAGTCATTGGTGCCCAAATATTAACTTTTGAAGAGTTGTTAACTTTAGTGACCCAAATTGAAGCTTTATTGAATTCCCGTCCGTTATGCAGCCTAAGTGCTGACCCCAATGATCTTAGCTCGTTAACGCCTGGTCATTTCCTAACGCTAGAGCCTCTCACTGCTCCTCCAAATCCAGAACTGTCTCATCTTCCCATTAATAGACTTTCTCGTTGGCAATTAATACAAAGCATGCAACAGAGTTTTTGGTCCCGTTGGAACAATGAATACATGCATCAATTGTATCAAAAATCTAAGTGGTATAAAACTCACACCTTCCAAAATTTAGACATAGGAACACTTGTTCTTATTAAAAACGAGCTGACCCCTCCCCTTGTTTGGAGACTGGGCAGAATAATTAGTATCCATCCGGGAAAAGATGGAATTTGCAGAGTTGCAACAATCAAAACTACGCAGGGGGTAATGCAGCGTCCTTGTACTAAATTGTGCCCTCTACCGTCGCAATAATGGTACTTTTAGTTTTTTCTTAATAAGTGTTAGTAGTTGTTTTAAAAAAAAAATTGTAAAAAAAAAGCTCGTGTAGACCTTATTTTTGGTGGGCGGTATGTTCCGTCAACGTATGTCAACCTTTTGCTGGTTAAGTCTATGACGTGTTGGCCACCTTACTGAGAACAAATATATAGAAATATTTGAACAATAATCTGGTGGTCCAGTTTTTTGTTTGTGTGTGACAGAAGCAAATTTGTCAATTTGGGTGTTGTGTGCACGAATTTGTCACAGGAAGAAAAGAAGTTGTTTGAAGAGCCTAGCTGCCGAGTTGATACCGAAAACACCAGGTAAGGTTGGCTTGTTAACTTATTAGACAGATTTAGCAAAAGGTCCTTCGAAATTGTATAGTAATTTTGATATTAGATTGATTCACAAACTGTTACTATAATACACTAACCTTCAACAGCCGAACTCGTACTTGCGATGTGGTTCTAATATCAGTTTCACACTGATCGAAGTCGTCAAACACCTACTTGGAGATGATGAGGACCCATAAAAGCTCGTTGTAGACAGACTTGACCGTTTAATATTTTCTTAAAACGGTATTGCAGCATGCCACACACAAACACTCACTAAACTGATGGCTTGTACACCAATGACCACCTGAAATGGCTTCTATAAATCTCCAACTCACTATGTGAAGAATAATATTGACCCCTTGGTCAGTATTTGATCATGCAGAAGGCTATTCTTACTAACACGTATCAAATTTGAATTACATCCTCACAATTAAAGGTATTATTAGACCTTTAATGTGAATATTTTGACTGAGATTCTTTAAATTATAGAAACTTTTCAACTCTTGTAAACAACCTCTTGGTTGCTAATATTTACTGCCACCCGTTATTCTCTTATTTTTCTCATTACTATTGGCTGATAGAAGTGTTTAAAAAATAATCTGTAGTAATATGATAAGTACAGCGTAGATAAATCAAACAAGTAGAGACATTCGCTGTCGGTTCCTTTGATGTCAAAATACCGATTTGGATCACCTTGAACGGCACCTGGGAGGTACTTTCCGATACTACTAACAGATGGCGCCACTACTTTATCACATACATGGATATATAAGTACAGGATACGTTCACTACATGTAAACGTACGTCGAATCTTAAAATAACATATCACGGAGTTTGGTACCTTCCCCCATTTCATTCTAACCTGTATCAATTTATTTCTCTCTCCCTTTAGACGTATTTCATACAATGTTTCGTACGCTTAATTTTGAACAACTGAAATCAGAACGTCAGAAGTGTCATTCAATTTCACAGTTTATTCTTCGAAAATTGAACTTTAGCAATGAGAACGTGCATAATTTGTTCTATTTCTTGTAATTCTTCAAGCGAAGACCTATCTTTTCACCGGTGTGTTAAGTAGATAGTTTTTTTTAATTAAAACCTTTAAAAAATTATTTCAGTTTTCCAAAGGACAATTTCTTGAAGTTTTTTTTATTGATATTCATATTCCTGGTGGCATTAGGAAAGGAATCAATATCAAAAAAGTTCCCTATCCAAGCTTCAAAAAGGATCGATTCCCTACAGTTTTTCAAGGCAGCTAACTTCTGACGAATGAATTATGAACTGTAAAGTTGAGGTTAATGTTTCCTTTTGCTTCTTCAGCTGCTCGTCAACACTCTCATGATAGTTTCATCTAGCATAATATAGAGACCCTGTATAAAAACTAAGATAATATACAGGGTCTCTAGCATAATATAGAGTACATATATAGGTACTCTAGCATAATATACAGTGGCTTTATATAAGACAGTGTGGCCATAGAGATGTTTTCGCCGCTATTGGTCGAAGCGAATATCCGCCATTAACAGGCAAAATATTTAGTTACTTCTAAGTTGTTCTCAAAGAGGTTGGTAGAACCTATTAATTTGGTTATGGAAGAAAATAAACCCTTTAAAAGCTGACAATTGTAAATTGTCAGTGTCAAATAATTCATTAGCGTCGCAAGCGGGTGAAATTTTATCATCTATTAAAAAATGTGACAATTTAGAATTGTGCTATTGTTGTACCTAATAGCACAAGATGCGTTCGACTTGGAATGTATGATAAAGAGATTACATCGGTGCTACGATGAATGGGGCTTTAACATAAGTTTAGAGAAAACGGAGTATCTATTTAGTAATCAACTCGGAAGCACAATATGAAGTCTTAATAAATGAAGATGTCGCAGTAAGACAAGTAGAAAGGTTTAAATACCTCGGTGCTACAATACAATCGATGAAAAAGGTTTGGGAACAAAAGAGATCAAAACTCGAATAGTACAAAGTAAGAAGATAATGGGATGCTTGAAATAAATTTGATGGGACAATACTATCTCTAACAAAAACAAAAAAAGAATAGGTGAAGTAATGGTAGAGTCGATGCTATGTTATGGCAGTGAGGTATGGACTGTAACAGCGGAAATGAAACAAAGACTAGACACAGTTCAAATGGACGAAAAAGCGGAAAGGTATCGAGACGAGATAGAGTGACGAACGAGGAAATAAGACGCAGAATGGAGGCATCAGAATGAGTTGTGGACAAAACTGAACGGAAAGCGTTAAACTGGTTTGGTCATCTGATGTAGAGATGGGCGCGTGAGTGAGTTTTCGCTCACGTCACGCACGTTTCACGCTTGCTTTAAACACTCAAGTTCACGCACGTTCACGCTCACGTTCACTCACGTTCACGGCGTGACACGCCACTCACGACGTGACACCCAGCTTTTATTGCAAAATTTAAATTCAGATAGAACAGAATGTTCAAATTTAAAACCAATGAAAAAACCCTAAAGTGAACTAAAAATATGTTTTGCACGTGACATAATTTAAGTGATATGATGCATGTACTGTTTGAGGCTTTCGCGGTTACTCGAATTATTCTCTTTAGCATAGAATTTCGGCTTAGACCGCGTAGTATTTGTATATGAACACCCAGCATTTTCTGGCTTAATGTGCCTTGCACCTTGTGAAGTCGACCAAAAACCCGCGCGATGGCCATGCTCTCTAGTGGCTCGTGTTGTGCGACTTTCACTCTGATGATGCAAGCTGCAAGGTCTTGCGAAACGTTAGTGAATATGGATGCACAAACAGCAAAACGGCCAAATCTGCCTAAGTATCCTCGTTCTCAAGATACTCAAACAACACGAGCCACCAGAGAGCATGGCCATCGCGCGGGTTTTTGCTCGACTTCACAAGGCGCAAGGCACATTAAGCCAGAAAATGCTGGGTGTTCATATACAAATACTACGCGGTCTAAGCCGAAATTCTATGCTAAAGAGAATGATATGATGCAATCAGAATAGTTGACATTAAAAGAAAAAAAATTAAAATTGACTACAATAATTTACGACAAGGGATAAATACTGATTTCTCGCAAATACATTTCTTGCAGCTGTCTTCAAAGACATTACTTTTAATACCAAAAGCTGTCATTGGAATTGACGTTTCCCTTATTGGTATGAGTACAGAAGGTACTTAGATTTCAAGAACACATTAATGGCTGCATACGTAGAGCTTACTGTAACCTTAAACTGCTTTATAATAACAGACATGTGTTAAGTAAAAATGTCAAAAAATTGCTGTGTGACTCATTAGAGTTGTCCCAGTTCAATTATTGTGATGTTGTATATGGTCCTTGCATTGACAGCGCTACTAAAAAGAAAATTCAATTAGTTCAAAATTCGTGCTTAAGATTTATATATGGAATAAGGAGGCGTCAACATATTTCGCATAAAATCAAAGAAATTAGCTGGCTCAGTATGGAAAATCGTCGGATTTTACATGCTGCTGTTCTTTATCATAAAATTCTAACTATGAAAACTCCGCCATATCTTTATAATAAAATTAAATTTAGGACAGATGTTCATACTCTAAATCTGAGGCACAGAGGATTATTAAGTGTACCGATCCATCGCACGGAATTATTTAAACGATCATTTTCTTATAACGTCTGCAAAGTATATAACTCGGTTCCTTCAGATTTTAAAAAGTTGTCATTATTGTCCTTCAAACATCACATGTCTCTATGGTTATACAAAGTGTAAGATACACGCAACAAGTTTGTAACATGTGATAAATTATTTTCTTCATTAAATAAACCTATGCCGTGCAGTACCCAGCTGCTTTACGAAAGCTTCTATTAGTTTGATGAATGCATGTTAAAATGAAATATGTATCTATAGCATGGCCGCTCTAGATACGTTTATTCAAAAATATATGTAAATAACTATTAAATTGGTGAGGTAGTATGGAAGAGCAGAGGTTTCCATTTTGGGAACTTACTGAATGCTATCTCTTTTCCTGTGCAAATCGATCCACATTTATTTTGTTTTATTTAAGATTATTTCTTTTGTGTATTTTAGTTGAGCAGGAAATAAAAAACTATTATTATTATTATTATTATTATTATATGTTGCTAGGCAACACTTTTAATTCGTAGGTTTAAAAGTACTTTTACGTACGTTCAGCGTTAAGGCGAGTATACAAAAAAAAACATTACTTTTATTAGAATAATAAGTTCATCTACACATGTACAGGGTGAGCGAAACTCGATGCCTCCTCAGCTCTATTATAAGAAAAGGAAAAACGATAGAAAAGATCTGAAAAGAGGTTCTTAAGTGGGATTGAGTAAGGTCCATTTTAAGCCATAATTGCATATTGTTCCATATTTGGAAACTGAAGTAATGACGTCATCCAATTTGTTTTTCCCGGAAACCCCTAATTTTTCTGAACACATTTTGTGAAGAAAAAAATTTGTTATCTTTTTCACTTACGTTCACTCACGTTCACGTTACGATTTTCAAATATTAGTCACGTTCACGACGTAACAAGCCGTAACACGACGTGACACGCCGTGACACGACTGTTTTCACGTCACGCGCCCATCCCTAAATTCTGATGAGAATGGAGAAGACGACGTGGCCTATGAAGATCTTTAAATGGTTGCCGCCGGGTAAGAAAAAAAGAGGTAGACCACACAAACCGTAGAATGAGGGTATTCGGAGAGCCATAGAGGAGAGGAACCTGGAAGAAGACCAAGCACAGGACAGGGAAGTTTGGAGACAGGGAATAGGAAGACGGCATTTAGCTGTATTGTAAACTACTATAACTGAAACCGGTTGTAAACTTCTTGCAACACCCTAAAGCACCACTAACTAACGCCAATGAAAAATGTCAATGTCCATACATAACACTGCACGTGTAGCTAACATCAACTAGTTAAAATAACTAGCGCCAAAATAATGACCACTCAAAAACGTTCGATTATTCCTAAAGGCACTGTATATCTCTACGCTGAAATTTGCCTGTCTGTCGGATTCAAATTGGGTTGTTTCAAAATGTGCCTGTTATTGAAGAACAATTAATTAACGATTCAGATTAATTGCAAATCTGTTGTAATCTGCTAATATATGTGGGTATATATCGACCTACTTCACAAATACTAGCTCCTGAAGATAAAGTACCTAGTTCCTTTTATAAATGCCAACCATTTACGCCTTTTTTGTTCATTCTTTTCACCTTGTGGTAACTGAAACAGTCGAAAACCAGATTCGCTGCAATTTTTACAAAAAGGCATTTTACGATTCACCGAAGCTCAAAAAGATAACGAAGACCGAAGGTTAACAAATTGACATAACTGAAAAGTGAAGTGACAGGTGTCCGATGTCAAATGTCAAAATTTAGCCAATCACTTGACGGCGCAAAATCAGGAAGTTGAGAAATTACGTCTTTGGAAGTGGCTAAAGTTACAAACCGCCATTTATGAGCCAAATACATTGGCGATACCAATCGCGTTACTCTCTCTATCTAGTAACTCTGGCATAATACAGAGCCAGTAGATATAGAAGAGTACCGCCACGTCCCCCATGTTTTTTCCTTTGTCATATGCGTCACTTTGAGGTTTGTAACACAATTCCGTCAACGTGACATTTATTGGCAATCCGAAATTTTACTTAAAATTGGCAAGACTGTAAGTCTATGTCAAATTCGAGGTTAGTAAGTTAGGTTTTGTTTGTTATTTGACACAAACTGATGGAAAACATAACCTGATAACCTCGAATTTGACATAGACTTACAGTATTGCCAATTTCAAGTAAAAATTTAGACATAACTCAATCAGTCATTGCTGGTGGGAACAAAAATGGCGGCGATGGCGGCATTTTCACGGATCAAAGAATGGCGGTACTCTCTATATCTACTGGCTCTGGAATAATATACAGTGCCTTTATATAGACAGTGGCGACAATACAACTAAGCCACACCCCCGCCGCCATATATAAGCAAATTTCTAACGGGTGTTTATTTAAATCCGTGATCAGAGTCGACTGTGATACGTGTTTTACGTTTGGCAGTACTGAAAAGATTCGAGATTTGCAGGTTAAGATTTGCGTGAGTTTGTGTCAAAACTGACGCAAAACCTAACCTACTAACCTCGAATTTGACATTGACTGACAATACACTTCAGTACTGCCAAACGTATAACACGAATCACAGGCGATTTAGCCTAAACATGGTGGCTAAAACCACGTGATCTAGGGAGCCAATCAAAAATAGGACACCCCATTGTCGCCACTGTCTATATAAAGACACTGTAGCTTAATACATAGATTTAATATATCTATGGCATAATATATAGCCCCTCTATTTACAAATAGTAGCGACAACGTTTGATGTAGTCGCTGGGGCAAAATCACGTTGGTATCCCTTAAAGTCCCTAGCATGTTTAAAAATTGACAAGGAAGTTACATAACCTGTGACATTGACATTTGTCGTGTTTTTCTCTTCGGCGGCTAATTTGAAGTCAAGGACGTGGAAATGCCAGGGTGTTGTGTCGACAAATGTAAAAATAGTGACAGAAAAGGATTTCAGCTATTCCGAATACAGCACAATGAAAGTAGGAAAAATGCGTGGTTGAATATTATTCAACGTGATCACGTACAAAACGCGATCGATTTGAGAGTTTGTGAAGTAAGTGGTAATTTAACTTACTTCCGGACTTGCGGACTTACTTGCGGACTTCCTTGAGAACATGCGGGCTACACACATACTTTAAAACATAAATTGCAGGTACATTTCTCAGAGTCGCAGTTTCACATGGTTCACAAAGGGCGTAAGATGCTGAAACATAATGCTGTCCCTGATCTACTGTTGGTGCAGCCTGCAAATAAATAAAATGCTACACAAACTGCATATAAAGATAATGCTACACTGAAATTTTAAATATCCCGCGGTTGCTCCTATCGTTTAGTAACTTTTTGTATTTCTATGTTTGCATCAGGTGTGCCCCACGATGTTGCTACTATTTGTAAATAGAAGGGCTCTCATGATAGTTTCATCTAGCATAATATAGAGACCCTGTATAAAAAGTAAGATAATATACAGGGTCTCTAGCATAATATAGAGTACCTATATAGGTACTCTAGCATAATATACAGTGGCTTTATATAAGACAGTGTGGCCATAGAGATGTCTTCGCCGCTATTGGTTGACGCGAATATCCGCCATTAACAGGCAAAATATTTAGTTACCTACTTTTAAGTTGTTCTCAAAGAGGTTGGTAGAACCTGTTCATTTGGTTATGGAAAAAAATAAAACCTTTCAAATCTGACAATTGTAAATTGTCAGAGTCAAATAACTCATTAGCGTCACAAGCGGGTCAAATTTTATCATCTATTGCCCTGAAAAACTAATATTCTGCACAGTATTTAAATGTGACAATTTATAATTGTGCTATTGTTGTAATAGCACAAGATGCGTTCGACTTGGAATATATGATAAAGAGATTACATCGGTGCTACGATAAATGGGGCCTTAGCATAAGTTTAGAGGAAACGGAGTATTTAGTAGTCAACTCGAAAGCACAATATGAAGTCTTAATAAATAAAGATGTCGCAGTAAGACAAGTAGAAAGGTTTAAATATCTCAGTGCTGCAATACAATCGATGGAAAAGGTTTGGGATCAGAAGAGATCAGAACTCGAATAGTACAAAGTACCTACTTAAAATCAATTTGATGGACATTAATATCTTTAACAAAAGCAAAAAAAGAATAGGTAAAGTAATGGTAGAGTCGGTGCTATGTTATGGCAGTGAGGTATGGATTGTAACAGCGGTAATGAAACGAAGACTAAACACAGTTCAAATGGACGAAAAAGCGCAAAGGTATCGAGACGAGATAGAGTGACGAACGAGGAAATAAGACGCAGAATGGAGGCACCAGAATCAGTTGTGGACAGAATTGGAGAATGGAGGAGACGACGTGGCTTATGAAGATCTTTAAAATGGTCGCCGCCGGTTAAGAAAAAAACAGGTAGACCACGCAAACCGTGGAATGAAGGTATTCGGAGAGCCATGGAGAAACCTGGAAGGAGACCAAGCACAGAACATGGAAGTTTGGAGACAGGGAACAGGAAGACGGCATTTAGCTGTAAACTACCATAACTGAAACCGGTTGTAAACTTCATGTAACACCTTAAACCACTACGAACGAACGCCAATGAAAAATGTCAATGTCCAAAAATAACACTTGTTACCCCCTTAAACTACTATACGACACAAAAAATAACGGCCAACAATGCGTTACAACAAAATGCCCCTCTGCGCTACTACTGCTCCAGAACCTCTGCCACCAAATAGGGGTAGCTAGGGAGTTTACGCTCGCGACCGCTCAGCCGCAGATAGGGAGGGTTCGAAAGTACGAATTACCTGTGATTCCAGGATCCTAGGGCGCCACGCCGTTGCAGCTCGTATTAATACTCCCCGTTGGAACGTGTAACGGCGAACCTAAAGTGCTTATTAAAGAAACCAGAGATTCGACGCAGTAGCAATTAAAAGACAGGGTACATATTTACACATATAATACCAACAATGGGTTCAATACATTCGACACAATATACATGAGGTTTAAGATCAGATTTGTAAACCAAAGACAAATGAAATTTGAAGCCCTATTTAGAATTTACTTATTAACTTCAATTGTAGTCAAACGCAACTATTGAAAATAAATTGCTGCCAAAGTGGCAACAAAGGCACAACAATTCGGCCGCATCCTGTGAGGCAGGGTACGCCGAAACTAGAGCTATGCAAGCAAAAAGGCTAACTAAAACCCCGAATGTTAGCTTATGGTTTTAGGGTTACGTCAAGATTTCTAAGGGTTGAAGCCCGCTGTTACGGTTGTATGATCATACAGGCGCTGCGGTTTCTATGTCAAACACATCATGTTATCATAATGACCACTTAAAGCAACGGCTTGAATTATGCTCCTAACAAAGCTCAAATACAAATTATAAGGCTACCGTGAACGGCTCTTTAGCCACAATCTACCCTCAATAATGACAAGTTAACAAATTAACCTCTGCAATAAAGTTAATAAATTACATACAAATACAGCTAGCCCGTAATCTATGAAAGCTAATCTGTCTTAAGCTAAATTTACAACATAACTGAATGGTTTATGACATTACACAAACCTGATCGTAGCAAATAACTCGTTAAACCAAAAATATCTAGCTGTTCTGTCTTAAGATAGTTCAACAACATAACTGAATGTTTTATTAGGTTACAACTAAAACAAAGCAAATGAAATGCAACCGCAACGAGTTGCAAAGAAAACGAAGTGGCACTGATCGCAGTTTAATTAATTTAAATTAATGAAAATGACGGGACATTGTCCTCGTGAGCATTTCCCCAAATAAAACCCATACATATTTTCTACGTTGACAAAGCATAATAGCTGCATTTCAATTCATGGCAGCAACGACGCAATTAATGAACAGAAATACAATTGACAAGAAATCGTACAACACCTGGTTCGATGGTTCTTTAAACCTCCAGCGGAGAATTAAATGGAGTCCCTTTGGGTGGAAGGCTCCAATCGGCGGAGTCCTGCAGGTGAATTGATCAGCCTGGCCCCCAGAGATCCGCACGGTGGGACAAACACGTGGTTTTAACCTCACCAAGAAAACATTGCACAAATTCGAGACAACATCAAGCAGGTTTCAGCGAGGGAGATCGATCGCTAAGCGAGGTCGCTGCTAAAATCTGGTCCAGCAGAAAAGAAGTAGAAGTCGAAGTAGAAGAAGTCCCCTGTGTAGGAACGTCCAAATTAGAAATTTGCACTTAAAATGAACAAGATTACATACCAAGGATTAAACAGAATTTCGCACACAAGCATCTAGCGCTATGATCCCTGAGGACTTCTGCACAAACTACATTTCCCAGAAATGGGCGAACATCGGCCAAAAACTCAACAATTAGCACAAGACGAAGCGGGTACAATTACATCCCATAATGGACGCCAAACCAAATCGATTCAATTGTTTGCCAAAAATCGATAAACGTTAACATGGCCTCCAGCAACTAGCCAATCCGAGAATTTCTTAAGTCAAAATTGACGAATCGGATCGATCTCAAGGATCGTACACTAGCGACTAAAATGAACAAGGTTCGATTCAAAAATCATTACATTGCGCGCCACCTCTCTCAAGATGCGAGAGCTTGAGGACCGAAATCTACAATGACATTACAGGCAACTCGGCTAACCGAGCACTAAGTATTGCCTAAAATCAGGCGCTCGAAGCTACTTAAAAAATTGGAATGTAACAACTCCCCTTCTACTTCGATAAGGTGGAAAATTCCCACAATTTTACACCTTACAACTTAAATGTAATAAAAAAAGAAAAGGAATACTCCCACTAATATATACAGAACCATACTCGGGATCAGAGTACACCAGAAGGATGACTATCACCAAACTAACGAGGCGAAATGAGTCAGTGAATTATGGAACACTGTGCTATCTAATCCGCACAACGGCGCAATGGAATTCTCTACAACAAGGAGAAATCCCATAATCCAATTAGTTGAGAGTCTACATCCCGTATGAATTACGGTATCCACAAAGCAGATCCATCGACAACCCAACTACAACACGTGGTCCCAAAACCTTACATCGTCATGACTCGATCCAACAAGAACAAAGGTGTAACTGTAACACCCCAAATATGAACAACTTAGAAAACTAAACAGACAAGACTGGCAATGACTCCACAACTCGAAATACTGGTGTTTTTCGTAGACAGCCATAAATCCACACAAGTGTATAGACCAATGCGCTGCTGACTGCGAACGATATACAGCCCAACACGACTACACTGATCCCGTCGGCCCGCGAAGGCGGTAGGATCCTGAAACAGAAGCGACTCTCACAGTCACATAGAACCCCCTAAGCGTTGTCAAACCAAAACACACTCAGACGCGCTGAGAAGCCAAGCAGCCGAATAATAGAGTGTATTTACACACGGTACCTACACAATAATACAAAGAAAAGAAAAAGCCTCCTTGATCGCTCCAACGACAGCGCTGCTGAAATCCAGCTGGTCCACCAATAGGATAGGGATCAACTACCTCGTCGCTACGATGACAAAAGCGCCGATGAGGAAAGTTGTCAACGCTCACTACTACTCTAACACAAAAGTACCCATCCTAACAGCAAAGCCAATTCAACACCAACAACACCAGTCGCGAAAACGGCCAAGACGACGCCTAACCTAGATTACAAGTTACCCGCCCCAGTAAAATCCACCCGCCCCACCTTAGAATTACTATCTACAAGAACGTTCACAAAAGAACAAATAAAAAAGCCTTCTCAATCATTCCAACGACAGCACCGCTGGAATCCAGTCAGTTCGCCGATAAGACAGGGATCAACCACCTCGTCGCTACGATGACAAAAAGCGCCGATGAGGACAGTTGTCGAATCTACCAACCGAAACCGCAATTACCCATCCAACCAAGAAAACTACCTCGACGCCAGCGACACTGGTCGCAAAAAAAAAACCAAGAAGACAACTAACCTAACTTATAAGTTACCCGCCCCAGTAAAATCCACCCGCCCCACCTTAGAATTACTATATACAAGTAACCTACTTGACAAAATGAAATAATGAAGAGAAAGATAAGAATCAAAGCCGAGAGGAAGTTAAAGAGACGACACAAGACCACTGCGAACCAAGATAAAGCAAGAGGAAAGAAGGGAGAACTGCCGAAAGGAAAATTGCTTTAGGGCTTACTACGGCACTGAACTAGGTCTGCCCAGGGGTGGAGGTGGCACCCCGAATCAACGATTGTCAACATTACAAGTCCACGTCCAAATGTGAAGGCTTCAAATCCTGCACATGCCAAACACCTTTTCGATTGCCAAAATCGTCTTCCAGTTCATAGGAACAATAACCAACCTTACGACGAATCTTAAAAGGACCTACAAATCTGGGAGCGAGCTTAGCATTAATATAGTCCACGGCACTCGACAAAACCTTATTCCTGCGCCAAACCAATTGGCCTATATGATAGTCGAAGGGACGACGCCGCAGATCGTAAGTGCGCTTACCACGCTCATGGGCTTGCTGCAGTCGAGTTCGAACTCGTTCGAACATCCGACGAAAGCCTTGCCGACGTTGATCAGCATCAACAGGCTGTTCTGCTGGGTCAGTGATATCTCTAGGCTGACGATGTTCGTCGCCGGTACTTATATAATTTCTACCAAAATTAACAAAATACGGGCTATATCCCGTGGTCTCATGCTTAGCTGTTCGAATAGCACAGCCAACTGCAGAAAGATGCAAGTCCCATTTACGTTGGTTTTCCTTTACGTACGATGCCAACATGGTTTTGACAACACGATTGACCCTCTCAACAGGATCGGCACGAGGATAATACAGTGGAGTATAACAAACATTCACATGGTATTTGGCACACATAGCCCGAAATTCTCTACTTTTCATTTGCACACCATTGTCACAAATTATGGATTGAGGAACACCAAAAACTAGAAAGATATCCTCCTCAACATGTCGAGTAAGCGATTTAGCCGTAGCGTATCTAACTGGAAATAAAGAGACATATTTGCTGAAGTAGTCTGAAACGACAAGAATGTGCGCATAACCGCGAGTCGAACGAGGCAAGGGTCCAACGAAGTCCAGACTAATCATCTGCCAGGGTCGAGTGACGTCGGGTCGAGATCCCATTAAGCCAGCTGGAGCTTTCTGCTCGGGTTTCTGCTCGGCACAAATACGACAACTCTTGACATAACGAAATACATCACTCTTCATTCCAGGCCAAATATAGCGATTGTGCAACTTCCAATACACTTTATACCCACCTAAATGTCCAGCTCGAACGTCATCATGATGTTGACGAAGAAGTTCGGTTCGTTTATCCTTCGGCACGACAACCTTCCAATAATCTTGTTCCGTCGCAAGTTCTGGCACTGGGCAACGGCCATACTTAAACAAAAGGTTGTTTTCAATTCGCCAACGAGGATACTTTTGAGGGTTCTCAGCAACATTGCGAAGCATACCTAAATACCAAGGATCGGTGGTGTCATGAAACTCATGAGGGGTATCAACAAGATCAACTACTGGAACAGAACGAGACAAAAAATCGGGAACGACATGCTCTTTCCCTTTCCTATGAACAATATCAAAATCAAAGGGCTGCAATCTTAAAGCCCATCTACCAAGTCTACCACAAGGGTCTTTCAATCGATTCAACCACAGGAGCGAAAAATGATCCGTAACAATAGTGAAGTGTACACCTTCCAAATACTGACGCAACCTTTCCACGGCCCAAATAACTGCTAAGCATTCCCGCTCGGTGGTGGTATATTTACGCTCAGGACGAGTGAGTGACCTAGATAAGAAGCAAATAACTTTTTCTTCTCCATCAAGATTCTGAGTCAAGACAGCTCCGAGTCCATACGCCGAAGCATCAGTTTGAACTACAAAGGGTCGGGAAAAATCTGGACAACTTAGAATAGGTGCTGAAATCAAATGTTCTTTGATCGAACGAAAAGCAACATCGCATTCCGCAGTCCACACGAATGGAACACGTTTCTTCGTCAGGCGAGTGAGTGGTTCTACAACCGTCGAAAAGTTTGGTACAAAGCGTCTGTACCACGACGCCATACCTAAAAAGGACCTCACTTCAGTTACTGACGTAGGCACAGGAATATTCACGATCGCATCAACTTTACTCGGATCCACGCGCAATCCATCTCGATCCACGACATAACCTAAATAGCGTAACTCCGAACGACAAAATTGACATTTAGCCTTACTAACGGTTAACCCCGTAGCACGAAGGCGATCAAAGACTTCACCTAAAATACGAAGATGAGTTTCGAAGTCGGAACTGACAATAACGATATCGTCCAAATAGACCAAAACATGCGGTTCTAAATCTGCACCAAGGGCTCGATCAATCAGCCTCTGCCAAGTCGCAGCCGCATTAGTTAATCCATAGGGCATCCGTTTGAACTGGAACAAACCTCTCCCCGGGACTGTAAAAGCTGTAAATTCCCTAGAACGCTCACTCATAGGAACTTGCCAATATGCCGACTTAATATCTAGCGAACTAAGAAACTTCGCGTCTCGAAGGCGATTCAAAATCGTTTCTATGAAGGGAAGGGGATAAGAGTCCTTACGAGTCACAGCATTCAACTTACGATAGTCCACGCAAAAACGATGAGTTCCATCCTTTTTGGGCACCAACAAGATGGGTGAACTCCAAGCGCTCTTAGAAGGCTCTACGATATCATCCTCTAACATCTTACGCAGTTCTTCATCTATAATACGTTGTTTATAAGGCGAGACCGGGTAATAACGTTGCTTGATGGGAGGCGAATCAGCTACAATATCATGTTCAGTCACGGTGGTACTTCCCAAACCTTCACTTAACGGAACGAATTTCTCATCCAATAACGCTTTTAACTCACTATGTTGTGCCGAGGTCAAACAAAATTCATCTTGAATAGCAGACACAACAGGCAATTCAGAATTCGAAGAAAAATGCCAAACGTTACGCTTGAGATCAGGAACAATTCCCATGGCAACCCAAAAATCGGTACCTAATATAAGTTCTGCTGAAATATCAGGAACAATCAACACTGTGATAACACTCAACTTTCCCATTAAACAAAAAGGAGTTGCAATACTTCCTATACATTCACACGATTTCCCGTTAGCGACATGACACTTTTGGACGAAATTCCTGTCTAATTTAAGGCCTAAATTAATCAAAGTTTGATAGCCACGCTGTCCAGCGATAGTGGACGACGCGCCCGAATCCAACAATCCTAGAATAGGGACACCAAACACAGACACTTCCAAATAAGGTCTCTGGTCAGTTTCACTATGTGCTATAATATAATCCAAAATAACTTTATAAGGGTTTCCACGAGTCGAATTGGTCGAAGACGAAGAGACTTGAGAGATTGTTCGACCAGGTAACCTCTCTGCAACTAGTTTTTTGGAGGCGATTTACTTGACGATGGCGTCGGTTTGTTCGACGTTGAAGAACGAGAACAACTAGGGCAAGTACGAGAGGTCACATCTGGCCTATGACACCTAAAACACTTCTTCCGAAGAGGCAAAGGACAATTTCTATAAGAATGGCCCGATTTCGAACAATTCCAACAATTAAACTGAGGTGCATTAGACGATACAGGATGAACCTCATAAACTTGTTCCTTTCTAATAGGAGTAGATGCCCTCCAAGCTAAGTCCGGTTCTAACATAGGTTCCGCACGAGGTCGAGGGTCGAAACGTCTATCGCGAGTTTCAGCCTGTTCGAGACATTCCAAAGTTGAATTCAATTCTTCAAATGAATTTGGGGGTGCGAAAAGTAAATGTCGAGAATACGAAGGTCGTAGATTATTTACGATTGTTGTCAGCTGTTCAGCCACTGGGGGTACTACACTCAAACGGTGAAACAAGTTCCGCATAGCAGCTACATACAACATCGGCCTTTCCCCACTACCCTGCAAACGTTCCTCAATTTCCCGAAGTAACTTCTTATCATAATCGGCAGGCAGGAACATACGTCTCAAACGAGCCACTAAGCTATCCCAATCGTGAACATCTTCACGGACCGACCGATACCAACATAACGCATCACCCCTAAACAAATCGATTGCAGATGCAAACAGTTGCGAGGTCGAAACGTTGCGAGCCACGCGCATCTCCTCAACACGCTCCAAGAAGGAATTTACCGAAGAAGTCGAACGTCCATCAAAAGTCAGATTCCAGCGAGAGACAGGTACATACTTAATCGAAGGACGAGAAAATGATTGATCATCGGTGTCATCATCGGACGACTCAGAAGTACTAACCGCATTAGCGTCGACCGATTGTCGAATAGGCGTACTAGTCGAAGGTACCAACAACGCAGCCATCGAGGGTCGACGAGCACCCTTCTTAATAGCTCTCTCAATTTCTGCCTTAACCGTGCACGCTCTCAACTTAAGTGCATTCAACTCAACCGTTTCCGCGTCAGCATCAGGCGTAACGCGGTCCAAGCGCCGTAACAAATGCATCATCAGAGCCGACATACGTCGAAACGTCGTAGAAGAAGTGTCCCCCGAAAAATTTGCAATAGCGGATTCCAATTCCACCAGACCACGTTCAATCGCTACTCTATCCGTCGCGAAATCGACTGTATACTCAGGAACCGAAAGAGTTCTATCGGCCTTATTCTTCAATAAGTTGCGCAACGATTGTCGCATAACATCAACCGTACCGCTAGGCAACCCAAAACTAGTCAATTCATATTTGAGTTCATCTTCATGAAGACGACCTACCTCATTCTTCCATACCCCTCGTAAACGCGCCATGTTAATCGTACTAGTACAACCCACAATGTAAGAAATATCACACAAGGCTAAATATTCAAAGCACTACTAGTTAGTGTTCAATTATCAATATTAAAATGTCAAAACTCAAACTTCCATACCTCAAATATCAAAAATCCTCAATCCTCCATACTTCTATCATCAAATTCAAATATCAAATATCAAAGGACGAGTTCGCAAACTTAGGGTGCAGTCCGATTCACGAGCAACCAATTGGTTCTAATACAAAAATTCAAATTACAAAATAACCAATGGTTCAAAACGAAAATCCAATACCACGAAACCCCACGAACAAACGTCCAGTTATCCGAACCAACTATCCTGCTTCGGATAATTCAAAATCGAATAACAAAACTTCGAACTAAACTCTGTGCCAACAACAAGGTACCAAGGCACCTTTGCAAAAACAAGCCCCTGCGTTGGGCGTCAATTGTTACCCCCTTTAGGTTCGCCGTTACACGTTCCAACGGGGAGTATTAATACGAGCTGCAACGGCGTGGCGCCCTAGGATCCTGGAATCACAGGTAATTCGTACTTTCGAACCCTCCCTATCTGCGGCTGAGCGGTCGCGAGCGTAAACTCCCTAGCTACCCCTATTTGGTGGCAGAGGTTCTGGAGCAGTAGTAGCGCAAAGGGGCATTTTGTTGTAACGCATTGTTGGCCGTTATTTTTTGTGTCGTATAGTAGTTTAAGGGGGTAACAATTACATCCCATAATGGACGCCAAACCAAATCGATTCAATTGTTTGCCAAAAATCGATAAACGTTAACATGGCCTCCAGCAACTAGCCAATCCGAGAATTTCTTACGTCAAAATTGACGAATCGGATCGATCTCAAGGATCGTACACTAGCGACTAAAATGAACAAGGTTCGATTCAAAAATCATTACATTGCGCGCCACCTCTCTCAAGATGCGAGAGCTTGAGGACCGAAATCTACAATGACATTACAGGCAACTCGGCTAACCGAGCACTAAGTATTGCCTAAAATCAGGCGCTCGAAGCTACTTAAAAAATTGGAATGTAACACACTGCACGTGTAACTAACACCAACTAGTTAAAATAACTAGCGCCAAAATAATGAGCACTCAAAAACGTTAGATTATTTCGAAAGGCACTGTATATCTCTACGCTCAAATTTGCCTGTTAATGGCGGCCAACAATCGTATGGCCACACTGTCTTGTATATAGTCACTGTAGCATAATATAGAGATCCTGTATATTAGTAACCTATATACAGGGACTCTAGCATAATATAGTGTACCTGTATAATACTTTAGTAAGAGTAGGGCAAACAGAAAAAATTTTGGATCATTTTTTCATGGCTACCAAGATTTAAAGATATATTGAAAAACAAGGTTGGTAAAACTGACACACGAGTTGTCAGTTTCATAAAATTCAAGGTTAGCAAGTTAGGTTTTGCGTCAGTCTGTGTCAAAACTGACGGAAAACCTAACTTGCTAACCTTGAATTTTATGAAACTGACAACTCGTGTGTCAGTTTTACCAACCTTGTTTTTCAATATATCTTTAAATCTTGGTAGCCATGAAAAAATGATCCAAAATTTTTCTCTGTTTGCCCTACTCTTACTAAAGTATTATACAGGTACACTAGCATAATATATAGCCCCTCTATTACAAATAGTAGCGACATCATGGGGCAAACCTGATGCAAGCATGAAAATACAAAAAGTTACTAAACGGTAAATTTCAGTGTAAACAGTGAAAAAATAACAGATCTGAATACCTGAAATCCTTTTCTGCCACTATTTTTACACTTATCGACACAACACCCTAGCATTTCCACGTCCTCGACTTCAAATTAGCCCCCGAAGAGAAAAATGAATAAAAACACGACAACTGTCAATGTCACATTTTAATTTAATTATGCAACTTCCTAGGCGATTTTTAAATATGCTAGGGACTTAAGGGATACCAACGTGATTTTGCCCCAGCGGCAACATCAATCGTTGTCGCTACTATATGTAAATATAGGGGCTATAGCATAATATAGTGTACCTGTATAATACTTTAGTAAGAGTAGGGCAAACAGAGAAAAATTTTGGATCATTTTTTCATGGCTACCAAGATTTAAAGATATATTGAAAAACAAGGTTGGTAAAACTGACACACGAGTTGTCAGTTTCATCAAATTCGTGGTTAGCAGGTTAGGTTTTCCGTCAGTTTTGACACAGACTGACGCAAAACCTAACTTGCTAACCTTGAATTTTATGAAACTGACAACTCGTGTGTCAGTTTTACCAACCTTGTTTTTCAATATATCTTTAAATCTTGGTAGCCATGAAAAAATGATCCAAAATTTTTTCTGTTTGCCCTACTCTTACTAAAGTATTATACAGGTACACTAGCATAATATAGAGTCCCTGTATTAACTATATACAGGGTCTCTAGCATAATAAAACTTATATTGCCATCTAGCGGATTTCGGAAAAAAATTGTAAATAAAATAGTAATAACTGAATTTGCATGCTGGTTGACTTCATGTTGCAGAACTCTGCATTTAGAAGTGATTTTGACATGTTTACATTGAAAACGTGATTGTTTTTTTTGTGCATTGAGAAAGGTGCTATTGATAAGGCAAAAGCGTCAGACTGTGTTAATATTAGTTGTTTGTCCTGTTGTGTATGCGAAAACTTGTGTGCACACCAGTGTACATTGTGAGGCAGTGAAATAATCCAAAAAGGTAATATAACCTCACTTTTTAAAATTTATTTAGAATAAATTTAGATTTATTTTAGCTTACACGCTAAATATGAGTGAGAAAAGGCCTCTTACTGAGGCGGAACCGGTATCACCGTGAGGGCCATTAACTTTAATTTTTTAAACGGATCATCCTGTATATTTTATGATAAACGGGTCAGACTTTAATTTTTTAAACGAAAAATCTTTTTTTAAATTTCATTTGTCATAGAAGGTCGTGATTGAAGAAAAGCTGTTGTAATTGACTCTGATAATCCATAATAATAGCTATTTCACAATTTGTTTAAAAACAAATCCTTCATGTAAGAATAAAGTTTGCTGAACGTGTAATGTAATACTTCTTTAATAAAAAACATTAACCATTTTCCTTGAATTACAGCAAATTGGATTTTATTTATAAAAAATTAAAAATTTAATTAGCATTCCATTGGCTCACGATGTACACCATAGTGCACAACAAATTTCCCAAAAACGGTAAGTGCTAATCGAATTTTAAAAACACCAAAAATTTTTAAATAATTTCTGCTACTCATATACCAAAAATTAGAATTTTATTAAAAAAAATTGAAAATTCATGAGTGAAAGGGTTAAAACGATTAGAATGGTGACCTAAAAAAGTTATCATGAAAAATGATTGTACTTGAACATTTAACAATATCCTGTACCCCCCTTATGAGGTGTCCTATTTTTGATTGGCTCCCTAGATCAGGTGGTTCAGCCGCCATGTTTAGGCTAAATCGCTTGTGATACGTGTTATACGTTTGGCAGTACTGAAGTGTATTATCAGTCTATGTCAAATTTGAGGTTAGTAGGTTACGTTTTGTTTGTTATTTGACACTGACTGACGCAAATCTTAACCTGCAAATCTCGAATGTTTTCACGTAAAACACGTATCACAGTCAACTTTGATTACGGATTTAAATGAACAACCATTAGAAATTTGCCTAAGTATGGCGGCGGGGGTGTGGCTTAGTTGTATTGTCGCCACTGTCTATATAAAGGCACTGTAATTGGTAGAATTTTGTGCTGCCATCTGATAGTCAAGCTTAGAAATACCCCTGGAGTTACTGTCCCTGGCACTCTAGACAGGTTTCAACATTTGGCATGAGTGTCTCTACTTGTTTGATGTATGTACGCTGGTTATATTTTCTAATTGTGTTTATTTATAGGATGACTTCTTTTCTACATTTTGTAGCACCTTGAGACCAAAAAGACTATTTCTGGCACCATGTAACACGAGTTAAGAAGCGTACTGCGAAATCTTAGTTCAAGACGCATTATAAGAGGGCGCCACATAAGCTATTTTATTTTCTGATTTTTACCCAAAATATAGCAAAGTAAGGAAACCTACATTTATTTTCTTAAAGAGAAAACATTATTCAATAGATTCCACTAGTTGGATTTATGATTTGTTCATGATTTTTTCCGTTATTGGCATCTAGAATCGTAAAATTATTGGTAATATAGTAGATTCTAACATAATGGAATCTATTCACCTTGTAGTTCAGTACGTTCTTCTAAAATATAACACCATTATTGCAAGTAACAAATACAAAAACCAGAAAATAAATTTTTTTAAACGGCCTTCGCCATGTTTGTTGAAAGAATCTATGTGTAAAAGTTCAGCGATTATCTAAGAGATGGTGCACAAATAAAAAAATGCAGAAAAATTTAAAACGGTGACCGCTGCACTTTTTCCTATAAGATGGCAGCACCATAGAATGTAAATGGAATCGTTTTAGCGGCAATATTTTGGGCGTTTATCGCAACATTTGAATTGAAACATCGGTAAAACTGAAATGCGTTTGGCTTATGATGAAGGAATGGGGACACAGTGCTACCTAAAACTCATTATCAAGTTAGAAGTTTCGTATGGGCAGGCAGAGCACGATGGCGGGAAATTTAAACTTTGCAATGTACTGGAAAATGCCTGATTTATTGATGAACATAAAATAGTGAAAAATACACGTTTGATTATGAGCATCTTAACGAGACTCGTTTGGTTGCCACAAAACTCGGCTGACCGCATCGTTTTGGCAATCAAACTCGTACCGTGAAGATCGTGAAGAAACAAAAATACGATGTAAAGCAAAATACTAACACACTAACAACAGCTGCAAACTCTCGCGGATTCGTAACAGGCAGACTATAGTTTACTTGTAAATAAAACTTCAAAGCACGTTGAAAGAATCAAGCTGGTGATTCATCGCATAAGAATGTATGCGCAGTGAAGCCTTGAAGCTACAGTGACTACATACAAGACAGTGTGGCCATACGATTGTTGGCGGCCATTTTCAGACAAATTTGAGCGTAGACATATACAGTGCCTTTAGAAATAATCGAACGTTTTTGAGTGGTCATTATTTTGGCGCTAGTTATTTTAACTAGTTGATGTTAGCTGCACGTGCAGTGTTATGTTTGAACGTTTGACATTTTTCATTGGCGTTCGTTCGTGGTGCTTTAAGTTGTTGCATGAAGTTTACAACCGGTTTCAGTTATGGTAGTTTACAATACAGCTAAATGCCGTCTTCCTGTTCCCTGTCTCCAAACGTCCCTGTCCTGTGCTTGGTCTTCTTCCAGGTTCCTCTCCTCCATGGCTCTCCGAATAACCTCATTCCACGGTTTGTGTGGTCTACCTGTTTTTTTCTTACCCGGCGGCGACCATTTAAAGATCTTCATAGGCCATGTCGTCTCCTTCATTCTCATCAGATGACCAAACCAGTTTAACGCTTTCCGTTCAGTTCTGTCCACAACTCATTCAGGTGCCTCCATTCGGCGTCTTATTTTCTCGTTCGTCATTCTATCTCGTCTCGATACCTTTCCGCTTTTTCGTCCATTTGAACTGTGTCTTTTCTTCGTTTCATTTCCGGTGTTACAGTCCGTACCTCACTGCCATAACATAGCATCGACTCTACAATTACTTCACCTATTTTTTTTTTTGTTTTTGTTAGAGATATTATTGTCCCATCAAATTGATTTCAGGCATCCCATTATCTTCTTACTTTGTACTATTCGAGTTTTGATCTCTTCTGTTACCAAACCTTTTTCATTGATTGTATTGTAGCACCGAGGTATTTAAACCTTTCTACTTGTCTTACTTGGACATCTTCATTTATTAAGACTTCATATTGTGCATCCGAGTTGATTACTAAATAGATACTCCGTTTTCTCTAAACTTATGCTAAAGCCCCATTCATCGTAGCACCGATGTAATCTCTTTATCATACATTCCAAGTCGAACGCATCTTGTGCTATTAGGTACAACAATAGCACAATTCTAAATTGTCACAATTAAATACTGTGCAGAATATCAGTTTTTCAGGGCAATAAATGATAAAATTTCACCCGCTTGGGACGCTAATGAATTATTTGACACTGACAATTTACAATTGTCAAATTTGAAAGATTTTATTTTCTTCCATAACCAAATGAACAGGTTCTACCAACTTCTTTGAGAACAACTTAGAAGTAACTAAATATTTTGCCTGTTAATGGCGGATATTCGCATCGACCAATAGCGGCGAAGACATCCCTATGGCCACACTGTCTTGTATAAAGTCACTGTACTTGAAGCTAGAGTCCCTGTATATTAAACTATATACAGGATCTCTACTTGAAGCCATAGATATATTAATGCTTGAAGCTATAACCCCTATATTTACAAATAGTAGCGACATCGTGGGGCAAACCTGATGCAAACATAAAAATACAAAAAGTTACTATACGGTAAATTTCAGTGTAAACAGTGAAAATATAACATATCTGAGTACCTGAAATCCTTTTCTGCCACTATTTTTACACTTATCGACACAACACCCTGGCATTTTCACGTCCACGACTTCGAATTAGCCCCCGAAGAGAAAAATGAATAAAACACGACAACTATCAATGTCACATTTTAATTATTTATGCAACTTCCTAGGCGATTTTTAAATATGCTAGGGACTTAAGGGATACCAATGTGATTTTGCCCCAGCGGCAACATCAAAGGGTGTTGCTACTATTTGTAAATAGAGGGGCTATACTTGAAGCTAGAGTCCCTATATTAATAGAGTACCGCAAACCTGCCATATTTGCTCCGAGAAAAAGGCGGGAAACTTAAAATGTCAAGGTGACGCGACGTTTTCAATTACAGTGTATTTTTCATGTTTTAAAGCAAATATTCACATCAACGATAATATTAGAAAAAGAGTTACACTACACAAGGGAAGAAGAAGCTGTAGTATAATACTACTTAGTTTCTTTAACAATTAGCATTTCATAACCTACAGCTTTTAGTAGTAATTCATTTACGTTTGAAGTTTAGATCTGTGTTTACTGATTTTAAGTTGTATACAAGCAAGTACAATATATTTACCTACCTAATTTTACTTTCAAGGATTTTTATGTCACAATTATTTGATATTAGTGGCGTTCCTTTAAAATAAAAATCTTTTGGGATAATAGATCTTAAGAAATGAATTTAAGTAAATGACTATTATTTATATTAAACAGAAACATGGAAATTGTTTGTAAACGTTTTACTCTTGAACATAACACTTTAATATAATACATCTGACTGTACAGTCATTTTCGCAAGGACACGCATTGCAATGCTTTTACTGCTGCCACAAAACTGTAAATTGCTAATGTATTCCTCATTTTCAGCAATACTCAAATCTCAGACTCCCTCAGTTTCGAAACCTATAAAATAATTTTCATTATAATATACCCTTTACATAATTCGTATTTCATACTTAAATGTCTGGCACGTGATTGTATAGTAGAGTTTACAGAAGGATAAGATTCAGCTAAAAAACAGTACATATTCTCGCTTTTCTTGGAGGAGGGCTGTAAAAATGTGTTGCTGTAAAGGTGGGAATGGAGTTCCATTTTAATTAATTTTTTATTGTCAATTCTTTCAGATTAAAATTAATTTTCTTTTTTCTATAGCACATGTTAAAGTGTGCTTTTATCAACTCAAAACAAAAGGTCAAGTTTTACTTTAACAGCAAGGGTAGATAAAGTAGCACTTTAACATCAAGGATAGATAAAGTAATTTAATTTTCTAACTTTTGTTTAAATTAAATATGACAGCTTCGTATTATCGTAGCAACCCAATCTAGCTACTGACATTTTGAAATGTCATTATTTTCTTTTGAAATTGTTAAAGTTCTTGCTATAGAAAAAAATATTGTATTATACACGACGATAAAGTTATTTCTATCAACTCTTGAATCATTAACGTCTCGACTTCGTCTCGACGTTAAACGATTCACTCGTGGATAAAATTTAACTTTATCGTCTTGTATAATAAATTACTATTAAAATGTGCCTGAAACAAAATTATGATACACATTGATAAAAGTCACTTGCGTTAATGGAAAATGTAAAAGTAAAACTGAACTTACTTCACAAATACTTGCTCTAAGGGGCAATTTTCCTTTATACATTTTAACCAGATTAGTTCCTTGGAGTATGTAGAACAATCTAACCCCGTTTTCGGAATGATTTTTGCAACAGGGCACACAGCAGCCCGGCATTTTCTATCTATAATTAATACTTGTTAATTTTTAAAATATGAAATGTGCACTGAACTTGCACAAAAATGAAGAAACACTGAAGTATAAACACAACTTCGAATTCGAACTGAATTATTTGACATGCGCACAGCTGTTACGAGGCGATAGTAGCAGCAAATATTCCCATTTCTAGAGCCAGTAATATGGAAGGAGAAGCTTTTGTTAGGGCCTACACACATTTTTTACATTACACAGGAATGCTTGTACTAAGTACACACAAATCTTAAATCTGCAAATAACCTAAATTAGTACCTTTGTACAAATATATTGTTATAACCTTTTTTAATGACGACTGACTCTTCGCAGGAAAACTTTTGGCGTGCATCAGGGTCCATTACGTCATTGACCAGACCCCAGACCTACCAGCGTAACTAAATACATTCTACTTAAAAATACGCGCGAAAATCCCCGAAGACATTTAAATAATCTGCTAAAATGCGTTTAGTTAATAGAGTAAGTTTTAGTGCATCGTTATGTGCAATGGATTATTGTACTACATATTTACTACCTATTTATACTAACCTACAAAAGACTAACATTTTTTGTAAATATAATATGATAAGAATGGAAGTTACATGGTAGAGATTTTAAAACTACTTACGGTTCAATCCATTTGAAGTGATCCCACGATGGTGCTTGACCGTTTTTTATTTTTTTATATGTTATTTTCTTATACACTGGCAGTTCAAAACAGGTCTTATATTATTTTTATCCTAAGCCGCTTATACGCGGCGGCCATGAGCAATGCGTGCCAATTTTTGACTTTGGAGACATCATTAGAGTTAACTTAAATATCTTTGGACTGGATTGTGCTAAAATAGTGTAACAAAAACCATTTTCTTCAGCAAATTCTCCTCTTTAAGTTTGGTCCTTTACGTTAAAAGCCTTACTTTAAGGCTAATAAGTGAAAATGGCCTCTAAAACTTGGTATCAAAATTTAACAAATTTCACTTTTTAGAGCTTAAATCTTCAATGAAGGGGTGAAATATCAAAGTTGATTTTTTAAATTACAATTAGGTATTATAAAGCACTCACCATAGCTAGAGTAATAACACTGATAAATGTTTCCTTTATTTTTTTATATGTTATTTTCTTATACACTGGCAGTTCAAAACAGGTCTTATATTATTTTTATCCTAAGCCGCTTATACGCGGCGGCCATGAGCAATGCGTGCCAATTTTTGACTTTGGAGACATCATTAGAGTTAACTTAAATATCTTTGGACTGGATTGTGCTAAAATAGTGTAACAAAAACCATTTTCTTCAGCAAATTCTCCTCTTTAAGTTTGGTCCTTTACATTAAAAGCCTTACTTTAAGGCTAATAAGTGAAAATGGCCTCTAAAACTTGGTATCAAAATTTTACAAATTTCACTTTTTAGAGTTTAAATTTTCAATGAAGGGGTGAAATATCAAAGTTGATTTTTTAAATCACAATTAGGTATTATAAAGCACTCACCATAGCTAGAGTAATAACACTGATAAATGTTTCCTTTATTTTTATATATTTTTGAAAATTGAGTTTTTTTAAATTTTGTGGAAATTAGAGCGTTGTTATCCCTGGTTGGGCTTGGCACATCATATACACTTAACGCAAACCACGTAAAAATGTTCTATATTCACAGCTAAACTAACATTTCTCGCAAACACTTTGACAACTTTCTTAAATTTCCATTTATTGCGAAAGCATGAATTGACTTTGAAAATGGATACTTCAATCTGCCGGACCCTGTATATGGGAATAACATAAAAAAAAATACGAAATAGTCAAACAACCAAAAATATTTTGGTTTGATTATTTGATACGGATTGAACGTTACTCATATTTCCCATAATACTTCCGACTACGGAAACCCTGGGACTTTTTTTACTTCTGAAAATTAACAAATGAGTTCTAAATTTAGTTTTTTATAAGACACATTAAATCTGGAAACTAATTATATAAGAAGGTGATTAATTTATCGTGGAACACACTGTACATAATATAGAGTGATGGGTCAAAAAATGCATTTGTTTCCAAGGTTGTCAACTCATATATTTCAGATTTATTAATAGCAAACATTTAGCTGCACACTATAGGAACTTATCTTACACACACATATATATATATATATATATATATATATATATATATATATATATTTCATATGGCAAATAAGCAAATAACACGTATTAAATATAAATAAATAAACATATACACAATATAAATAAAGTACAGTAAAAAATATAACTAAAAACTAAAATACAATACAAAGTATAAATAAAATAAAATACAATGCAGTCAATAAAATAGGAAGTAAATCAATAATAAATTTGTCAGTTATACATATATACATAGGTATTGTACCTTGAAATAGGATGAATTAATAGAGTAAAATGCACCTTATAATACTTATATATAATATAAAATAAAGGATAACCGAAGTAATAAAAAATACTAGTAATTATTGTTAGTAGGTGTGGTCAAAACTTGTATGAATATTAAGTACTTCAGCATTAGGATTCGAGAGTGCAAGTTTTATGAGTTTTGACTCATTTGGCAACGAATCTTGTGTAGGGTCAGCTGTACCCAATCTCCTTTTTTTATTTTTAGATGAAAACAATCTGACTTGTGGTTCTATCTTTTTATTCATATTAACTTTTTCTTTGACTTTACAGTCTAATTGGCCATGATCATTATATATGTTGATAATCTTATCTAGGTGTTTGTCGATTTGACTTACATCACCATCCGATAAGTTACATTTTTTATTTAAACCAAGAATAACTTCTAATTTCGAGGCGATTAAATCTCTATTATTGCTACAATTTTGAAATGAAATAACATCATTCTGAAGATCATAGCAAGGTGCGGTCATTTCAACTGGAGGTGGAGAATATGTATTCAAATAATATTTTAGGCAACATGCATGTATATGTTTGCATATATTGTGGTTTATTACACTGTCTGGACAACTACATTTAAAAGAATGTATACAAACATTACATTTTTGGCATTTAAGCTCACAAGCATCGGTACAGTTATTTAATATTTTTTCAACAAGATAACTATGGTCAGCATCTTTGGTGGAAACCACATTCCACTGATTTTAATTTTTTTGATACATAGAATTTTCTGGAATACTTTCCCCTCTTTTATGACTGCCCCTGATTTTTTCTATTTTTTCACTAATTTTATGTTTTTCTAATTTTATCACTCTTTCAAACATTTTATCACGTATCAATTGCATTAAAGCATTAATGGTTTTGTCCAAACGCTTACATTTTTTACCCTGAAGGTAAAAATGTTTTATTATTTTATGCAGAGACTCCAGATACATATTTGTATTTATACCTGCATATTTTCTATAACAATATGCCCACATGTTTGTTCGATTGAAGTAATTCCTTGAAAAATATTGAAAAAATTGAAAGGTATCAGGGTCAGCCATTAACTGATCAGTAAAAGTTTTTAGTTGTTTAATAAATTCTTTTTCATCTGACTCTTTCTGTAAAACCCTTAGAGATTTTAAAACTAATGATCTTTTTTCTTCATTTCTAATTTTGTTAGAGTTTTGTATCCAGTTTTTATTTATGTGCCAGGTACATAATAATCTTTGGGGTACTTGACCCATAACACATTCCCACGAGAGATAAAATGCTGGATAATCATCTGACATAAAGACTTTTGTAGAGATTAACCCAATTCTATCTTTAATGCATTGAAAAAACTTATTAAATATTATCATATCAGACCTATTCGAAAAACAGAATGCAACAGGGATCCCACAGCCATATTCATCTACTACCATAATTGTGAACAACTGGAATCCGTACTGATTTAAACCATGCGTCCCGTCAATACAAATTTTGTTATTGCCAAATAAAATTAAAGAATTTGCTTGAAATTCTGTCATAATTATAAGAACAAAATCATTTTTTTCAAACATGCCGTCTTCTTGTGAACCCTGTTCCTTATAATACAAAACTGGATTTTTTTTCCAAGCTTTTCATGGCCTCAACCCATAATTTAACGCTAACAGCATCATTTTGGTGCCTTTTGGTTGAGTATGCTATCGAATAATCTCTCATGATATTATGTATATCTTTCTTCTCCACTAAATGTATTCTTTCAACTTGGCCTTTGGGTACAGTCTCACGAATGTCATTTAAAACTCTATCTACCGTGACTCCTTGTGATAATTTACCTAAAAGAAAAAATGAATGTAAGGGACTGAAAGAACTTACAGTGTTAGTAATGTTAGTTATCAAAGTTTTATTACTTTTTTTATCTTACCCACCTGCTATTTTATTTCTGTCAGCTTCGTCAATTCTTAAACGTCCTAATTCTTGATTATGACCAACGTGCGTGGGATATAAAACAGCTGATATATTTTCACAGTTACAGGTGACGATAAGAACAGATGGACACGCTCGGCCTATCTTGTTTGTACCCATTGACTTAGGATTCCTTTTCGGGTTTTTTGTTATACGTGGAGCCAACGAACGATGACATTCATAATAGGTACGAATACCTTCTTTTAAATACTTTTTACTTGTATTCTTTACATAATTTGCTTTTAATTCCTGTTCTTTTTCTTTCTTCTATTTGTTGTACTCTAAAATTAAAGCAATTAAAAATAAATTATCTCATTTTTGCTAACAACCCACCAAATGTTTTGTCATAAAACACAAAACACCACAATTTATACACTTGGTGTTAAAAAAATCTTACCAGTTTTGGTTTTGAATTCGTATTTTTCTTGTGTTACACTTATAAGCCGTTCACGACCTTTTTGGGACAGAGTTAGCTATGATTTTTTCTTTTCATGTTGGACTAACTGATTCGATGACGTAGCGGATGCAACTTTTTTTTTCTGTCAGTGTCTGTGCGACATTTTCTTGCCACCACATTGCCAGATTTATTATTTTAATATTCGTAAGAAGATAAATGATTTATCAAGTGTGTAAAAATAATTTTAATTTCCGTCAAAGGAAAAGTCAAAATGCCTAAAATAAATTTGTTACAACAAAAAATTTCCATTACAGGATGCTACTTCCAATTTAAAAAGGACAGACCTAATTTAAAAGAACGCGAGTCGATGTGGAGACTAGAGAATATCCGGCAACAATGTACCTATTCAGAAAATATAACCTTAAACTGAAAACAACCTAACCTAACACAAAAATTGTCAATTTCCATGAGGGAGTTTAGTTGCAACAGAGGTACTGCCAACAAAATTACTAGATGGTCATAGCCTCACCTGACCCAAAAAGATCGTGAACGGCTTATATGTTATGCTTTTCTGTTAGATGCCTGTGTAGACTTGTGTATTTATTGAAAGTCTTTTGACACTCATCAATTGGACATAAAATGTTTTTATTCTCATGTGATTTCTTGTGAATTTTGACATGGCTGATTATTTCTGCTTTTTTGGGAAAAGTTGAGCCACAGTCATAGCACTCGTAAGACACAAGTTGATGTACTTTAGAATTATGGTTCTTTAGTTTTCGGTTTGAACTAAAGAATGTCTGGCACTGTTCACATTCATAGCACACTTCTTTAAATATTTTATGAATTTGTCTATCATGTTTACTGAGTGCCTTTTTAGAAGCATATAATTTATTGCAAGGGCTGCACTTAAACATTGGCGTCATTTTGTGTTAAATAAACAATTAACACAACAAAAACCGGCCGGATTAAATTGAGGTTAGGTATGGTCACACTCTCAACAGTCTCAACTCTCATTGATACGACGAGTGGCTGAGGGGCGCGGCGGATTCTACGATGTCACTGTCAATGACGTCATGGATCCTCACGACCGAGAGAAGTTTTCCTGCGAAGAGTCACTCGTTTTTAATGTAGGTGGATTTTACTACCTCTAGGAACATTACACGGTTTTACATTTGGAATGTTTGCTGCGATTAGCGGCTCGTGATTTTACAGTGTATCCGCCATATTTGCTCCCAAAATACAAAACACTCGCGCAATCAATTGCGGTACTCGATTAATATAGGGACTCTACTTGAAGCTATAGTGACTAGATGACTATATTTTAAAGTAAAATCTAGTCATCTAGTCACTATACTTGAAGCTAGGGTCTCTATTGAAGCTAGTCACTGTAATTGAAGCTAGAGTACCTGTATATAGTAAGAGTAGAGCAAACGCGGCAACAGCATTTCATTGGTTGGATCTCTTTTGGATCCCATTAGAATTTAAAAATTTAGTTGGCACGTGTGCTTTCGATTTTTTTGAATTAGTGACATTGAAATTGTCATATTTATTGCACTTTCGAAGTAAGTACATATTTCATTATCATGACCGGTTGTTGCGTGCCGGGGTGTAATAACCGTTCAGAAAATGGTATACATCCTGTAAGCATACTCAAAAATCTAGCAACAAAACAAATTTGGTTAAAGAGCATCGACAGAGAAAATTATAAATCCAAACTACCACGAATATGTGAAAATCATTTTGGAAAGCGCCAGAGGGAATTTGGAGTACCCTTTAGTTTTCATGTTAGGTAGGAAAACTAGCGTCATCTTTTTTTCGTTTTATTTCATTAATCCTTACTTTTGGAAGTTATTACAAGTAGATGGAAGCAAGCCAGTTTAAAATGTTAAGATTGAATCACTATTTGGAGTCCTACATTTATTCAATCTATGTTCCTCAGGTCTAGATGTGAACAGCAAATGAATATAAAGTTGGCTTAATACCACTGTATTTACTAGTTAATAAATAAAAGTGCATTACATGGCATAAAGCACATTTAGTTTCAACTTGTTAACACGACTAAATACTAAATAATTTATACTCAACTATAACCTATGACAGTTGTAGCTAACTTCACCGGATGAATCTCTTTATTCTATTAATGTAGAGACTGTGAAATTGTAACTAACTTCACTTCATGGATCCCTAAATGTCATCGTTTGCCCTACTCTTACTATATACAGGTACTCTAATTGAAGCCAGAGCCAGCTACTGGCTCTGATTGAAGCCATAGAATTCTATGATTGAAGCGGAATGCTCGCGCCATCTATCGGTAAACTTCTGAATAGTAAAGTGATTCTATTCCTTGCTAACGTAGAATCTGAGAGTTGGGATAGCACGAGCTGGTCTTAATAGCTATTTAAGTCACAAGGAATGTAAGGACCTATTAACATTTAAGGTAGGCAAGTACAAGCCAAGACGAAGTCGCGGCTTGTTGTCTGCCGAAAATGTTAATAGACGATACATTCCGAGTTATCTTATTATATTTTTCCCGCTGCTTATCAAAATTTTCCTAGATTTTTGAAAAAATCGTTTGGTTTGTCACCTGTCACTAGGATTAATTTTTGTGAGTCGTGTTACCTATGAGTGTCACATGTCACATAAACACTTGCAATTTAGAAACAAAACGTCTAAACCTGCATCTTGCTTTGCTAATTTTATTATCCTAGGAACTTAATAATAATATTAAGTTCCTTTGTCAAGAAAAAGCAGCAAACAAATATAATCACCGACTTACACGGTTTGTTACTAAGGCTGTATCACTGACTTACATGATCAGCAGCGGGAAAATGTATTTTATCAGAATTTCTCTCAATAATGAGTCCAAGTACCTCTCTAAAGGATAGCGCTATACATAATTCACGCACTGAGAGTGACAGAAATAGATGGTACGTCTTGTTCAACTATAGCAACGGCACGCCGTATCTTGTACTTATACTGGGTGATCAATAATGATTGTAGGGTTCGCAACTTCGCTATGGTTGTATTGTTATCAATAATGTATACCGGGACCCACGAAAATATGTTGTTTATCAAAACTTTCTTCCCCAGCGACCATATGCGTGCACATAAAAATTTTAGATCTGTCAATAATTGATGACAGACTGTCATTCCTGTTGCAATAAGTAGATTAATGAAATTATTTCTATAATTCTCATAAACTCAGTCTTTAGTAAGACTAAAACTGCATATCTGATTGCTTTATCTGGTAAGTAGATTATTTACAGAGCTTTGTTTTGAATAAGAAAATGTGAATAATTTTAGGTTACAATTTCTGATGAAAACAAATTTATATTGGAGGCTTGTTTTTGGTCTGGGAAACGTGACCAAAATGGCTTCTGGCAGTATTCACAAGCTCCTTACTTCGCCAAACTCCAGCAGCAATTCGCAAACAATGACGTTAGCTATGAAACTTTCACACATGTTCGTCGCATTATCAACCGATTTTGGGATACTGGCAGTGTCTCCAAGGGTAAATCTCCTGGCAAAAGGCCTGCGCTTAATGAAAAAGCCTTAGAAGATATTTGGGAGAGATAGAAACTAAGCCCCAATAAATATTTAAGGCGACTGTCTGCGGAAACTAGTAATGCGTATAATATGCTTTTATTACTAAATGCTGATTATTATTAAATGTGGGGCTTTCGTATGGAACATGCCAGATGGCTTACCGAAAAAAGCTGCATGTGCACCCATACAACGATGGAATATTTATCACAATATTTCCAGGATAGACTAATAAGCACAGGTCGATGGTCACAAATTGTATTTTTTTGCTAGTTTTGTCTCATCTTTGTTGTTATATTGAGTGTTTTTAGTAAAAGAAACGTTCTTGTCTTTAAGTGATTTCAATTTTATAATTAAAAATGGTTATATGTTATTTTAGTTCTTCTTGTATGCTTGTTCAATTTTATTAACTTTTTGTGTAACAAAACGTGCACTATGTATAATTTAAAACGTTGCAATAATATATTTATTTTTAATATACCACCAGCTTTTAAATTTCTCGCCCAATCTGAAATACCCCCCTGTACGCCACTGGAAATAGTTGGGACCACTGCATGTGCTAAGTGGATAATAGCTTTATTTGAAGGAGGCGGCATACTCAATCATTGTTGATCACCCGGTATATCTATGATCACATATGATTGGTAACAGGGCTAGTAACTGGCTCTGATTGGTAGAATTTTGTGCTGCCATCTGATAGTCAAGCTTAGAAATACCCCCGGGTTATTGTCCCAGGCACTCTCGACAGGTTTCAACGTTTAACATGAGTGTATCTACTTGTTTGATGTATGTAAAGTACGTGTTTTTCATATACAAAGTTTCAAGGTCAAAGAATTTAATGTTTATGTTGGCATTGCTTGGATTCCTTTAAAAAATATGGGTTGGTAGAATTTGTTTTAGTAACTTTTTAGAACTAAAAAATGGTGGAAAATTTAAAATCTGGCATTAAAGTTCTATGTACTTCAATAGATCTTGCTAATCTTTTATAAACGTCTTCGTCTGGTATGTTAGGCTGCAGATCCAACAGTTCCTCTGCACACTTCAGAAATTAATGCTTTTTTTACAATTGGTTTTAAAAGATTCCGTTTTTTACGAGTATCCAGTTTCAAAAAAGAAAAGCTGACAATTTAATTTTAAATATCATAATGCCACAAGTCGTTTACAAAAAAACCTGACGAAAATAGATTTTCTAATCATTTCAAAAAAATAGTTTTGCCAATTTTATCTTGACCTTGAACATTTTTATAGGAAAAAAACGTACTTTACGCTGATAATTACTTCAGATTTGACAATTATTTTGGAAAAACTTACCTATTGCTTAGTTACAAAAACTGTTAGTTTTGACCATGGCCAGCTTCATCCATACCCGCTGACGTTAGCGGAAATTGATGAAGTTGGCTATGGTTTTGACAGTTTAAATAATCTGACTGCGAAACGTCTAGTTTTTGTGTTAGTTTTTGGACAAAAAGTCAAATATATGTGTTTGTAGAAATGTTTTATGTAAAATAATGCCAAGAACATCTTGGCACGTTACGGCGCGGCGGCGATCCTGTTGGGAGACACTTTGTACCACGGTAGTGCTTTTGAATTCAATTTGATCTAACCTTTTTTACCTGACTGTAATGGCGGGCGATGGTGTTTGTGTAGTAATTCAATGTTGTCTTTGCAGCTAGTCCATCCTCTAAACAAGTTAGTTCTTAAAATTTAATGTTATTCAATGCAAGTTAGACTTAGAATAGAAGGTTTGTTAAGATTTTTGATTAAGCCCATGTTCAACTAACCGAATTTGTTGTACGTTGTATTTTCAGATATTGCAGTTATTACTCCTGGATTCGTCATAATAATGGACGTGGAGTATGAATCAGTTGAATATAATTTGGCTAATTCATTAGCCAGCATATTACATGAACCACTGACAATAAATGAAAGTAAAGTAGTCGCAAACTTACATGTTCAGCAACAGATCGTTCAAGATACTATCGACAACACTACTGATCACGAATTGGATATTAAACAGGAAAAAGTTGAGATAAAGGATGAATTGCTTGATTCGTGTGCAGCAGGTGGAAGTTTTTCAGGAAAACAATTAGATAGCAATTTCATGGAACATAAAACTCATACGGAACAATTTTACACTTCTTCCATTTATAACGATAAAATTGCAGGGAAATGTAAGTTAGTTAACCGTTTGGAGACTCGTACAAGTGAAAAATCTTATTTGTTTTCTAGGCGATTTAGTGAACCAAACGAAGACGCATACAAGAGAAAAATATTCATGTTTTATTTGCAAATATAAAGCAGTTTATAAAAGTCGCTTGGTTATACATATGAAAACACATACAGGAGAAAAACCGTATTCATGTTCAATTTGCGAGTATAAGGCAGCACAGAAAGGTACTTTAACGAACCACATGAAAATGCATACAGGAGAAAAACCTTATTCATGTTCTATTTGCGAATATAAAGCAGTTTATAAAAGGCACTTGGTTATGCATATGAAAACACATACAGGAGAAAAACCGTATTCTTGTTCAATTTGCGAGTATAAGGCAGCACAGAAAAGTACTTTAACGAACCACATGAAAATGCATACAGGAGAAAAACCTTATTCATGTTCAATTTGCGAATATAAAGCAACTCAAAAAAGTGGTTTAGTTATACATATGAGGACGCATACAGGAGAAAAACCGTTTTCATGTTCAATTTGCGAGTATAAAGCAGGACGAAGAAATACTTTAGTTGAACATATGAGGACGCATACAGGAGAAAAACCTTATTCATGTTCTATTTGCAAATATAAAGTAGCTCATAAAAGTCACTTAGTTGAACACATGAAAACGCATACAGGAGAAAAACCGTATTCATGTTCGATTTGCGAGTATAAGGCAGCACAGAAAGGTACTTTAGTGAACCACATGAAAATGCATACAGGAGAAAAACCTTATTCATGTTCTATTTGCAAATATAAAGTAGCTTATAAAAGTCACTTAGTTATACATATGAAAACGCATACAGGAGAAAAACCGTATTCATGTTCGATATGCGAATATAAGGCAGCACAGAAAGTTGCTTTAGTGTATCACATGAAAATGCATACAGGAGAAAAACCGTATTCATGTTCTATTTGCAAATATAAATCAGCTCATAAAAGTCACTTAGTTATACATATGAAAACACATACAGGAGAAAAACCTTATTCCTGTTTGATTTGCGAGTATAAGGCAGCACAGAAAGGTGCTTTAGTGAACCACATGAAAATGCATACAGGAGAAAAACCTTATTCATGTTCTATTTGCAAGTATAAAACAGCACAAAAATTTGTTTTAGTTGAACATATGAGGACGCATACAGGAGAAAAACCTTTTCAATGTTCTATTTGTATATATAAAGCAGTTCGTAAAAGTAATTTGGTTACACACATGAAAATGCATACAGGAAAAAAACCTTATTCATGTTCTATTTGCGACTACAAAGCAGCAACAAAACCCTATTTAGTTAAACATATAAAGAGACATGCTGGAGAAATACCTTAAATTCTGAAGCTCTGGTGTTGTTTACCAAAAGCTTGGCTGCTTTCAAGTTATCTAAAAACAGTGTTTAGATAGCCATTGAAGCTACTCGCAGTATGAATAGTTTTATTTGCGTTCTATTAGTAAATATAAAAGAAGATAGAGAAATTTAGTAGGACACAGTACATATGAGGACAAATACAGGGGAAAAAGTATGAAGAAACATTCAACAGCAAAATCCAGTCGCTTGTTCTATGTGAATTTAACCAGCACAAATTCATGATTTGGTCAGGTATATGGAATATATGGATAAGGAAATATAAATAAAATCCTAAAACGTATGAGAATGAAAGACACTCAAATTAAGTTAAAATAGAAAAGATAACTTTGAAATGATATAAGTTATGGAATAATATAGAATTAATCAGCAGTGAGAAAATTGAACAATGATGTTTTAAAAGTAGGTCTCAGGACATTTATGACTAGAGTAGACCTGATTATTGATTTATCATGTTCACACTTGCAAGTACTCACTGTGTTCTCACCAGCTATTAGTAAACTGATGCGAGTCAAAGGAAAAACATTCTCATTTGTTCTTGTATTATTTTTTTTACTCTAATAACTTCAGCGATTGTACAATCATATTTAAATGTGGTGTTACAAGTTTACATAAGTTGTGTTGGAGCTCAGGTTTAAGAATTAAATATACTTCTATATAATCATACATGGGGCTATTTGTGATGCGTTTACGACCGGCTTTAACGTAAAGTTATATCTCACTTATAGCTTATGTAATAAGCAAGGGCCTGCTAAGGCATGCATTTTGTGCTGTATATCCCTTTAGTTGTAATTTGTAAAAAATAATTTTAATTTAAACTTTCCTTTAATTGTAAATTATGTAATATTCTTTATTGATAATAAAATCTAATGTTTAGTACGGTACTGCATATTTACAAGTTATTTGTTATTTTACAGATTTACAAGTCAACTAAGTACAGAAAGATTTTCACATTTTAGCTTTTGTGAAGTATAATTTCTATTTGATTTTACATAGGCATCATATGTTGCAAAACTTATGGTCAAAGGTTAACTATTAATTTCATACAATATTGGTACAGAGGGAGTCAACTACTTAACTTATTATGTTTTAAACAAACTTTCTTCACTTTTTAATTGTCTCAAAAAGCCGTACTATACGAGAGTATAATAAAATTCTTTATACGAGGTACGTTCAATTAAAACCCATCTTTGGTCCATAAGAAATTTATTCAACAATATAATTACAAATAATGATCGTCACAACAGATAAGGCACCTATTCCACTGTTTCACCAATCGGCGTGTACCCTGCTTATAGAATTTTTGTGGCAGCCGAACGAAGAATTCTTTCACAGCGTTTTGCACTTCTGTTCTCCACCAAAAAGCTGACCTTTTACGACTTTTTAAGGAGTCCAAGAATAAGAAAATCGCAAAGAGATAGATTTACCCTGTAGGGTGGATGCCTAAAACCCTCCATTTTTCTAACTGAAATTCGACGATATTCTCCTATCAGACCTTTCACGCAAGCCATCTTGTTTTTTGTTGATGCAATACAGGCTAGGCTGCACCTGGTTTTCGGCATCATTTCTTCACAGTTGAACACGACTGCTTGGAAAAATTAAACAAACTAATTACTATTGTACTATGCAAGACAAAAAAAAACTGGGACAACTCTTGATAGAGATTTTAGCATAATTTGATTAGCTTAAATTAGGCTTTAGACAATTAAATTTATTATAACAATTCTGATTCATAGCAACGTCTAAACAAGTTGACGGTTAAGTTACAAATATCTAGCAACTGTTATATTAAGGCAGTCACATTCACAACAGACCATACTAACTGTCCCAGTTTTTTTGTCTTGCATAGTACTTTCAATAACAAGAAAATTAGTTACATCATAATTTTAAAGTTCAACTGCGTCCACAAGTCTCGATAAGACCATTCAACGTTTTTACATTTAACCACATTTACAGATTCAGCGTGTAACTAATATACTTGGTTTACTTTGCAGAAAACGTGACTTTTGTCAACGTCACGTATTTATGCAACACTAACCTACTTCATATTTTAAATATTTTCTGCATAGTGATGAATATCATTAACATTATTTATGGATATTTATTTTTAAATATACAGAATCTTAACTACTAGGTTATACCTAGCACACTTATATATACTATTTCTAATATAAATGTTAAGAAAATTGTACTACAAAATATATATAATACTAATAATAATTTATTTCACACCATAACTTCAAAAGTTAAAAATTATAAGATACTATAAAATAGTTGCAGTAATACAAATTCACACAATGAAACTGAGAAAAAAAGTAATTCAATGATAACTACCAAAAATAATAATAATTAAAATATACAGGGTGTTTACGGTCTTGTGATTTTATTTTCAAGGGGCGATTAAACATCTTAAAAGAATCTCATTAACGTTAAAATGTCTTAATAAACGTTTTATAATAAGAGAGATATTATATGATTGAAATTTTTTTTAGATGTTTATTTTTTATTTTTAAGGGTTGGTTAAACACTTTAAAAGAAGGTTATTAATGCTAAAATGATTGTCGATAACACTAAAACGATTAACGCAAAAACAATTGATCAAAAAATTTACGCTAAAACAATTAATTCAGAAAATTGAGCAAGGTAAACATAAATTCAAACGATAAGCTATCACTGAATCTTTTACTAAGTAGGTTGATGCCAATAACTTTTCGCATCTGTCAAGCTATTTCAGTAGTTATCACTGCACTGTTTGTTTGGCATAAATTCTTCCAAATAAATCCTAATAAGGAACGTAAAATTGGTCTATCGCACAACAGTGAATACGTTGACATGTTGTTAATTTATGGGGAAGTACACCACAATTCTGCTGTTGCAAGCCGATTATATGCTGAGTGGTTTTCTAACAGGCTAACTCCGATTCCACAAAAATTCACTTCTTTAGTATTCCAACTGGTGTACGGCAAACACTTCAAGGTCGGGATGGTGGGCCTTGGCGACACCAACAAATTTTGGATGCCGAAGAAAAAATATTAAACCTTGTTGAAGAAGATCCTTCCAGTAGTACTCGAGAAATATCTCGTCAAGTGTCTCAAATCGAATTGTCTGGCGAACACTGCACGAAAATCAATTGTATCCTTTCCATGTACAAAAAGTACAAGCATTACAAGCTGCAGATCATCCTTTACGTTTGAATTTTTGCCAATGTTTTCTGCAAAAACATGCTGAAATTCCAAACTTTTCTTCCATTGTGTTGGCAACTGATGAAGCAATGTTTACACGTAACGGCATCAACAACTGACATAATACTCATATCTGGGCAGTTGAAAATCTACATGCTGTTCGTCGTAATCATTTCCAGCACAGATTTGCGATAAACGTTTGGGTGGAATTTGTCAACGGACAACTTACTGGCCCTTTTGTGTTGCCAAATCGATTGACTGGAAATGATTATCTCTTTTTTTTTGCCAAATAATTTTCTAGAACTGCTAGAAGAAGTGCCTTTGAATTTACGTCAACAAATGTGGTTTCTTCAAGATGGTGCACCACCGCATTTTAATCGTTTAGTTCGCCAACATCTGGATCACTGTACATAAATCAAACAAGTAGAGACACTTATGCAAAATGTTGAAACCTATCTAGAGTGCCTGGGATAGTAACTCGGGGGGTATTTCTAAGCTTCATTATCAGATGGCAGCACAAAGTTTTACCAATCAGAGCCAGTTACTGGCTCTGCTACCAATCATGATGTGATCAAGTAGTGGCGCCATCTGTTAGTACAATCAGAAAGTACCCCCCAGGAGCCGTTCAAGGTCATCCAAATCGGAATTTTGACATCAAAGAAACCGACAGTGAGTGTCTCTACTTGTTTGATTTATGTACGCTGTCTGGATAATGTATTCGAAAATAAATGGATTGGCCGAGGGGTCCTGTTCCATGGCCTCCTCGGTAACCCGACCTTAATCCCCCAGACTTTTATTTATGGGGCCTTATCAAGACCGTGGTATACACCAATACAATAATTGATTTAGATGATCTTCGTAACCGCGTTGAAGCAGCTGCGACAACAATTCGACGGCAAGATCTAGGCCTCGTAAGTTATGCCAACTCACGAGAGACTTTGCGTTCAACAATATGGCCATAACTTCGAACACCTAGTGTAAGGTGTTTTTCTTAAAAAAATAAGAATTAAAATAAACTGTGTATTTGTTTAATTTAATTTACTATGTTTAATCACTCTTTAAAAATAAAAAAAATAAATCTAAAAGAAAATTTTAAAAAGTCATATCTCTCTTATTATACAACTTTTGTTAAGGCATTTTGGCGTTAATGACCTTCTTTTAATGTGTTTAATCATCACTTCAAAATAAAATTACAAGACTGTAAACACCCTGTATAACACATGAAATAATTAGAGCACGATGAGTAAACTACTCGTGTGTGCTGACATGAGCATGAAACTGCTACACAATATATCCTTTATCTAATAGACTTGTCTGTCCGGGACGCTGTTTTGTCTGTCCGGGACGCTGTTTCAGCAGCCAAACCGTAAAAGATAGAGAAAAAAGTTATGAAAGTTATATGTTTGGAATGGTCATGTCAGGTCAGGAACCGAATTTTAGTCACGTGACACTTCCGGTTTTCGAGAAATCACGTGATTTCCGTCCGTCCGGGACGGTCTTTTTTGTTTTATTAAATGAGACATTTGTCTCACTGGTTGCTAGTCTGCAATATTTCAATTAATAAAGCTTTTATGTTGAAGGATGACACAAATGAACAGATGAAGAAGAATGATAACGATTTCAATAATAGATTTATATTGCATAAAGAAATTTTAATGAACTTATAGTGCTTTTCAAGAACAGATTGCAGCCAAGTCGCACAACTACGGATATAATTCATATTACCAAAGATCCAATTTGTTATATTTCTTTTGTACAAGGAAAAAGAGTTTATACTTTTTATATTACAAGGTAGGTACCATCAGCTGCATAGAAAGCTGGTACAGCTAGTTTTATGATGGGAATACAACGTATTAATAATATCTTGGTGGCACTGTAAGTCTATGTCAAATTCGAGGTTATCAGGTTAGGTTTTGCGTCAGTTTTGACACAGACGGACGCAAAACCTAACCTCAAATTTGACATAGACTTACAGTGCCACCAAGATATTATTCATACGTTGTATTACCATCCTAAAACTACCTGTACCAGTTTTCTATGCAGCCGATGGTACATTAGACATACAAATAAATAACATAGAAATTGATTAAAATGTTATTAGTTAAAAACAATAATGTAACAATTATAATCTAGCAATTTTTAAATAATAGTACATTGTGTATCTAGGACGAAAAGCGTAACATTCCCAGACGACTGTGAATATTATGCCGAGCCCAACAACACAGGAGTCTGGGAATGTTCCTTTTTGTCCAAGATACACATACTATTTTTCCGCCGATCGATACGAGTAATTAAAAAAATTAGGAAATACTACTCGAATATTCCCTGCCTAGGCTGGGAATATTATTCCTGTACAGTTTTATTGTAAATTACCTAGCAACGGCTGATGTAATGGAATGTTTGACTTTGCTCAACAAAATTTTGCCAATAATGTGGCAGTTCTAGTACGATTGGCGGAAAAATAATTTTAGGAATTTTTTGTCTTATGGTAGCTGCTTCTCCATACAATTGTAAATTTACAAGAGTTGCTTTATGGTGCATTCTGCATTTTAAATATATTGACGTCTTGTTAACTGAAGCGCATGTAAACTTTCAAATAGGTGCTCTCAATTCTTGGATGTGCTGGCTGAAACAGACTTAAATTGGTTTATTTGAAACCAGGTTTTGCAAACATAATTTAATGCTTGTGTTATTTTCCTTAATCCTTCACTCTCGATTATATGTCGAAGAATCCTTTCTGTATAATGGACAATTTTATACACAACATCTGATGCACACAGTAACCCAGCCCTATTTACTGCTTGTGTAAATCTTTTAAAATTGTCACTAGTGGCGCTATACAAGTGGTCATATTTTAAGTTAGCTTTTTTATATCGTGTGTTTCAAAAACAACTCATTCGCAGCATGCCATAATCAAATTGAAGTTTGCCATAACTTGATATATGCACATTGAAGCAAATGAACTACCATAGGTCAGAGAGAATTACATCTTGATCTTGAACTATTTTCCTAAAAATATACAAAACACTAATTTAAAAAAAATGTATTGACTGTTAGCATTAATACACTCATTGTTGTGCAAATGCAATCTATTTTTCTTTTTACCTTATACAAGTAAATTTAATGCAGTGTCAACGTTTGCCTGTCGCAGTAACAAATGTGTTCATAAACAAAATGCAATCCGACATTCAGCTACAGACTTAAGTCAAGACATGACTAGATTTTCTATCTTTCTTTCCAAGGCCTAACCTAAATGAGTTTCTTTTAACAGACGATATATCAAAATTGCTACAAATTATTTTCATGTTGTTTTCTTCATCATTTTTGTAATAAATGTGAGTAGAAATTAAACTATTTGCCAATAGCAGTTGTTGGTGCTCTTGAACTTCGTCTAATCTTTTTAAATAACTCCAACTAATAATTTCTTTATTTGATGTTATATTTTTTTCAGCAAATAAATTTCCTGCCAACTTCAACATGTGGCAAGTGTCCAACATACAGTACACATGAGTACTTAAACATGAATGAGTAAAATAAGAATCAATTCCTTGATAAGAAATATTACATTCTATTTTATTGTATGTTGAGATATTTATGGCAGCTCCATCACATCAAATAAATTCCTTAAACAAGAACAAAACAAAAAATTAAAAAAAACAAAAAAATGTGTAAGCATACAATATGGGGATGCAGATTGACAAACCCTAACAGAGTAAAACTTGTTACGGCCGAAAACGGTAATGACGGCAAAGCGCTAGTTTTTTATGGCATAAAATACGAGCCGACAGTTTGTTACCTGCTAAATCGCTATTATGACCACAAAAAAACAATGGCACCATATTGGGATGCCAACTTGTTACATTACAAACTGACTTTATGATACAAACAATGCTAAAAGACTAGCTGGTAAATTAAGTCAAATTCGGGAAGAAATTATATAGGACCGCTGCCCCAGCCCGTAACAAAAGGAATGCCGGCATAGCATCAGTGGAGCGAGAAGGGTCCAACACGTGATTACACAGGGCAACGGCTTAATAACAGGAAAATCAGATCTTAATTGCCAAGGCGGCACCACGTTCCTACCAATTAAAAATAAACAAGTGAACGAGTTGAAAGTGGAAGCAGGATGGGTACAGTTTGTAACAATTAACTTCCATTAGTTAATTAATTTAAATTTTTCTATCGTATTTCGTGCTTATCGAATATGCAAGCACGGCTGGTCTGCTCGCTCGCAGGTGGCCGGCAATAATTTGAGCTGGAATTTTCGCGAGGCTCGAAGAACTGGGACTTCGATTTGAACAGTTCGCCCGAAACGTTAGCGAGGCGCCTTAAGCTATTTTGAGGAGATATATTAGTGCCGAAATGTGGGGATCTACTTCGCAAAATAACATATTTATATTGTGGTAATTTGGAATATATTGGAGACTTTTATTTGCAATATAAGGTACAGTTTCGACTGAATTTAGTTACGTTGCTAAACTAATCGATTTGGGAGAACGAGATGAAATCCGAATATCGAAATTAAACCAGAAACACCTCAACAACTTAGTACGTATGAGAATGAGGTTTCGTTGTACGTTTTGGTAATTATATTGTACATTTTCAGGGCTTTTTTTTGGTCTTGCATCCATTTTGTAGAGCTTGCATAAATTAGCTTAGAATTCTACCCATCCGTTCGTTTGTGGGGTCTGCCCGATGGTTTCCTGATTTGTTTGCTACCACAGGATCGCATGATGTCCTGCTGGGGAAAATTTTGGCTGTAAGAAGTTGGAAATCGGAAGGCAGAAGGGCTAAGAAGATCTTAATCTGTCTTGGCCACTGAAATATCGCAGCCCCTCAAGTTGTGCTGTGACGGTTAGGTTCTGCCAATGAATAATCTGAGAACTGGATTGTCCGAATGCTGGAGATAAGGTCAGGTCTCTTAGTATTTTATCATCGGTTCGAATTATTCGACGAGGACGTGTTCCGAGATATAGCGTAGTGCGCAGTGATTAGTAAAACATTACAATTTAATTTAAGAATTGCCTATCTGAATAGTTATCGCGTTGATATTTTTTTTATTACATTAATTTACTTTTACAATTGTAAAACAGATTTGCTCGCTCTAGGGCTAGTTAAATTATTGTTTGGCTCATAATTTTCGTGAATTATCGTTTACTTGAGTTGTCTATTAGTTTAGCTTATAATCGCTTGATCAAGATCAACCGCAGAGCCGCGTACGGTAACCGAACCATGATCATAAGTCGCACCCCACCCAGCGGTATATTTTAAAGCTGCTCTTGTTTTCAATATATGTAATTAGGCCAACAGTTTTGCCGAAAATTATCGCGTAGCTAATAGAGCTCGACAACGTCGATAAAAATTGTTAAATTAAATTGATTTTCCCAATAAATTGTTGCTGATAAACACGTTGTTATAAAGGTATTCGGGTGCGTTAGTTTTTGTTATTACAACTTGCTGCGAGCTGTTGGTTTGTCGTTAAATCAACTGTATTTGTTATTCATTTTGGATAGATTTCGGATTTGTTTACATGTTAATAAATGTTGGGGTATTTGTATATAGCTATTTGTTTATACTTATTTATGTAGCAAATATTTTGTTCCTCGTTAGTTCGATTTAATTAGGTTTGCTACTGTTATTGCGATTTGGAATTAGCGTTGAAGATATGAGAATAAATGGTTCTGGTTCTGTTAGCTTGTGCATTTTGGTATCCGGTGCATCAGTAACTCGAGGCTCGGAAATTAATATTTAGGATCCTAGCTCCCAAGATTTTCCAGTCGGTCCAGAAGAGGAAAATCTACAATAGTCTACGACCCAAGCTGAGCTCAGCCGAGCCTATTTATGTTGCCATCAACGGACCATCGTTGACAACTTTTGCATAAACATTCGTGACAACCTTTCAACTATAACCTTGGCAGTGTCCTGGTCGGCGGGCCAAGTACAACAGCACCGAACTCAGTTGTGCAGCTGCTAAACTCCTTTTACAACAGAAAAAATACATATATTACAAAATTTGCCCGTGAAATGCAAAGCAAGTTATGCAAGCAATCGTGCATCTATCTCTGTTTGTATTCAGCGGTATACTATAAGACTCTCTATGCATTAGTGTTGTTTAAGATTCGGCTTGCAAGGGGTAAAGTAAAACGTGTTTAGTTCATAATTTCGTACGTACTACGTAATGGCTTTACCTTGGTGTAAATATTTTTAACAAAAGCTTTTCGGCACTACATATTAATTCTTTTCCTTGTATACTGAGTAATTATATAAGAATTTGGTGAAGGATTGTATGTATAAAATATTTGTTGTGTATAGGTTAGAACAGCAATGTTTTGGTTTGAAACTAATAATGCAAGGATTTCATAAGGGAAACTCCTTGTAACCGTTAGTTTAAATGTGTGTGAATTTTACCGTACAGCTTGATAATTACATGAGGATTTTCTATGAAATGGTTCGTAATAAATTCATGTTTGTAGATTTAGCTAGAAAAAAGTCAAAGCTATTTTAAGTATTGAAAATTATATGAGTATGAGTGTTTTGTGCCTCAATGTATTAGCACAAGCACTAAAAATCCGAAAAAAACTTTTAAACTGCCCCGTTACATCCAAGAGAAGCAAAATTATTTTCAAACACCGATATTCTAACCTATAAAAATAAAAATTTTACACACAGACTCCTAACTAAATTTTTAAATACTTACTTTTTAAATATTTACACAGAACAACACCCAAAGATGGAAGAATTAAACCAAGACATTTTACTCTGTAAATGTGCACGGAGCGTGGTGAATGTCAAAGAGGGGGTCTTATCCTGTACCGCTGAATACAAACAGAGATAGATGCGCTGTCGCGTGAACAGCTCCTGTGCATTTCACAGGATAATTTTGTAAGGTTGATTACGACACGCAAAATTTTTACCAATGCTGCACGACTGCAATCACGTGATAATTTTAAAATTATTCTGCAGTTTGTTTTTTAAATTAAAGTATCAGGATGATATATTTCATGTTTGAGTTTGCAATAATATAGTCAGTATAACTAATAGTTTTAAATTATAATACTTGTGGCAACAACAAAATTTAAGTGGAAACCCGTATTGCCCAAAACGTAAAGTTCAACAGGATCATGCCATCTGACGGTAAAGAATTAAATGGACATGTTAACAACTACAATGGTTAACAGTAAATACTAAAATGACCGCAACGTTACGTAAGCAGTTTAGAAATTCGGCAAAACACTTTGTACACTTTAATCTAGGCACTGTAGAAACTATTACATTAACAACGGTACCTGAAGAAGCTTAGCTGCGATCGACGTCCAACGCTACTGCAAATGGCTGCCTCCCACACAACTGCTCTAACACACCTGAAGAAGCTGTACCAGATCAACAGAAAGATTCTGACGGAACAGAACCTGGCAGCCCGTGACGGTAATGACAAAGTAAAACGGTAAATGGAAAACTTCGTCATTATTAAGCCTATTATTGAGATTTCCAAGTGGAAATCCGTCAAACGACGTGACCAAGCTTGCCCGACACCAAAACAACCACGTGCAGTTCATATGGGAAAAATTTATTAAATACAACACACAAAACTTGCGTTAAATCGACGGGAGTTCAAATATCGAGGTAAAACATGCGGCATGCACTAGCACAAGACCAACGTAAACCACTTTTCACAAATTAAACAAACGCAACACATCTCACGGCCAAAAAACAGCTCACAAACACTTGTTGATCCTTGTGACGCCGGAACCAGAATCTGTCGATAAGCCCAAAGCTCGCATACACACTAGCACGAGGCCAGACAAGAGGGGGAAAACATTCGCCTTCCCTCATTTTTACACACGACTACTGGTTTTTTATTCTTGCTTCCAAAAATTAGCGTAGCTACGAAATTCACGTCTGAAGACAGATCGATAATGCCCGTGTGCTTGGCTGGCAGCGCAGATGTTGCAGAAACAGATCAACAAACGAAATATGTACCGCTAGAAAACAACTGAATGCAAGTACACGACTCGAAATGCATACAAGTGATGGCACCTAACGAGCCCACTAGATACAAAAATAGAGTGGATCATAGTCCGGACATACTCGATATTGTTCTAAATAAAAATTTTAAAGAACCACTAAGGGAATTCTGTCTAAAATGACGTACCCTAAGCATTTCCGGTCACAGAATAGCTGAAAATTACAGCTAATTTTTCCTATGCAGTTGTCAGATATTAGATCAACCCACATAACTGCCTATAGAAAATTTTAAATTAGGTAAAGTTAAATAAAAAGATTTAAAAGAAAGTATGTTACTATGTCATTTTAGGCCAACATGCGGGCAAAATAACATATGAAGAGAAAAAGTCAAGAACACCATAAAATGCAAGGAACTCGTTTATTAACGAAAAATAAAACTAAAATTAACAAATTAAAATAATTATTTAATGGCAAATCTCACAAATAAACTTTTTAGCTTCGTAAAACATCAGCACACTAGCAATGGGCACAGTTGTTACATTTTAAGCATTTAATCCACTTTTCCTGACTCCTGGATCTGGAAAATAGCGAATTCCAATATACAGGGTGATTCGGGAGGAAGTGGCAATATTTTGAGGACATGTCGAGGAAGCCAAACTAAGCAAAATAAGCTCATATGTTCAAGTCGGATTTTCATTTGTTTCAGAGATACGTTGATTAATTGTAATTTAAAAACTAAAGAAAAATTCAATACAAAACTAACAAAACAAAACAAAAAAATACACAAATTGCATTAATTCACAACAAATTTTCGAAAACATCATCTCCCACTTCGCTACATTTATTTGCGCCTTTATAAATTGAACTAATGCTGCAGCGTTCATTAGAGCAAATCATCGTTTACTAAAACTCGCTACTAGTTGAATTTATAAAAGCGCAAATAAGTGTATCGAAGTGGGCGGGTTTTTTTTGAAAATTTGTTGTGAGTTAATGCAATTTGTGTATTTTTTTGTTTTGTTTTGTTAGTTTTGTATTGAATTTTTCTTTAGTTTTTAAATTACAATTAATCAACGTATCTCTGAAACAAATGAAAATCGGACTTGAACATACGAGCTTATTTTGCTTTGTTTGGCTTCCTCGACATGTCCTCAAAGTATTGCCACTTCCTCCCGAATCACCCTGTATATGCAGGTCTCATCGTCTTCGCTGTCATCTTCACGTGCATTTTCTTCAGGACCAGGATCACTTTCAGATTCAGGCTGGACCAATCTTCTCTGGACTAACCTCTTCTTTAGTTCTCTTGCTCTGCGACGTCGCTCTTTCTATGTTACCTTTCACCAACTGATTTTTTTTTTCATATTTTCCATATTTGAAGTACCTGTAAGCTCTTTAGATATACTGGCCTTGCGTTTTCTTGTAGTGGTTGAAATTGCTTGCAGAATTGGAGAAATTTGTTGAACAGAAAATAAATACTGTTTCAATCTCCATGTCGACATTGTGATTATTGAAAATTTCTTCATTGTCATGTTCATCATTCACATCGTCGCTATTGATAGAAGTATTGGCATTTATATTATCATCTTGCTGGTTATTATTCATGTCATCATTAATGTCTTAACTGACGTTTGTAGTGTCTGAGGGTGCGAATAAATGATCTGGGAAAATATTGGGATTCACTGATCAGATGTCTTCTTCTTCTTCTTCTTCTGATGGGGCTTGTTGTAAGCTGCACTGAGACCTATTGGTCCATTGTGCTCCCACCTAATTTGTTATGGGTCTCGTTCGAAGAGGCCGGTTTCCAACGCGTAGGAAAGAATCCTACCCATAGGAACGTCCCTTATCGCCTGGGGTTCCACCAGGCCGGCTCCAAAATGTTTATGTCGCAGTGTTAGGAGAGCCACACATTGACACAAAACATGAATTGGGGTTTCTTCCTCCAGCTGGCACTTCCTGCAAGTGGCATCATTTGCAATTTCAATTGTGAATAAGTGCTTCTGTAGGTGACCGTGTCCTGTTAGTAAACCAGTTACGATCCTAATGTTTTTCCTGCTCATTGACAGGAGAGTAAAGGTGTTGGTAGGCGACATTTCCCTGATGAGGAGTTTTGCCTGACGTAGCCTTGGTACCGAGGCCCAGTTGGCGCTAGATTGGTTATTTAACCAGTGCTCAACTTGTCTCTTTGCAGTGGCACGGGTAATTCCTAAAGCCGGCTCAGGGCCGATGAGCGGCTCTTGAGAACCCCTTCTGGCTAGAGCGTCAGCTTCTCCGTTACCCTCTATTTCACTATGGCCTGGTACCCATAGTAGTTTCACCCAGTTTTTTGTACCGAGTCTATTCAGTGTCTGGCAACATTCCAGAACCAACCTGGAGTTGATTCTGGGTGAACTCAATGCTCTTAGTGCTGCCTGACTGTCTGTGCAGATGTAGATATGCAGATTGGAATAACCTCTTTGAAGGTTCTCCTGAGCACAGGTTAGGCTGGCAAATACCTCCGCCTGGAATACAGTGGCATATTTTTGTAGGGCAACGGTGAGTTTGACCCTCGGCTTACAGCCGTAGTTGCCAGCACCAAATCCCCCCGCCATCCTGGAGTCGTCTGTGTACTAAACAAGTCCTCTTGGAGTGAGAAGACGCTGTTGTTGACACCAATCGTTCCTATCATGAATGAGTGCCTGAAATGCTTTGTGGAACATGTAAAGCGGAGCCATGAAGTCGCTCCTTGTGAGAAGTTCTGGGACATTCTCAAAATGTTGGATGATCCCTGAGTGTCCCACTTGTTCCCCTTTCATGTCCCACATCTGACCCTGGCTTAGTCTGTAGGCTGATTTCCTAGCCTCCGCCTCAATCACTAGGTGGAGGGGCGGAAGCTCCAGAAGCACTTCCAGAGCTGCCGTAGAAGCAGTACGCATTGCTCCAGTTATGCCTAAACAGGCCAATCTCTGTAGTCTGTTAAGGCTGTTTCTGATTGTTGACTTGCTGATTGCTGGCCACCAAACAAGAGCAGCATATGTTATTATTGGTCTTGTAACCACCGTGTATAGCCATTTGGTGACACGGGGCTTGAGACCTCAGCTGGTTCCAAAGGTCCGTCTACATCTCCACAGGGAAGCAGTGGCCCTTTGAATTTGTCTCACTACATGAGTCCTCCAGTTCAGCTTTGAATCCAGGATAACTCTAAGATATCTGACCGATTCGGAGGGCTGGAGAGCTTTACCGAAGAGTGTGGGCTGTCTGAAACCCTCGATTCTCCTTCTTTTGGTAAAGATGACAAGTTCTGCCTTGGTAGGATTAATCCTGAGCCCTTGCCTTACACACCAGTTTTGTACAGTAATGAGGGCTTCTTGCATGATCCCACTTACTGTGCCCGCAAACTTTCCCATTGCTAATATTGCAAGGTCATCAGCGTAACCTAGCACAAAGAAGCCCTTTGCAGAGAGCTCCCTTAGTAGCCCGTCCACGACCAGACACCATAACATTGGAGACAAGACTCCACCCTGAGGACAGCCCCTAGTGACCGTCGCTCTGATGGAGAGCTCGTCTGCTAAAACGATTACCTGTCGGCCCGACAGCATAGAACCGATCCATCTTATCAACGAGGGTTCGATCCCGTGCCTTTCGGCCGCTACACAGATAGAATCAAAGGAGGTATTATCAAACGCCCCTTCTATGTCTAGGAATGCACCGAGCGAAAGCTCTTTGTTTTGCAGGGTTTTCTCTATCTTGGAAACGATCGCATGGAGTGCAGTCTCAACTGACTTGTCTTGTTGGTAGGCGTGTTGTAATGGGTGCAGCGGAAAAGCCACCAATGCTCCATCCTTAATATACCTTTCAATCAGCCTCTCCTGCACTTTTAGCAGGAAAGAAGTCAGGCTGATAGGTCTAAAGTTCTTTGCGGTATCATGCATTGCATGTCCCGTTTTAGGTAAAAAATTACTTTGACTCTCCTCCAGGGCACAGGAATGTGTCCTAGGGCAGGGCTAGTACGAAAAATGTGATATAGGGGCCGTAACAGCACCTCCAATCCATGCTGTAGCAGAGCCGGAAAAATTCCATCGGCACCAGCGCTCTTGTATGGTTCAAAGATGAACAGTGCTCACTTCAAACGATCTAGACTCACTACCTTTGACGCCGTCTAAAAATATTCGACGCTGGCGTCGCTTTAGATTTAGATTGAAAGTGATATGACGGTGATCCGAAAGGGAGGGTTCCGTCGATACCTGCCAGTCTTTGACTAACAGAGCGACCGTAGCGGTGCCCACTGTTATGTCGATGACTTCTTGCCTTCTGTCGGTGACAAAGGTAGGTGTAGTACCACAGTTTAGTACCTCCAACTTCGTAGTGTAGGGATACTCCATTAGGCCTTTACCTCGTGGGTTGATGTCCGTGCTGCCCCAGCAGATGTCAGTATTCAAGAAACCGTTTTGGACAATTGCAGTTTGCGCAGATTTGGAATAAGCTGCTGCAAATAATCTGGATATTTGGAATTGTGACAAAACTCTGTCAGGATTTGCCTTCACAAAGAAACTTCCAGGTCTTAATAAGTCTTCATAGGCCCGTAAAATGCAACATCTACAGAGTTCTTACCGAACGTTAAAACTTCAATGCCCTTATGATTCGAGTATCCGTCGACAATCAGGAGAACCTTCTCTGACAATATAGGATTAGACATTTTTTAAAAGTTTTTGAACAATTCACCATTTTTCCATCCATTTGCTTGACACATTCGCAGAGTTCCTAAAGATACCATATCTACTCATTGATTCTTCCATCTCTTTCGTGGAAATGTTAAAGCTGGAGGTACAAAGTTGCCTGTAGTGCTCATGCAACATACCATGATGACGTGAATTCCACACTCGGTACTAGTAAGAGCACCAACTTGTTTTTTCCCAGTTTGGGCAAATACTTTTGGAAGCTTTCATCCACATTGTAGATCCTGGTCGGTTGAATGTTATGTTTCGCCAAAGTTGCTTGATATGTTTCGAAAAATGTTTACACTTGGGGTCTATTTAATGCCATGGCTCGCGCTTTAGAACTGGGTTTAGGTTTTCTCAAGGAAATGTCTGGATTTCTCTTTCGAAAGCAGCCAGCCAATCCAGCCAGCTAACTTAAGAGTTTTGTTAAATCGACTTTCTAAACCATTTTTTCAGCCATTTCATATGCTAATTTTCACACATCAGCTGGGGTCAATCCAAACAGGCGCGACTCGAGAAGTTTAATGTGGACCACAACCTCCCTTTTCAAATCAGCATCAAAAGTGGTTTGAAACCGACCTAGCCCCTCTTCGTTACCCCGAACAGTTACATTTTTATTTTGGAATCTTCTTCGAAGCGTAGCTTGTGGAACCCTATAGAGTTTTGATGCCTTCAACCAACCTACTTCTCCACTGTTGGCAGCGTCAACAGCACAATACGTTGCATCTAAGCTCCAGCTCTGCCAATCACTTTTTCTTTTATATTTACCAACACTAACGATCTATAAAGAAATATGATAGGTAATTATCAAATTTCTTAATTTTCCAACCAACTCCGAAAATTTCATAAACTTAACTTGATTTCGCATGCATCAAAATTAACTGCATAAATCTATACAGAAAACTAGCTGGCCCGGCAAACGTTGTTCTGCCCACAAATAATTTGTCTCTGAAAACCCGTTTCACCACTATAGAGTTTTAATTTTATGTCACGTCTATCGTCTTGGACTTAAAAATAAATGCCATTTTCGCAATCAACGTCCCAAAAAACCTCAATAACCACACCCATATCGATTTTTAGGCTTATTTACCCCATTTTACCCCCTAAGAGGTAGCGGACCCGACAGACGTTGTCCTGCCCGAACGTTGGTTTGCCTGGTATTAGCGGGTTTAGCATACGTTTTTTCGATATTAGAATTTTCGATTTTTTTCATTTTAAAAAATATTGGTAGAGGGGGGGGGTGAAATTTTGAGGTTATATGTTCTGATATGCGAGAAATCCTAAAACAAATTTTAAAAAATCGTCAAAATATTTTTAAAAAAATCCTAGAACCCGATTGCAGCGCTACCTACCGTGTCCAATTGTGAACCTAAATCATCCGGGGGCCAACTCAAACACACATACAATTTCATCAAAATCGGTCCAGCCGTTTAGGAGGAGTTCAGTCACATACACACGTACAGAAGAATTATATATATATAAAGATAAACAGTAATGACCACACTGGCATTAGTCATAATCGGAGCTAAATATGCTTTTAAATATTTTCAGGATTTTGGTTTAACCAAATCGAAAATATTACATCAAATACTTACAACTATGCAATTCACTGACTACACACACACTATTTGATTTAGAATGGCGCGATCGCGTAGGAATGCAGAGCTACCAACACAAACTCTGACTTAAACCGTTTAAAGCACCAAATTCAAAATAAGGTCAGTGTGTCATTTTACCCTAGTGTGTCATTTAAAGCAGAATTCCCCTACATCAAGTCGTGCTTGCAAAACTCAACTTCGATCATTTGCCAGTGGTTATGACATTTAATAATTCTGCAAAAATAGTCTCAAGTCTTGCAAGGTTAATTAAAGGACCAATAGATTGGGAAATATACAGAGGGAAACTAAAAACTTGTCCAACTGCGATAAACTCAAAATCAGAAATCAACTATATAATAACCAACCTTACCGACAGATAGTATTAGAGAAGCTATCAACCAAGCTACAATCATCACAAAATTATTTACAGCCGCCAATGTACATCCTAGATGTAATCAGGTATAATACCGCAACAGCATAAAAATAATCGATTATTTTACTTCCCTACCAACGAGACGTATCCTTTGAAAAATCGCGAGAGCACAGCTAGAGTGATTTTTTAAGGAATACGTCGAGTTCCAAATCATGGCTCTAGATTGAATGTTTTTAATTATTGGACCCAACGAAAAACGAAAACGATTATATCATGTTGTCAAGCGTATAATTGCTGATCTATACATCGTAACTATGATAAATAGGAATTTTCTATTGGCTTCGCTCCTCGATGCAGCCCGCAACTCTAACACCCGTATTCATAGTCGTTCGCCAGCGGATCGCCGGCGACTCGCCGGAGTTTCGTTATGAATAGTATGTTGGCGGCACTGTACGTCTATGTCAAATTCGAGGTGATCAGGTTAGGTTTTCAGTCAGTTTTGACAGAAACTGACACAAAATCTAACCCGCTAACCTCGAATTTGACATAGACGTACAGTGCCGCCAACATACTATTCATAACGAAACTCCGGCGAGCAGCCGGCGATCCGCTGGCGAGCGACTATGAATACGGGCGTAATTCTATTTTCCGAGCGAACCCCTCCAGCGTACCGTTCAAGAATTTTGTTTTTGCGAAGAGCGGCGACCTTCTTTGATACAATGTTTGGCGAGTGACCACTGTTCGATTCCAAGCATTTATCGAGAGCAGCTGTGCTCGCGAACAAATTAAGCATGTGTGAGATCTGGCATGGTTTAATCAACTAGGCTATTTAACCGTGACTTTGTTTTGTAACAATTGAAGGAACGAGCTGCGGCGTCCTCTTGAACACACGTTAAGCCGATTTCCATCTCTGGCTTATTCCTACAGCTTGTCCCGGTTGTCTGCTTTCATCATAGGCGTATGGCTATAACGACGTGAGTTCCGGTTTGGTCGAGCAGTCTGGCGGCGGCATGCCATTTTTTTTTTTCGTTTCGTTTTTCGTTTGCGGCAGCTTCCGCTTAATTATTGTTCATCGAAAAGGGCAAATTGCCGGTAAATTGCGAGGTCAAACGAAAGCCCTCGGTTATGAGACAGCACGTGATAAATGATAGCCGTTTTGCAACGCCTAAAGCGTTAGTTTTCATGTAGGGCAGCTGAAATATTGTTTGTTAAATTCGGTTAGGAATTCTTCGATTTTTCAATACTCAATTGGATGCGGAAAAGTAGAATTTTTCCAAACTAGAATGAAAAAATAAGACAAAAAAGAATTAATGCAAACTTTATTTTTTATATACGTATGTATCTTCGGAGGATATAGCGAACAAACATAGAAAGAAAGGCAGAAAGAAAGGCAGAAATAAAGCGAGCAACGACTAGGATAATTAAATAATGAGTAATTTTTTACCGGATTTAACAAAATCTTCTGTACAATACGTTGGAAAAAGCAAGTTTTTCCGTTTACGACGTGTTTTTTTTCTCGGCTGACGCCTCGAAAAAAAATTTCACTTCTAAAACGGAAAAACATAACTTTTCCCAACTTATTGTACAAATACCTGATGTACACAGTACCTGCAGTTTCCTTGAGGCACGTGACACCTGTGATTTTCAATTTGTTAATTGTATTTTATGCGATCAAAGAAAGATCCAATTCCAAACTAGCCGGATTTAGTCATTGTTACTAACCACTTATTTTGTGACGTAATACTTCTAATGGAGTTGATGCCATTTACCATATTTTGTTGACTGCTATTAAGCGGCAAGCGCTGCCTGAATTATTTTTTTATTTAACCATTCTAGGCTGCCGCTGCCTGGTCCTTATCCACATCATAATTCTGCCTAGAGTTACAGCTAGTTAAGGCTCTGCTTACCCCTCGTTTTTTCACCCCCGCCTTAATTCAATACAACAGAAACTATCCACGACAATGACACAATGTCCCCCTGCACTAATACCTGCTAAATGAATCTCTGTCTCCAAAAAGGGGTGGCTTGGGAGTGTACGCTTGCGATCCCTCAGCCGCAGATGAGAGTGGGTTCCAAAGAACAAATTACCTGATATTGCAGGTTCCGGAAGGGCGCCACGCCGTTGTCCAGCTTCAGTTTTATTACTTCCAGATGAAACTTGTAACTGCGAACCTACATAAAGAAAAACAGAGACTCGATGCAGCAGTAAATAAAAGTCAAAGAACATTACTACACATATAATAACCACAGTAGTTCCATAATATTTGAAGCAACCTGTACAAATGGGTTAAGAACAAATATGAGATGCAGTTAAATAAAGTATACAGCCCAATTTAATATAAATACATGATAAAATGTAATTATGATTTTGACTTTAATTAGGACCCCAATTTTTAATTAAAATAATTAAATTAAGAAACATAAGTGAATATGTCAATACTTACGACTTAGCCGTAGCGGATCTAACTGGAAATAAAGAGCCATATTTGCTGAAGTAATCTGAAACAACATGAATGTGCGCATAACCGCTAGTCGAACGAGGCAAAGGTCTAACGAAGTCCAAACTAATCATTTGCTAGGGTCGAGTGACGCCGGGTCGAGATCCTATTAAGCCAGCTGGAGCTTTCTTCTCGGGTTTCTGCTCGGCACAAACACGACAACTCTTGACATAGCGAAAAACATCACTCTTCATTCCTGGCCAAATATAACAATTTTGCAACTTCCAATACACTTTATAGCCACCTAAATGTCCAGCTCGAACGTCATCATGATGTTAGCGAAGAAGTTCGGATCGTTTATCCTTTGGCACGACAGCCTTCCAATAATCTTGTTCCGTCAAAGTTCTGGCACTGGGCAACGGCCATACTTAAACAAAAGGTGGTTTTCAACTTTAGTTTTGAGGGTTCTCAGCAATATCGCGGAGCATACCTAAATACTAAGGCTCGGTGGTGTCATGAAACTCATGAGGAGCATCAACGAGATCAACTACCGGAACTGAACGAGACAAAAAATCGGGAACGACATGCTCTTTCCCTTTCCTATGCACAATATCAAAGTCAAAGGGTTGCAACCTTAAAGCTCATCTACCAAGTCTACCACAAGGGTCTTTTAATCGATTCAACCACAGGAGCGAAAAATGATCCGTAACAATAGTATAGTGTACACCTTCCAAATACTGACGCAACCTTTCCACGGCCAAAATGACTGCTAAGCATTCCCGCTCGGTAATGGTATATTCACGCTCAGGACGAGTGAGTGACCTAGACAAGAAGCAAATAACTTTTTCTTCTCCATCGAAATTCTGAGTCAGTACAGCTTCGAGTCCATACTTCGAAACATCTGTTTGAACTACAAAGGGTCTGGAAAAATCAGGAAAACTTAGAATAGGTGCCGAAATCAAATGTTCTTTCATCGAACGAAAAGCACATCGCATTTCTCAGTCCACACGAATGGAACACGTTTCTTCGTTAAACGAGTGAGTGGTTCTGTAACCGTCGAAAAGTTGGGTACAAAGCGTCTGTACCACGGTGCCATACCTAGAAAGAACCTAACTTCAGTTACTGACGTAGGGACAGGAATATTTATGATCGCATCCACTTTACTCGGATCCACTCGCAATCCATCTTGATCCACCACGTAACCTAAATAGCGTAACTCTGAACGAGAAAATTGACATTTAGCCTTACTAACGGTTAACCCCGCAGCACTAAGGCGATCAAAAGCTTTCCCTAAAATACGAAGGTGAGTTTCAAAGTCGGAACTGACAATAACGATATCGTCCAAATAGACCAGAACATGCGGTTCTAAATGCACCGAGGGCTCGATCAATCACCCTCTGCCAAGTCGCAACCGCATTGGTTAATCCATAAGGCATTCGTTTGAACTGCAACAAACCTCTCCCTGGGACTGTAAAAGCTGTAAATTCCCTAGAACGCTCACTCATAAGAACTTGCTAATATGCCGACTTAATATCTAGCGAACTAAGAAACTTCGCGTCTCGAAGGCGATTTAAAATCATTTCAACTTACAATAGTCCACGCAAAAACGATGAGTTCCATCCTTTTTGGGCACCAACAAGATGGGTGAACTCCAAGCGCTCTTTGAAGGTTCTACGATACCATCCTCTAACATCTCAAGCAGTTACTCATCGATGATACATTGTTTATAAGGCGCGACCGGGTAATAACGTTGCTTGATGGGAGGCGAATCAGCTACAATCTCATGTTCAGTCACGGTGGTACTTTCCAAACCTTCACTTAACGGAACGAATTTCTCATCCAATAACGCTTTTAACTTACTATGTTGTGCCGAGGTTAATCAAAATTCGTCTTGAATAGCAGACACAACAGGTAATTCAGAATTCGAAGAAAAATGCCAAGCATTACGCTTAAGATCAGGAACAATTCGCATGCAACCCGAAAATCGGTACCTAATATAAGTTCTGCAGAAATATCAGGAACAATCAACACCGTGATAATGCTCAACTTTCCCGTTAAACTGAAAGGGGTTGCAATACTCCCTATACATTCACACGATTTCCCATTAGCGACATGACTTTTTTGGATGAAATTCCTGTCTAATTTAAGGCCCAAATTAATCAACGTTTGATAGCCACGCTGTCCAGCTATAGTGGACGAGGCACCCGAATCCAACAATCTTAAAATAGGGACCCCAAACACTTCCAAATAAGGGCTCTGATCAGTTTCACTATGTGCTATAATATAATTCAAAATAACTTTATAGGGGTTTTCAAGAGCCGAATAGGTCGAAAAGGAAGAGACTTGAGAGATTGTTCGACCAGGTAACATCTCTGCTACTAGTTTTTTGGAGACGATCCACTAGACGACGACGTCGGTTTGTTCGACGCTGAAGAACGAGAAAAGTACGAACGGTCACAACCGGCCTATGACACCTAAAACACTTCTTCCGAAGAGGCGAAGGACAATTTCTCTAAGAATAGCCCGATTTCGAACAATTCCAACAATTAAACTGATACAGGGTGAACCTCATAAAGCTGTTCCTTTCGAATAGGAAGGCGTCTACAAGCTAGATCCGGTTCTAACAAAGGTTCCGCACGAGAACGAGGGTCGAAACGTCTATCGCGAGTTTCAGCCTGTTCGAGTCGTTCCAAAGTGAAATTGAATTCTTGAAATGAAGTTTGGGGTCGCAAATTATTCACAATTATAGTCAGCTGTTCAGCCACTGCACTCAAACGATGAAACAAGTTCCGCATAGCAACTACATACAACATCGACCTTTCCCCACTACCTTGCAAACGTTCCTCTATTTCCCGAAGCAACTTCTTATCATAATCAGCAGGCAAAAACATACGTCATAAACGAGCCACTAAACTATCCCAATCGGGAACACCTGTACGGGCCGATCGATACCAACATAACGCATCACCCCTAAACAAATCGATTGCGGATGCAAACAGTTGTGAGGTCGAAACGTTGCGAGCCACGCACATCTCCTCAACACGCTCCAAGAAAGAATTTACCGACGAAGTCGAACGTCCATCAAAAGTCAGATTCCAACGAGAGACAGGCACATACTTGATCGAAAGACGAGAAAGCGATTCATCATCGGTGTCATCATCAGACGACTTAGAAGTACTAACTGTATTAGCGTTGACAGATTGTCGAATAGGCGTACTAGTCGAAAGTACCAACAACGCGGCCATCGAAGGTCGACGAGCACCTTTCTTAATAGCTTTCTCAATTTCTGCTTTAACCGTACAAGCTCTCAACCGAAGTGCATTCAACTCAACCGTTTCCGCGTCAGAATCAGGCGTAACGCGATCCAAGCGTCGTAGCAAATGCATCATCAGAGCCGACATACGTCGAAACGTCGTAGAAGAAGTGTCCCCCGAAAAATTTGCAATAGCGGATTCCAATTCCACAATCGCTACTCTATCTGTAGCGAAATCGATCGTATACTCCGGAACCGAAAGAGTTCTATCGGCCTTATTCTTCAATAAGTAGCGCAAAGGCATAACATCAACCGTATCTACCGCTAGGCAACCCAAAACTAGTCAATTCATATTTAAGTTCATCTTCATGGAGACGACATACCTCATTTTTCCATACCCCTCGTAAATGCGCCATGTTAATCTTACTAGTACAACACACAATGCAAGAAATATCAAACAAGGCTAAATATTCAAAACACTAACCAGCATATAGCAATATTCAAATGTCAAAACTCAATCTTCCATAACTCTCATAATTAGTCAAAACTAACTATTCAAATATCAAATATCAAAAGACGAGTTCGCGAACTTAGGGCTCAGTCCGATTCACGAGCAACCAATTGGTTCTAACTCAAAAATTCAAATCACAAAATGGCCCAAAACGAAAATCCAATACCACGAAACCCAACGAACAAACGTCCAACTATCCACCGAAGCAAAATCGAAAATACGGGGAAAAATCGAATATCAAAACTTCAAACTAAAGTCTGTGCCTTGGCACCTTTGCAAAAAATAAGCCCCACGACTGGGCGTCAGTTGTCCCCCCACCTTAATTCAATACAACAAAAACTATCCACGACAATGACATAATGTTTCCCTGCACTAATACCTGCTAAATGAATCTCCGTTACCGAAAAGGTATGGCTTGGGAGTGTACGCTCGCGACCGCTCAGTCGCAGATGGGAGTGCGTTTCAAAGAACAAATTACCTGATATTGCAGGTTGCGGAAGGGCGCCACGCCGTTGTCCAACTACAGTTTTGTAACGGGCTGAACTTCCTAATTATTGCTTATTTTCGAGCACGAATACTTACCACTGTTAATGAAATTTTTACTATCGGGCAGCTAAGATGCCAAGGTTCAATCTTGTTAACTCAATTATATAGAAAAGCACACATAACATAAAGGAATTTTATTTGGTATAACTATTTTACAGTTCAAAATCGTAAATAAACTATAGGATTTTCTGTATTTCAAATAAAATTGGTTTTAATATCTTCTCCGGGCGGACAAGAGCCAGGCAACCCCTTTCGCTTCTCTGCTCGGACGGGTGCGTGTCGACTCGATTATGCATAGACGAAGATCGTAGCTGGCGAGGATGTCCCCTGGTGGCCAAAACTGGAAACACAAGAATTCGAGGTCAAGTTTGTTTATCTGTCAGTTAGTACAATAAAAGGGGTAACAACTTGGTTTATTTCGGGGGTGTTGAGAGTGATGTGATTGAATTTCGTGCGGGGCGTAGGCCCGTCTAGTTATTTATGCTGCAGTGCCCCAGAATCGTTTTAAATGACAGTGAAATTACTTATTGTACGTGCCGGTGTTGCGTTAACCTCAAATCAAGCTTACGTGTTTAATTTTGACTTTGAAGCTTTTAATTTAATACAAGAGTACTCTAATGGGTTACCGAAAGCTGGATAACAACTTGAGGTGAGTAAGACTCCTTTAAGTTTTATGAATGACTTTCGTGTCCTTGTGCAATAAGAATTGAAGGCACTGCAGGTGGTTTTCTGTAAGTATGTAATTTGTTTCCGGAAAGGTGAGTGAGGCTCAAAACTTTTGCAATTGCCTTAAACTAAGACCTGGGGCCTTGTGCTACGTGCTCGGTCGGTCGTTAGCTTTCGCTAACAACGTCCTTATAGACGGTTTCAATCCTTTAACGAAACGAAAAGCTTTCGTAATGATTCTTGCGGCTAGTTCTGGGAAGCGTCTTCAGGGAGATTTTGAGGCGTTTAGGTTCTTATTCAGAAAACCACGAACGCCTCCAGGAAATAACTGATTCAGATAGGTTTATAAAGGTGTCAGGTCCGTACTCAGGAAGCCACGAACACCCTCAGGAAATAGCGGCTACAGAGAGGTCCTTAAGGCAGTCAGGTTCTTAGTCAGAAAGCCACGAATGCCTTAAAGAAATAGCGGGTTCAGGAAGGCTTGATAGGCAATACTGGTCGCAGGAATCAAGTCTCTTGGACCGGTTCAGGGTCTAGGCCCCGGAGGACCTAGAGTAAGAAGCTGGTCAGTGACGGCGGACGCAAGATCCTCTAACGGCGTGCGTTTTCTATTTTATACGATACCAATACTGCTTATCTGTGCTGGATTTCGGGTAGGGCTGCGTGAAAGACGTCCTCTTGATGTAGGCGCAGAACGATGGTTACGCCGCGTTATCTTCCTCCCCGCGCTTTGGCGATGCTTTCAGCTGATTGTGACGAAGTTTTAGCAGGGACCAAATTCGAACGCATTTCAATGCGTACAAATACGGATTTTGGCCGACGCTAACGTCACAGTTTTATTGCTCCCAGATGAAACTTATAACGGCAAACCTAAATAGCTCAATAAAGAAAAACAGAGACTCGATGCAGCAGTAAATAAAAGCCAGAGAACATTACTACACATATAATAACCACAGTGGTTCCATAACATTTGAAGCAGCCTATACAAATGGGTTAAGAACAAATATGCAATGCAGTTAAATAAAGTATACCGGTCGATTTAAATAAATACATGATAAAATGTAATTATGATTTTGGCTTTAATTAGGACCCCAATTTTTAATTAAAGTAGTTAAATTAAGAAACATAAGTGAATATGTCAATACAGGACATGTAAATAAACCCTCAAACGTCGCGTTCTGGCACATGGCAAGTGAACGAGCACCTTGCATTTGCTGCTCTAATGCTAAGCGCGTTCTACACTTGGTGGACGTACCCTTTAGACAGATATGTGTAAATGCGGCGCTTGCAGAAGCCAAATAGGCCTGTAAATAAGCCGAACGTGTAGAGTTGCAGTATTAACTACGTTCAAGTCGCAGTAGTACCATAAAGTAATATTTAAATGTTAAAACACAATTGACCGTGTCAAAACAAGCCAGAATGGATCCGTTCATAAAGTCAAATTACAGTTTACACTACCACCCATAAAATTTAAATGATTAAACACTGTTGAACATATCAACTCAAGCAAAATCTAATTTAGTATAAAATCCCTAAAATTGAATAATTAAAGCTTAATGAGCTTGGCCGCTTCTCTAGGATACTTGTTAACAACATCGATTATAAATACCACTACATAGGTTAAATTAAATTTACCTGCAACGAGTTGCAGTCGAATGCGCCTGACGCTACAATTAAATGAATGACGGGACATTACGCTCGAAAGCAAACTTCCGAATAAAGTCCTTGAGCAATGTAGCTCCTAAACGAGGTGCACGATGCCAAAACAAATCAGCTGCACTCAGGAACTCGACGGCAAAAGAGCAGCACAAGACAAGTACATAATAACAATTTTTACCTCACTAGTTTGACAGTACCATGATGCGGTAACAAATCCTCGAACGCAGCCTTTTCAACGACAGCCACTTGGCAAGTGAATTTCCAACATGGACCCAAACTTCGGCATGATGAGAAGCAGGTCGTGGCCTAATTTAACACCTCCAAGCACAGCCAGCAATCCTGTTAAGCCATTTTGCATTCTTCAGCCACCTAGCTAATTATCTGCGCCGTTTGTGCAGCCTAGCTGTACTTCAAATCTGATTCCAACATTTTGTTTAACTTTCATCACGAAAATTCAGGAGCGCGAACTCTCCCGTTGCTCATTCGATTCTGATCACCCTGTATACCGACGCGGCCATCCCGGTCCACTTCTTTCGGGCCACGCTCGATTTGAATGGGCGCATAAAATCCAGATTTTTCCGCCGGAGCTTACGCATCTTGATTGGCCGAAGCGCGGCGTACCGACGCGGCCGTTAGGTTTGGCATGTTGGGTGCAAGCACGTGTCGTTTTGTGAGCGCATTTTCCTTGGCGTTGTCGTTGGGGGCTACGTCCGGCCATGTCGTGAAAAGAAGTGGTTCTGTCATTCCTACAAGTTGTTGGGGACTCGCTGCAGGACGTGAATAATGCCCATACGTTTCTGTCACACCGATCCCATGTGAGTGACTACATTGAAATATTACGCCATTATTCGGCGGAATCTTTGCCCAAGGAGATGTGCTTGCAAATGCAGGCGCTGCTGACTGCCACCCGTACCGCTCAGGAGAAGTCCAGAATAAATACCAGGTACAATTTAAAGAGATTATGTAACTTAGTGACCCCTTTGCGTTTGGTCAGAACTCATTAGCATGTGTGTATTCGCGCTTATGTGTGCAACTTGCCGGCAGCAGAGTAACTGAATTGCCATGCTTGTAATCATCGCCCAGGGCCAACTTGCTAAATTACCGCATTCTAAATCGCTTTGGCGTGATTTAGTTAATTATTGGGCAAGCCACTGACCTCACGGCCGCCATTATTGTATCCCGAGACGCTTCGGCTGTCTGCAGCCCGTGACTAATGCTCGCGCGTTGGCTGGGTCAAAAATTTGTATTCGAACTGTTGTAAGCTTATGTGTTCGGCCTTTTTGCTTATTGAAATAATTGAACAGTACTCTGGGGGCACGGTACCATCACCTGTTGAGACCGCTTTGTGAGCTGTGGCGAATAAGAACACCCGCTCGTGCAATGAATCAGCTGTGCAGTGCGTGACCCCTTTTACGCGAATGTGCCGTGTAAGCGATGGACTTTGGTCGCATTCATTCAGTAGTACATTCTTGGTTTGTAACTGTGCTAACATTGACTTTCGCTGCGTTGCTAATTTTAGGCGTTTCGAGCGCTTTCTTGTAATATTCTATTTGGATATTGTTTTTGTGTGTAACATTTGTACGCTTTAGTTATAGTGCGATTACCTCCAGCTGGGGTTCACGTTAAGCCCTAGGTTTAGTATGGTGACCCATTCGTTGCCTAATCCTGTATAACGTCATTCAATAGACAATTGTGCAAGCGCGGGGCTTATTACTGTGTACAACCCCTGCATGCTTTACTTTTTCAGAATAAACAGCTAGTGTCACGATTAGATGTACGACGACCTCTGAGTGGTGGAGTGTGCAGGTAAGTGGAGCAGCCTCCCCCGCAGTGGCAGCACAAACCCGAACTAACGATTCAAACCTCAAATTATCGATTTTGTCATCCGAGTTCGATACTTCTCGAGTACCCTTATCAAGTAGTAACTAGCGTACTTGTTGCCTCGTCTAACCGTCCAAGCCCGGTTACCCGAGCCCATTTAAAGTCAGGTTTGGTGGCGCCCTTATAATTTTGACATACCCTATATATGCCTCAACACGCTTGCCCAGAACGTATCGTGTGACTCACACCCGACTCCCTGAGCGTTCCAGCCGTGGCCTTTAGTCTGGTTTTAGCAAATCTCAGGGCAAGTGTGCCAGTTTTCCAAGATTGATTCCGTGGTGCGATGCTCACCTTGGGTGGGTGTCGTAAAGTTGTTTTAATACCGTAACAATCCATCGGCAAGTTGCACGTGCGATTTGGAACATGGAAAATTGGCACGCAGTCTCCGCTAAACACAAATTTGGTGCATCGAGAGCCGGGAGCCGGGACTCCAAAGGTCGCACTTAAATCGAACTTGAAAAATCGAACGTGAAAAATCTCCTGTGAAGAAGTTTACAGATTAGAATCACATTTTAAGGAAACAAAGGCTACCTACCAGACATCAAAGGGAATTCAATTGCATTAGCAATAACTAGCAAATCTGCATTCAAGTCTGAAGATTTTGCACAAAACGAAGTAATTTCACGAAACCATCAAAAATGGACGCCAACGGGCCCAGGAAAAGCGAATTCACTACTTCCCAAAAATCGATAAACGAGTGTCGCCTTACCACATAATCCAATAGCGATCACCGAAAAATAAATGACATAAAAATGGGCCAATAACGTTCGATATCGACATATTACAATGCACTTCAGGTACGCCACCTAAAGGTCAAGATGTCAAAGCTTGAAGAATTGTGAACTACTGACGCTGATTAAGAACTAGGCTAAATATGCACTTTATAGTACCTAACATCAAGGCGCTATGAGTGGCTGAAATTGAAATGTAACAATTTACACAATGCAGTGGAGCTATCAGTTATGAAATTGGTGAACGTTCCATTCACACTAGGCTTAAAAGAAAACTTCCCAGTGATCTTCTACTGCCATCGGAAGTTGACGACGATACTAGTGGTCCCGAACATTAGTGCTCAATGCATAGTGATAGTTATCATAAAAGACTCCTAGTGACAGAGGAGCCGTCGAAGCCGGCCTCAATAAGGTCATGTATTGTTATAATTATTAATAATTAACACTGTCATATATAGCGTTTGGTATGGTAATCTGGCAATAAATTCTATACTAATTTTTGTAATTGTAATTGCAAAAAAATCGCCTTCCGAGATTTCTTCAGATCTTTACGTTTCAGGGTCTCTAGATGACGAAAAACAGGTTTTCTCAACTCCATCTGTCTGTCTGTCTGTCTGTCTGTTAGCGGTATAACTCAAAAAGGATTTGTTGGAGGATGACGATATTTTGCATGCAAATCATGTTTACCTGGCATGAAACCGAGAAAATTTCAGACAAATATATACAAGGTAAACACCTTAAAAAATTAAGTTTTGTTTATTTTTGCGTTAATTTTAAAACATAAGGAAGTAGTCATTTTCACATAAGTCAGGCTTTACACTTGCCAAAAATAGGACTCAACAGATACAGGATAATGTCACAAAAGGGTCAAAACGTTTCAACAATAAAATCGTTCCGTTAAATACAGGCGCGCAAGTCGACTTATCGATGCGGTTACGATCGCTACGCAGATGCGGCGAAGTTCAAACCTCAGCGGGATACATTTTTTTAAATTTGCAAATTGATTAATTCGCGCGAGGGGAGCTCTGTGTAAACCCAGTTACAGATTTTTAAAAAAGTGTTTTATATTATTATGGTGATTTTGACGTCATAGTTATATCCAACGGAAAATTCTTTGGAAGAACTATACTTCCCTAAATATATTTATCGAATTTCTAGATTATTACATTCCAAGTCATAAATAAGACTCAATAGACTACAAAACAATAAAAATAAGTAGGCTACATAATAATAGAGCTTATTTCAACATTATGAACCTTACAGATTCTTTGCGAATTTGTAAATTGCTCCAGCTAGTATTTCTAAGTCATTAAATAGTTTTATCTGAGGCGTATAGGCGATAAGGTAACCTTCGTCAATACTTTCGCAAGTTTATTTTCCTTCTGTAACAATTTATAGACAGGCAACCCAAAATACGGAAATTAAATTTTTAAATTAACTAATACCAAGCCTTAATTAATTCATCTGTCAAAGATTTGCATAAGTATTGTTATGATACATGATGCAGGAAATTAAAGCATATGAAAGAAATATTTAAAATGAACTAATAAAGTTGGACAGTTATAATAATTGAATCTTGATGGGTATAAAGTTTTGAACATAAATAATGAAAGTAAAAGATACAAGGGTTCTTTTCATTGTGAATCATTTAATATTGTTATATTTATTGGAATGGATTAAACTTAATGGTTGTATTTAATATTTATAAAAAATAAACTAAGGTAACATTGACAAATGTATTTGTTAAGAAAATTCTGTAGCATTATTTAGAAAAAAATAGGAAGTGTGCATTAAGAATTGTCTCTAATAGATATAAAAAGTTTGTTTAAAAACAGTTACAAAAAACAACTCAAGAAAGCATGTATGTAATTTGATTATATTAATTTAGGTATAATAAAAAATAAAATCTCTGCCTTAATTTGTCTAATTTTGATGTTAAGAAATTAAATAAAAGCTGAAAACAAATCTACGAGGTAAAATAAAGTGAAATATTTAAAATGGAAAAGATATTGTGACATCAAGTGTTAGAGGAGAAGCTACATATTCAGTTAATTGGATATAGAATACAGGACATTATACTAGTTGAGGGGATTTGGATTTATTCATACGTACAAGATATTAGAAGAGGTATTTTACAATTTATTATTTGATTTGGGTGTTCTGTGGACGTTGCTTCAGACATCAGATTATCTGCAAAAAGGGGAACAAAGTTACAATTGGAATTTATAAAAGGATATAAACTTACCAGGACTTGGATCGTGTGACGGTGACATCCAGAAGGAGCCGTGGCATCCGGCAGGAACAGTGACATCCAGGAGTAACCAGGACAGGATTTTGGAACCAAGGGAGTGGATTTGACCGGACGGAGCCAGAAGGAGGTTACCAGGAGGTAGATCGTGTGACGGTGACATCCAGGAGGAGCTAGGACTGGAATTAGGGATCTTGGTTTGACAGGTCAAACGTAGTTGAAAAGAGTCACGGACCATCAAAGGGGTTGCTGTTGGTGAATTGGACATTGAGTGCTGCAGTCTATCGATGACAGGATTCAGTAGTGATTGGTGTTTGCAGTGAAAGCATGAGCAGCTATTAAGGTTTGTTTGAAAAAGCATTTTGAATAACTGTCAATTCTGAAAGTGATAACATAAAGTTTAGTTAGTACTTACATAGGTGATTTGAATAGTAGTAAATGTCAATGTGAGATACAGTTGTCAGTTTACCTGGTTTGATTCATTTTGAAAGTCGGGTTTGACGTTAAGTATCATTGATAGCAAACTAGATTTTGATGAACCCACCTTGAAAATAAGAGCTCTCGATTTAAAAGCAGTTATCATTTGATACTTAAGACATTACATGAGCCCGAGAAGTTCAAATTTTCCGCAAGAGCAAGACTGCTAGAATTCGATTTTACCTTGATTGATGAACTTTCTTGGAAAATCGAATCCCTGAGGCTTTAACCCTGTCTTAATACGCTGTACCGTCTTGCAGGGCTAACTGCTTAAAAGCCATTTCCGACCGCCTACTTTTTAAACGCAAATCCCGGCTCCCCGAGAGATGAAATACTCCTCATAACCTCATTTTATTAATAATTACCCCGCTTGTGAGCGGCTCGAGTCCTGTAGCTCCCATAAACTCACATGCAGGGCCCCTTTTTGGTCATTAAGAGTCGAACTCCTGGACGTTCGATTCCGCAGCCCGCAAATTCCCCACTGGGGGAATGTCAATATCATTTTCCGGCTCAAGGCGAATAAATTCCATCTGCAGGAGTTGACACCGCGTTCGCTCCAAGAACGAGGCCGAAGGTACCAGCAACCTCTGCACCAGGATTAAGGCACTAACGCCCGCCCCAGGTAACCCTTAAAATCGCTAAATTCACCGGAAAATTACAGCTTAAAATCACTGTTGAGTGGAAGGTCAAGTTTGCAGGAACAAAAGACCTACTCAGCCCATTTCCCGAAGAATCGGCGTGCGTACCGGCGGACTACCAATAGGGACCCGCAACACTCGCCGGTGCATTGGGTTGCAGCTCGACCCAAGAAACCAGACACCGTTCCAGAAGAACATGTTAATTTTAAATAATGTACAACTCAGATTTAATTTTAATTAATAATTGCAACTAGCTAAAAACATTATATTTGTTTTGGTAACTATCTATTGTTATACCTAATCGAATATATATTTGAGTGAACGTATTTCACCGATTTGAGCTTAACCCGAGGGGTAAATCTTTGACGACCTTAGTAAGGGGGTGAAACGTCAAATCTCTATACGTAAATTTACATTAATTGATGTATTTTTTTCTTTTGTCAGTAGCTCAAGAACGGAAAGGAATTAACTTAAAGTTAGTATTAAAATATACACGTTTTATATTTATTACAAATCACTCACAAAGTCGGATAGGACACATTTTAAGATGCGGCCCTTGTAACCATCAAATTTTTTACAGTGGCCCTTGGGTCCCTTGAAGTTGGACAGCCCTGAATTTAGTTAAACATGTGAGAAAACATACAGGAGAAAAACCTTTTTCATGTTTTATTTGTGAGTATAAAGCAGCACAGAAAAGTACTTTATTGACCCATATGAAGGTGCATACAGGAGAAAAACCTTATTCATGTTCTTTGTGTGAACATAAAACAACAACGAAAGGTAGCTTAGTTACACATATGCGTACACATTCAGGTGAAAAGCCTTATTCATATTTCATTTGTGAGTATAAAACGGTATGGAAAAGTACTTTAACTGTACATATGAGGACACATTCAGTTGAAAAACCTTTTTTGTGTTTTATTTGCGAATATAAAACAGGAAAGAAGAGTGGTTTAGTTAAACATATGAAGAAACATTCAGGTGAAAAACGTTATTTATGTGCAGTTTGCAAATATAAAGCAGTGGAGAATCAAATGTTAGCTAATCATATGAGAATACATACATACAAAAGCCTTATTCGTGTTCTTTGTGTACATATAAAGCAGCAACGAAAAATAGTGTAGTTAATCATATGACTTCACATACAGGCGAAAAGCCTTATTTGTGTTCTATTTGCGAATATAAAACGGCAAAGACAGATAGTTTAGTTAGACATATGAGGGCACATTCAGGCGAAAAACGTTATTCTTGTTCAATTTGCTAATATCAAGCAGTGCAAAAATATACATTATTTACTCATATGAGAATACATACAGGGGATAAACCTTATTTCTGCTCTATTTGTGAGTATAAAGCAGCACATAAAAGTAATTTAGTTAAACATATGAAGGCACATACCACAGAAAAACCGTAGAATAAGGAAAAGGGTAGTATCGTATGTAAGAATTTATACTGAATTTTGCAATTGATCCATATGACATACATTATAATAGAGCAATTATTTGTAAATACGAATAAATACAAAGTTGGTTAGTAAGACATTAAGGTACATACACATCAGGCGAAAAGTATACAAGAGCAAAATTTTATTCGCGTGATGCTTCAATGAAAAGCAGCACCCCAAGATTTATTTATTTAGGCATTTAGGAATGTGTTAATAATATCGTATATTTAAGCATAAGGTAGTACCTAAATATTTAAAATCAAAAGCATTATAATCATAATGCTTTACACCCCAAGGTAGAAAGACAGCTGAATAAGTAAGTAAGCATTATATTATGTACATTGTACAATGTAAATGTCTTTTTATTTAAATAGAGGATATTAATTGTGATTATTAGTTTATGTGAAAAGTATGAGAAATCAAAGAAATTGAAATTAAATTTAAATGAGAAAAAATAATACTGTAAACATGTGTCGTGTAATCAGTAGTAATACTATAAGTACTTCGATATTATGGGGTTATATGTCGATAACTTGTTGTACAATAATAAAAGAGTGTCAGTTTGACAGGTTAAATAGTCCGACCGCGCCAGTGAGAGGATTATTCTGTCAAACTGACATAAGTTGTTATTGTGCAGGAAGTTTGAGACGTATAACCTGTTCGAAGTACGCATGGTATTCGATTTGATTATTTTTTGAGTAAATTTTAGTATTAGGAACAAATAAATATTTTATTGACAGCTCGATTTGTTTGTATTAACCTAGCTGAAAGTCATCTCCATCAAAACAACATCAAGTTGACAAAAGTTATGTATTGCATCGCCTAGTGAAGTTACTCTAGTATAATCTATTTTGTATAATCGAAATTATACAAGATAACTAAATTCAGCCTTCTGATTGGTTGATATCGCTACGAAAAAATAATCATGTTAAAATAAATTTATAAAATCAGGAATGTTTGCTCAAGAATTGTACATATCAGCGACAAAATTAAATAATGATGACATGGAATAAAACCATTATATCTTTTATTTAATTAATTAATTTATTTAATTTATTTAATTTGCACTCAGCCAACAGCCGTTAGGCCAATTATAGGCGTCGCTGTGCAGTTGCAGTTATGAGGACTTCCAACCCCACTAACGACTGTCATGATGTTGTATGACCGCCGGGACCAACTTTTTTCCGTGATAGCCGTACCACGAGGCGCCGAGAGATGCAGCCGTGGAACTCCCATCCAAGTTCTGACCAGAGACAGCGTTGCTTAACTCTGCTGATCGAACGTGGACGCTTGTTCAAGCTACACCACTCGGGACCCTATAGCTTATGTAAACACCAAGGTGTCTTATAAGTTGAAATTTTATGCTGTGTATCCTTTCATTTTAAAATGTTTATATTGTAAAAAAAGTGATTATGTAGTATTCCATAGCGTTAATAAAATTTTAAACTTTAGTGTACGTTTTTGGTATGGAAATGCATTTTTACTACAAGTTATTTTTAAGTTTACAGATTTTAAATTTTAGAAAGTATATAGAGTTCAAATGAAGTGTGGTAGTCAAAATCTTAAGATCAACAGTGTATGATGTTTCCAAACCATAGATAGCAGTGTGATAATTTGTACTCACAGCTACCATGAAGAATCAAAAATGGCAAACGGTCTAAAAAATAAATTAAAACAGGTTAAAGACGAACCAAAATGATAGATATCGATAACTATTGGCTATGTCGGGCTCTAACTAAGCACTTCAAACCAATAAGCCATTTTAGAAATGCATCAGGAAGGAAGTGAGAAAGCCAGGAATGATCCATTGTTTGTAAACTGCGCTATACATATATTATATATCCTACCAGTACGTGAACAACTGGATGATATAGCAGAAGACAAATTCATTTAGAGGTCCTACAAGTATAACAATCACGTAAAATCCTAGCTGTTCAGAAAAATACTTGCTTATTATTCAAATATTGAAAAGCACAATAATAGCTACTACATTACTGCTAACGTGGGCTTGGAAAAATTGCAGAAATTGAAGTCGACAACCGCAAAATATGAAAAACTACAAATATATAGGGTGTCCCTGACATGTCGACAAGGCTGAGGCTCAAAATAAGACATTTTAACTCAACTTAGGACCTATTCCAAATTTTTTTTGCTAAGCTTTCCTGTTGGAAAGTTGTTTTTATGTATAATATTCCTTATCGTTTATATCGATTGGGATAATATTTAATATGGCATTCTATATGGGTACAGGTCATCTTTTGAGTTGATATTAGTTACTATAGTTGAATTACTAGTGGTTGAAACATGGGTGCTATTGCTATGACACAGATCAGACGGTAACTGCTAATAGCGACATTCATAACTTTTAATTTTTCTTTGCAGAAAAAGACAATTAGTAAATCTATTATTCCTAGTTGCAACAGCAATTCTTTCTCGATTGTCAAATTTCTCAATTAGGAAAAATATGAGAATGTTGCATAAGGTGAACTCGTAGAATCAATGTTTGCATCCAGAGAAATGATCATAAAATTGAGAGTTTTTTATTTTCAAAGAAAGCCTATTTTAATCACCCAGATTTATCTTTTTTGCCCAAATCGTAATGAATATCAAAAATTATCAAGACACAAAAAATGTACTAGTAAAAGTCATCACCCTTGTCATTAAAGACTTGCTGAGACATCTTATTATGGCACCAACAATTTGTCCACCGATGGTCCATTATACCATTATGGAGTGTCATGGAATATCATTGAAATTGGTCCAAACGTTTTTTTTTGTTATCAGCAAAAAATGTTTTTGAAGCAAAATGTTGGCTTAATGAAACGAGTCTAAATCTAGGTAACCTTATGCAAATCATCTTATTTTAGGCACAGGAATCTGTGTTTCAATTTTAGTGTCACCAATCACTTGTTAAAGTATTTTTTTAGACCTTAAGAAGAGAATTAAGAAAGTGTATATAAACATTGATGCCGTAATATAAAGGTGAAGGTGGAAGTGTTCAAGAGTGGATACTATGAAATAACGGAAAAAGAATTAAACTTTTTCTTGAAATAGCTTCTGCTTCAACTAAAGATTGGCTACAATCTTAGAAAATCCTTCCCAAGATTGTGGAATACTGTAAAGGAAAGAATTATTTAGTTCCGTCCAGTATTGAATTTTTGAGAGGATTTGATAGAAATCCTAAGTATGATATTAAAATGACTTAAGAAAAACTAATACTATATTGGAAAAGAAATTAGGTGTGCACCAATTATTGATAAATACAGTAAAACTCCTCGCCGGGACGTTGTGACACTAAACAGTTTTAAAAATCAAGTAAAACTAGGTATAAACATATCTTCACGTTCGTATTAATATTTAAACAATAAAATGAAACTAGGTAATGCGAATTACATCAATTTTCAAATAAAAAAACATTACCTACGGTGGGATTCGAAGCGCCTGCAAATGCGATTTCAACACTTGGAAGTAGCCTGCCAGCAAACCGCCCTTTCGCTGCATTCTGCCACGGAGGGCCATTCCCATTTATAAGATGCTGCTGCCTTAAACGCAACACTATTATCGTTAACCATTTTGTCTCTTTGACAACATTTAGCCTGTATCTGTTAGATCCCATTTTCGCCAAGGGCAAAACCTGAACTATGTGCAAATGATTACGTTTATCTGTTTCTCAGTTATAGCAAAGATTTAAAAATATAATTTTTTTCAATGTGCTTTTTCTGTATATTTTTGACCGAAATTTTCTCGGTTTCATGCCAGGTATACTTATAATCTGCATAAAAAATATCGTCTTCTTCCAGAAAATAGTTTTTGAGTTATACGGTTAACAGACAAACAGACAAACGGAATTAAAAATACCTGTTTTTCGTCATCTAGAAACCTTGAAACGTGAAGATCTGAAGACATTTCGAAAGGTAATTTTTTTACGATTACAATACTTTTTTCGTCTTTTAGACGAGGAAAGTAGAAAGGAAGAAAAGAGACGATTACTGGAATAGAAACCTTGTGGAAAAAATTATTACATCAAGCAGCAGACATAACATCAGTGGAGGAAAAAGCAAAAATATATTGGATAGATGAGGTGTTACAGTTTTAAATCCTCAGATCGACATTGATCATATTTACGGTTCAAAATCGGGTACAAGCTACAGGGTTTGCCGGCTTTACCAGAAAACACAGATCTTAATGTGTTGGAGCAGATTTTGTTGCTCCGGTTACTCGCGCTAAGCTCAGTCGGGAAGGCGTGGTTCGAGAGTACAAAGAAAAACCGGCGGCACTTACCCTGATGGATTGCTTAAGATAGATGCCTAGAGCGCCACTTGTTTCTAGATAGGGAATGGCAAACGTGTTAGAAACAAGAACACACACGTAGCCTATGGGGAGGTCCTCCAAGTCCACGGTTGTCCTCGCCGCGCTGTCCAAGCCTCCACCGAGTCTTCAGATAGAACACCAAGAGTGGCCATAAACAAATGACTTACCTTAAGGCCCACCCTTGCTAAAGAGTAACAAAAGAACACTAATACTGGCCCAAATTCTGGGGCTTGCTTGCTCATAAGACATGCTTTAGCTTTACAACTGCAGTTACACGTGGCCTTTGCCCAAACTAAATTACTTAGGAACCCAGAAGGGGTTCCGAACTCGACGAATAAACCGACTGACTTTAACATATTTATTATTGAATGAGTTAAATTTACAAACAAGTTTACACTGAAATAATCGCCCGGAGGCGAGTTTAAATTTAATAAAAAGAAAGGCACACCCTACTTGAACATGAAAGGGGCTCCCAAGCAAAGTTACCTTAATGTCTAACTATGTTATTACAAAATACAAGACAAGATCTCCAGGGTAAAGCCCCGGATGTCAAAAAGCAAATCAAATTCTAAAATTCGGCGAGCGTGCGCAACGTTTTGATCACTGGGGCTGCACAGTAAAAATTACGGACGCCACTTATCTCGACACACAAAACATATCGCACATACAATAAATACCTGGAGCTGTAAGCATGTTGGGGTAGCGATGACGTCCTCGACGGAAGCTTGTCCGGGCTGCTGCAGGGGGATCCAACTTGGGGAGAGAGAGAGCGAGTCGGCGACGGGGCTGGCGAAGATGACTTTAGTTTCCGGGGTGGCCCAGCGAACGTAATCGGAATTTGCAACTGCAATAATCCTCGAACGACACGAGTACACAAGCGGGGATGACCAAACGACGTTAGACTATATGTGCACTAATGGCAAACTATGCGTCCCTCTGTACTTAGAGAGCGGACACCGAAACGACACGGTAAACGACGTTTTCCCCAATAAAATGTTTCGCGGGCCTTTCCCTTAACTTCACGATCGCCCCGGAGTTCTTTCTGCACCTCCGGCTATGAAGGTTGTCGCCGAACTCAACAAAATATCACAATTCGCTGCTATTTAGGGCTGAAGTGAAACTCTCACACCATTTACTCGGAGCAAAGCGCACACCTAGTTCTAATAACAGGGTCCCCGACTGCAACGGGGTTTGCCGCAGTCGGGGCCCGCGAATTTTCACATGTGAACTGGCCGGTGGCTCGCTACTAATTAATTCCAAAATACACGAGAACTTGGTGACTGTCCATCGGAAGAAAGTTTGGAGTTCCAAAATTAATAATCCCCTATGCATAATCATCAATGGCTTATCGAATCTTGCTTCCTTTTGCAAAAGCTTGGCGCAAAGCGTAGGTAGAAAAACAAACAGCAAAAGCCTTCGGCGGCTGAGGTCATATCTGACTTAGCAAAATTCGGGGGAAGTCCCGGTTAACAAAGCACAAAGAAAACGGTTCCCACACACTTGCCATGCCAAGCACGGAAGTCCACGGGCGTAAATATCAAATTTCAAGAACAACAAAAAGCAATACGTAGAACTTTAAAGTGTTAGCACGCATTATCGACAATAAGAAATCAAAGAATAAGCTCATATTTACAATTCAGAGAAATATAACCTAAACGAAAATTACTGCGAGAAACTACGCCGTCCCAATAAAATGCTTCTAAAGGAATTTTACAGGTTACGAGCATCTGAACGCTGGCTGAAATAAATTCGAAAGTCACTAGTACAGGGCCGAATCCAGTGAAATTTTAGGTAGAACGAAAGAGGTCGGAACAAGTTCCATTACAGAGGACCGCTAGAGAACAAAGAGACAACTAATTTTAAATCAAGCAACAGAAAATTATTTGAAAAAATACAAGAAGAAACCTATATAAAGGAACAAATAAGTGTGCGGGAAAAAGAAAACTATGTAAAGTGTTGTGTGCTATGAATAATGCTCTATATTCAATGCCATATGATACTTGTCACATGAACTACTAGTATTTATATAATCTACTATAAGATCTTTCCTTTTATAAAACTACATAATTCTTGACCAATAAACAAAACATAAGCATTCTAATCTAAATATCAAGCCGGGATCTTCACCACTCGTCCGCTACTTGACGTCATCCTGGTTGAATCTACTTCGACTGCCTTTCGAGGGTCTGGTGATTGGTATCTAGGACTTCTTTCTTCTTCCATGTCGTTGCTTTTTTTTTGTCTTCTTCACCTTCTAATATTGTGCTTTGTCGTCTTATTTGCTTATTTTGTATGTCAATCATCCGGTTTTCTTTTTGAGCAGTATCTCCATTTATTTAGTTTTTTAAATGTTCTCTATTCCGTCAATATATGATACCATTCTTTTCTACTGCACATGACCTCAAACTTAATTTGTTTTTTACTCTTGCTTCTTGTCATACTTCTGCTGTTGGTAGGGGTTACATATAAACTTCTTCGCTAAACTCTAAGTATGGTAGAGCTCTAGTTTTTTTTTATCATATTTGCTTTTATATTGCTGTTTTGCATTGAATCTTGTCGGTTACCTTTTCTTCAATTTTTGGTTTCAGTAATTCTGGTATACTTGGAATAGAGTTTCTTATTCTTCTGTTCATTAGAGGTTGTACTGGAATGACATCAATGTGATGTGATGGAGTGTTTTGTCATTCTAAAATGGCTAACCACATATCGGTTTCTTCTTTTTTGTGTCTTTTTAATGATTTTCTTGGCAATCTTTACAGTTGCTTTTATTTTCCCATTTGATTTAGTGTAGTATAGAGTGATGGTAGTGATTAAGAAGAAATATAAACGATTAATAAAATCCTAGGACTGCATAGACGATAGGATAATTAAATTGAACATCAATTTGAAACGCCATGATGTTGCAATAATCGGTGGTTACGCCCCAAAAGACAATTTTAAGGATAAAGTAAAATCTAAGTTTTATATAAATATAATAAAATTACTGGTAGATATTAGTAGTAGGAAAGAGATTTTAATTTTGTTGACTGATATGGCGACAAAAGAGTTAACGACAATTGCGAGAGGCTTATGGAAGTATGCAAACAGTTTGGTTAAAGGATGGTACCAAAATAAAGACATCCATAAATATATATGGGAAAGGAGAAGCCAACAATAAAGATTTATAATTGATTACTTACTGGAGGAACAAAATGCTAAAATAGCTCAGCTGTCTGCCTTTTAGTATTTTATAGTTATCAGCCCTTCTTGCAAAAAAATTAGGTTGTTAATCCAACTAAATCGAATGATACGCTGCATTGTCTATAACCATCACGAATTTCAATTGCAGATTGCACGACTTTTATTTGTTGCTCTGAATATACCCATAATTTCTACGCTCGAAAAAATTATCAAGGGTGAAACCACAAAAGGTGACAAACTTTTGAGTTTTTTCGTTTACATGCAAATTATTGCGTTTAAATTTCTCGACACAAAAACTGTGTTAAAAATTCCAGGACACAACAGCTCGAGTGAAATTTGAGCAGTTTCTGTATAACATCCTTTGTTGCCAATCAATTGTTTCTAGCACAACATTTTCAAATTTCTTCTCATCCATTAATGCAGATGGTTCTTTTTTGGGAGTTAATCTTCATCTATACTTAAATTATTTAACCCAAATTCTTGGAGTTAAAAATTATATAAAGCACAACAAGCCAATCTCATTAGTTCTCCTATTCGCTGCATTTAAACTTTTAACAGTTAAAAATAAAATAAATCTTTACCCTATTAAATCGACAATTAAAGAGCTTCATTATAGCTATGTGTTATACTTTAACAAATCGGGTTGCGTAATAGGTATTTATACTTTAAAAGAAAAATGCTGCAACAGCTAAACTAACATGCCTTGCGTTCTTTTTCAAAGTATACCTACATAGGGGATACTCGGATGTATACTAAAAAGGAAAATTCCCTTATTTTTGCACAGCATGCTATTTGTTTTAAATTCGAACTCTTAAAATTGAAGTTTGCTGTATAATTGGTTCCCTACATATAGGGTAAAACAATAAAGATAAGGACATTTTTTTTTAGTATACAAACTAGTACCCTCTATGTATACTATTAAAAAGAACGCATGGTATGGTGTTGACTTGATGCGACTAGGTGGAATAGTCGTAAATGCGCTAGTGTAGTCGTCGATGACTAAATAGTGAATGAAATAAATTTTTACATTTTTCATTCTTTGTAACTGTAATACACCGGCATTGTAAACAATATATATTTAACTTTAAAGCGACACACTGTATATCACAGTAGTTCGTTTCAATTCTATTTGATTTGATCTAACTGAAATTGATCTTTCCAGACTGTAATGGTGGTTGATGGTGGATTGTGTACTAATTAAACGTTATCTTTGCTGCTAACCCATTTTCTGGACAGTTGCTTCTTCACATTTCATATTATTCCATGTAAGTAAGAATATTAGACTCAGAATAGGAAACTTGTTAATATTTTTCATATAAACATAACTGAATTTCGTTGAAAATTTTAATTTCAGATATTGCTTTTATTAAATCTGAATCCATCATTTCTGTTGTAATAATGGACGTGAAACATGAATTAATTGAATGTAATTTGCCTAACAAAAACATCAACATGTTAGATGAACCACTGACAAAAAATGAAAGTAAAGTAGTCCCAAACTTACATATTCGGCAAACGCTCATTCCAGATGCGATTGATAATACGGCTTCTCATCAATTGAATATTAAACAAGAGGAAGTTCATATAAAGGATGAATTGCTTGATTCTTGTTCAGCAAGTGAAAGTCTCCTAAAAGAACAGTTACTTTGCAAAGTTTGTGAATATGAAGCAAAAGACGAGAGTAATTTCTTGGAACATATGACAACTCATACCGAACAATCTTACACATCTTCCACTTGTGAAGATAATACTGCAGGGAAATGTAAGTTGTTAATCATTTGAAGACCCATACAAGTGAAAACCTTCCTCATTTTCTAGGTGATTTAGTGAACCGTATGAAGACACATACAGGAGAAAAACCTTATTCTTGTTCAATTTGTGAATATAAAGCTGCACGTAAAGATACTTTAGTTAAACATATGCAGACTCATATAGGAGAAAAACCTTATTCGTGTTCAATTTGTGAATATAAAGCAACACAAAAAGGTAATTTAGTTATCCATATGAGGACACATACAGGTGTAAAACATTCATGTTCTATTTGCGATTATAAATCAGCACGTAAAGATACTTTAGTTAAGCATATGAAGAAGCATACTGGAGAAAAACCTTACCCATGTTCTATTTGTAAATATAAAGCGGCACAAAAAGGTTATTTAGTGAACCATATGAAGACGCACACTGAAGAAAAACCCTATTCTTGTTTAATTTGCAAGTATAAAGCAGTACATAAAGGTAATTTAGTTTTGCATATGAAGACGCATACAGGAGTCAAACCTTTTTTATGTTCTATTTGCGAATATGAAGCAACACAGAAAGGTCATTTAGTAAACCATATGAAGACGCATACAGGAGAAAAATCTTATTCTTGTTTGATTTGCGAATATAAAGCAGCACATAAAGGTAATTTAGTTAAGCATATGAAGACGCATACAGGAGAAAAACCTTATTCTTGTTTAATTTGTGAGTATAAAGCAGCACATAAAGGTCATTTAGTAAACCATATGAAGACGCACACAGGAGACAAACCTCATTCCTGCTCAGTTTGCAAGTATAAAGCATCACTAAAAAGTAATTTAGTGAAACATATGAAGACGCATACAGGAGAAAAACCTTATTCTTGTTTAATTTGTGAATATAAAGCAGCACATAAATGGAATTTAGTAAACCATATGAAGACTCATACAGGAGCCAAACCTTTTTCATGTTCTATTTGCGAATATAAAGCAGCACAAAATATTTCTTTAGTTAATCATATGAAGACGCATGACTTAGAGCAAGATTGAAATGAAAAGAGACCACGTCATAGCTGCGCTAAAGTTGATTTTGTGCCGGACGAGTCCATTGCATAAGTAAAGGGGTAACCCTCTCTTTAACAGTAGCGTCGGCTAAATATATTTCTCGGTATTTATAAAGTTTTCTGCCTGGATCTCAAAACGCAGACAAACATTGGCTGTTTACTGTTGTCTCAGTTTTGTTTGTGAGCTTTGTTCGATTAAGCGTGGCGCGTGTATTTTATGCTGTAGTTTTTATAAATTTTCTGAATTGCGATGTTGTGACCCCTTTTCAAAAACAAATAAACGTTGCCAATGACTGAAGGTTAATGATAGCCGTCGATGCATTTGATGTCACTTACTGGTGTCTTCTCATCACAATCCTGCTCTACTTAACTAAATTCCTGTTACTACATTTCGGAGCTTAGAGCTTCCTTGAATCAACACCACCAAACCCTGTGTTTTGGCTATTGTTTTGATTTCAGTCTATGATTTACCGGTTGTTTTTATTTCTGCACCTATTCTACTTTCTCCAGCGTAACACAGGATATACTGGAGAAGAACCTTAGTATCGGCTTTAGATGGTGTCGTGTACTAAAAATTTGATTTGATTTTTGTAGTCCATACTGCCGGCTGTTTAAAGGATATTTAAAAACAAAATCCTATTTTATCTGTTGTATGTGAACTTAAAGCAGCACAAAAACAAGACTTGGTATTTTATTCCCATTTTGTGCATTACTTGCCAGTCTCAAGCCTGAAAGAAAATGTGAAAAGAAAGCAGTTACTGTACTCGTTATCTGATTTACCTAATAAAAGTTTCGGTGTTAGCCAATTCTCAAAAGTTGGGACCAGGCCCTAATATGAATTTTTTTCCATGAGCGATAAATTTGTAGTGCACTGTAATTCTACTTTGTAACAATAAATTTTTGAAAAATACAATTTATAATTTGTAATATATTCCAGAAAACATTTACAGACCCCCCCCCCCCCATTTTTTAGCATTGAGGTGGCTGCCGTTGAAAAACCATAACATCTGAGATAAAAAGTTGTCCACGAATTTAAGATACGACCGAATATAATATGCAATCAAAACGTGTTTATCAAATTAACTGTAATAATTGCAGCTCTATCTACGCAGGACAAACAAAACAGTTATTAAAGAACAGAATTAACCAGCACAAATAATATTCAATTACAATTAATAATGTTTCTCCTTCTAATAAAAAACAGCATTGACCGACCACTAGTGATGTAAATTACCCGGGTATTTATTTTTATGGGTAAATACCCGGGGTATTTACCCGGGTAAATTCCCAAAACGGGTATTTAAATGGGTATTTATAGCCTCATTTGCCAAATATTATAAAGCTCACCTAACCAGTATGATTGATTGGTAAGTAAAGGTGCTGTATTCGAATTTTATAAAAATGTAGAATAAAATAGTTGTACCTACTGAGAACATTCAATACTCAAAATACCGATGGAGACATAACGGGACATAATTGGAAAAGGTTTGCTATTGTACCTACTTGTTGCCTAGCTACCAAAGTACTTATTGCATTTTCTATTTCACTTACTTTTATGGCAAATAGTATTCGAACCTTTTCCAACTCAATAGAATTGCCATGTTCCGTACAATTTTAGGTAACCTGTATATCACAGCAATGAAATAGCATAAATAAAAAAACAGAATTCAATGGTTGAATAAGAAAAAGATGAACATAGAAACAAATATTTGAGTAGACTTGACGCTCATTTTAATTATGACATATGTCTACTAAATATGCCTACTAAAATAACTTTTTTGTACGGTTATCTTTTTCTTACTCAAGTATTATGTGCTTTTGTTCATGCTATCTCATTGCTGTTATACATAATTATGGTCCCATCGGTATACAACGTTTTTTATATAATTTTGTGATTTTCTTTGCCTTATTAATATTGTTTCTCAATATGTATAATATAAGTATGTATTATTATTAATGTTAATAAATATAAGGATTATTTCTTCAAGTTAATGTTGAAGTTCATTTTTTAAAAGTCAAGTTAGCTTAGCTTTTTAAACAATACAAATTTGATAAATACCCACTTTTTAGGTATTTACCCAAGGCAGGGGTAAATACCCATTTATAAATACCCTACCCACTGGGTATTTACCCGACCCACATCACTACCGACCACGCCAATGAATCTCTACATAAATTTAACTTCAATACACCCAAGATCTCACATAAAGAGAATAACCTAAAAAAACGTCTATGCTTGGAGATGATTGAAATACAAAAAAAAACCCTAATGCATTTAATTATAGAACTGATATAGATAACCTCAGTTCTATTTATCATAATTTATTTAAATAAATTTTGTTTACATAAACTAAATACTTTACTCATATATTTTTATGCAATTATTATTAAAACTAACTTTTCAATTAAATCAAATATTAATTTAATACTGCCCTGGCCATGGCACCTGCATTTCCAAACTTTATACAGTTTTGCGCATTGATTGATAACATAAATATGTGAACGGCCGTACAAGCCCCCTTTATCAAATTCATTTGCATTCTCGCTTTCAGAATAGCTAAGCATTCTGTTTAATTGCTTTCAAGTATGGATTATCATTTATTATTAATTATAAAAACTGTCGTGAACAAATTTCCATTAATTTTATACCTCTAATCACGTAAGTAAACATTTAAAGGAAAACCTAATTTGTTTGCTAATCCAATTTTTCAATTTTCAGAATGTAATAAATTTCTAAATTGTAATGTTTTAATTAAATTACTGAAGAAGCCAACATATTTGGCGAAACGTTTAATTAACAATTTAAAATCTTTTCAACTTTATATTAAAGTATGTTTTACGACAAAATGATTTTTATTTATCATTAAAAATCATGCTTATTAAATAACTTTGACTTAATAATCTCCTAAATTACATTTCAAATTTTAACAAAGTCAATGAATTATGAAATTTTTTAAATATTTTAAATAATATAAGCCACGTTTTGATTGATAAATTTGTAAAGGACCTTGATGTAGCAACTCCCAATGTTTTTGCAAAATGTGTAAATGCTCTTTTTACATCTGTAGACGTTAGATTGCTTCCAATCTTTAAGCAGATGTTCTCAGACTGAAGATATGTTTCTTCTTGAAAATTTTGGAGAGCGTTTACTTGTAAGATGTTTCTGTGGAGATAATTAATTTACGATTTTTGTTGTATTTCCTATGCTTCCTATTGAATTAATTTATTAATTCCGATGCAAAGCGTTGTAAGAATTGTTAAAATGACTATCACATAACATTCAATACATATTCCTCTTTTTTAATTTCTCTATGTTCATAATCAATCAATTATTATTAATTGAAACGTTTTTAATTACTGCATAAAGTAAATGAGATAGCATATGCACATGGATGATATGTTTTTCGGACTTTTTACACTGTCTAGGGTGTAAATCACACAACGTTTCGGGAGTTTTGATCTACTAACCAGGAACACCTGAAGACGGCAGTAGATCAAAACTCCCGAAACGTTGTGTGATTTACACCCTAGACAGTGGAAAAAGTCCGAAAAACATATCATAATAGACCACTGCCAAAACATGACATTCAGAGAACAACATGCACATGGATGTTTCTAAAATGTGTTACATGCTTTTTGCAAATTTTTGAACGAACCAACAACTAATATAGAATGAAGCATTAAATGTGAAAGTTGGAAGAAAAGAGCAAGAAATAAAATTAGTTACACTACTAGAGGTAACAAAAGGAATCAAAGAAAACTTACAGTCGCGGCCAAAAAAACCGGGACAGTTTCTTTGACCTAATTTTCAAAATGCGAAAAGAAGTGCTGACACTGACAATTCTAATTAATAAATGTCTTCAAAAGTCATTTAGTCCAGTGCATTTATCCAAAAAATAGATGTAACTTCGGAAAAAATCCTAGAGAGCTGAAATTTGGTTTACACATACCTCTCGTCGTTCCAAATAAGGGTTGAGAAGTCCCCAACGTATACTTTGTACGTATAACTTTTTAGAATGCTCAGAAGGTCAATTTTTCGGTTTTTTAACTATATCTTCGTTCCTATCGACTTTACGACTACGAATGTGCAATAACGAAAAAAAGGTACCTAACAAAAGTATTCATAAAAAAGGTTATCAAAAGTTTTTACAAACAAGCAACAGTTTTCACGGAAATTCGGTGGGAAAGTCATGAGGTTAGCAAATATCATTGTTCTGCTCCTGAAGACGAACCATCGCTATCTTTTGAGTTACAAAATGAAAGCCTTACTGCGAAATTGTGGAGACAATATTTCGTAATGATTACTGTTGCAAAGGAATTTGTAAGAGCAGAAAGAATGGGAAATTGGAAGATGCATTTAACTACTGTAAAAAATGCTACCATATTTTCACGCAGCAGGACATTTTCTTTATGCAAAATCGGCCCATTTGTATATTCAGGACATCGAGGTATTACAAACTTCGATGGAAAATTAAGCTTTTAAAAAAATCACTGGCAACTTTTTAACTGACCATACAAATTTTGGTGAAAAGGCGGTGATTGTTTTTGATGAGTATAACAACAGCAAAAACAATGTGAAAGCTATGGAACAACTTTGCCGATCTTCAAAACCGTCATCTGCAGACGTATTTTTGACGAGACAATGAATGTAACCGTCAGCCAGGAAACGTTTCTTTCTAACAGCAACAACAAATGCAAATTGCTTTCAATGCTGTCAGAGAAATTCAAAGCCACAAATTTCCTCGTCGAACAGGCTGAGGGTGATGTGGACGTTTTCATTATTGAAACAGCACTGAAACATTCATTTACAAATACAACCGTTGTTGTTGGAGAAGATATTGATCTTTTGGTTATTTTAACGGTTCGAACACTTGTTGAGAAAGATTTTCTTTCTCAAACTGGGCAAAGGAGCAGTCCAGTAAAAAACGTTTTCTTCCCGATGTTTCTATCAACATGAAAAGAGCAAGTACCTTATTTTATTTTTACATGCGTTCTCTGGTTGTGATACATTTGCTCTTTTCCATAAGGGAAAACAGGAGCTCTGAAATTATTGCAAAAAAGACAGGACTTACAGAATTCAGCTTAGTTTTCAATAAAAGTGATGCTTCCCACAAATCAATTGCTCATAATGGATTACTATATTTTTTGGGCAGAGTTAAAAAAGATTCCATAAACAACTATCGTTATTTGTGCTTCGCTAAATCCGTAGGTAAAGACAAATTTGCAAGGTTAAGCCTATTACCACCTACAGCCAAAGCAGCTGAAGAGCATCTCTATCAAGTATACTATCAAGTACAGACTTGGTTGGGTGATAAATTGAATCCAGAAGATTGGGGATGGATATTGAAGGACAACTTATTGCACGTAAAACATCATCAGCACTTCCTGCTCCGGACTGTCTTCTAAAAATGATTATTTGTAATTGCACGAAAGGCTGAGGAGCATTATGTGGCTGTCGAAATTTGGGACTCGTCTACACACGAATTTGCGGTCATTGTCACGCACAATCCTGTTTGAACGCTGCACCAGTGGAGGATTCGCAGGTAACCGAAACAGAAAGCGACCAAAACATTGACCATCCAGAGATCGATTCTATGTATGCCTTTGAGCAAGGGTCTTTGCTCCCATCAACAATATTGAAGATGAATAATAATATTTCCTAAACTCATAACTTTCCAACCAAATTGCAGTGAAATCTGTTACTAGTATGTAACAACTACAGATAACCTTTTTTGTAGAGAATTTTATTACCTTTCTTTTATTTTTGAATCTTCGTAGTCGTAAAGTCGATAGGAACGAAGATATAGTTGAAAAACCGAAAAATCGACCTTCTGAGCACTGTAAAAAGTTATACGTACAACGGATCGTTAGGGACTTCTCAACCCTTATTTGAAACGACGAAAGGTAGGTGTAAACCAAATTTCAGTACTCTAGGATTTTTTCCGAGGTCACACCCTAAATGCACTGGACTAATTGTTTATTCTGAATAATAACTTTTGATGATATTTATTAATTAGAATTGTCAGAGTCAGCACTTCTTTTCGCATTTTGAAAATTAGGTTAAAAAACTGTCCCGGTTGTTATGGCCGCGACTGTAAATCCAAGGAATGTCCCAGGATTTCATCTAATAACATGGAAAGTACTGAAACACCTATCTAGAAAAGGAGCAGTTTAACTAACGAATGTAATAAATGCAGCATTTCGACTGAAATTTGTACCAAGCAATTGGAAAGTCGTCAAGGTAATAATGCAATACAATAAAATATCTTGGAATGACCTTGGATACTAAATTGCGCTGAAAAGAGCATATAAAAAATCTGTTGCGATACACGCACACAGCTTCCTTTTACAGTGATCTTATAATTAGCGAAAAATTTGATTTTTAATTTTTAAGCATTTGTCAAAAATTTTCAAAAATTACAAATTCTGCAAAAACGGTACAAAATAGAGACAAATTTTTTCTAAAATTTTAAGCTGAATTTAAAAATGTAATAATATACCGGGTGTTCAATTTAAAATAGGAGTTAATAAAGAAAATAGAAAAGAAAACAAAAGTAACCTATTTTAGAAGTATTCAACTGGAAAATAACCTATCTCACATCAATACACATTCAAAATGTAATAAAAATGTGAAGTTTGAAAAAAATCGTTAGAGCCGTTTTTTGCGTTCAGGGGACTCTAAAACGTGAAGATCTGTTGAAAACTCAATTTCTAATTTTTGGGGTGAGTCCAATACTTCCTTTATTGTAAAAGGAAGTAAAAAGAAAAGAGAAGAACTGAATATAAAATATAGACAAAGTTATATGGGAAAGAAGTTCAACTCTCAATGCACAATAAGTTACTTTTGTATAATCAAGTATTAAAACCAGTATGGACAATATGGACATACGGTCGCCAACTTTGGGGTTGTGCCAGCAAAACCAACATTACACAAATTCAAAAATTTCAAAAAAAAGTACTAACAAATGATGTTTAAAAGTAAGTTAGTTTTGAATGTATTTGAAAGAAACACAAACTGTAATTTGTCACTAATATAGCTTGGCACATGACTAAAAAATCGCTTCAATCGATGCTAGCGCCGGGCAAGGAAATAGTGTCTTATGATCTGCAGCCTTATACTACCCTAACAACTTTCAGATATCCTCTCGCGTGACACCCTGTATATGAGAGTAGTTCTTTTGAATTCCATTTCATCTAATCGATCTTCCCTGGCTTTAAATAATCGTTCTTTATGTGGTTGTTGAAGATTACGTTTGCTGCTAAGCCGTTCTCTGTATTTATTAGTTGCTTATTCCAATTTCATGTTATTTTGTGTAAGTAAAAATATTAGGACTGAGTGTAAAAAATGTGTTAACATTTTTTAATCATAACCAACTTAACCTAAACCTAACTGACTTGTTTTGTGTTTTGTTTTCAGCTGTCCTAGTAACAGTGAACTCTTTACTTTTGTTGTAATAATGGAAGTGGGACATGGATTCCTTGATTGCAATTTGCTTAATGTAACGACAAGCAGGGGACACAAACCACTAGAGAAAGTCGATGAAAAAGAAGTACTAGGAGGCATATATATATAAAGCAAGAGGTTGTTGAAAGGACTGTTGATAACACGGATTATCAAGTGTTGAATATTAAGAAGGAAGAAGTGGACATAAAAGATATTACAGAAGCAGCAAATGAAAACCTAATAGAGGAACCATTTGTACCAATGGTTTATAAATTTAAAACAGCATCGAAAAGTAACGCAGCGAGTCATATAAAAAAGCACTCAGGTGTTGCCGTTCTGATTCACCAAAAAGCGAAAGTTATAAAAAAAGCCAGTGAACGAATATGTACAAATAAATACAATAAGCAAAAAAGAATGGGAAAGTACTTTAAAAATTTATACAGGGTGTTTCAGAGAATTTTGCCCATTTTTATCTTATTTAGCCCAGCTATCATTAATTTTTATTACTTAATAACTTTATTTTAGAATTTATAAGTACATATCTTGGAAATGTATGTGAGAATAATTAAATCATATAAGTATTGCACTTATTGGTGCTGGCACTCCTGCAACAGATGCCTGACATTTTCTATTACCCGGATGCATAGGTCCAGTGCAATGGCTTCAATTTGTTATTGAACACGTTTCTTCAGTTGATGCAGAACTGCTGGGACGTTGTAGACACGACTTTTGAGATAGCCACACAGAAAAATAGGCTGGGGTTAAGTTGTTACAGCCTAAACACTACATTACGACATGGGCGCCAGTATGTTGCCACATAAACTGGACTTTACGACATGGCACTAATGACTAGCACCTAAAATGACTCAAATCGGGAAAGAATTGCACAGGACGATTGCCCCCAACCTGTAACAAAAAGGGGTGCCAGCGTCACTCAGTGGAGATGGGGTGGTACAATACGAGGCTAATCAAGGTAACGGCCTATTAAAAGAAAAGCAGATGTTAGATGCCAAGACGCCACCACTTTCCTAATAGGGAAATACACAGGTGAGCCCACTGACAAAAATGGAAGCAAATGGGTACACTTTCTAACTTTAACCTTGACAGTGCTTGGTCGACGAAACCACGAACAACAGCGTCAAACTTACCTTGTGGGAAAACCCTTGTACAGATTTCTAAACTCTTTTTACAAAGAAAACACACACAATCGCCTGTAAATATCATAAACATCCTAAAGAAAAACACAGCTATATGAAAACGGACTATATTAAAAATATGTTTAAATTAACATTGGTTTATTAATTAAAATGTAACGAAAGGTTAGTAAGGGTTAAATTACGTAACGTTTAAACTACGTATATGCGGCAAACTGGATAATAAGTAATCTAAATGACTCGCAAACGGCAACAACATTAATTATTCCAGAAAATGACTCATAAACACTAAAGCTTGACGCTCAACAAATAAACGTGGCTCAAATGCGGTGAATACCTTAATCACCACAACGTTAAGCTAATCATAAACACCAAAAGTGACGGAAAATATTCAATTCAGCGTACTGACGGCTACACTAGTTCAAACGGTAAAGTCTAAAGTGACAGCAACGCTACGCAAAAGGCCGACACTTCAATAAATTACTGCTTTCACTGTAATCTAGGCACTATAAAACTATTGAAAAAATGCGGTACCTGAAGAAGTCTATGTGGCTGCACTCGACATCCAACGGAGCTGCAGGTGGCCATTCCCAAGCATGTGCGTCGAAGACGGAAGAGGTCTGGAGAACGTTAACATCCCCAAAGAGGGTAACATCAAGCCCGTAACAGCATGGCAAGGATTCGAAACGATAAACGGAACTGTACCAAATAAACCTCAACAGAGATTTCCCCCAATTAATCCATCAAACGATGCGATACTCGAAACTGCCAACTTCGCGATAAAGCAGGAACTCTTAACTTACAACGACATCGACAGATGACACTTAACATACCCCAGGACCAACCGTCAACACCCACGTGCAGATCCATCACAAATACGGGAAATGTCACCTTTACTTAAAATACCAATAATTGCAATCTTGACTCGACGGGAATTCAACTAGCGGGACAAAGTTACGCTTTAAACATGCGGTACGCGCACAAAAGACACAACCATTAGCCGCCCCACTGCCTAAACTGAAGGGGGCGGCGTAAACACCACACGCCAAAAACCACTTGTTGTCTTGTCGCAGGCTCGCGGAAGAATCCCAAAACTACGCGATGCCAGACAAGAGGAGGGAGAAAACGTTCGCGCCCTCTCATTCCTACTCATACAACTGACTCTTCTTTTGCGAAATAATACTGGGCTTAAGGCGAGTGTCGCAACAAAATTCACGTCTAAAAACGAATGGATAAAAGACATTTGCTTTAAGCTAGCGCCGAGAAATGCTTGTGAGCCGGCAAATGTTTAAAAATGTTTTTATACAAACGGGATTTTAAATACAGAAACGAAAAAATACCACAAATTAGAACTACTTAGAATCGTAAAAACGGAAAATGTCCTCACAAAGTCCGGGCCTCTGGAAAGCCTCCTCTTAATATAAAATTTTCAGGAAAAAATTCCCTCTTGCTTCTAATGTGGTATTTGATGTATCGCTAGTAACCCCATCTTGCTGGAATTACCACTGGCCATAAAAACCAGTAATTTCTCCGAGAGCAGAGCCAAAAAAACGGAAACGCGGCGTGCCAAAACATAGTAATTTACAAACAAGCATGGACTTATTATGCTTTCTGAGGAGACTGCTGCCTAAATAGTGACTTTTGGGCTATATAATGGGCTTTGATGTTTTTCCTGAGATCAGTAACGACAATCGATGTCGAACTGCGATTTTGAAATAATTTTATTGATAAAAACTGCGAACACAAAACGTTATTGAAAATCAAAACGTTCTATTGTGACATATTTACATTGTGATAGAAAATTGCATAAGCTTACTGTACTCAACCAACCCATTATATCTCAGCAGGTTCAAAAGCTATTTCAAAAGTAAAAGTGCAAAACTCTCTGAGACACCCTGTATAATGACATATACTTTCCACAACTGCCTGACGAAATATCAGCAAAAACTGAAGATACAACAATGATAACAGTTCAAGTTGAACAAGCGAAATAATCTAAAAAACAGAAAAATATCTGGTAAAGATAATATACCCAATAAACTACTGAAATATACTGGAGAACAACTAACAACACTATTTAACAAAATACTAGAGCGTACTAAAATACTCAGTGATTGGAAGAAAAGTCATGATTCCTATATTTAAAAAAATGTAATAAGAAATGCTGTGAAAACTACAGGACACTAACGTAATTAAATACTACTATGAAACTATTTACAGGCGTTTTGGCAAATATTATCACAAATACTGTTGCTAGAAGAACACATTGATTTAGAACCAACAGGTCAACATTAGATGCAATATTTACCCTCCGGCAAATAATCCCAAAAACTATCGAATTTCACACCCCGGCATATCTCTGTTTTATAGACTTGACGAAAGTCTTTGATCGAATTAAATTAAACGATATTCTAACTAAATTAGCAGAAAAAAGCAAATACCGTATAACATTATAAAAATAATACTGTAGCTGAACACCAACTGCACACCAAAATCAAAGTGAAGAATGAGCTAACATAGGAATTACAAAACGTCAGGAATTAGACAAGGCGATAGCCTAAGTCCATTGCTCTTCAATTTAATAATAGACAAAATACTTTACAAGACCAAAACGCCCGGCCAAGGGTAACGTATGAATGACCAACAACTAAAAATAATGATCTGTTGTGCAGATGATGCAGTATCCCTGGCTAATAGCGAAGACGATATCCAGCGCATGTTGCACACATTCAACCACACCACCACACAATATTATATGATTATATCCATAGAAAAACCATATCAGGATGCTTAAGAGATACGGTTTGAAACAACAAAGAAGTGGACATCGAAAGTAAAACACCAACATATAAAAAATACATGAGGCCCATTTTAACATATGCAGCCATATGGAAGAGCAGACTCGAATAAAACGAAAAAAACTGTTACGAACAATCGAAATGAAAACGCTCAGAGAAATATGGGGTAAAACTCTAAAAAACAAGCAGCGTAACGAAAATAAAATAGATTGTGACACTGGAGATATAGTAAAATGGATAAGACAGATGCGAAGGTGGAAGCAACATGTGGACCGAAGGGTTGATGACAGGCAAATCAAAAATGTGAAGAGCTAAAACTGAAACCTCTAGTAGAACCTGTACAAAGCTGGGATGATACGTGCATGTAGTTCGAATGACTGAAGAGTGCATATCAATTAGAATAATGGAAGCACGAGGAGAAGGAAAAAAGAAAGAGAAAGATCAAGGTTAACATAGCTGGATAACGTCAAGAATATGACGGAGAGCAAGGGGAAAGTATAAAAGAATATAAAAAAATTGACGCGAAATAGGAAGAAATTTTAAAAGTGGACAGATGACCCAACATCTTAGAATTTAAGGAATAGAGAAAGCAGAAAAAGAAGAAGGTTGCCTCATTTACTGCTACAATTTCTACTTCTGTGTAGATGCAGCTGTCACTATTTGCTTCTGAATTAACCATGAAACAGCATCGCCTTCACAAGATACAACTATTCCAGACATCGAAATACATAATTCTGTGCTTCCCCCGAATTCTGCATCGCTGTAACACTCCAACACTTTTTGTATCAGATTCGAGTGACGAAGTACGCTCACATCAAGTTTCCTCAATGTAGCGAAATACTCTTTTCACTCACTCTGGTGAAATCTTGGAAAGAAGGCACAAAGATGAGACCATGAAAGTCATGCATATTATTTTATTACATTAGTAGACATAAAATAGATATTTATGCATTAAGGGAGATATGAATATGTTTTTTCCCTGAGGTTGACATCTCTGGCCCGAGGTCTGTAAGTCAACCGAAGGTAAAGAACATGAATATCTCCCGTGGTGCATACAATATTTTATCTACTAGCATATTCGTAAAAATAGTATGAAATTTCAAAATGTCATAATGACATTTAAAATTAGACTATGTAAGTAACATCAAGGATTGCCTCATTGTATGGTTGCTAAGACGTTAATTGTAGTTGCATTGTTAGGTACCATGCGTTTGAGGGAGAAATAATTTGACAAGTCCCTTGGGAGTTATGAGTAGCTTTTCATATTTTGTTTCTATGATGAAAATGTATGATATCATGTTGCTAGTAGATAATAATATATTATTGATGCAGTTCTAGTGAGAGCAGAAAAGCAATTAATGATACAAGGGTTAAAAGCTGACATGAAACAGGTGATAATGGGTGAACTCCTAATATAAGCAAGTAGACAATTTAATAATAATAATAATAATAACAATATATTTATTGTCCAACAGCAGAGCCAATTAAAGGACAAATTACAAAAAAAAATAATCATGAAATTATGACGATAAGGTATACATGTAAATTTAGAAATAAATAACAGATCAACAATATTCATAATAAGTTGGATAAGTTAGATAAGAATTGCTGATTAGTCTTAGACTAGTTGCAATGTAATTTGAACATTAAAAAAACAGTAATAGAGAACTAGATCCAAAAAAAATCTAACTGTTATGGTTCGCAGAAAATCGCAGACATGTTCGGAAAAACAGGTGGTAGAACAGAAAGAGCAGGCAAACCGGTTCTTGAGCTTTGGGCTTTGCGTCCTGATGATTGTGGAGGTTAATTTTAAATGTATTTGAAAGAAATACGGACTGTAGGCGAGGGAGAAATCCCAGGGGTAGGTGAAGCGATTATAGCCTCCTTAAGGTCCTTAGCCTCTCCTTACTCAAGACCATCGTGCGTGGTGAAGAGCCACATCCTTCTCGAGGTGTCTACGTTCAAACAAAACACGATGGATAAAGTCCAGAAAAGGTCAAAAAAACAATCTCCAGCAGCCAGGTTAGTACAAATATTGCTCAAAGAACCACACAATGAGTGAGTTCAAGGAAACGAAAATGGAAAAATCTAAGAAAAAAGAACACCATTAGAATTGGTACACGGAATATAAGATCGAGGAATGGCAGAGACCAAGAAAACATACTGGAGCTGCAAGAGAAGAAAATAGATATATGCACAATATCGGAAAGAAAAAGAAGAGGCAGAGGAGCAGCAATCTATAACGACTACATCCTAGTATACAGCGGTGTACAACAACATGAAAGAGAGAAAGAAGTCGTCGGAATTCTAATTCATAAGAAATTTGAAGGCAACATACAGGAATATCAATATGTGTCACGGAGAATAGTAGCGTTGAAACTACATACCGCAGGAAAAATAATAAATGTGATATCTATTTACGCACCAGACAACTGTAAACCAAATGTAGATAAAGAAAAGTTTTACGGAGATCTTCAACAAACTATAGATTCAATACCACAAGTAGAATATGTTGTTATAAGTGGAGATTTTAACGCCAGAATCGGGAACTCGGTAATCCCAGGAATTAAGCAGAGATTTAATGAAAACATTACTAACGAAAATGGAGAAATGATGATTCAATTTTGTTAAGAATAAATAACACCTTCTTTGAACATAAAATACATCACAAACTCACATGGCAAAACACTGGAGGACAACAATTAACCGTAGACTACATATTAAGTAACAGAAAATTACACCCATCACAAATAAATGAATTAAATGTTTAGTGACCATGCTTTCGTGTTAGGGAAAATCAAATTAAATATTAAAAGAACAAAAAGAAAAGCTCCAATATACCAAAATTTAAAAAATGTTGCATCACTGCAAGACGACTCGGTGAACGAACTGTATCAAAGACGGTTAGAAAAGAAAATAATAAGGAACAAAATTGAAGAAAATGATGATATCAACTCAAGCTGGACAAAAATAAAAATAAATATTATAGAAGCGGCAACAGAAGCTGTTGACGTACGACCATTAATGATGAGCAACAAGGGATTAGAAACGGTAGATCTTGTTTAAACACTACCTATATTTATAATAAAACAAATCTCCGAAAAAGCATTGAAATTCAACAAACCCGCTTTTATGTGCCTGGTAGATTTAGAAAAAGCTTTTGATAGAGTTAAGTTAGCCGATGTAATAGATATATTATCAGAAAGACAAATTCCTACTACTTTAATATGGATAATTGGAGATATATACCACAACACCGTAAAAGTTCAAGCAAATGGAAATCTACCAGATCACATCCCATTTAGTAAAGGTATTCGACAAGGAGACTCACTGAGCCCGCTGCTATTTAACTTCTTAATGGACAAAATTATTGACGGTGTTAAAAATCTCAGAGGATATAAGATGGGCAGAGATAGTATAAGGGTTGTATGCTATCCAGACGACGGTATACTAATAGCTGAAAATGAAGACGACCCCCAAAGGCTTCTGATGCAGTTTAAAGTGGTGGGAGAGATATTCAACATGAAAATATCTACAGAGAAGACAAAATCAATAGTTATTGCAAAAGATCCGATAAGGTGCAAATTAATGGTAGATACTGCAATAACAGAACAAGTTATGCATATAAATTAATTAGGCACTAAGATAAGCAGCTACGGTAATGTAGAAGCAGAAGTCAGGAAAAAAATCCAAAAAGCTGTCAGAATTTCAGGGTGCCTCAATAATAGCATATGGAAAAATAAGTAGGTATCTCACTACGGACACAAAAACCAGAATATATAAAAGCGTGGGAGACCTATAATGGCGTATGGTGCCGAAGCGAGATCTGAAACAGCAAAACCAAAACAAATGTTAGAAACAACTGAGATGGCAGTCCTTCGAAAAATAGTAAACAAAACCAGGTTGGATAGAGTTCGAAGTACGAAAATTAGAGAAATGTGTAAAATCGAACCAATAACAAATTAGGTCAACAGTCGTAGGCAAGAATGGGACGAACACATTGATAGGATGAACAACACGCGTATAACAAAAATAGCAAGAGATCGATCTCCAGCAGGAAGAAGAAGCTTAGGACGACCCAAGAAGCAATGGAGTGATAGCATCGGTGGTGGTTAAAGAACAGACAGATTTATCTAAAAAGAAAAAGAAGAAGAAACATGAACTGTAATTTTGCTCTCAGATGATTTGGCACATGACTAAAAAATTCTCTTCAGAGCGATGCTAGCGCCGCACACGTTAATAGTTTCTTATTCCTTATCGTCTACCATGGCTAACTAAAATTTATATAGCAAAGCTATCACGGCTATTCCATAAGTGTCACTTTCATTGTTGTAAAATGTTCTTATGACAATTGCCAACGCGTACGGTTTTTGCGCCATCAGGTGGTGAAATACAGCACCTAAATCTGGTTCTGGTTGTTGTCTTTACTAAAGATATTTTTTAGGTTATAAACGGTTTTAAAATAAATGTTTGTAAAACCTACAAAAATGGAATTTGGATAATTTAAGTCTGCACGATCTTGAATTTTAACTGTTAAATGTACAGGTAATTCGACATCTTCGTTTTCAGTTATGCTTGATGTAGTTGGAAATGCTGCAGAACTAGTGAAGTTACTATAATGTGCAATTTTTGAGGATGGCAGTCTTCATAATACCACAGCGTAATAGCAGACGAAGAGCATGCCCAGCAATTCGAGCATTGTTGCGCCATTTGAAGCAACTTTCTATTGCATGTGTGCAATCATTGCCTCCACTGCATCCGAACTAAATGAACCTGTTAATACATAGTAAAAAAAAAACCAGCTTCTTGAAGTAAAAATGTGATGTATAATGATGTACTTTTAGCAGTCAATTTCAAGACGTGAGTCTTTCATTGGATAAACCTCGCAAACCAACAGATGCAGAAGAATTTTGCATAGGATCGATATAGTTCTGAAGTATTACGTCCAATCAATAGTCTTTCGTCAGAAACATGAACCAACGGTGCAGTGCTGCTATCTAATTTTTGCAGAAATTGTTCTATTACACACATTATGAATCTGGAAAAAGTCGTATATGCTTTCTAAACATTTCACAGTAGATGCTGTTGACATTTTGAAATTCAATTTGTCCTGCTTTTAAAAACTGTAAAGAGGCAGTGGCGGTGGGTGAAAAAATCTGAACAGCATGTAAAATATAAATTTTTTCAAAATCTGATGAGTACAAATTCTTTTTCGTTAAGTACCGTACAAGCTTACTTAAAAGGTAGTCCATTTTGCAGATCATGTACTGGTTTTAGGAAAGGATGTTCCATGTAGTTTTTTAGAATTCCACCACAAAAAATCTAAATCTAAAAATTATTTGCAACAATTCTTAGAACAACGAAACCACAGTCAGAAGACTTAAGTACTCTCATTGTTAACGAGTAAAAGTAATTAATTCTCAAAGAAGAATGAAAAAAATATCGTGCTGGAATGATGTATCTTGTTGACAATCCATGTACTTACATACAGAGCTGGGCAGTACTCGAGTAAAAGTACTCAAATACTGTACTCTAAGTACAATTCGGGTACTCTGTACCCGGTACCCAGTACAATTTTCACTAAAGTACTCTGTATTCGTACCCGTCATCACATTGGGTAGAAGTATCCGATACCCGCGTCTTTTATGAGTACATTTGTCCGAGTACTTTAATACCCAACGCGCAAGCGCAAGTGCGCTATGCAAGTCTGGACTGGGCTGTGTTTGACGATGTCGCCGGTGTTTGTTTGTACGAGAAGGCGAAGCGACTGACAAGCTGACAACACTCTAACCCTCCAACGATTCAAATAGAATATATAACTAACCCTATAAGCTGCCGCTACCGTGGTTTTCTTAAAGACTTGAGCACTCGAGGTAAGGGGCATATTGATATTATATTATTACTTATCATATATTTTTGTTGGTTGTACAAAGGGATGTAATAAACTGCTAAACTGTTTTGTTTATTTTGCTTATTATAAACCGAAAACAATGTTAAGTAAAAGTGGTGGGGGAAGAAACATGTACTTGCAAATAGTACTCTTGAAATTTGAGTACTTGTACTCGGAGTACTGTACTCGACAGGGTGTGCAATGAGTATAGTACTCGGTACTCTGTACTCGTTCTTCAGTTAAGACATGTACTTGGTACTCGGTACCCGAGTACAATTTATCAGTACCCGGCCCAGCTCTGCTTACATATAACATTACAACACATTTTGTTTGCTATTTGAGGTTTATTGCAAACGGTTGTATATTGAGTATTATCTACACCATAGATGCGATCTTCAGATCTGCTATACTGCACTTTCTCCTTAATTGACATATTGTCAATAATTAAGAAGCAAATTCTTTCTGCTGGAACTGTTAATTAGGCGACTTTAACCATTAAACGTTGCTTAATTAATTCATCTGAACAATTACAGTCACCAAGATACCATAACAATGTTTTTGATGGTAAACTCGCTAAATAGTTTCTGCAGTGCTGATATCCTTTAGGAGAGCGAAATCTCCATACTGTACACATATGAATCGAAACTTCTGACTAACGAGGAGCTTTTTCTATCATAATTAAGAACAATTTTTGCACGAAATTCTGCTTTTTTGTCTCCATCGTCAGCATCTTGGAATATTTTATGGAAAACATTTAATTTGCCCCAATTTTTCTGTATATCATTCTAAGTTGTTTTATTTTTAATAAACTTTGAATAATTAACACTAATCTGCTTTAGCTTTAAAGTCAACATTTTAATAGTAGGTACATATACTGAAGATCTGCAATTTGGGCTGGAGATATAAGTTCAGCTTGGGTTTCTTTTGAATGGTTTTTGTAAATGTTCTTGTTCTTATTTAATTTCAAAATTAGGTAAAATTTGCTAAAAAATGTACATAATGGTACTTCTAATTAATGTGATAAAAAATATGTATTATCTACAGTTCCAGTTGGTGTAGCGTTTTTAATCAAACAAGTATTTTTGTCAAGTACTTTTAGAGAATTCTCATCGAAATGGTTAATACACAAAGTAGAGTATTCAATAAGTTTAGAAATATATGTAATACATGAATAATAAATATTATAAATAAAGGTAATTTAATTAGTTTTATTATTAATTAACACGTTGAAGGACAGTTGCCGACTTCATATAGGGTTGTGTTGTGATACACTGCGATGCTTATCAGCGTTCTGCACAAGTAGGAGCAAAGAGGTAGATAACTGTAAGAGAGCTGTTTGGGGCAAATAACTCGTGTTTGTGTGACACTGATGTGACTGTGTACGTACCAGTGGTGACAGTACAAACTGGATTATGTACTATTATTTTATATGGAAAATTAGATGCAGTGCAGCGTTCAGTTATACTGGTAGATACAATTAAGGACGCTGCTCAGCGTTAGTGTCCTTCAACGTGTTAACAATATCACTCCTGAATTAGCTTTGAGCCATTTGGTACGAATCTGCATATCGCTTGGAAATTCAAAAAGTGGTTTGTTTGGATTTCCACAGGTAAACCACTTTCTAACCATTTTAAATAGCTTTGAAAGAACCTGTTTATATAAAAATTACTGACTCAAACTAAGGCAATATGAATTTGAGGATATAGTTGATTGAAATATGACAAGTTTTCAAATCTACCTATTCAGCAGTATTTGTTTTTAATTTGAATATCGCGGTAGGCCCTAATTAAAAGTTCAGAATAACACTAAGAGGTGGCGCCAAATGACATTTTGTCATGGCATGCTTTACAGAATCATGTTTTTATGGTGATTGTAATGGCTGTATTAGCGTAAGCTAACCTAAATATTAGTTGGCTATGCGTCTACAACGTGGTGTTAGTATAAACACCACGCGTCTACAACCGTATACTATCCTGGAAAATTACCTCTTTCGTGACACCCTGTATATGAGAGTAGTTCTTTTGAATGTCATTTTAACTAATTGATCTTGCCTAACTGTAAATAATCGTTCTTTGTATGATTTGCTGCTAGGCTATTCTCTGTATTTATTAGTTACTTATTCCAATTTCATGTTATTTCATGTAAGTGAAAATATTTAACTGAGTGTAGAAAATTTGTTAATCATAACCAACTTAACCTAAACCTAACTGACTTTTGTTTTGTTTTGTTTTCAGATCTCATATTAACACTGAAGCTTCATTTTTGTTGTAATAATGGACGTGGGACATGGATTGGTTGATCACAATGTGCTTACTGCAACAAAGAGCAGCATACACAAACCACTGGTAAAGGTCGATGAAAATAAAGTCCTTGGAGACGTATATGTAAAGCAAGAGATTGTTGAAGGGACTATCAACAACACGGCTTATCAGGAAATGAATATTAAGAAGGAAGAAGTGGACATAAAAGATATTATGGGTGCAGGAAATGGAAACGTAAAAGAGGAACCATTTGTACCAATGATTTATAAATTTAAAACAGCACAGAAAAGTAATGTGAGTTATATAAAAGCGCATACAGGAGATAAACCATATTCCTGTGTTATTTGCGAATATAAAGCAGCTACGAAAGGTAGGTTGGTTATACATATGAGGAGACATACAGAAGAAAAGCCTTATTTCTGTGCTGTTTGCGAATATAAAACAGCACAGAAAGTTAGCTTAGTTAACCATATGACGACACATACAGGAGAAAAACCTTATTCATGTGCTGTTTGCAAATATAAAACCGCACAGAAAAGTAACTTATCCAGTCATATGATAATACATACAGGGGAAAAGCCTTATTCGTGTTCTATGTGCGATTATAAAGCAGCACAGAAAGTTAGTTTAGTTAACCATATGATGACACATACAGGAGAAAAACCTTATTCTTGTACAATTTGCAAATATAAGACAGTAGCAGAACCTAATTTAGTTAGACATATGAGGACACATACAGGTGAGAAACCATACTCTTGTTCAATTTGCAGATTTGAAACTGCAATAAAACATCATTTAGTGAGACATATGAGAACACATACAGAAGAAAAACCATATTCGTGTCCACATTGCCATTATAAAGCAATTGAAAAAAGTACTGTAATTAAACATATAAGGACACATACAGGTGAAAAACCTTATTCGTGTTCCATTTGTGAATATAAAGCAGCACATAAAGTTAGCTTAGTTAATCATATGACGACACATACAGGTGAAAAACCACATTCCTGTTCCATCTGCAAATATAAAGCAACACATAAAGTTAACTTGAGTAACCATATGACTACACATACTGGAAAAAAACCTCATTCTTGTTCTATTTGCGAATATAAAACAGCACAGAAAGCTAACTTATCTAACCATATGAAGATACATACAGGAGTGAAACCTTATTGGTGCTCTATGTGCGATTATAAGGCAACACAGAAAGCTAGTTTAGTTAAACATCTAAGAACACATACAGGCGAAAAACCTTATTCATGTTCCATCTGCGGATATAAAGCAGCACATAAAGTTAGCTTAGTTAGCCATATGACTACACATACAGGAGAAAAACTTTATTCATGTTCTATATGTGAATATAAAGCAGCAAGAAAAGATACCTTATCTAAACATGTGATGACACATACAGGAGTAAAGCCCTATTCGTGTTCTATGTGCGAATATAAAGCAGCTCAGAGAGTTAGCTTAGTTAACCATACGATGACACATACAGGAGAAAAACCATATTCATGTTCTATTTGCAAATATAAGACAGTAACGGAACGTAATTTAGTTAGACATGGGAGAACACATACCAAAGAAAAACCTCATTCAAGTAATAGTTAGACATATGAAACAGCAATGAAAGCAAGTGTAGTTAAACATACCAAGATAAACATTGAAGCAAACGTGTAATAAGAAGCGTTTGGGTAGTATCGTCTGGCCAAGGATTTTTATGTCCTTAACAATTCATACTGCGGGACCATTTAGAAGTTATACGAAAATATTATCTATTTTATACTAAAACACAATTTGTTCAAGTATGTGAATAGGAAGTTACTAATGTCTTCAACAGCATATTATGTATAAGAATAAAGTAGTACATACATAAAAATGAATTTCATTTTACCAAGTGATCTGTTTCAAAACTGAACATATCAAGTTTTTACTGTTTAGTAAACAAATGATATGTTTAATGTAATTGCTTTCTAAGAACTTTATCCTTCCCCCCCTTTCTATAGGGTTTCCAACACTGTCGTTTGACCCGAAGGTTTTGAGTGTGGCAATCATCCTACATGCTTTGGGTTTTCAGTAAAATTCTTTGAGTTCACTAAGGTTACACATGGATTACGAAAAACTGTACTGAAAGCTCGAAAACAAGTCATTGGTAGAGTTTGACCAAAGAGAAAAAAATACATAATTTTCGAAAATATTTTTTCAAAAAAATGTAGTTTACTCAACTTCTAAGATGATTTTTTTAAATTTTATGTTATGGCATGTATAAAATAATTTTGCTCTTTAATTGCTATGATTTATAAAGGCCGAGAATTATGCTATGCTACTTAAAAAAATATAAAATGACTAGAACGCGTTGGCCAGTCTACGTCTGGCCCTGCTAGCGTAAAGAAACGGTTAACAATAAAAATGCTTGCTTAAGCTGGTAGCCAGCCGACGTCCGGCCCTGCCAGCGTTAACAATACAAATGCTTGCTGCGTCGCCACTTGTGCGCGTTCGGCATGTGCGCGCGCCACTTGCTAGTATGCAGTCCCTTCATGCTGCGTGTGCCGGCGCCACTCGGGCTTACGATCGGCATGTGCGCGTGCCACTTGCTTACGATCTGCATGCGTTCTTATAATATAAGACTAGAACGCGTTGGCCAGCCTACGTCTGCCCCTGCCAGCGTAAATAAACGGTTAATAATACAAATGCTTGCTGCGTCGCCACTTGTGCGCGGTCGGCATGTGCGTGCGCCAGCGCTTACGGTCGGCCGGCATCAGCTCTTATAATATAAGACTAGAAAGCGCGTAGCCAGTCTACGTCTGGCTAACAATAAAAATGCTTGCTTAAGCTGGTAGCCAGCCTACGTCCGGCCCAGTATGCGGGCCCTTCATGCTGCGTGTTGCGGCGCGATCGGCATGTGCGCGCACCACTTGCTTACGGTCGGCATGCGTTCTTATAATATAAGATTATCCGAATCATCTGTATAATGTAAAAAGCTATTGCACCTTGATATTTTTTATTAAGTTTATCCCCAACTTTCCTCCCTTAAAAATTATTTTCTTTCAGATCAACACCTCAGTATTGGTAATCCTACCTTCCTATAATTTAAAGTGTTGTTATAGGCAATCTTGTTGTTTTTAAATTAGTTAAACATTTCTAATAACCTTGTGATATACCATGCTTTTGCTATGTTCGGCTTTGAAACTGGTCACCCAGTAAAGATATAATTTGAACATTTAAAATTATTTGCATATAAACTATTTCTTTTATATCCTTCCCCACTAGTTACACTCTCCTAAAGAAGGGGTTTAAAATTAGGTTTTTGTCATTTTACTGAAAATTGGTAAAAGGTATTCAAGTGAATATTGGCAGATATGTTCTACCAGCAGACTTAGTTATAAAATGTGTTTAAATTTGTAAGTAAGACTAAGTGGGCTAAGATACAAAGTGTAACCTAACTGTTTACATTTACCGGTGAAATTAATTTGTGAATATGTCAAACAAAGATACGTGAAGGTCTACGAGTGATAAACTGTTGGGTGCCAGGCCACAAGAAAAAAAAACAAGTATGAATGTACGGAGAGCAAGCCGTTCTAAGTGGAAACTGAAACAGAAGCCGAGGTCAAAGTGTGTTTACGTTCGGTGAAAGTAAGTGCATGCTTTTCATAAGTAACAGCATAGCGCGGTAGCGATAAGTGGATAAGGCGGGTCGGGCAGTGAGTGCAAATATGGACGTTATTAACGATACAGAAGCAAAAACGACAGCAGAAGAATGGAAACAGGAAGATGTAGAAACGAAAACAGCTAAAAGGAGCAAAAAGTACTAACAACACTAGAAGAAATGGATGAAGTTATAAAAAATGCAGACATTGTTTAAGGGTTAAGGGAGGAAATGAGTAAAAATAGTGACAAACTAGAGCAAAAGATTAACAAGGCGGTGAAACCATACTAAAATGAATTAAAACAAATCAACAGTGAGTATGAACGAAGAGAAGTCCAGGAAACAAAACGAATGGGATGAACAAAAAAGGTCTACACGAAAAAGTGGCAATGTTAGAAAAGGGAATGGAAATGAACATAAAAAACCAAAAAAGATACAAAATAATAATAAATAATATAACCTTCAAACAGGACGACAAAGAAGCAGATTAAAAAGTATTTGAAAAAGAAGATGACAGTAAACGTGGATATAATGGCAGTATATGCTTTCAACAACAAAAAAGGAGAAAAAATTGGCATAGCAGAGAAAGAATATTGGGGACAAAAAATGCGATTATGGAGAATAAGAACCAGCTCAAGAGGACCAATATTTATATATATTGATACGTGTTAAGTTGTCACTTCCAGAACAGATATACCGAAAACGTTGTCACTTCATATATAACGTTATGACTTTCGCTTACGAAAGTCACAACGAAAAGACTTGAAATTTGGTTAATTGAACATAGATGGCTCCACCTATCATATAGTAAATTTTCTTCTGGAAGTGATTTAACCCTTCTGTATCCTCAACGAGACCTTTTAGTTCAACCATATATCGCAGGCGCTGAAGTCGCCTTAAGCGCGTATTTACAGAGATACTGTTGTCACGAAGGCACTTCCGAATACTGTACTGAACTTTGTTACTTCCAATTTGTGGCAACAGTGCTCAAATTCTAGGTCCAAGGTCGTGCACTCCAGGTAGATAATCGGGTCGAGTGTGACGTCTGACGAAATGAACGTGACTGTAACCTAAACAAACATTTTATACTTCTGACAATGCTGTGAAGAGATTTCATTCGCTGTCGTATGTAGTACATTTTCATTTTTCAATGATACAAGTTTGAATTATGATTACAGTTTTCACTTTTGAACATACAGAGCAATAAATTTTATAGGAATTAATTGTGAAATTGTACTTAAAATCTCCATTCCAACTAGAAACTTAACTCGTATATTTTAACTTTTCAAAGTATCAAATGAATTATTGCTAACAGTTTGCAAATAGAGCAAGTAAGAATATTTATTCACTTCAAATATTTGTTATTATTTTCTACAATAAATTGACGCCTCGGAGTTTTTCAAGTTTGAAAATGGTTTTCTACTGTGTAGATTCTCTTTAGAATGTTGTCGCCTTTTTTGTAGTAAATTTGTAAGATGTTAGCAACGGTTTTACGATAACAACAAAAATAAATGTAAAAAGCCTAGAAAACGAGAATCATATGATTGCGATTATTTTTTATAGATTTAAATAAATGCGACACTATTTGAACTTGTAAGCTATTTTCTGCCGTCTTATCATCGTGTTGCAGTGGGCGCTTAAGTATAAACAAATAATAAAAATTGCCGTATTATTAATCCGTTATATTAAATCTAAGAAAAATAATTGATAAAGCCCACGCTGAATTGCTCAGATTTGTATAATACGTGTATTATGGTGTCCTGAACATTCTGTAACAACAATTTCTCTGTTTTTGCATGTAATGGATTTATAATAAATAACCGACAAACAGGATTCTGTATTCCCAAATAAGATTAAAATTGCTACAAATAATTAGCAAAAGTGCTTGTTAAAATTTTTAAATGCGCTCTGTAATTATCTCAGTTTACATAATGAACTCAATATGAATTTATAAACATTAAGAGCAATGAAATCATCTGCTGAATGCAGTATTTTTCTGAAGGTTGCTGGCGGGTTGCTTGGCCAGTTTAAGAAAGTTTCCAAAAATTGGTGTTTGACTGCCGGCGTATATTATGTTATTAGGAGCAAAACTTATACTTTATGTGGCGTGGCTGGACGGTTAAGTACAGCCGAGCCACATAAAGATACTTTTGGTCTTCCTCTGAAATATTAACAGCTAAAGATGCATTTTGAAATAAGCTATTTACCAATATTTTTGAAAAGATCAACTTTTTAAATAGAAGATTATTATTGTTATTAAACATCCCAATTAAAAAAACTGACAGTTTCATCAAACTGTTGATGAAACTGTCAGTTTTTTGAATTGGGATGATTAATAACAATAATAATCTTCGATTCAAACGTTGTATTTTTAATAAATATTGGTAAATAGCTTACTGCAAAAAACCATCTTCAGCTGTTAATATTTCAGAGGAATGATTCTAAAGATTTTTTTTGTTATTTTTTCCGTACTCCGCTAGTAGTTCCCAACAACCCCTCTAGAGGAAATGCGCCATTTTTTAATCACCCTGAATATTATCAACCGTTGACTCTTTAGGTTTGGGTCACGTTATGCAAAATTAGTTTAGAATCTCAACAAAAATTCAAAAATATACAGGATTGTTCATTAAAAAAGAAAACTATCCCAACGCTGCAAACATTTCTGACGCACCGTGTATATTTAAAAATATTCTGCTAAAATGCATCCTAGTGTACAGTTTAGACGCCGATTTACAGAAACTTGTTATTTTGTATGGTATAGGCGCTTAAGAAGACCGTCACACTATTGGACCAACCTGTATAATCTTACAAAACTCAATCGAGATTACATATGACTTACAATACAATAAATTAGGATCTTTATGTAATTATTAACAACTTGAATTATTTTTTAATTGCATATTACCATACCTACATTAATTTAAAAAATACCTACATTTTTACATGAAAATAATATCTGTTGTTATGATACAACTATCCTATTTGTTATAGTGGTTAAATAATAATAAAAATATGATAAATTTGGAAGATTAATACAATCAAATGTTGAGGGTTTTTAAATAAGATGGGCGTTAATTATAAAAATGAACGATGAATATTAAAATTGAGACAATTATTAATGCAATTTGATAAATAAAATAGAAATTGAATATTTAATTTTGATGGGTGAGTTCAACCATGATAAAAAGTGTAAATCAAGGTTATTTTGACAAGTATGCTTGCTTTAATAATAAGGAATTGTAGCATGTAAATAATTAAGACATTTTATATTTTTAAGAAGACAGGAATAATAGTAACTACCAGAGATAAAAGTTTGTTAAAACAGTGATAATAACAAATTCATAAATAATGTATACAGAATTTTGAAGAACCTCATTTTTATAATAAAAAGTTGGAAATTATGCCTTATTTATTATGATTGTTGGTGAAATACAAATAAAGGGGCTATTAACAAATTTAATATACGTGATAGAAATATGAAAAGGTAATATTGAATTTAGTGGAACCATACAATCGGTGAAGAGATTGTGCAATACCGTTAACTGAATGCAAATAACAAGAATACTACAATAATTGAATGGATTTGGATTTATTGTTACATGTAAGATATAATTGATATTCATTACTGAAGTTAGTGATTACATAGAAGACAAGTCAATCGTTTAGAAGTAAGTTATAAGAGGTAGCTGCTTGATTTGGACAGTTTCTATGGGTGTTGTTGGATACAAAGTACTAGCTGAGGAATAAAGAAGATTAGTTTGGGATCATCTATAATACTGAAACTTACCAGGAGTCTGTTGGCGTAGCGGTGACGTTGATGAAAAGAGCAGGACCGGATTCTACGGACAGTTGGGGTTTTGACAGGTTGGATGTGGCTTGAAGGATTACGGGGCGTCGTGGCTTTGACTAGTGGAGAAATGAGCTGTGGGCGTTGCAGACTGTAAACATCAGGAGCTGTGGACATTGGAAGCTGTAATATTTGGAAACTTGCAGTGAAAACTTGAGAAGTGTTCAGGTTTGTTTTTAAATTATTCATAAAAAAGCAGTTTGTATAACGAACAATAAAAGAAAGACTGAAATAAACATAATACAGTACTTACTTTAGTGAATTGATTAATGGATATGTCAGTATAAAGTATAATTGTCAATTCTTGGTTAAATTGAATTTGAAAGTCAAGCTGACTGTTCTTGTCATTTAGCAATCATAAAAGCATAATAAAATTTTGATTTAAATTAATAGATAACTGGATTGGCGAACCCACCCTGATTGTTTCAATTGTAATATTTAGTTTTAAAGTATTAAGTAAATTGATATATAATTGTAAAGTTTAAAATTGTTAATGGAGATAATTATATCAAATTAGTTTAAGAAAAGCTTGATTTTTATCTAGTATGAATAAAAATCATATTGTCATAATATATAATTTAATGAATAATATACGTTTCGGTAATACTATTAGCTTCTTCAGTATTTAGGTTACAATTATAATGATATGAAAATTGCCATACTGAAATAAGAAAAACCCACATTTAGATAAGCGAACACATAAAATTAAAGTTTACTTGTGTACTTACTTGTATTATGGAAGTTAGATAAAATTATATTACGACAAATTATAGTTACAAAACATTTTAGAAAGACGATACAGGGAAATTAACATTTTCCACAATTTAAAATTTATTAAACGAAACATTACATATTGATGCAAGCACGTGCATATGAGAATGCAAGGCTGTTCCTTATTTGTTATTTGTAAAGCGCAGAGTGTAAAATTTGAAATTGTTATTTGACATGTACCAAAACACATGTTTTTAAAGACATGTGAAGATATTCAAATTTGAACAAATTCATAAAAAGGGGCAGTAGGCCACCAAGATTACAGAGCTGGGCTGCACATGATATAAATACACTTAGTCATACATCTAGCCAGTTACACATTAAAAATTACTAGCACATTTAGAATTTGATTTACAATAATTTTATTAGCTATTTGGCCAACATGGCCGTCAATTAGATAAAAATCGTGGTATTCCACGTTTTGGTTCCACAAGGTGTTAGCCTTTGAAAATGTTTTAAATATAAACGAAACGTCAGGCGAAACATACAAGTGGTTTTATTTCAATCTAACCACTAAAGCTTGGTACCTGTGCGTAGCACTGAGATTGGAGTTATTCCAAACCCCTATCCCAGTCAAGAAATAACATTTTACTGTGTATGTAACCACACAAGCTGTGAGAGAGACTATCTTTATATATATATATATAAAGATATATATATATAAGCGAGGTTTCTACGGCCTTTGCCGCTTCTCGCATCTCAACTTCCACTGTCTCCTATTCTGCCAGTCTCCTTCATGGAGTCCTCTGATTTCCATATTTTGTTCTACGTCGGCTTTCCAGTTTCTCGGTGGCATTCCTCTCTTCCTCCGTTCTGGTGGCGTCCATTTTAATACCTTTTTTGGCCACCTGCTGTCGTCCATGCGTTGGAGATGCCCATACCACATCAGTTGTTTGCATTCAATAGTAGCCAAAATGCTTTGCTGTACCTTCATGATCTCACGTATCCTGTCGTTCCTAACGCGGTCCAGTTTTGAAATTCTTGCGCTCCTTCGCCAGAAATCAATTTCAAGAGATAGTAGTTTTTGACTATCTTTTTTGTTAATTTCCCATGTCTCGGAACCATACGTTCTAATACTCTGCACGATCGTTTTGTATAAGGTAGTCTTAGTTTTGCTGTTGATATTTTTACTCCAAAGCAGTGAATTTAATTGGCGGATTGTTCTTCTTCCCTGTCCTATTTTATTTGAAATATCTTTACTGCTTCTTCCATTTGACGAAAGAGTTACGCCCAAATATTTAAATGAGGATCAGTGTTTTATTACGCAGTTTTCTAAGTTTAGATCGCTTTTGTCGTTCTCATCGCCTGCTACCATGTATTCTGTCTTATCTGTGTTTATGACAAGGCCCCACTTCTCATGCTCCTTCAGTTTGCGCAGCATATAGTTGATACCATCTCTATCCGTGGCTAGTACTACCTGATCATCAGAGAACAGTAATGTATACAGCACTTCGTCATCAATTGGTATTCCCATCCTGCCGCATTTTCTCTTCTAATTCCTCAATGCTTCTTCCAAATAGATCTTTAAAAAAGAGGAGCCAGGGTGCAGCCTTGTCTTAGGCCTTTTGACACTTCAAAGTCCTGAGAAATTTTGTTAATAACTTTCACTGCACTGGTACATCCATATAATTCTTTCACCGCTTGTATATAGACTGTGGAGATTTTACTTCTTTTTATACAAGGCCATAACTTATTTAATGGCACGGTGTCATAAGCCTTCTGAAGATCCACAAATGCCATATGAACTGTTCTTCCCCTTTCTATTTTTTTATCTATAACATTCTTGATAGTAAATACACCGTCTATACAGGAGCGTCCTGCCCTGAATCAATTTTGCTCTTCAGATTCTCTGAATTCTTCTTCAATTCTGCGTTTAAGTACACGCCCATAAAGTCTTGCTGTGCACATCACGCTGATTCCTCGGTAGTTCTTACACTTTTGTCTGCCATCTTTCTTATAGATAGATGTAATAATAGCCCTTTTCCATTCTCGTGGTGGTGTCTCCTCGCTTAAGCACTTATTGAAAATGTTAGCTAGTAGCTCTATGAGTATGTCAGCGGCCGCTTTAAGTAATTCCACGTTTATGTTTCCCGGACCAGGAGCTTTCCCATTTTTCATCTGTTTTACAGCTTCTTTTACTTCGAACGGCGTGATTTGATACCTTTGACCACTTTCCATGTTCTATTAGCCCTGGTGTTACCTACGAAGGCCATTCAAATTTGACCTGCATTTTATTTTTTTCTGGTCGATACAAACTACAAATTAATATTATACATACATAATTTTTCTAAGTAACAACCCCCCTTTAAAATACACTTGTTCCATCGCTCCGGTAGCTTCTGTATTCCCGTCGAAAAAAAATCTTTTAGTTGACGACGTAGCCAATTTTGCACCGCATCCTTCACTTCCTCAGAGGCAAAGCGCTTGCCTCCCAAGAATTTTTTAAGGGGGCCAAAGAGATGATAGTCACTTGAGGCCAAGTCCAGATTATATGGGGGATGAGGCAGAACATGTTCCAGTTCAATTTAAAGTGACAAAAAGTAATAGCTTTCATACTCGTAGCGAAGCCGAAGTTCTCTGCAAACCTGTAGTCGTTTCTGCTGTTGTTTCGCGGAAAATTGTTTTGAACTCACTTGGCGCTAACTTTACTAAACGTAAGCTTGTCGTGCACAATAGTGTGAACACTAACAACACTGGTGTTTACAATCCCAGCAATTTCCTTCACAGATATTCACCTATGTCTCCGGATCAGCTAGTCAACTTTTTTAATGTTCCCAAGATTCACAACAGACGCTTGACGGGCAGCATGCAGCAAGTTCGATACGCGTTCACGACCATCCTGGAAGAATTTACACCACTCAAAGACTGTTTTGAGTGATAAACACCCTTCTTCAAACTGTTTATGAAATCTCTGATGAATATAAGTCGCTTTTATACCTTCATTGAAAATAAATTTAATAATTAGAAGTTGTGCAACAGAATCTGACACATTGCTGCACGACATTGTTAATAGAAATGACAGTATTGACACAATCAAGTTGTGGTCGTTTATGGCGTTAGCTAACATGCCTACTTCGATGAATGTAAAAGCGCTTTACAGTATCTCTTCAATTATGTTCATAAAAAAATAAAATGCAGGTCAAATTTGAATCGCCCTCGTATATAACTATTGACTTCAGCACATGTTTTTTCCCAGTAGTCGTTTTGGGCTTTTTTTATTTCTCTGTGCACTTCTTTTCGTTTTGATTGGTAATTTGTGATGTCTTCAGATGATCTTGTTTCGATCCTTTTTCTATGTAGCTCTTTTTTTTCTTTTATAATAACTTCGAGGTTGTTGTTCCACCATGGTGCACCATTTTTGCTATTTTTATATTTGTGCATTTCCCCTAAAGCTTCTCTAGCCGCTTCGTGTATACAGACTTTTACGTCCTCGTACATTTTGTCTGGCGGATTATCTTGTACAGTCGTCAAATTATTAGCAAGTCGTATCTGAAACAGGAATTTCGTTGAATCCTCTCGCAGGCTTTCGAGATTATATCGTATCATCTCCGCCTTTTGTCCTCTCTCGTTCTCTTGTTCTTTTCTTTGTCGCCTTTGTTTGTATTTGAAATATATTTTCGCTAACAGCAGATGGTGGTCAGAGCCACGTTCTGGACCTCTCATAACTCTCACATCCATTATTTTCAGTTTCGATTCGTGTTTGATTATGAAATCAATGATGGATTTTATATTTCTAGATGGTTGTTCCCACGTGTAACGATGTATCATTTTATGTTCAAAAAATCCATTTGTTATTTTCAAGTGACAGTTTTGGCACATTTCGATAATTCTTTCTCCGTTTGTGTTTATGACATCTTCTCCAAATTGTCCAACCACGGGATCATCCTTTTGCTTACCCACTCTACCATTCAGGTCTCCCATGAGGAGTATCTCTTTACGGTTACTGACGCCGTTTAATATTATTGTTGATTCATCGTAAAATAGGCTTTTTTCTCTGCCTTTGCATCCTCATTTGGTCCATATGCAGGTATAACAGTCAGTGAATAATTTTTGATTTCCATTTCTACTACAAGAATTCATCATTTATCTGTTCCCAAGATTTTATGTTCTACTTGTATTTCATTCTTATTGCTATCGCTACTCCACTACTTTCTCTTTCCTCTTTTGAGACTTCACTATATATATAGACATATTGGGTTTTTTTTTTCAGTTACCTTTCCTTTCTTTTTAGTTAGTTTGAGATTGTCTCGAATTTTTTCTGGTTTTCTGACCGACGAAAAGCGGGGCCTTTCGCTGGAGGCTGGAGGCCCGGGATGATTTCTCGGAATAATCTCCTCTAGTTCGCGGAACAAATTTCGTTTTATATGTTCTAGTCGCTCCGCCGGAAATCTCACGGCGGTAGACGAAAATGCGCACTGGACGATCTGTCGTATCATCCGCGCAGAACGACGAACCTCCTAAAATTCTTATATTGCTGCAAAATGCAAACTTTTAAATGCCATAATATTTGATTATGCTAATTCGCATTTAAAAGCGAAGCGAAACGTTACACTGTTAACGTTGAGGAAGTACAATATTTAATTAGGAGTGTAACAAGTAGCGCAGCGGGTATAGACGGTATAACCATCAATATGATTAAACTGTGTTGTTCATACATATTACCGTTCATTACTCATATACTGAAATGCTGTTTAACAGAAAATGTTTTTCCAAATTGTTGGAAAATGCAATTGCGATTCCTTTCCCCAAAATATATAATGCTGCAGCCTAGAAAGATTTACGACCTATCAGTATACTGCCGGCATTTTCAAAGCTGTTAGAAAATATAAATAAACAATTACGTCAACATTTAAGTAATTATAATATCTTTCCAATTTCTCAGTCAGGGTTTAGACCACTTCGTAGTTACGGTTTTCCTAAATATAACTGATAATATCTTAGCTGCTTCTGATAATGAAAAATTAACAGTATTAACGCTGTTATATTTTAGTAATGTGTTCGATACTATTAATTATGAATTGTTAATAGCTGTTTTAAATTACATTCGTCTTGGTCTTAACGCTCTTACACTAATGAAAGACTACCTTTCTAACAGAAGTAAACAAGCTATGATTGATGGTCGTATGTCTACAGCACGATTTCTTCAAAGAGGCTTTCCACAAGGATATATTCTTGGGCCCTTGTTGTATGCCATTTATACTGTCAGGCTAAATCATTACGTTAAAACCTGTAAATTGCATATGTACACCGACGATGTAATATTAAGAAAAACATACTTAGCCTCCATATAAATAATAAAATTAATACATGTTATTGATAAAACAAGAAATCTAGGTCTTATATTGGACTATAGTTTTAGATATAAGCAACAAATTTCCAAATACATTCAGGAAGCATATGGCAATCTTAGAATATTTTATCCACACATGTCATACCTAGGTAAAGCAGTCAAAACTACTCTCTGTGAATCTCTTATTCTCTCCCGTTTTACGTTTTGCTTAGAAATTGATGATTCCTGTTTAGATGTTGATACCATTAAGTAAATTCAAAGAGTGCAAAATGCTTGCTTGAGATATATCCACAGTATTAAAAAAATTGAACATATTTTGCAAACACTTCTTCTTCTTCATAGCCTGTTTAAATCCATTTTTGGACATAGGCCTTCCTTAATTCCTTCCAGCGTTCACGGTCCTGTGCTATTTGAATCCACTTTAGTCCACTCGTTTTCTTGAGATCATCGTACCAGCGCATAGGTGGTCTTCCTCTACCTCTTTTATGTTGATATGGTCTCCATTCTGCAAACACTACTTGAACAAATTTGCTGATCATGAAAAACAGAAGATTGCTTACTTTTTTAAAATTAATCTTAGAAAAGCAACCGCCTTGGCATCTTTATAATAAAATCACTTATAGAACACAATTTAAATTTAAGGCATAAGTGGACTTCAACTGTTCCTCTACATAAAACATGGCTTTTTGAAAGATCGTTTGATTACAATATTGTAAATGTGTTAAACAAATTACCCGCTTCTTACAAAGATATACCTTTGCATAGATTTAAACCCGCCTTCTTTGAGTATTTACTCCAAACTTAGTGATTGTCTCAATGTATTTGATGTTTAGTTGTTCATAATATTGTGTCTTGCACGGCCATTGTCTACTGGTTTTGATTTCATTGAAGTTTGTTACTTTTGTGGATGTTTTAATAAATATATTGCGATTTACGTCACCATTAACTGCAGTTAGGCAATTTTTTTGAAGTCCTGCTTTCTATTATGTATAGGGTGATGTTGAAAAGCAAAATCCTGAACCTCATCTTAATTTATTATTATTATTATAGGTATTTCTTTGCGGCCTGAAAGGTTCCTCGCAACTTACATATTAATTTAAATTTAAAATAATGATAATAATAAATAGGTCGGCTTTTAGCTTACGATGCCATCTGTTATTTGTCGTGTCTGACGGCGTACTCTTAAGCTGAATTTTTTTTTCGCCTTTCGTGCATTATCGAATTTATAAAATTCATGTGATTATATGAATGTGACAAATGGTAAGAAATAATTAAATAAGAAATTTGAATAAATATATTCTATAAACTTTAATAATAAATATAACCAAAACAATAACAAAATCGAAACTCTCCAAATCATAGCTTTTCTGTATGTCGAAGTAGGGACGAGCGCGTGCCGTGAAAACAGTCGGGTCACGGCGGGTACCGTCGGCATTTATACATTCCGTATATGTATTTGGCACCTAGCGCAATTTCATTTGTCAGATTCGAATTTTAAACCAATCAGACTACAAGTGCGAAATATATGTACGGAATGTAAATCTGTGCCAAATTCACATACAGAATGTAATAGCTACGAGGGCCCGAAATTGCAGCAGAAAACGCGAATACACGACTTATGTTTTCCGAGTTTAGGTGCCCTGTGTGCAATTAATAATTATGTTTATTACATAAAAAATCTGGTGTGATACACTCACACAACTTCCTTTTACAGTGATCTTATAATTAGCAGATAGATATAGATAGCAGATTAGATAGTACACAAAACTTATATATGAAGTTTCAATGTCATATTTCTTTTCGTTTTTTGAGATATTCTGTTCACAGTCAGACAGACACACACACAGACAGACAGACCAATGAACAAAAATATGTTTTTTGGGTTCAGGGGACTCGAAAACGTAAATATTTGTTAAAAACTCTTCTTCTCCCTCTTATTATAGGCCCGTGGCCTGTTTGAACAACAAAGTGGTTCTATGAGACCTCTTTGCCCTTAGGCCGGGTAGGTGGCTAGCGTTGCCCGTCGAAAGTGAGGAAGTGTTCCCTTGTTTAGGGGTTAACGACTACTACAGGTGTTAGCGTGGTAGCCGGGGAGCGTACGATTTTTTAAATCCTGCTAGAGTTCGCCGGGATTCGAACCCGGGTCGGCCGCCTGAGAAGCGAGGGGAAAATCCGGAAATTAATGTATTTAAACTAGGGCGGATGCCGCGCCTTGATCTTTTCACGACTTCAGTAGGTCGTTTTGTACCGCTATCAGTCCGAGCGTAGGTTAGGGACTTTTCTTCCATTTTAAGCAATCCCAATATGTTTTTGGCTAACTTATTTTTATAATTGTCAATAAAAGTAGTTAAATAGTCTATTATTACTCAGTCCATTATTTATACATGTTTATGTTTCGCGCACTTAATTGCGGCGGAACAACGGATCAGCCTAGAAGTCAGATACACCTAAAATAAACACAGGTAGGACTCCGGTACAACGCATTAATTGTGTTTTTAATTAATTTGCGCCAGGATCATGTCACAGTATATTAGTTTTTTAAAGTTTTCTGACAACACTGCATCAAACATGTTATTTTATAAAGATCTCATAAGGAAAATTCCTATTGCTAGACTGTTGAGAGTAACGTAACATACATTGACTGTGAATATCTATCCTACCAAATCTACACCTCAATATTAATGCCTTCCGGAATTAATTCGTGTTGTAAACGACAAAATCCATTGTCAGTCGCAGAAGTTGTCAACAATGTTTTAATCTGTACTTTCAAAAATAACTTTGAAATTACTTGAGCAGAATCGAAGGTCGGCTAACACGCTGCGGAAACGGTTGGCTGGATTCTACTATAAAATCATAAATTAGATGAAAACTCATCAACTCAATAAATGGTAGCCAATGACTAGCTCACTTGAAATAAAAATTGCATAGGCCAGATCGAACAGGGTGCAGTAATCAATAACACATGATATAATAGCATCAACTATAATTACCCATTATTATAAAGTACAACTACTAGTATAAAATGCAAACTATAATTGCATATACATGGTGTAAGGGGTTAGTACATATGCACACAATTAAATCACAGTTGCTACTACATATTCTGTCCGCTATCACACATCATAAATAAATTATACCAGCAGTCTAACGTCAAAGAATTTGGTGGCGTGATATAGGTAGGCACACTCTTAAATAAATAGCATTATTTTGAAGTCAAAAAGAGTATCAGCGAAAAAGCAATGACAACTTAAACAAGGCAGGTATTATCGGATCTGAATGATCAGCTTTCGAGAGTTCGCTACTTCGCTTAAAACTCTAGGTAAACATGCACTAGAGCAGCACCAGGTATCATAGCTTTAACTTACAAGTCTTTTAATATCGGGGCACACGGATTGCTCTCAACCACCCCAAAAGAACAGGAAGTTGCCAAACTTTACAGCGAGCGTCCACATTCAAGATTATGTTATCGCCAGGTGGCCGGAAAAGATACGCCAACAGGGATGCAAGAGCTATGGTAGAATTTTAGTGTGTTGGAATTTCACTATTCCGGAGTTACCCGTAACCTGAGGGGTAAAAACGTATCGTATCGAACGATCTCCATAGTCCAAAAATCCGTCAACGACGAAAGCTAAATTATTTCCCATGTAAATCAGTGCTAAAGCCCATCACAATCAGATGTTCATACAAAACCCGCATATCACGAGGCAAACTGAATTACATGACCAACACAGGTACGTTTCGATACTTGTCACAAGCCAGCGCCGCCCTATTACGCGGTAAAACGAGATGACGATGATATTGAGTGACTACAAGCCCAACTCGCCCGGAATGGTGGTAGTAAAAAAAGGCGTCGGTTATTTCGAAATTGTCCGTTACACCGGGCAAGGGCTCGGTAACTTAAAAAGAGATGATATGCCTAAACGCCACCACTTTTCTAATGATAATACTGAGCGATTTCTTAAAAGTCGAAACAGAAAATCACCCGAAGGTGTGTTGTTGATACTGGTGCAGCGACGTCCTTCCTTGCCCTGTCTCGGATAGAAATGACCTTAAGTGATTTCCTACAGCTAGAATCTTTTACACTTAAATACAGGAAAGAACGCATGCAAAAACCGTAAAATCCAAAGAAAACAGAATAATTAAAATTCAACGTGATAACGTCAAAACACCAAAGTTACTATGTACAATAATCACAACTTACTTAATTACTGGATCCTAATTCCTATATGACGTCATGGTGTTTTACAAATTACTAAATATTCTCATTCAGTAATCTTAATTTAACTAGTTACAGAGATGAATTCGTCAAATTATAATAACCATTTGAAGTTATCTGGACGGTATACGAGGTCTTTCAAACGTGCGTTACTTTAATTTGCTTCCGCAACACTATTTCACTTATCGAAAATAATAGGCGTGTACATTAATATAAATTTTACACAGGACCTTTTAAAATCCTCGCTGCGTCTTGTGTTGCTTGACGTCCCTTCCGGAATCGCGCTTTGAACGTGTCTCTGCAGTGCTGCAGAAGAACCCGGAGAGCTCGATAGAATGGACTGCGGCAAGTGGGGTCGCCGTATGCTCCTTTCGCAGACCGACAAAAATGATAAATAACTGTGTTTAACTTCTTGAAACCCTCTGCCATAATCTTGAGAATCCTTATAGCCCTTTAACGTGACATGATAATTCCTGTTTAAAGGTCTAGAGTATATAATCTGGATGGCATTGGTTGCATGATTTAATATTTCGCCTTACACCGAAAGGTATATCGCATCAGGATTAAGTAGGTAAGAAAATAACAAACATGTAGTAGGCTAATAATACTACAAATACTAACCATAATTATTAATTACTATTCTGTATAGGCTGTCAATATTATTTCAATGTTATTAATTAAAGAAATACTATTATTGTCGATTATTTAGGTACTCAGGATTATTGACCTTAAAATAGTGACAATCACGAGTTTCTATAAGTATAGGTACTTAATTTGTGTGGTGTTATTATCAAAAGGTTCACCGTTGGCTAATCTCTCAAAATAAAAACCTAACGTAGCTACTTGGATACAATTGCCTGCCGACCAGCTGCTGTCACGGAGACGGCGTGTACAGCTCTTTAAAATATGCAAAACGGGCTCCAACAGTATTTTTAACAAATTGGCAAATGTATCCAGGTATTAGAACGAGAATACGTAAACTCAAGTACCGCAATAAATCTAAAAGAGAAGCTCAACTCAAGTACAGGTCGCAGTAACAAATAAAATCATAGTGCAAATGTCACAGTATAAGTCAGTATAAATTCATAATACAGAAATATACAAGTATCACATATTTCCAAAAATCAGCATCATAAATTATTACAAATAGCAAAACACACAAACGCAATACTCACAGCTTCACATACAATTCCGCAACAATAAATTGCACACATCAAAACCGGCTGAGTAAGCAGGCGGCTCTAACAGCAGATGCTTCATGCTAGGTTTCCGAGGAAACGCAGAGCGCGATTCCAGAACGTTTGTTACCAATTCGTACGGCCGCAAGCTGGTGGCTCAATGCGATTCGCATCACGACGGTAAGAGCAGAAGTTACCTGGAAAATAGCCTCCGTATCGGCTCCGAAGGTCCAACATACGTTGGCTCGAAATCGCCTGAAGCGGCGGCCATGGAAGTGATAAATGAACAGCTGCAGCAGTGCCTCAGATCGGCTAAATCGCACAAAATGCCTGACTCTCAGCACTAGTTAGTTGGCACTAGGTGCTGTAAAAGGGAAACAAAGGTCCAACGATAACATAACAGAACTAAAGGAAGTCTAGGGCGCTTAAAATAATCACCCTGGAAAATTCCAGGACATATGTGACCACACGTGATCGCATAGCAAATGCGCAAATGCGTAAGAAATAATCTTCCTAATACTTGAGCTTAGAGGTATCAGAACCACATAACTGTGAAGGCTTACATTTCACCATCAAACGAAACTAACGGCAGCCTTAATAAAATCCCACCGAAGCTCTTCAAAATGCTAAACCACCATGTCGGTTTAACAGACGAAAGCGGAAAGAACGCTCGAAGGAAAAAGCGTGCGCCTAAACGATAATTGCCTTACAAGGTCGCCGCAGCAGGCGACTACAGAATGAGCGAAACGGACGCGCCACATCGCGAAATAAATACCATAGAATGCTGAATTGAACGGCGGAGCAAATAAACCGTAACAGTGAACCCGTAAAATAACTAATTTCTAAATATCAGATCTGGTAAAATTAGTAATTAATTGCCAATAAAGTAATTAAATTCCCAGAGATGTCAATTACTCAAATAAAATAATAATTCAAATATCAATTACTGCGTAATTATTGTAATTGCACAACATAAATTACTGCCAATAGAAATTTTTGTCATATATTTTTGTATTTAGAACTTTGTAGCAAGCTCCAACTATCATTAGCGTCTTCGTAATTGTATTTGAAGTGCATAATTTTTATATTTTATTAACTATAGTAACCTACCTACTTGTTTAGAAACAAAAACATTATTTTTAAATGTTTATAATTAATTATACGGATTATATTTCGTAAACAACGGTTCCAGATAGAAGTAATTTGAAAATGCATTACAAGCTGTCAGCACTCTTGACTGATCTAATGAATAAACTGCAATTATGCTGAATTTCTTGATGTTAATATTACAGTTGGTTATGAAATGCATTAGGTAAAAGTTCAATTCAAACTGGAACAATGTGCTCAACCTATGAAATTTACGTCATATTTTTAAGTGTATATATAGGATATTTTCTAGTGAATAAAGTAATGGAGTTAGATTTTTCTTTGTTCACGAACCTCTGAAAAACGGTTACACAACTTTATTACCCTCCTAGTGTGAGACTGCATAAGGCCGGTTGCGCTGCATCCTTTTATATTCCTACACCATGAAGAATTTTCCTGTAACTGCCTAAGCCACCCAAAATTAAATCATACAGTTCACTATAAGCTTCACCCTGTACATACTTTGTCTCTTAAAGATTTTCTGATAATTAAGTGTTTTAACTGTTTGCCCTGTTTACTAAAACGAAAAGTTTTTATGCATCATGTAAATAAATAATAAAGTCAAGGGTAAAAATAATATATTATCCATACTATATTCATAAAACATATATTTAGACAATAAAATAAGTAAAAGTACCAGAAGTATTACACTCTGCATTGGCATGTTTTTCAAATAATTTGTCCGAAGTTGCATTTCTTCTGGGACTATCTATAAATGTGGTAAATGAAAAAACACTTGCAACTGGTGCTGAGGAAGGAAAATCTGTGCTGTATCTTAAAAATAAAAGCTTATGCCTGCACACGTTGCTAGAATTGTATAAATATTGCACAAAATTAGCTATTATCCCACTAGCCATATGAAATTATAAATTACACTTTACTTAATAAGGCCTTATCTTACTTTTTGCATTCTAATGATTTAAACCCAGTCGAGGTTAGTAATTTAGTAATTGAGTTACTACAAAGTAATTAGTAATTTGCAATTTAAATACAAAGTAATTAATTACTGCCCACCTCTGATAAATATGCATTATCATACACAACCTTACAATAAATTTTAAGATTTTATTATCGATAAAGAATTTTACACAATCACAATTAATATCGATTTAGCTCCATTGTCTTCTACAATAGAGAAATAGAGGGATCCACTGCACAAAAATTAATATTCAAGTTAATGGTGGTTGGACCGGTTCAATTCCCGGCTATTACACAGGGATATTAAATATTGTGCTCTCTCTGGCAACCACGCTAAGTTCTGTGGTAGTCGTTAACCTCTAACAAAGGAACTCTTCCTCACTTGGGACGGAGAAGGCCTGCCACTTACCCGACTTACGAGTAAAGAGGCTTCATAAAACCATGACTTCATAATGAAGACAGGCCACTGGATTACATAAGTATATGCTGGAATAGATCGGGTACGATGCAAGTATGTTGCTCAAGATGAACAAGTTCAAGATCACTAGCAAATGCCATTATTTGTACATCTTCATATGCCTTATCAGATCATGTTTTGGTGCTGTCTTAAATTTATATACAGTACACAAATAGAGTTTTGCCTTTACTTCTATTCTTTCCCCTGCATAACATGCATTCAGTGACCTCTGTGCTGTTTTATATTTCCAAATAGAATGATACAGTTTTTCCCTAATACTATGTTGGATGAAGAGGTGATTGCTGAAGATTTTGCAACCAATAAGGTCTCTCTCCTTTATGAGTTCTTAGATGTCCGACTAACTAACTTTGTTTTTCGCTTTGTATGTGAAAATGTAATAGGAATACGGTTAATTTCGTGTATGTTTTCTCATATGTGTAACTACATGATCTATCCTTACTGCTTTATAATCACAAAAGGAACATGAATAAGGTTTTTCTTCTGTATGTTTACTGATGTGGTTAAGTAAGCTACCTTTTTCTGCTGCTTTATATTCACAAACCCAACATGAATACGGCTTCTCTTCTGCATGTGTCTTCATATGGCTCAATAAATGACTTCTCCGTGCTGATTCAAACTTGCAAATAGAATATGCATAAGGTTTTTCTCATGTATGCATCTTTATATGGCGTACGAAAGAAGTGTTATGTGCTGATTTAAAGTCACAAATAGAACATGCATAAGGTTTTTCTCCAGTATGCATTTTCATATGGCTTACTAAATTACGTTTAAATGAAGATTTAAAGTTACAAATAGAACAAACATAAGGTTTTTCTCCTGTATGCTTCTGCATATGATTTACTAAATGAGTTTTCTGTGCTGATTTATAGTCACAAATAGAACATGCATAAGGTTTTTCTCCAGTATGCAACATCATATGGCTTACTAACTGGCTTTTACGTGCTGCTTTATAGTCACAAATAGAACATGCATAAGGTTTTTCTCTTGTATGCATCTTTATATGGCTTACTAAATTACTCTTTTGTGCCGATTTATAATCACAAATAGAACATACGTACGGTTTTTCTCCTGTATGCATCTTCATATGGCTTACTAAATGACTTCTTTTGAAGCTTTATAGTCACAAATAGAACATGTATACAGTTTTTCTCCTGTATGTATTTTCATATGCCTTACTACCGAACTCTTTTGGGCTGATTTAAAGTCACAAATAGAACATACATAAGGTTTTTCTTCAGTATGCATTTTCATATGGCTTACTAAATTACGTTTAAATGAAGATTTAAAGTTACAAATAGAACAAACATAAGGTTTTTCTCCTGTATGCTTCTGCATATGACTTACTAAATGAGTTTTCTGTGCTGATGTATAGTCACAATTAAAACATGAATACGATTTTTTTCCTTTGCCTGTCTTCAAATGGTTAACTATGATACATCTCCGTGCAGTTTTATATTCACAAATAGAACATGAGTAAGAGTGTTCCGAATCAGTAATCACATGTTCCAAGAAATTATTCTCGTCTTCTGCTTTGTATTCATTAGACTTGTAGACAAACTGCTCTTCTAAGATGTTTGTATCTGCTACACAAGTACTAGGCAATTCATCTTTTATATGAAGTTCCTCCTGTTTAATATTCAATCCTTGATCGGCCACGTTGATAGTCTCTTGAATGATCTCTTGTGTAGATAATTTTCCAAGTACCTCGTTTTCATTTAATGATTTGTCTAATCTGCTGGTCATTGTAACATGAAAATTATGATTAAATTCCTGTGTAACGTCCATTGTTATTATTAATGAGGAATTCAGATTTAGTAAATGTTATATCTAAAAATAAAACGCAAAATGAAGTTGTTTGATTATTTACAAATTCACTAGACTAGGTTGTAATATTTTTACTTACATGAAAGAACACGAAATTCGAAGAACTAACTTATTCAGAGAATGGGGTAAAAGCAAACAGCATGTTGAAATACAAGACAGACTGCCATTATGAGTCACGAGCGCATAAATGAAATGTAATTCAAGTGAACTACTCTAACCTACAGGACGTCCTGCAGTAGAATCCGTATAAGTTGCTAGAGGAATTTAGGAAAATTATGCTGGTAGGTATGTAACATTTACCGACTGGTACCGTAGAATGGGGTTACTTGAGACAGGAGGGGTAACTTGAGACACTTCCACATTTTTTTGAATAGTAAGGTTACTAAATCATAAAGGTACCGCCAACTGTGCAAACATATATCTTTTGTCTCTTTTAATTTGGGGTAAAGCTATCAATTGTCTCACTTTCACTCTCACTTTCTTACGATGTTCTGTCTTTGTTAATTTGGGGGAACGAAATCTTGCAATGGAATGAAGCTATCAATTGTCTCACTTTCACTCTCACTTTCTTACGATGTTCTGTCTTTGTTAATTTGAGGGGGAACGAAATCTTGCAATGGAATGGCGGTACCTTTATGTATTTAGTGACCTTATTGAATAGTAGAGATCCTGTATATAGTTTTAGTAACCTATATACAGGGACTCTATTGAATAGGAGCTTCTAGCGCCATCCGCAGGCCAATTTAGAAATTTTAAAAAATTGTGTTGAATGAGTAACAGTCCTAATAACAAGCAAAAAATATTTGTGGTTGAAAATAGGTAAGAATGTATACAAAAAAAATAGGAAGCAAAATTGAAAATTTTAATAAATTTGGAAACTATCAGAAAGTCTAATTCGTAGCTGGTGATATATCAGCACTAAGAAGAAATTGAAAATCCCAATTCTAACTTATACATTTATGATCATTTTCCCGCATTTAAAAAAATGAAAGGCTGGTTCACATTTTGTTTAGGTAGCTTTTATAAAAATGTAACATTTTGTAGGGTAACTTGAGACATGCCGCGCGTATATCGAAGACAGTTGGCTGCGAGGAGTTTTTCGATTTATCCTGTTAATTATAATGAAATTACTTACCTACATATATGTTTTGTAAGTTTAGGTGTCTCAGGTAACCTTTAGAACAGTTTCTTAAGACACGTGCATTTTTTTTTACATTTTGTACATCAAAGTGGGGTATGTTGAGACATGTACTAAAATTTACATGTCTCAAGATACCCCACTTTGAGGGTAACTTGAGACACTTTTCAAATTTAAAAAAAAGGTTGTTTACTGTGATGTTTTTCGAAAATGAAGTAAAAGTGTAATTCTTTATAAACATATAAATCATCATGCAAAATTTCACAACGGTTTATTAATAATTAAAAAAGATATTGAAGAAATACCTAAAAAATTGTCTCAAGTAACCCCATTCTACGGTAGTCAGCTTGTTCGCGTTAGATGGATCGGGTTGATAATTTACGAAAGCTTTGTAAAACCCATATATGTAATACTTATAAGATTTCTTTTATTTAAACCAACATTATCATTGCTATTATAAAAAATTTCGGGGTGAGAATTATCATCAATATCTGGATCAACAATATCCTACAATTCCAACAAATCCAACAATTCCTATTCCCGTTGCATTCGATGATTTCAAATAGGGTGCTAATATTTCAATTAAATGTTCAAGGGTAATACCACAAGTAGTGGATATATTTTTGACAAATATTTTGCCATTTCCATAGGAATTATTGCAAACTTCACTCAACAAAATCACATTTAAATGTCACTCGCCTTCGGCTCGTGACATTTTTGATATGATTTTGTTTCGTGAAATTTAAACGCAACAATTTACATGGAAACGGAAAAATATTTGTCAAAAATATATCCACTACTTGTGGTATTACCCTTGAACATTTAATTGAAATATTAGCACCCTATTTGAAATCATCTAATGCAACGGGAATTGTTGGATTTGTTGGAATTGTAGGATATTGTTGATCCAGATATTGATGATAATTCTCACACCGAAATTTTTTATAATGGCAATGATAATGTTGGTTTAAATAAAAGAAATCTTATTGCCAATATGCTTTATAAGTATAATAATGAATAAATTAGCTACATTATGTAAGGTGATAAGAAAATAAACAAAATATATTAAATGTAAATAAAGTATTGTGTGACGAAGGATTAAGGGTCGGCCTTACCTGGTGGTGAAAGTTATATTTGGTATTTTGCCGGCTGGTAATTATCGGCCTAAGGTGACTAACTCGTCGGGAAGGGTCGAGGTTCCAGCTAAGGGAGAGGGCGCCAGGTTCTCGACGTTGACAACTCCTTGGGTCGGACCTCCCCAATGTAAGGAATAAACACAGCAAACCAAATAGCAAACCCAATAACTAATAACAGTATTTATTAAACAACTGGTTCTATAGTGCAAACGTGAGTTACAATAGACAACTAAATCAACATAAGTAGGCAATAATAAATATGAACACAAATAATCCAATAACTAACATAGACGCATTAAAAAAAAGACGCTACATAAGCAAATATAAAAGGGGCGAGCTGCATGAATAAAACTAATTTTACACAAAAATATATACATGAATAAAATAAGAAAAGGTAAAGTTAGTTTTAAGCGACAGCAATCAAGTTGATACAAAATTTTGAGGTTTCCCACTAAGGGATAAAATCAATTAACGAGAAGTTCCGTGAAGCGGAGGCTCATACAAAACTGAGCGTGTCGGAATAATTCAGGCGAGAAAATAACTATAAATTCGCAGGCACAAATTAGCACGCACCCTGTGAAGCAAGGTGTCACAGAACAGAGCAATGCAAGCGTTAAGATAACCTTAACCCCGGTTGTTAGCTCGATCTGACATTATGACAGGCCCAAAAATTTAGAAGGGGCGAAAATCTTCAGATTACATGGGCACACAGGGTCGAAGAAATTTCTATAGTAAACTCATTAGGCTTGTTATGACAGGTCAAGTAAAGGCTTGAATGCGCTCCTAACAACAATAGCTAATAATTCCGGATTTTAAATAACTTTTCGATTAATTAAATTTTGGTCGATAAGTGACCGCGAGCGGTTCAATAGCGACAAATTTTTAAGTACGCGATGACGTTAACATATAACATCGACAGCTGAGTTTGTGTGCACGGGCCCAACAATATCTCGCAGCAGATTCCGCCGATAAACACCGCCAGGCCGTAACCCAGGTGATTTCAAACGCTTTATGAAGGCTTAATGGAATAACCGAGATTTATGATACATTACAGGGTACCAACCCCGCAAGTCACGTTCGACACATTTGACGTGGTTTTAGCGAAACGCATCGCATCGCCAGGGTAAGTAAATTAAACGTAGCTACCAACAACGCGAATGGTGCCTCTAAACTATCATACTATTAAACAGCTAGCGCTATAAAAATGCAGCTACCAATTACTGTATATTAAGATACACCAGACGAGACGTTTCGCATGAAATTCCCTATTATCATCTATACAACTAATTGGTGCAGGCGCTTCCGTGGCGCACCTAGAGAAGCGATATCAAGTGCACGAGGATAAGAAATCGCCTGCTCTCGTCTGGGGAACGACTATAGCAGGGACCTTGCCTCGAGGCCAGTGGACAGCCGAACAAACTACAGGTAACCGACGCTTCCAAGGGGTGTGGCGCAGTGATTTCCAATGCCCTTGCGAAATCCAGGAAAAAGTTTGCTAAAAGCGTACAAATTCTAGGCAAGCTCCTAGAAGCATATAGGAGCTATCGTAAACTAACCTGAGGTTAAAAAGCAGCCAAATGTGGACGTGCAGGTGGCAAAAGCTGGTCCAAATAATTCCGCCGAGACGTGAGACTTAAGAATTCTAACATTAAACCAATAATTCGAACGTCAAAAAGGCATTTGTCCTTCCAGATCCTCCACATCCAATGGAACCTAGACAAACCAATTAGCTTTTTGAAGCACTACGCCGAGGGGGCACCCAACTTGCTTGCACGGATTTTTCAATGGAAAAGAACGAGAAAATCCACCGCATGCCATTTGGGCAAGAGGACCCACAAAAAAATACTGAAATATGGAGTGTTCTCATATGATAACATCACTGTAGTTTCAGGCTAGAAATTTATTATCACCAGAAGAAAATAGAGTTGCCTAACCAGTTAGGTAGAAATGTACTGCATGTTTGGGGGAAATAAATGCGAATAGTAGAATTTAGTTAATTATTTGAAATATTGCCTGAGATATCACCAAATAATCGTGACAAAATGCTTAGTAATAAAATACAACTAGTTAAATGTCACTAATGCATGCGAAAATACAAATTAACAATAATAATTGGTTTCCTTGAACGTACTTTTAAAATATAGATAAAGCTATTTCACTAGTACGTTTATTAATTCTTTCAGCATATTCATTTTCTCTTGATGGCGAGCAGCAGCCATTCCGGTTTTTCGTTAGATTCGTTTTTCTTACGGCAACTTCGAGGAGTTACAGGTAGGTCACCAGTAAGGGTGAAACATCCTAAACAGAAAGTTTATTTTAATTTTCAAAAAAAGATTACAAAAAAGTAACTTACTTCTGCTCTACTTGAACTATAAGAAGATTCTTCTGATGAAGACCCAGCATCATCCGATTGTGTACTGTATGTTAAGCCAGAGGTATTGCTAGCCAGGGAAGTGGGATTTACATCGGCATCACTGCCAAAAATATTACGAAATATATCAAAATAAGGCCAATTAGTGGCACCCCGACCAGTTTTTTCATTTGAATCTATTATTTGTTTATAAGTCTTTTTATGACAAAAAGCAGAGTAGCGCAGATGGGAAACCGCTAGGCTTGCATTAAGCAAGTCCTCGGTTCGAATTCCGATGGAACAGGAATTTTTCCGCAGTCTTGGCGATTGGAATCGGGCTCGGTGAGGCCACAGTTGTTCACCAAATTAACTGTGCCTGACTTCAGTAGGTCGTTTTGCACCGCTATCAGCCCGAGCGTAGGTTAGGGACTTTTATTCCATTTTAAGCGATCCCTATATGTTTTTAGCAAACTTATTTTTATAATTGTCAATAAAAGTAGTTAAATAGTCTATTATTACTCAGTCCATTATGTATACATGTTTATGTTTCGCGCACTTAATTGCGGCGGAACAACAACGGACCAGTCTGGAAGTCAGCTACGCCTAAAAGAAACACAGGTAGGACTCCGGTACAACGCATTAATTGTGTTTTTAATTAATTTGCGCCAGGATCATGTCACAGTATATTAGTTTTCTGACAACACTGCATCAAACATGTTATTTTATAAAGATCTCATAAGGAAAATTCCTATTGCTAGAATGTTGAGAGTAACGTAATATACATTGACTGTGAATATCTATCCCACCAAATCTACACCTCAATACCAATGCTTTCCGGAATGAATTCGTGTTGTAAACGAAAAAATCCATCGTCAGCCGCAGAAGTTGTCAACAATGTTTTAATCTTTACTTTCAAAAATAACTTTTAAACCACTTGAGCAGAATCGAAGGCCGGCTAACACGCTGCGGAAACGGTTGGCTGGATTCTACTATAAAACCATAAATTAGATGAAAACACATCAACTCAATAAATGGTAGCCAATCACTAGTTCACTTGAAAAAAATTGCATAGGCCAGATCGAGCAGAGTGCAGAAATCAATAACACATGATATAATAGCATTAACTATAATTACCCATTAAGCGCCAGTGTAGCCCGGTGGTTAGAGCATTGGACTGCGGCGCGGAAGTCTGGAGTTCAAATCCCAGATCGATGCCTGGTGGGCGGCCTACCCAGTCGCTTTAAATAATTGGGAACCTGCGTTCGCAAGAATAAGAGGTAATACCAAGCAGCTCCTTCATGGGCTGTTAGTGCCTCACCATTATTATTATTATAAAGTACAACTACTAGTATAAAATGCAAACTATAATTGCATATACATGGTGTAAGGGGTTAGTACATATGCACACAATTAAATCACAGTTGCTACTACATATTCTTTCCGCTATCACACATCATAAATAAATTATACCAGCAGTCTAACGTCAAAGAATTTGGTGGTGTGATATAGGTAGGCACACTCTTAAATGAATAGCATTATTTTGAAGTCAAAAATAGTCTCAGCGAAAAAGCAATGACAACTTAAACAAGGCTGGTATTATCGGATCTGAATGATCAGCTTTCGAGAGCGTTTGCCACTTTGCTTAAAACTCTAGGTAAACATGCACTAGAGCAGCACCAGGTATCATAGCTTTAACTTACAAGTCTTTTAATGTCGGGGCACACGGATTGTTCTCAACCACCCCAAAAGAACAGGAAGTTGCCAAACTTTACAGCGAGCGTCCACATTCAAGATTATATTATCGCCAGGTGGCCGGAAAAGATACGCCAACAGGGATGCAAGAGATATGGTGGAATTTTAGTGTGCTGGAATTTCACTATTCCGGAGTTGCCCGTAACCTGAGGGGTAAAAATGTATCGTATCGAACGATCTCCATAGTCCAAAAATCCGTCAACGACGAAAGCTAAATTATTTCCCATGTAAATCAGTGCTAAAGCCCATCACAATCAGATGTGCATACAAAAGCCACATAGCACGAGGCAAACTGAATTACATGACCAACACAGGTACGTTTACGATACTTGTCACAAGCCAGCGCCGCCCTATTACGCGGTAAAACGAGATTACGATGATATTGAGTGACTACAAGCCGAACTCGCCCGGAATGGTGGTAGTAAAAAAAGGCGTCGGTTATTTCGGAATTGTCCGTTACACCGGGCAAGGGCTCGGTAACTTAAAAGGAGATGATATGCCTAAACGCCACCACTTTTTTAATGATAATACTGAGCGATTTCTTAAAAGTCGAAACAGAAAATCACCCGAAGGTGTGTTCTTGATACTGATGCAGCGACGTCCTTCCTTGCCCTGTCTCGTATAGAAATGACCTTAAGTGATTTCCTACAGCTAGAATCTTTTACACTTAAATACAGGAAAGAACGCATGCAAAAACCGTAAAATCCAAAGAAAACAGAATAATTAAAATTCAACATGATAACGTCAAAACACCAAAGTTATTATGTACAATAATCACAACTGACTTAATTACTGGATCCTAAATCCTATATGACGTCATGGTGTTTTACAAACTACTAAATATTCTCATTCAGTAATCGTAATTTAACTAGTTACAGAGATGAATTCGTCAAATGATAATGACTATTTTGAAGTTATTTGGACGCTATAAGAGGTATTTCAAACGTGCGTTACTTTAATTTGCTTCCGCAACACTATTTCACTTATCGAAAATAATAGGAGTGTACATTAATATAAATTTTACACAGTACCTTTTAAAATCCTCGCTGCGTCTTGTGTTGCTTGAAGTCCCTTCCGGAATCGCGCTTTGGACGTGTCTCTGCAGTGCTGCAGAAGAACCCGGAGAGCTCGATAGAATGGACTGCGGCAAGTGGGGCCGCCGTATGCTCCTTTCACAGACCGACAAAAATGATAAGTAACTGTGTTTAACTTCTTGAAACCCTATGCGATAATCTTGAGAATCCGTATAGCCCTTTAACGTGACATGATAGTTCCTGTTTAAAGGTCTAGAGTATATAATCTGGATGGCATTGGTTGCAAGATTTAATATTTCGCCTTACACCGAAAAGTATATACGCATCAGGATTAAGTAGGTAAGAAAATAACAAACATGTAGTAGGCTAATAATATTACAACTACTAACCGTAAATATTAATTACTATTCTATATAGGCTGTCAATATTATTTCAATGTTATTAATCAAAAAAATAGTATTATTGTCGATTATTTAGGTACTCAGGATTATTGACCTTAAAATAGCGACAATCACGAGTTTCTATAAATATAGGTACTTAATTTGTGTGGTGTTATCATCAAAAGGTTCACCGCTGGCTAATCTCTCAAAATAAAAACCTAACGTGGCTACTTGGATACAATTGCCTGCCGACCAGCTGCTGTCACGGAGACGGCGTGTACAGCTCTTTAAAATATGCAAAACGGGCTCCACAACAGTATTTTTAACAAATTGGCACATGTATCCAGGTATTAGAACGAGAATATGTAAACTCAAGTACCGCAATAAATCTGAAAGAGAAGCTCAACTCAAGTACAGGTCGCAGTAACAAATAAAATCATAGTGCAAATGTCACACTATAAGTCAGTATAAATTCATAATACAGAAATATACAGGTATCACATATTTCCAAAAATCAGCATCATAAATTATTACAAATAGCAAAACACACAAACGCAATACTCACAGTTTCACATACAATTCCGCAACAATAAATTGCACACATCAAAACCGGCTGAATAAGTAGGCGGCTCTAACAGCAGATGCTTCATGTTAGGTTTCCGAGGAAACGCAGAGCACGATTCCAGAGCGTTTGTTACCAATTCGTACGGCCGCAAGCTGGTGGCTCAATGCGGTTTGCATTACGACGGCAAGAGCAGAAGTTACCTGGAAAATTGCCTCCGTATCGGCTCCGAAGGTCCAACATACGCTGGCTCGAAATCGCCTGAAGCGGCGGCCGTGAAAGTGATAAATGAACAGCTGCAGCACTGCCTCAGATCGGCTTAATCGCACAAAATGCCTGACTCTCAGCACTAGTTAGCTGGCACTAGGTGCTGCAAAAAGGAAACAAAGGT
>OW679201.1:29752718-29939177 GCA_940337035.1 Agriotes lineatus
CTAATTCCTGTAGAAATATTTTCTCGGAACCTCTTAGAATCGCCACAAAAAAGTCCCAAAAGATGTATTGTGGAGAACCCCTAAATTTTAAAAATTCACCCGCACTATTTGAAATATCTAAAAATCAAGTTGGTGGTGTAAGATTTCGTCTTTATCTATTTTTAATTTGTGCTCGGGTTTAACTCTAGTCGAAGGAAATATTCACCAGCTCGAGATATAAAGCGATCAATAAAAACACCAACAGATATTTTAAGTTAATTATAATTTGATTAACTATGTACAATAAATAAATGAAATGTATATTGCGTAAAGTAACAAATTGCTCATAAGGGGATGCTCGAGGTACTGGACGGATCTGCAACCCAAACCGCACCAGAGTGTGGTCGACCCGTCGGAGTAACTCCGCTAGGGCACGCGTCACTTCTTCCTGCGATGGGATATATTAGCTCCAATCGCCCACTCGAAGTTGCTGCACGTCGCTTCTGCTGGAGTTGGTGGTAGGTCGTTTGGGGTTGTAACAACAAGCGATACACACGGCTAAAAGACATGCTCCGATTCCATACGAACATTACCGTAGTTCTTGCTTTTCTGTCCTAGTCGCTCGTTTGACATTTCAACCTTAACCTTAAAATGAAAATCAGTTAAAGTGTATTTGTTTAAATAATATAACGAGATGGATAACTTCTGCAGTATTTGTAAAACAACATTTTCATCATACAGAAGTTTGAACAAGCACATTAGAAATGTTCAAGAAGTTTTAATAACACTGCTCCAAAGATACAGGAAAAACCTGAAGGAAATTATATTTGTAAATGCTTAAGTGGTTGCAAGGTGTCTTTCAGGACCACGGCCTTGTTGCTAGAACATATTAAAGTAAAACATGAAGTTATACCACCTTCCCAATATCTGCAGTTCTCTCATACCAAGGTAGGTATTTACAAAACATTAATTTAGTAGGTATACAAAAGAAGTTATAACTAACCTTCATTTCAGATTTTTATCAGTGGTTACAATGCGAGCAAAAAGAGAATGAAGTTAACTATTTTAAAAGTTGTGTGAAGAAAAAGAAAATAAAGATATAGTATATTTTAAATGTAACCGAACCTCAAGGCTAGATTCTCTCAAGAAAAAATTGGTAGTGCGACAACGTAGGTTAAAATCACAAGGTTATTCTAAAATTTATGGTTCGTGTACAAGTCATATAATTTTAACTATTGATAAAAATATAAAAGGGTGCTGTGTTACATATTGCGATTACCATTATGGTCATGAAAAAGATATTCAACATTTAAGAATCAGCAAAAAGGATAGAGAACATGTTGCTTTTAAATTAACCCAGGGAGTTCCAGTATCGAGAATACTAGATGGCTTGAGAAATGATATAACCGAAGAAAAATTGTCCAGGTAAAAAGTAAATTGTGTAAACTGACAATAATATTTTTTTTAAATTAAATAGGTATTAATATATTTGCAGTTGATTTGCATTTTAATTTATATAATGCATAATTAATTAATTTTCATTGCTAATAATAATACTACCTAAAATATGTGAAATTGTTTCTGGATCTTCCTAAATAGCACATGATTTCCTTGTACAAAAAACTAATCAAAGTATGTTTTTCAACAGAATTGATATCGTGACTCGAAAAGATGTACCTACACAACATTAAGTCATCTTTTAATATAACTGTAAACGATGGGCAAAGACACAGTAGCGATGCCACTAGTGTCAGCTTATGGGTGCAAGAATGTTTTTCCAGTGAAAATAACCCCATCATACTATATAAAAGTCCAGGAATGGAATCTGCCACATCTCAACTCAGTGTAGAAGAAATAAACGAATTTCGATTTGCTTCGGAAGATTTATGTCTTATTTTAATTGATAATTCACAAGTTGAACTTTTGAAAAAATTTGGACAAAACATTATTTGTATTGATAGTACCCATGGTACTAATGGTTATGACTATGAATTAACTTCTTTACTTATAGTTGATGATTTTGGTGAAGGTTTTCCTTGCGCATTTATGTGGTCTAATCGGAAAGATAGGTACCCATGTTTTTGAAATTTTCTTTTCGGCTGTATCAGCTGTCGCTGGTAAAATAAATTGTAAAACTTTTATGAGCGACATATGTCACACGTTTTATAATGCCTGGTGCAGTGTTATGGGAATTCCATCTAAACAACTCTACTGCAGTTGGCATGTCGATAGAGCATGGCAATTAAATTTGAATAAAATATCTGGAAGTGATGCCAATGATACAAAACAAAAAAGACAACGTATTTACAAAATGTGTAAAATTTTGCAAACAACAGTTGAGGAAGATGTGTTTAACGCATGTTATGCTGAATTTTTAAAACAGCTCCAAGAAGATGAGTATATGCAAAATTTTCATAAGTAGGTATTTTGTTAGTGGGTTCAGTTCAAAGCCAGAATTGTGGGCTTATTGTCATCGAAAAGATGTTGGCATAAACACTAATATGTATATAGAATCTATGCACAGAATAATAAAGTATGAATATATGGAAGGAAAAAAGGTTAGAAGATTAGATAAAGCCATCCATTCAGTACTTAGATTTTTAAGAGACAAAGAAGTTGAACGTTTGATCAAATTGACTAAAGGTAAAGTTAGTGATCGGGTTAGTACTTTGACAGCAAGACATCAGAGTGCTGTAGAGTAAAATTTTGATGTGCTTGTACTCACTGCAGGAAAATGGGAAGTAACAAATGAAAACACTTCAAAAACTTACATTGTAGAAAATCTTAATAAACCACTTTGTTGTCAATTAATGTGCAATATTTGCCAAATATGCATTCACTCATTCAGTTGTAACTGTGTTGATTATCATATAAAATCAACCATTTGTAAACATATTCATTTTATAAATATTCATTATTTAATCAATGACGACCACACAGAAGATGTTGGCAATCCAGCTGCCAGTTTTATCCAAAATACTGAAGATGAAATTAAGATGCATTTGAAAAATTTGTCTAAAAAACCTACTGAAGTAAAGGATCTCCAGAAAGCAATTATAGATGAAATTTCTTCCATTGCTTTATCGGCAAACCATATTGACAATCTGGACAATTTGAATATCGCTTTAAAATTTGTGAAGAGTGCTTCTGCAGTATTGAGTTTAAATAATGTTACGAATAGTGATGCATATACAAATGTAAACAGTAACAAAGAACCAGCCAATAGAAGAAAATAACAAAACAGTCATTTTTCTCAACCCAGAGGAATAAAAAATCCAAAGCTAGTTATATAAAACCGACAAATAAGGAAGAAATTAATATAAAAGCAAATTGGAATAACCCTTCAAACTTTATTATAACTGAACCTTTTTCAGAGCACAATTATTGTTGTTAACTTGTAGATTGTACTTAACTATAAAATTATTACATTTGAGGTATAATACAGGGTGACCACGTTTTTATTACTTACTTCTAAACAAGTCACTGTATTTGAATTTTTATAATAAATATTTTTTGCAAGTAATACTGATCTTATTAATTTTATATGGCATACAGTGCTAGGCGATATTAAATATGTGCACATTTGTGTTTTCAGCTTTAAAGAATTCTTTCGGTGCTACTATAGTATGCGGTCTGCCGGTAGCATGCGGTCTACCCTAACTTAGAGAGTAATAGCTATTTAAGTCACAAGGAATGTAAGGGCCTATTAACATTTGAGGTAGGCAAGTACAAGCCAAAACGAAGTCGCGGCTTGTTGCCTGCCGAAAATGTTAATAGGCGATACATTCCGAGTTATCTTATTATATTTTTCCCGCTGCTTATCAAAATTTTCCTAGATTTTTGAAAAAATCGTTTGGTTTGTCACCTGTCACCAAGATTAATTTTCGTGAGTCGTGTTACCTATGAGTGTCACATAAACACTTGCAATTTAGAAACAAAACGTCTAAATCTGCATCTTGCTTTGCTAATTTTATTATCCTAGGATCTTAATAATAACATTAAGTTCCGTTGTCAAGAAAAAGCAGCAAACAAATATAATCACCGACTTACACGTTTTGTTACTAAGGCTGTATCACTGACTTACACGATCAGCAGCGAGAAAATATTATTTTATTATATTCTTTGAAATTCTAAAATAAATTCTTTACAATTTTTTATTTTTTATTGAACTATTGAGTATATACAGATATCACAGGACCATAAAATTACATATTTAACATTTCATAGTGTAAAATGTAGGTAGACAGACCGCACGCATTGTATGACTGCATGACAATATGTATTATGTAGCAGCAATGGTTTTATTAAGTTTAAATTTACCACCACAAACGCAGCGCCATCTAGACAAAATTCAGAAAACTACGGAATCGGAGCATGTCTTTTAGCCGTGTGTCAAGCGATGGTTGATGTCAATGGCCGCTGCGAATTTCTCGGATTAACAGTGTTATTTCGATGTTTACCTGTGCGCGGCGACAGATTCACGAGTGGCCGGGAAGTCCGCTAATTTGCCCGGGTCCCGGCAAATGATTTGCCGGCAAGTGCCTCTCGGATCGGCGCGGCGACCGCAGACTTGAAATACAGGTGCCTTGGGCGAGAAATCGGCTTCGAACGGCGGACTGGAAATGCGTGGGGATCTCCTCCAGGCTTCTTGGACGTTCCTAGAACGGTGGCGACAGTTTACACAGGTGCGCTTCTAACCAGTTGTTCTTCGTATGAAGTATCAGAGCGGGAGGGGCAGCGTCAGAGGCCTCGAAATACTTTAAATTTAACAGAATTAACTTTGTTAATAAGCGGGCTATCGGAATTTTGTTGACGGGATCGTTCTGAATTCATACGAGCGCGGTTGTGACAAAGACGGCGGGTAAGTTCAGGTAGGTTTAATAATTTGCTAGGTCGTCCTCACGGGCTGGCAGTTATGCTCTGTCAGCACCTTAAGGGCATTGACAAATGAATTCGCATTACTTAGACAATCAGCTCTGTCAGTGTAAAACGATTTCACTATCGGATAAGGCAGGAGAGGATTTCGGTCGGGATCTAGGATAATAATCTTCTCGGGAGCTACCAAATGCTCCTTTTATAGACCACACGGCTTCCTATCGACGTATGCGCTCCCTACTCCGTCGGTGGGGGGGAAACACTCCTGCGTGTCATTCGAACGGTTCGCGCATCGGCTGCCGATTTCAATTATCGCTTCTCGATGCGGCGTTGAGATGCAACGTCCTGATAAGGCGGCGATTTAAACTCAGAATACATTTCATGTATCTTTCGAATTTAAATACGTAAGCAAACGAAACATAGCAGGCCACGAAAAATAAGTAAGGAAACTCAAGAACTAATACAAAATAGACGAAATCTAAACAAAGATTCGGTAGAATATAGAGAAAGTAGTAAAATTATAAGCAAACATATAAGGAAGAATATTAGAACATACAATACCAACAAAATAAAAGAACTAATAGAAGACAATAAGAACATGAGGGTGTTGCGTAAAGAATTGAGCAAAGGGAGAAACAAAATAAATAAAATTAAGGACATCAACGGAACTATATTAACTAACAAAGAAGACATTAAGAAAGCGGTTCATCAATTCTATGAGAATTTGTATAAAAGTAGAAACGTAAACATAAAAGAGACTACAATGAGACAAAGACATAAAGTGTTAAATGCCAACTCAGAAGATATACCTAAAATTAGCACAGAAGAATTAAAATTAGTGTTAAAACAGATGAAAAACAAACGAGCGCCAGGTGAAGATGGTGTGACAGTAGACATGATCAAAATGGGAGGAGACAAAGTACTAAACACCGTAAAATTATTACTGAATAAATGCATAGAAGAAGGAAAAGTACCTAACACATGGAACAACGCGGAAGTAATCTTGTTACACAAGAAGGGGGATATAGCGAATATACAGAACTATCGCCCGATCAGTTTGTTGACACACTTATACAAATTGTTAACCAACATAATAACTAATCGATTGACCAACAAGTTGGATTTTTATCAACCGCCTGAACAAGCAGGCTTTCGCAAAGGGTACAGCACAATCGACCACCTGCAAACAGTAAGGAATCTAATAGAAAAGGCTACGGAATATAATATACCCCTCTATCTAGCCTTTATCGACTATGAGAAGGCCTTCGATACAATCGAAGTATGGACCGTACTACAAGCTCTAGATAACGCACTAGTCGACTCTAGATATTCCAACTTAATAAAGTATATATATGAAAAAGCAACAAGTACCATTAAGATCGACAATGATACAAAAACGAAACACATTAAACTAGAGAGAGGAGTTCGCCAGGGTGACACTATATTCCCTAAACTATTCACCCTAGCGCTTGAAGACATTTTCAAAAGAGTGAATTGGGAACGCCTAGGAATAAATATCGACGGTAAGAAGTTAAACCACCTTCGCTTTGCCGACGATGTAATACTTGTCAGTGAAAACGAAGCAGATTTGCAACAGATGATATCGGAACTATATAATGAATCCTTGTCGGCAGGGTTAAAAATGAATACGCAAAAAACAAAAATAATGGCATGCGAGCCGACAAATATCACTACCAACAACGACCCAGTAGAACAAGTAACAGAATATATATACCTGGGTCACACAATCAGATTAGGGAAAGACAATCAAACAGCCGAGATAACCCGAAGAATAAGACAGGGGTGGATCGCATATGGCAAACTAGCACACATATTCAAGAGCGATATACCAATAAATTTAAAAAAAGAAGTATACGATGCGTGCGTGCTACCAGTAATGACTTACGGATTAGAGACTATGGCTTTTACAGCAAAGACCATCAACAGACTAAGGATAGCTCAACGCGCAATGGAGCGGAATATGTTGGGGCTAAGACTCATAGATAGAATTACGAATGAGGAAATCCGTGAAAGAACTAAACTAACCGACATCATTAAAAGAACAGCGGAACAAAAATGGAACTGGGTTGGACACGTCGCTCGTCAGTCAGAAGAGCGGTGGACTAAAAGAATCACAGTATGGAGACTCCGCTCCACCAAAAGAAGTAGAGGACGTCCACAAAAAAGGTGGATAGACGATGTAAAAGAGGTGGCCTCAAAGAACTGGATCAAAACAGCCCAAGATAGGGAAGCGTGGAAAATATTAAGGGAGACCTATGTCCAGCAGTGGACAGATACGGGTTGAAGAAGAAGAAGCAAACGTTACAGCGGCTGAACAAATTGTTCTGGCACAATTTGTGCCAAATTAAGACTAATATAATCATTATTTAGTTTCGGGAAAATTTCTGAAAGAAATGCGTAATTTCATGTTTACCCGGCCCTTTCCACCCGACAAAGTATAATGTTCAAATACTGTTGTTATCGGTAAAATTATAATTCATGTCACTTCAGGCACATTATTTTCATGTTTAAGGTAATGTACACTGACTTTTATAAACTGTAGCTAGATATTATCAAAATTTGGAACATTTACAAATTTATTCGAGGTCAAAAATCGTGAATAAACAAAAAATTTATAAAAAAACTATTATTTAACACGACAGCAAAATCTAGCAGGACAAAACTGTAATACTTAAGCCATAGGCCAGAGTATGTTGATTGCTTGAATTGATTACACCAAGAACACATTCGATAAATTATGTATATTATCTCTATTATTACTCCTAATTATTAAAACTAAACATATTAATGTAAGAAAATGTAGATACAGTTTCACTGGAAAGTAAAATAGATTCAATATAAGGTAACATACGACGGCTGTATTCTAAACGCTGGAGTAAGTTCTCAACCTTTCTACCACGTCAGTGAGAGGGTGTCGCGGCGATCGTAGGTTGCCACTCGAATACCGCGTGCGGCGGGGCTGCTCGACCAGTTCTGTAATTAAGAAGGTTAATTACTGTCCTTTGCTGTCGTTCAAGAGGCCGAAACAGATGTGGCCGTTTAGGGGTGATCTACGCCCCTATAGCCGACCTTCGTGTGTAAATATGTAATTCGAAGGTGATGGTCTTATCAACGAGGTACATACTGGACGAAATTTCTAATGGGGCGTCGGCTATGATTTTGTGCAATATATAGAACTCGTCCTAATGACTAGGAGGAGGGTTCTGCATACGTGAGTTATGTCTTTGGTTAAATAGAGTGGTGGTTGTGCTCAAAGCTTACTTATTACACCTTGCTGATGCCTAATAGTTTCTTTTTAATGGTGTACCTAGTTACGAAACTCTGAGCCGGCCGCTTACAGAAAAGGGTGTGGTATACCCCTCGAGCAAAATCGGCGACCTGTTTGTAGATTAGGGGCGGGTTTTAGAAGTATACTCCGGTACCTTAAGCGGCAATCTGGATGGTAGACTAGGGGCTAATTTTAAAGGTTTTCCCCGATATCGAAATCGGCGATTTTCGGGCTATATTCGGGATATAGAGTACTAGAGGATATTTGGAGTCCTTGGGGCGCTTTCTGTCAGATCTCGCGACTCAAGGAGTCGACTGGTCGGATATCGTCTTTTTATAACCTGGGCCTGTCATTACAATAGCCATCTTCTTAGAGGATCTAGGTGGACATTCGTCATAGTTAGCTGCCCGCAAGCTCGCGCAGCGCTGGGACAGTGCGCTTATCATCAAGATTTCGCGCACTGGGGACCAAACGCCGATTGTGACATTAAATGGCGTCGTTCTAACCCATTATTTATGTGTAAATCACGCATTTGTATTGGCCCACACGTTACAAACTTCTCACTTATATATCTTTCGATAGCTAAGGTTTAGGAAAACATTGATTTTAAATCATGTGGTGATACCATCTGGTAAACCAACAGGATATTGACACAAGCACAGAAATCCTAACTAGATCCATCACAGAAGCAGTATAATTCGGAACTAAACCCTTCCACACCCAAAAGAAATACAATCCTAACATTCCCCCGACATATATCCTTCAACTAATCAACCAAAAAAACAGAATTCGGAGAGAATGGCAAAGAACAAAAGCACCACCTCTAAAAAACCAATTGAATAATTTATCACACCAAATAAGAAGAGAGATAGATAAGTACAGAATTTACAACTATAGGAAATACGTCGAAAGCATAGAACCAACCAGTTTAGAACTATGGAAAGCCATGAAGAATATAACTCGGCAAACAGAAATTATTCCGACATTAGTAACAGCAAACTCCACCTATAGCTCAGATGAGGAAAAATGCAACTTCTTCGCAGAACGCCTTTAAAAAACCTCCACTCCAACAATTTCTGACAATAATAGACCATTTTCCAGAATAGTAAACTATTATAATGAAACACATTTACCGACTACAGAGAATTTCAACAAGCCCACGACACCAAAAGAACTTGAAAGCTACATTAAAGTTTTAGTATCTTTAAAAAGGGCACGTGGTCACTACCAAATATCCAATGTGATTCTTAAAAATCTTACTAAAAAAGCACTTGCATACTTAGCCTCGCTTTATAATGCTTGCATGAGAACTGGATACTTTCCTGTGAAATGGAAATTCGCTCATATTCTTATGTTTTACAAACGCGAAACAAACAAAAATGACTGTAGCAGCTACCATCCTATAAGCCTGTTGCCGACCCTATCAAAACTATTTGAACGAATAATTTCACACCAGCTGAATACATTCTTAGATGATCTTAAAATAATCCCTGCAGTGAAGTTCCGTTTCAGAAAAGACCACTCGACCGTAAAACAATTGCAAAGAGTCGTAGAAATAGTCGAACAGAAATATGAAAACAAATAATTTACTGTAGCTTTCAATAAGGTTTGGGTAGAAGGGTTAAACTACAAATTATTGTACAGTTCTCTACCGCACTATCTGGTAGCGATATTATTTTCGTTTCTGGAAAATAGAACATTTGCAGTGCGCATCAACGCCACCGTATCTCCAACAAAAAATATCAACGCAGGAGTTTCACAAGGTAGTGTTCTTCGACCAACACTGTTCAACATATTCAACTATGACATTCCTATTCCCCACATAAGTGAGATTGCTCTGTTCGCCGATAACACAGTCATAATCACTCTGCATGAAGATCTCCATATCTTAATCGATCGACTTCAATCAGCAACCGATACATTAAGTGCATGGTTCAACAAATGGTGTATAACTCTAAATTCTACCAAATGTGCAACGAAAATATTTACATTAAAACGTATTACGAATCACAGAAACATAATGATTCTAGGGACAGAAATTATGTGGAAGTCATGCACAGAATCAGTTAAATATGACTCCAGCTGAACACACGATTAAGTTAGAGTTTACATATCAATGATAAACTCAACCTGGGCTATGCAGGATTGTACCAGCTCTACCCGCTAATTAATAGCAACACACCACTACGGCGCGATTGCACACTACTACTCTACAGTCTTCGACCAGTCCTAACCTACGCTTGCCCAGTGTGGAGTACAACTTCTAAAACAAATATTAAAAAATTTAACTCTTTCTAAACAAGGTGCTTCGGATAACTGTTAATGCGCAATGATTCGTGCGCAACCAACAAATACACAGAGAACTGGTAATCAACTCTATTGAGCAGTTTATCAAAAAAACAAAAAAAATCTTTCCAATCTTCGCAATACCGAAAGTGACGTACTTCAGCAGTTGGGCCATACGAATTTACATATGCGCCTCAAAAGACAACTTCCCAAGATCTCCCACTAAGCTCAGACGACAACAACGAAGATAGTAAAAGAGTGAACAAAACTTAAAAGTTCGAGGTACCAATCTACTCCGTATCAATAAATTTATGTGAATATAGTTTTCTTACTATTTTATCAAAACCATGTATAACATTATTTATTTGTTGTTTGTGTCTTTTATGTATAATGAAACTTACTCCTCCCTCTAGTCTGTCTTCCTCTCCTCTGTAGTGTAACAGGTGGCCTGATTTAAGGTCTATTTGGTTTTCTCCTTTCCTCCTAACTTCACTGATCCCCAAGATGTCCCATTTAATTTGACCGAGCTCTTCTTCTAATTCCAATAGTTTTTGATCCGATGACATTGTTCTAATGTTATAAGTGGCGATATGCAAGTTTCGTCTTCTGTGGTAGCCTGGTCGATCCCGGTAATTCTTCGCAACCTCCGCTCGTAATCTTGTCTGGCTGCTACCGTAGCCAGGGATCGCTGAGCCGCCGGGGACTAAGGGCCGTTGTGTGCTTTATATCATATCATATTGATTTACGGGGTTTTTAGCCAATTTCCCTACCACGCTGGCCATTGCGGGTTGGTAGAGTGGATATAGGAAGGATAAAAGGATAAAATAAGATTTGGATAGGATTTGGGTCAGGACATGATTTCCTCCCGGTAAAAGAAGGTGGAAGGCAACCAAGGCTCGCGTGGGCAGGGCCGCTTCCCTGAAGTAGACCTAACCTCCGCCGGGATCGCAGAGGGGTGTCTACCCGCTACCTACCGTATTTGCTCTAGAGTCATCTATATGATACTTAAGATGAATAAAAGATACAGCGTCAAAATCATTCAAGTATACGCACCGACAACAGACCACAGCGACGAAGAAATTGAAAGCTTCTACGAAGACGTTCAGAGAGCTATGCAACAGGATCCAACACACTATACCTTTCTAATAGGTGATTTCAACGCCAAACTCGGCCATAAACTTGACGAGGTGGAGAACGCCATTGGTCCTCATGGGTACGGAGAGAGAAACAACAGAGGGAGTATGCTCTTAGACTTCTTGATGCATCATAGACTACATGCAATGAACTCTTTCTTCAAAAAGAGTGACCAGCGTAAATGGACCTGGGCAAGTCCTGACGGATCTACAAGAAATGAAATCGACTTCATAATTTCTAGCAAAAGGAACATAGTCCATGATGTCACCGTACTAAATAAATTCTCGGTAGGTAGTGATCATAGAATGGTCAGAGCCAAAATTACTATTAATACAAATAACGAGAGGGCTAATATGATAACAAAAACCAAGAGAAAGAAATTTATCCCTATCGAAGACACCACCGCTTATAAAGAACTGATAACGTCGAAGTTAAAGGAATTGGAAAATTTGGATGAACAGCAAGTGAACATAGAAGACCTGAATACCCGAATAAATGACGCAATTAAAGAAGCTGGAAAGGAGTGCAGAATTAAAACTAATAAAAGAGACAAAGACAAGAAACTCAGCCAAAACACAATCAGCCTAATGAAAAGAAGAAGAGAAATGATGGATAAACATACGATAAATTCTGCAGTATCAAGACAATTGAATAAAGACATCTCCAAAGCCATCAAGAAAGACATTAGAAAATATAATACAGAACAAATATCTAGGGTGATAGAAGAGAACAAGAGCTTAAAAGTATTGCGAAGAAAATTATCCATAGGCAAAAGACACATCTGCAAATTAACTGACAAAGAAGGAATTACCAAAACAAGCAAAGATGACATTCTTAAAATCACAGAAGATTTCTACGCAGAGCTATATAGACAGAACCTAGAACCTACCGGAAATCACCAAATACCAAAAATCCAGAATGAAGGATCAGAAGACATCCCAGACATAACGATTGATGAAATCACGGCGGCCCTCTCAGAAATGAAGAACAACAAGTCACCGGGTGATGACGATGTAGTAAGCGAGTACATCAAAGAGGGAGGTACGACATTAGTACGTATAATACAAAAGCTCTTCAATGCATGTCTTCTGAAAGGTACAACCCCCTCTCAATGGAACAATGCTGTCATCGTTATAATGCACAAAAAGGGAGATATTGCGGATTTGATGAATTATCGACCTATCAGCCTGCTGTCCCATGTCTACAAGCTGTTCATGAAAATCATAGCAAAACGGCTAACACAGAAATTAGACAACTATCAACCCTGTGAGCAAGCTGGATTCCGCAAAGGATATGGAACGAACGACCATTTGCACGTCATAAAAACTTTAATAGAAAAATGTGTGGAATACAACAAACCCCTAGTGCTAATTTTCGTTGACTATGAAAAGGCGTTCGACACTGTAGACCAGCAAAAAATGTTACAAGCTCTAGCAGAATGTCGAATCGACCACCGCTATATCACTATAATAAAGAACATATATGACACCGCCACAGCATGCGTAAGACTGCATGCCGATACAAACAAATTTAAAATACAGCGAGGCGTCCGCCAAGGGGATACTATCTCGCCGAAGCTATTCACGGCACTACTCGAATGTATGTGCAAACAAATAAACTGGGACAACATGGGTGTTAACATAAATGGAGAGTACCTAAATCATCTGAGGTTCGCCGACGATATCGTCCTCATTTCAGATTGTATAGACAAAGCAAAAAAGATGCTGGAACGACTTCACCAAGAATCAGCACGAGTCGGGCTCATTATCAATGTCTCAAAAACCCAATATATGACCAACCTTGTAGCAAGCGAGCGCATCACAGTGGGAACTAACGAAATCCACCAAGTAACATCTTACAAATATCTAGGCCACGAAATCCGAGTGGGCCGAGACAATCAAACATGTGAGATCTTCAGAAGAGTAGGGTTAACCTGGGCAGCTTTTGGAAACCTGAAAGAGATACTTAAGTCAGACCTCCCTATATGTTTGAAGCGCAAAGTTTATAACCAATGCGTCTTGCCCGTGATGACATATGGAGCTGAAACACTTACCTTGACCAAAAAATCTATAAATAAGTTACGTGTCACCCAGCGGGCGATGGAAAGGTCAATGTTGGGAATATCTCTCCGAGACAGGATCCCAAATGTAGAGATACGAAGAAGAACGGGTGTTATCGATGCAGTAAAGAGAATAACATCATTGAAATGGAACTGGGCGGGTCACATTGCCAGAACCACAGATGAACGGTGGACCAAGAAAATAGTCGAATGGAGGCCAAGACAGGAGGCATATAGAAGCAGAGGACGACCCCCAACGAGATGGACCGATGACACTAGACGCATACGAACAAATTGGATTCAAGCGGCACAAAATAGAAATGAGTGGCAAAGTTTACGGGAGGCCTATGTCCAGCAGTGGACGCAACTAGGCTGATTGATGATGATGATGATGTATAACATTGTAAAATGTTGATCTGGTAACTTTAATTTTTAAAAAATCACTTCATTTATTGATCAAGTTGGACAGTTGTTCAAGTTCACGATTTCAAGATGCCCATTGTTTGAGTAAGGTAAAATGGATTCATACAATAATGCATTTACTTTCTTTTAAAATGTATCTAATTTAAAACAAATGTAATGGGTGGGAAGGGATTCTGGAAAGCAATCCTGACTGAAAGTTAGGTTTCTACCCAATCAATGTTGGATATTCAGAATATTGTTTTAGAGGGAAAAAGTTATGGATTTGTCTTACAATCCTGATTTACCCAAGACTCTTTTAAAAACCTGTTAAATGTGATGAGGGCTAAACAGCTTTGATAAGTAAAAGACCCTTAGTCTGTAACACACCTGAGTCGGCTGATTACGGCAGCAATCAACTTGAAGAAAGGACAAAGAGTGCTAAGAATTCTTGCAAAAGCAAAAGCTGCAATACAAACCTAGCGATAGCAATTTACAACAAGATTATGCAACGAGACAAAGATAAATATGAATTAGAAGAACTTAAACAAATAAACTGGGACATCATAAGATTCTCTGCGTTCAAAAGAAGAGAAGAATAATGTGTGACACTAAACTCTGGAAACATTTTATGCTATAAAGAAGCAGAATAAGACACATACTATAGAAGGAGTAGGTTTTATAATAAACAAAAACTACTTTTAAAAGAGAGTAATCTATAGCACAGTAAACAATACGAAAATTATTCAAGTATGTGCATCACCGATCTAATATCTAAAAGAAGTCATGACCGTTTTTCGTATAAGGAATAAACAGCATCAATGCAAAGTGATGCATGCACGATGAAAGGCTCAAAACTGAGCTCAAAACCAAAAGGCAATGCCGAAAAACTAGGAAAGTTCGCAGTAGGTGAACGAAAAACGGGGACCAAATGCTTACAAAACTTGAATGAAATGAACACATTCTATTAAAAACAGGCAAACCGAAAATGGATCTGGATTTCCTCAAACGAAATTGATTACATGCTGTCTACAAACAAGAAGATATGTAAGCACGTAGCTCTTTTGAATAGCATTAACGCAGGCAGTGATCACACTATAGTCCGAGCAAAAATAGAACTAAATCAACAATGGAAATAAATCACACACGTAGAGAAGATCATACCCAAAATGGAGAAGAAAATCCTGAATACAGAGAGAGGGCAGAGCACGAACAGACTCAAAAAAAAAAACTTTAAAAAACAGAATTAGAGCAAGCCTTGTTCAGATTTTTAAAGTTGGCAACACTGCTTCTCATTAAATTTGTCAAATTCAAATGTCAGGCCAACTTTTCCAAAAGCGGCTAAACATCAGAACCGGGAATTCCTGTGGTCAAACGACACAAGGTACTCTACGTAAGGTTTCTACGAAGCTATTTAACAGCTTTCCGATTTTGACCATTTCCGGAAAACAGACAAAATTCAGAAAATGACTAAATAGAAATTTACCTTCTAAGAACTGAATTAATTAAAGCAAGACTTACATATTCGCAAAACTGGGGCTACCTTTCCAATGATGTGGTTGTGTAAAATTCCATAAAATACTCTCTATGTTCGAAATATGTTTAATTATGGATTTGATATATCGCACCTTGACCGGAACAGTCGCACAAAATTTTATTAACCCAAGTATATTTTTGTGAGTTAAATTTAACTAAAACCAGGGATGTAACAAGTCGTGACTTTTATTTAAAAAAAATCAAAAAAGTCGGACAGTTTGATTTAAATCAATTTTTTTATAAGGAAACTATTTCCAACAATTTTATTTTTTATTGAAATAAACGCAAAACTGTATACTTAATATATCTATGTACGGTGAATGCAAAAAATAATTTATAAAAATAAAAATCCTGTTCTTCTTTTGCAATAAGCAAATACTGCACTGTAGTTACTTATTTAAAGATTTCGTTAGAAAGATTTCGCGGTCTTTTCTACACCAAGTATATTTCAAAGATTAGGATGAACCAACCCAAAGCTAGAAAAATATCTTTTAATCGCAGCTGATCAAGCAATAGCCATCATGAGCTGCGCAATGGCTTTTTTCTTGGCTGTACTACTGACTAAAGAAGTCCACCACTCTATATCGGTCATATTATTTATTACATTTTCACTCATAATTGGTTCATTAAAGGGTGATAATCTTGAAAAAATCTCAGCAACAGCGGTAATAATTCCGGAAATTCTTCTTTACACTATTTATTTATCGCAGTTTCCTGTTCTTTTGGTGTTACTAACTTAACTTAGCCTTTTCATTTTTACTATACAAGAAGGACTCAGCATAAATGCAGTGATATGGTAGGGTGTCATAAGTTGTTCGTACCGTTCCTTTACTTTCTTTAAACCTGGCTTGTCCACAATTTCTTCTAGATTAAGTAATAGATCTTTCTATATTACAACCCAGTGTACTATACTTTAGCAGTTTTAATTTTATTTCTCAAGGTACTCAAGCTAATGTCTTCATCGGAATCAGAAACAATTTCCAGTTCCAAATCGAATATTTGTTCCTGTTGACACTTTTGTGCAATTTCATTCTTTTTACCATCGCTTGCAAAACTTTTCCACATTTTTTGCAGGTAGATTTTAATTTTTTTTGAGTCTTTGTTAATAGGCTCAAAATATTGCCATATAGCGTCCTGTTTACGTCCACTCATTATTTAACGCAAATAACTACTAATAAATAATAGTTACTAGACTGCTGGTTGTAAGCTGCACTTAGAACTATCGGTCCATTTTGTGTTTCACTTAATTTGTTATGGGTATCGTTTGAAGAGGCCGGTTTCCAACGTGAAGGAAAGAATCATACCCATAGAAACGTCACTTATCGGCTTGGGTTTCACCAGGACGGCTCCAGAATGTTTATGTCGCAGTGTTGGGAGAGCTACACATTGACATAGAACATGAATTGCGGTTTCTTCCTCCAACTGGCACTTCCTACAGATGGCATCATTTACGATTGCAATTGTAAAGAAGTGCTTCTACAGGTGACCGTGTCCTGTTAGATAAACCAATCAGGGTTCTAATGTTTTTCCTGCTCATTGACAGGAAAGTGAAGGTGTTACCAGGTGACATTTCCCCAATGAGGAGTTTTGCCTGACGTAGCCTTGGTATAAAAACCCAGTTGGCACTGGTCTTTTTGCAGTGGCACAGGTAATCCCTAAAGGCTGGTTCGATGAGTAGGTCTTGAGAACCCCTTCTGGCTACAGCATTAGCTTCTTCGTTACTCTCTATTTGACTATGGCTCGGTACCCATAGTAAAGGGTGTTTTTTTTAGAGGCGGAGAACTTTAAATTGAAGTAAAACACAGAAAAATGTTTTTAATATCCATGAAATTGGCCTTATTTGAAAGATAATTTTATGGCATTACTATTTGAATATGATTTCGGGCATGTAACCGCCACGGCGCGTACATGACGTAATCTGGAGGTCCAATTTTTACACACTCTTCGCGGTAAATCAGGCTGTATTTAGGCAATAACGCGTCGAATGTTGGCCTCCAAGTGCTCAATTGTTTCCGGTTTATCAGCGTAGACATGCTACTTTACATGTTCTCAAAGAAAATAATCTAATTGCGTCAAATCGGACGAACGAGATGACCAGTTAACAGATCCACGAAATGGATCTGTCAGCACCGTTGCAAGGTGCGATATTATTTCACTTATATCTCCAGGATGGATGCAGAATTTTTTACTAAAATGGGAAGTTAAACCTGGAAAATTCGATGTTAGAGGAGTTGCCTATCTTTGATTTTGAAGTATAAGGTGTTGCATATAAATCAGGGGCTAGTATAGAATAATTGCTTTTTCCGTGACCTCTGATGATTATAATAGTTCATTAATAATTAGTGTATAAAAGGAAAACCAAACCAATTTTTTAGCCAGTTGTTATGGAATGCTACAAGTAAATAAGTTATTATTATTATTATTAATCTGAAGATAAAGAAGCTGGTGTGTGGCTTAGAAGTCCAAAACAAAGGTGAAAGCTAAACATTAGAGAGAAAATAGTAGTTTACGGCCGAGTAAACAAACTCGCAAATAACCATCGAACGCGATAAGCACGCACGGTAAACGACACCGGCGCACAGTGGGACAAAATGCAATTCTAGCCGGTAAAAAGTCTAGAAATTACTGAATTAGCTCGAAATAATCTTTACAAAACTGGAAAAATAATGAAAACATTACAAGCATTAAAGGGGTGGTTTTTTGGGGGTTGAAAAAAATATTTTTAAAATTCTGAAACTTTGTGAATATGATAAAATAGTTCTTGAAAATACGCCAAAAATATTTTTTAAATTACAAGCATTAAAGGAGCGGTTTCTTTGGAGGCTGAAAACAATTTTCGTTTTAAAACTCTGAAACTCTGTGAATATGATAAAATTGTTCCTGCGAATACGCAAAAATATTTGTAAAATTCCGAGCATTAAAGGGGTGGTCTTTTAGGGGGTTTAAACTATAAAATGGCGGACCCAAAATGGTGAACGTTTTTGAAAAATAATTAGTTTATCTTTCTGCAACTTTCCACTATTGGGTTTTCGCGGTCGCTGATCACGAATTTGATCAAATTTTAAATGGCAAAATGAAGAACAATTGCGTAAAAAAATTAATTAGGATAAAGTGTGTGCACGGATACACTAAAATTGTTATTATTTCCGCAGGGGCAATATTGGGCAGCTAATTTTACAATATTTCATAAATACGTAGTGCAATAAACATTTCCTGTGAATATCAGCTTGGACATATCTGGACAAAAAAATATAACTCTTTTAGTCCATAGTGGAAAAAGCGAAAAAATTTCGAAATTAGGCCCACATTTAGAATAACGTTTAATAAATATTTTCGAAAATGTAAGTACATAAAATTGTTTTACATATCCTCATTAACATTTTCCATTTTGAAAAATTAAAAACGGACATGTGGTTGTAATAATATTTTCATTTTTCTGAAACTCTGTAAAACTCGGCAACGAAGAGTCGCGCGCGTGTTTTCAAGAGAGGCAACTTTCGACTGGCTAGGGAAGCAGGTATATAATATTTTCACTTATCCTTTTGTGATCTTACCGCATCAGAGCCTGCTCTACAAGAATGCACTGGAAAAACAACGATTTTAGAACCTTAATGTTTTACGTTTTGGCCAGTGAGAAACGCAAAATGTCCCAGCGTGCGGCGATAGCAAAGTGTGCGAACGCACGAAATCTGAAACGACGCAAATAATTTGCAGAAGTACGCAAAAATCTGAAGGTAAGGTCGCAAAAGTAATTTTCAAATAAATTACGCGGAGTAACAGTTGAATGGAAACGAAGATGACAAAAGCAGGAAGACCAAGAGCAAATAGCAGAGTCAGTTTAAAGGATTACATTAAAAGGAAAAGAAATTTAGAGGACCCTAAACAGTTTGAGAAGTGGGAGGACGAACAGATAGCGTTTAGTAATAGCGCAAAAATAAGACGACTGAAAATAGGTAAGGCGGAGGGAAAATATAACATCAAATCAGAAATGTTCAAAGAAATAGGAGAAGATGGTATGGAAATGTTGACCAGTTCATACAACAAGATATGAAAAACAGGAAGAATTCCACAAGAATGGGAAACAGAAATTATCGTACCCATATATAAGAAGGCCGACGAAAAGAGATACAAAAAATACAGGGGATTAACTCTGCTTAGTGTGGCAGCCAAAATATGCGAAAGAATTCTAGATGATAAGCTTAAAATAAAAATTGAACATCAATTAATTGACTCCCAGAGCGGATTTAGGGGAGGATATGAAATACAAGATCACATATTCACTCTAAAACAACTTTCAGAGAAAATATTAGAACAAAACCTAGAAGCATATAGCTTTCTTAGACCTCGAAAAGGCTTTTTATAGGATACAAAGAAGGGAGGTGTGGGAAATATTGGAACAAAGACGAGTGGGCATACATCTAATTAAAGCTATCAAAAGCCTGCACAAACAATATAGAAACAAGGTAAAACCCAGATATATTGAAACGGAGGAATTTACAACTGAACAAGAACACTATTCATTATAGTTATGGATGAGATCATTAAGGAAGTTAGACTGACAGCAAAGAAATTAGAATTTGGATATAAAAAATTGATAAGGTAGAAAATTTTAAGTATCTCGGAAATAACTTCAAAACACGAGGATGGCAGAACATAGAAATAAATGAAAGAGTTAAAGCGGCAATAAGAATATATGGTAGCTTAGGAAGTAGCTTTATAAGCAAAAAGAAGTATTCAAAATATTTAAATCCATATACCGACCAGTGCTCACCTTTGGATCAGAATCGTGGGTCCTACGTGGAGTACCGCATCAAAAATTTTAAAATATAAAATGTTATAATTGTGTTATAATTAGGCACGTACTTACGTACTTGAATTAAAATTGGGGTTAGTATTGTAACGACTTTGAAGCCGCGTTCACGTGCGGACGGATGACTCACGCGTCGCACGGGCTTCGAGAAACGACCTTGGCGACTCATGCACGAGATGCGTCACCATTTTCCGAAAAAATCCAGCAAGGCCGCGAAGTTTCTAGGAGTGACTCACCAGGCGGATATAAATACGCGCCAGCAGAAATAACAATTCAGCTTTGAAGTATGCGGAAGCTGCCATATAAATAACGCGTGTGTGTAAATAAATCTAGAAATATAAATCATTTATGTTAAGTCGTGTAAATAAATAAGTTGCATCTGTTGTTAGAAATAGTTCTTGATTAGTTTGAAATAATTTGTGTCCGCGTTAATAGTTCTTGTGTTTCTTGTAAATCGTAATTAAATGGCTGTAAATAAATGCTTAAAATAAGAAGCGGTGTATAATTTTGAATAGCCCGAGAACATAAAACGTAACAGTGGTGTCAAGTGTGGGGTTTTTACCAGGGGCTATAAAAAAATTATTGGACATACATTAAATAATTGACTAACAAGTACCGATAAACGACAGTCAGATAATAAATTTAAGTGTGTGTTGTGTTAACCCAACTTTTCCAGCTGATGCAAGTTGGCCAAGAGAAGGCAGAAAAAGCACAAGAAGAATTGAAAGCCGCCCAAGAAAAAGCACAAAAGGATCTTAAGGAAGAATTGAAAACCGGCCAAAAGCAGGCAGAAAAGGCGCAGGAAGTACTTAGGGAAGAGCTGAAAGCCGCGCAAGAGGATCTTAAAGATGAACTTAAAGAAGAACTGAAAGCGAGCCATGACGAGTTGGCAGAGGAGATCAGAGATATTCAGGAGGAAATGGAGAGAAAGGTAACCAGATTTGCAGGTGACGTACTGGAGCTGCAGGAACAAGTTACCAAGTTACTAAGTGGCCAAGGCCAACCAACTTCCTCTGAATCTGCTGGCTTCTCCCCTCCTCTTGCGGTAAATCAATCTACCTTATCGCGAGTTGCTACCCCTCAGGTTGTTCCTTCCCAAGATACTGCTCCAGTGAGGCCCGCAACATCCGGCTTGCATATGAAACTGCCCTCTTACGATGGTAAAACGCCATGGTCAATACACCTGAAACAATTTGAAACCGCAGCCGTCGCTAATGGTTGGGGAATGGCAGACAAAGCGACCGCATTGATTCTGACGTTGCGAGGGGATGCCCTGAATGTTCTGCAAATGGTTCCAGAAAATCAGCAGAGGGCTTTCCAGCAATTGCTGAATCGTCTGGAACGGCGTTATGGCAATGGTCATCTTCATCATGTGCGTTGTGCAAAGTTGAAGAACCGAATTCAGAAGTCGAATGAGACTCTGCAAGAACTTGAGGCCGACGTTGCTCGATTGGTTCGGCTCGCGTACCCATTGGCGCCGGAGGACTTCCTGGAGCAGCTAGCAGTCCAAACATTCATAGATGGAATGAAAGACGCCAATACTCAGCAAGCGGCAAGTCTGGGGTGCCATAGGACACTGGGAGAGGCCTTAGCCCATGCGTTGGAAGTCGAAGCGGCAAGGAGTGCCTCCAGAGTACATGGACGTGCCCGCGGTGTCGCTACCACTGAAATGGCGCCTGAATCCATGTAGAACATGGTGCGACGACTCCTAAAGTAGGAGAAGAGGGAGAAGTCACCCCCTTGCTGGAGCTGCGGAAAGATGGGTCATCTTAGGGCTCGTTGTCCGAAGAAAGGAGCCCGAGCGTCTGACGAGACGTCGGAAAACTAATACGGTTCGACAAGAAGGGGCTAGAGTCGACTCGTGATTGACATGTCCCGGAGATTCCCATCCATGTGTCGTCCGTGCAACGCCAGCCTGATAGCATCTTCATTGATGGGAGAATAAATAGAAGAGTTCGGTCTCTGCTGTTGGATACTGGAGCGACGAAGTCCATCGCCAGGTCTGACGTAATACGGGACGAGGGTCAGCTGCTGCCCACCAGCACACGCCTTCGCACTGCCACGGGAGGCGCAGTGACCACACATGGGGAAATTGATTTGACATTGAAGATTGGGAATCAAACCCTCAAGCATCGGGTCCTGATTGCTGACATTGCGGACGAGTTCATCCTGGGAATGGATGTTATGAATAAGTGTGGGTTTACTTTAAAAATGGGACGCGGCGTGTTGTACGTGGGTGGGGAGGAGCTTTTCTTACACCCAAGAGAAGAGATCGCACTACGAGTGGTATTGGCGGAAGATGTTATTCTGCCGGGACGAACCGAGAGGGTCGTGGATGCATACCTGGATGGCGACCTCCGGGGCAACGTAGTGCGCATGATTAAACCCGATTATGACAAGGAGTTCACTCATGGTATCCTGCGTTGGTAAATACTGGGCTTAAGGTCCCAATAAGGATGATGAACGTCAACAGGGTACCGGCAGCATATTTTGAAACACAGGGCGCTAGGAGCATGGGACCATATACTGCAGCCTGATTGGTGCGATGAAATATAAGCGGGAAGTGCTACCTTGGCGCCGTTTTACGATTTGAAAATTGCGATAATTGTCGCACTGTCTAAAATTATCGAATGAGGAAAATTAAAAAAAAAATGCTGTTTAGAATTTTTTATCGGACAAATATACAGGTCTGGAGTACTCGTATAACGTAGAAGTTAGTTTGTTTGTAGCAATGCAATATGTAGGTATACACAAAACACTATTTTAAAATTTTTACTGGAGACACCTTGATTGTTGGAAATGTGAATCAACATAAAATAATCTAAACCAGATTTTTTCGGCGCTTCTCTGATATACATATACAGTGAGAGCGTAAAGTCTGGAATAAAATTCATAAAATTTATGTCGTTGATTTTCAGCAAAAATCCTCGGACACGTCAACTATTATTTTTAAATACGCATATTTTGACCAATATTGCACTTACTGACTTACCAGTTGCGCCCAGAAACGGCACAATAGGGAGAAACTTGAAAATTCTAAATAGCAACCTACTCTTTGCGATACATCAATCGAAAGGTCTCTAATAGAGCACTCTTTTGATGTATCACAAAGACTAGGTTGTCATTTAGAATTTTCAAGTAGCTCCCTATTGCGCCGCCACTGGAAGCAACAGGAAATAGGCAATATGCGTCAAAAGAAGACTATTTAAGAACAAAAGTTGACGTGTCCGAGGATTTTTGCTAAAAATCAACTACATACGTTTTATGAACTTTATTCCAGACTTAACACTCTCGCTGTATATGTGGCCTCTTACTTTATGTATAGGTACTCGTGTATCACTGTTATGAATAACTAGGTAGGTACAATTGCATTGAAAGAATGAAAGCGTTTTCAAATGAAAACTCCAAAACACGAGAAACAAAACCATAAACATCCACCACAGCTGATCAGCTGATATGGCTTGAGCGCCGGCATGTGGGAATGTGTCATGTCCTTCTAACGTTTCGGTTGCTCGCAGGCAACCAATTAGGCTGCAGTATTTGCTCCTATGCTCCTAGCGTCCTGTGCTTCAAAATATGCGTACCGGCAACCGTTAGGAGAAACACAATCCTGGGAAGGTGCACACCGGTCTCCGCCGTTGTCAGAACGATTACTAGTGACAGCGGCAGCAAGGCGAAGGGTTGCCCAAATGCATTTATTAACACCGTGATGTCTACTTGCAAGGGCATGAGCCAACAAGAACGGGAGAAGATCGAAAATCTGGTGGCCCGGTACCAAAACATCTTCGAGTGCGGAGATCATCCCGGCGGCCGTACCGACGTAGTTAAACATAAAATCAATACTGGGGATGCTCAACCGATACGCCAACATCCAAGAAGGTTGCCCCTCGCCAAACGGGAAGAAGCTGAGAAGATTGTCCAGGACATGCAAAACCAAGGGATCATCGAACCGTCCACCAGCCCGTGGCCCCCCCTGTAGTTCTTGTCAAAAAGAAGGACGGCTCAACGAGGTTCTGTGTTGACTACCGGCAGCTGAATCATGTGACTAAGAAAGACAACTACACTCTGCCACGAATCGATGATACTCTGGACACGCTCTCCTGTTCTCGATGGTTGTCGACGCTAGACTTGAAGAGCGGTTATTGGCAAGTCGGAATGGAACCTGCGGACAGGGAGAAGTCTGCATTTACCAACGGAACTGGTTTCTGGCAGTTCTCCGTCATGCTGTTCGGATTGTGCAATGCCCCTCCACGTTTCAGAGGCTGATGGACACCGACCTGAAGGGTCTATCTTGGCAGACCTGCTTGATATACTTGGACGACATCATAGTGGTGGGTATATCCTTCAACAAACATCTGAAAAACCTAGAGGAAGTGTTCGGTAGACTGCGAGGTGCCAACCTGCGATTAAGTCCGAAGAAGTGCCACATCTTCCAGAAGGAGGTACAGTATTTGGGGCACGTGGTATCCCGCTAGGGAGTAGCAGTAGATCCGAGTATGGTGAAGGCAGTGCAGGATTGGCCGATCCCGAAGGATAAGCATAAACTGCGAAGCTTCCTGGGCCTCTGTACTTACTACCGACGGTTTGTGCTGAGCTTTGCAAACATTGCAAAACCGTTAACCCGTCTAACGGAAGAGGGACGACCGTTCGAATGGAATGCTAAGTGCGCGGAGGTTTTCGAGACACTCAAGACTGCCTTAACCAGTTCACCTGTGCTTTGATATCCACGTCAGGAAGGCCAGTTTATCTTCGAGAGAAAGTCCTGGCGTATTTCAGCAAGGGCCTGTCCACGCCAGAGCGGAATTATTGCGTAACCAGGAGGGAGCTTCTGGCAGTCGTCAAGTCCGTGGAGCATTTTTATAAATATCTGTATGGCAGAGGATTCTTGCTGAGGACCGACCATGCTGCTCTAAGATGGCTACTGCAGTTTAAGAAGCCAGAAGGATAGGGGGATAGGTGGTTCGAGCGCCTACAAGAGTACGACTTTGAAATAAATCATCGATCTGGCACAGCCCACCGCAACGCCGATGCGTTATCCACGAGGCCCTGCCCTGCGGACTGCGGCCACTGTTCAAAGCTGGAGATTCGTGCGGTACCCCTCAATCGTACCACTGTAGTCGACGACTCGACAGAGCTAGACTAGTTGCCGAACAGCCAGGAGAACGACCCCAACTTAGGCACGGTTATAGCCTGGAAGCGAGATGGCCGTCGACCTACCTGGCAGGAGGTCTCCGCTACCAACCCAACGGTGAAGACCTATTAGGCGCAATGGGACTCCTTGCAGCTGGACAACAACGTCCTAACCAGAATCTTGGAAGATGAGGACGATAAGGCAACGAGATCACAATTGATGTTTCCAAGGAGTTACATTCCGACCAGGACCGGAATTTCGAGTCTGGACTGTTCCAGAACGTTTGCAAGCTACTGGGGATACACAAGACCTGGACAACTGCCCTCCATCCTCAATCGGACGGTATGGTGGAAAGGATGAACCGAACCATGGGGAAGCATCCGTCCAAGGTAGTTTCCGAGCATTAGCTTGACTGGGGCCAGTACATTCAGCTGTTCCTGATCGCCTACCGGTCGGCAGTACAAGAGACAACCAATCACACTCCAGCCGCGGTACTCTTTGGGCGCGAGGTGCGATTGTCATGTGATATGATGCCCGCGCTAAGGCCGGTGGTTTACAGCCTGGCGATTTGGTATGACTTCATAACCCCAGAGGCGTCGTGGTCTCTCCCCCAAGCTCCAAAGGAACTGGAAAGGTCCCTACACTGTAGTTGCTCGACTGAATGACGTGGTATACTTAATCCAGAAACCTCCTCGAGGAAAGTGCAGGCTGGTGCACTTCAATCGGTTGGCCCCATATTCCGGAACCAATGAAGAAGTCGAGGCTGTCACGGAGCAACCCCTGAGACAATTAGAGACCGGAGGTACCTCCTTTCAGGAGTTTATGGCCGCTTATGGGGGTACGAAGACTGCGCGATTTGGGGTCACTACAGAGGTGCAGCTTGACCTGTTCGACACACTGATTCGGTATTCCCTGGCACACTGCGTCGCCCAGGACCTCCGGATGTCTAGGGGAATCGCCGCTGCCTTCCGGGAGAAGTTTGGGCGGTTATACCAGCTGCGAGAGCAGACACCTCAGGTTGGCAGAACTTTGCAGCTGCAGGAAGGAATAGCTCTATTTATTACCTGGTGACGAAAAGGTTGTCGTAGGAAAAACCTAGTTACCAGGAGCTCTGGTCTGCTCGTCTAGCGATGGCAAAATTAATATGCGGCCTGGATTCGTTGGACTGGAGAGTCTTACGCAGCATGCTGGAAGTGGTCTTCGACCGGACCGGCATCCAGATCGAGGTCTGCTGTTACATCCCGTTGTGAAGCATTGAGCCCACGGTGGACTGCTACTTCTTCAGCCAGTTCGCGTGCAAAAAGGGCACCGCCTGCAAATACCGCCATCAAACCCCCACAAGAGCGAGAGACAGGCACCGACACAACTCGTTCTGGGACAGAACGACCTAAGGCTGGTTCAGTGTAATCACCTTGAAACCGCGTTCAAGTGCGGACGGATGACTCACGCGTCGCACAGGCTTCGAGAAGCGACCTTTGCGACTCATGCACGCGATGCGTCACCATTTGCCGGAAAAATCCAGCAAGGCCGCGAAGTTTCTAGAAGTGACTCGCCAGGGGGATATAAATATGCGCCAGCAGAAATAACAAGGCAGTCCCGAATTCAGCTTTGAAGTATGCGAAAGCTGCCATATAAATAACGCGTGTGTGTAAATAAATCTAGCGATATAAATCATTTATGTTAAGTCGTGTAAATAAATAAGTTGTATCTGTTGTTAGAAATAGTTCCTGATTAGTTTATAATAATTTGTGTCCGCGTTAATAGTTCTTGTGTTTCTTGTAAATCGTAATTAAATGGCTGTAAATAAATACTTAAAACAAGAAGCGGCGTATAATGTTTAATAGCCCGAGAACGTAAAACGTAACATTATTATATAGTGCCATATCTCCTTGGGCCGTATTAGGAAAATGCTATTGGGGTATTTAACATTTACTGCATTAGCAAAAACGCCTTTAAAGATAGATGTTTAAAAATTCCAATACACTGCAAATAAATAAGACCTGAAAAAAGAAGAATTTGAAAATAACAAATACACTTTTAGTAACTGACGGCTAAATAGTAGTAGTTGCAGCAGTAGTAGTACATTTATTTGCCAAAGTACAAACGACAAATTATTTATTGATCGTCATAAAACATAAGAGAAAATTATTATTTTATCATAATTTACATTATAATGATAAATTAACAAATTGTGCATGGTAAGTTTACATTGTTAAGATAAATGATCAGAACATCAAAACATTTATAAAACAAAACAGACAGATTAAAACATGAAAACTTCTCCATATGAACACTTAGTAGACATTATCAGATCACACTATCTGGGCAATAAAAATACTCTCACAGAAAAAACAATGGATTTTGAATACGAATTGTTTTACTTTAGTATTGAATTTTTTATAGCCTAAACATCTTATCTTGGCAGGAATTTTGTTAAAATGATATAAATGTAAATTGTTTCTTTTTGTTAGTTTAAGTTAGTTTAATTACAAGAATCGTGAGGTTATTTCAACCCCTAGTACTACAGTTATGGTTATGCGAATATTTTTCAGGCGTGTTACAAAATGATTGAAAATCTTGCCTGGACTGAGATTCGAACTCTCGTTCTCGGGTTTGACAGTCCACGAGTATGACAATACACCACTTTGACAGTTTAATTACGCGACCACTTAACGGTAACGTGAATCAAATCGACAACTACACACAATGAAAAGATCGACCAATCTCGCTCATAGGCATTTCGGTTCTTTGTACTAATGTTCCATACAAATTAGCCAAGCCAGCAGCCTTAAAAGTTGCGTCGTCCTCGACTTACAGTATTTACACTCAACTGGAATGATATACTCGCACTTTTTTAATTTTCCAACTTTTCTCTAACTCGAAAGCGGTTACTGTCACAAAAGTTATGTAGCTTCATAAGACTCTTCATATAATTTTGGATTGGCCATGATTGATTGAGAGATTTGTATAAACATTGGGAATTAGTAAAAATGGTCAAACTCGAAAGCAATATTTCGGCAGGTTATGCCGAAGTAAAATTATCAGCTATAGTATATCAATGTCCCACCAATTTTGAAATAACTTTGGTCAATAATAATCCGAAATTGCCTTGCTTAGCAACTGTCCCATGCAGTCAGACGAGGGTAATACCCTAAAAGCAACACATTTGAGCGTATATTGTTAGACAAAATTATAAACAATTATCATGGCCAGAGGTAGATTCCGAAAGATAAGTTCTTAAGTAAATTAAGAACAAACAATTATTTATATACAACTGCCAAATAATAAGTGCATTATACAGGGTGATTTTTAAGTTGAATTGTTCAGTTTACCAGGGTATAACACTAAAAATAAGATTTTTCCCTTTACCACTTCTGCGAAATATCACAACTACCAGAGGTATAGGGTGTTAAAGTTTCAAATTAAGGACTAAAATTACTTAACAAAAATTCAACTAAACTTACTCTAACTTAAAATGATATGTTCAAAATTATCACCATTCGCTTCTACACATACGTTCCGCGACAGCCAGTAAATAATAAGCATATTCACCAATTCATTACTTTCATAAACATGAGCCATTACTGTAGCAATAACATTAATCAAATTACAATAGAAAACTAGTTGACAGATTATTGCTTGTCATCAGAGATAAACCAAAATAAAATTGTTCAACCGCCCTTGCGCCAAAGTTTAGTTTTTTAATTTGAAACTTTCACGCCCTGTACCTCCGTTAATTGTGATATTTAGGAAAAGTGGCAAATGAGAAAATAGTAATTTACGTAACAAGTATAGAAAGTGGAGCTTCTCAGTATGAGTGAGATGTTTCCGGAAGAGGCCGTTAAGCCGAGTCCGGAATTTCGAGACGAGTATGGAAAAGCCACTTTCATACGAGTTTCGTACAATATTTTTTCGTACACTAGCATACAAAACGGAATACTAAATTTATCCTCGTATATAGCAAATAAGTAGAGTAATATTAATGTAATGTAATATTATATGTGTTGTAACTAAGGAAACGTACGGCAAAGTGCTACTTTGCCGTACGAATACCGCAAAATACTACTTTGCCGTACGAATACCGCAAAGTACAACTTTCTGATTAATAAATTGTACGGCAAAGTAGCTCTTTCAATGCTAGTGTACGAAAAATGCATATTTTGTTTAGCTTTATTCCCTGGTAAACGGAAAGAATCAACTTGAAAATCACCCTGTATATTCAACTCTAAATACACAAAGTGGCTCATATTACAGTAATGGGGTATTTTTTTTAAATTAATGGGCTACATTGTCAATAAATGACATTAACGTCGAGGTTAACAGGTGACTTACAGTGTCACCAACTTAATAATAAAGAAAGCAGTTAGGTAATTGTCATTATCGAAGCTATATACATACTTGTAGATAAAATATTTTTTATTATACCTGCATCAGAATCGCCATTTAAAGCACGCCTGAGCCTGCGAATACAGGCGATTAAAGCTCGCCGAGCATTAAAGGTTGTCAAGGAAACGACTGAATGCAACAACGGACATGGACGCGACAACAACGTAAATAATGCTCGTAACTATAGTAGCAATATTATTATGCCCTCTCGATTTATCACGACAAAAATTATTTCAAAGTTTTTAGTGCGTAATTTATTTCCAGTATTGAAGGTATAATAAAAAATAGCGTAAAGTATTCGTGGATAACTGGTCTTTAAAACACTTGCTCTATTTCGAGCACTCCGGCTACGCCGTCGTGCTCGAAAACTCGCGCGTGTTTTAAAGACCTTGTTATCCACTCATACTTTAATATACTATTTTATTATACCTGCATCAGAATCACCATTTAAAGCACGCCTGAGCGTGCGAATACAGGAGATTAAAGCTCGCCGAGCTTTAAAGGTTGTCAAGGAAACGACTTAATGCAACAACGGTCATGGATGCGACAAAAACGTAAATAATTCTCGTAACTATAGTAGCAATATTATTATGCCCTCTCGATTTATCATGGCAAAAATTATTTCTAAGTTTTTAGTGCGTAATTTATTTCCAGTATTGGAGGTATAATAAAAAATAGCGTAAAGTATTCGTGGATAACTGGTCTTTAAAACACTTGCTCTATTTCGAGCACTCCGGCTACGCCGTCGTGCTCGAAAACTCGCGCGTGTTTTAAAGACCTTGTTATCCACTCATACTTTAATATACTATTTTATTATACCTGCATCAGAATCACCATTTAAAGCACGCCTGAGCGTGCGAATACAGGAGATTAAAGCTCGCCGAGCTTTAAAGGTTGTCAAGGAAACGACTTAATGCAACAACGGTCATGGATGCGACAAAAACGTAAATAATTCTCGTAACTATAGTAGCAATATTATTATGCCCTCTCGATTTATCACGGCAAAAATTATTTCTAAGTTTTTAGTGCGTAATTTATTTCCAGTATTGGAGGTATAATAAAAAATAGCGTAAAGTATTCGTGGATAACTGGTCTTTAAAACACTTGCTCTATTTCGAGCACTCCGGCTACGCCGTCGTGCTCGAAAACTCGCGCGTGTTTTAAAGACCTTGTTATCCACTCATACTTTAATATACTATTTTATTATACCTGCATCAGAATCACCATTTAAAGCACGCCTGAGCGTGCGAATACAGGAGATTAAAGCTCGCCGAGCTTTAAAGGTTGTCAAGGAAACGACTTAATGCAACAACGGTCATGGATGCGACAAAAACGTAAATAATTCTCGTAACTATAGTAGCAATATTATTATGCCCTCTCGATTTATCACGGCAAAAATTATTTCTAAGTTTTTAGTGCGTAATTTATTTCCAGTATTGGAGGTATAATAAAAAATAGCGTAAAGTATTCGTGGATAACTGGTCTTTAAAACACTTGCTCTATTTCGAGCACTCCGGCTACGCCGTCGTGCTCGAAAACTCGCGCGTGTTTTAAAGACCTTGTTATCCACTCATACTTTAATATACTATTTTATTATACCTGCATCAGAATCACCATTTAAAGCACGCCTGAGCGTGCGAATACAGGAGATTAAAGCTCGCCGAGCTTTAAAGGTTGTCAAGGAAACGACTTAATGCAACAACGGTCATGGATGCGACAAAAACGTAAATAATTCTCGTAACTATAGTAGCAATATTATTATGCCCTCTCGATTTATCACGGCAAAAATTATTTCTAAGTTTTTAGTGCGTAATTTATTTCCAGTATTGGAGGTATAATAAAAAATAGCGTAAAGTATTCGTGGATAACTGGTCTTTAAAACACTTGCTCTATTTCGAGCACTCCGGCTACGCCGTCGTGCTCGAAAACTCGCGCGTGTTTTAAAGACCTTGTTATCCACTCATACTTTAATATACTATTTTATTATACCTGCATCAGAATCACCATTTAAAGCACGCCTGAGCGTGCGAATACAGGAGATTAAAGCTCGCCGAGCTTTAAAGGTTGTCAAGGAAACGACTTAATGCAACAACGGTCATGGATGCGACAAAAACGTAAATAATTCTCGTAACTATAGTAGCAATATTATTATGCCCTCTCGATTTATCACGGCAAAAATTATTTCTAAGTTTTTAGTGCGTAATTTATTTCCAGTATTGGAGGTATAATAAAAAATAGCGTAAAGTATTCGTGGATAACTGGTCTTTAAAACACTTGCTCTATTTCGAGCACTCCGGCTACGCCGTCGTGCTCGAAAACTCGCGCGTGTTTTAAAGACCTTGTTATCCACTCATACTTTAATATACTATTTTATTATACCTGCATCAGAATCACCATTTAAAGCACGCCTGAGCGTGCGAATACAGGAGATTAAAGCTCGCCGAGCTTTAAAGGTTGTCAAGGAAACGACTTAATGCAACAACGGTCATGGATGCGACAAAAACGTAAATAATTCTCGTAACTATAGTAGCAATATTATTATGCCCTCTCGATTTATCACGGCAAAAATTATTTCTAAGTTTTTAGTGCGTAATTTATTTCCAGTATTGGAGGTATAATAAAAAATAGCGTAAAGTATTCGTGGATAACTGGTCTTTAAAACACTTGCTCTACTTCGAGCACTCCGGCTACGCCGTCGTGCTCGCAAACTCGCGCGTGTTTTAAAGACCTTGTTATCCACTCATACTTTAATATACTAATTCGATACGCATATAATGGCTGTATTGCACTTGGTAGATTACAACACTCGCCTTCAGCGCGTGTGTAAACTTCATCCTCGTGCAATATAGCCTAGATTATATGCTTGCTAACTAAATTAATATTATTTTCATTATGCGATTCATTACCAAAGCGTATTTTTTGTAACTTATTTTGCAAGCTGTAAATTTTATGAAGATGACAGTTAAATATTTAATTTCCTACTCTACTACTTGATTTTAAAATGTGACTTATGATGGTTGGTACCATGGTGATTCATAATTAAGCGTGGTATCTCTGCATCGTAAGTGTGTGCAGAAATGTTTAACTGACTTACGTCGTCAAAAATACAGTAGTTTTATTTTTTAAGTCCATATGTAACAAATTTTCTTTGTAAACGACAAACCGTAGCAACAAGCAATGCAAATTTGTTGCCGTTACGATTAGTACGATATAATATCATACTACATAGTGTGTGATGTTTTAATTGGTGCGAGTAGGCCGCCGTTTGAATATGTTTACTTTCGAAACGGTCCTAACCCATTGCTTTCCATTTAGTCTTCACCTTTGTAACAAAATTATATCTTGATTTTGTCCAGCTGTTAAATTACAATTATGTACTGTTATTAAGTCAATTTTTGTTCTTCGCAATTGTACTAGTACGTCGCCTGTTATTTAGAGCACAGCGTGCCACCTTAGTAAGAAAAATAACCAGTTTTACTGATGAAGGTAACGACTGAGCGGTCATAGTGTCGTCTTCAGTGAATTAATCTCTTGAAATCTCCTCCTCCAAAAAATTTACAATACACTCAAAATTTTGGATAACTATCATCATTCTGGCCATTCGGTAGATCGTCGTCTGTCTGATAATAATTATACTAAAAAAATATCTTTCTTTGATTATTCGAAAAGCTGAATACCAAAACTATTGGAGTTACACAATGGGTTTTATTTCATTTTGAAACCATAATCTTGTTTACTGGACCACAATAGCCGCCGTAAAATGACTTTTATGGCCCTAGTGCCTATAAAGTTACTAAGCAGTATAACAAGCACTAACAATGTAATATAGCAACACCATCAATCTGCATAATGAACCATAGCACACCAAAAATTCAAGGCGCTAGCACAACGATGACGCTGTAGTCTGTAGTCAAACTACTGAATCCTTAACTTTAGTCCATTTTTGAGAACCAAATTAAATAAAACGTTGTATGTACCACGTGTCTAATCACGAGTATAGCTTGAAGTTGCACTTTTAACAATTCCTCGATCTATTATCTCCTGATTAAGCCCTTAATACATAAATAACTATTACTGGCTTGCAGTAGTTTTTCCTAAAGTCTATAAGACTAGGAAAAAAAGATTAAAGTGGTTTGAAGGCCCGCAAAAACCATATTAATCGCATAACTTCCATTTTCTTCAGCAATATGCACCATAGTATAGATTTAATAGATGGACGTATGGAGCAAATGCCTAGTTTCCGATAGATTTTGTTTGAACTTTCAGGCCCCCTTGATTTCTCGCAATTACTGCTGTATCACCATAGGACTAATCTGGAGTTCCTATATATTAATCTACAGGGTCTTATGGAACTGAGTGCAAATATTTTAACTAGTGATAGAGCTCATCAAAATAAACAACTTTTCTATTTATCGTTTTTCATTTAAACATATATATTTTTTCAATTATATATCTCCCCTAAATTTGACAGGCCGCTTTGTAAGCAATTCTACGTTAAAGGTGAACGACACAAGTATATTAAAACTGCAAAATTCTTGCACAAAAAACATGCGGTCAATAACTTACCTACCTCAATTGATAAAATACGTTGGCGAGGAGATGTGAACTAAATGTTTTATCAGTACCTATAGAGTTTTTGTTGGTTTGCATATCAAAGAAATGTTTTTGTGTTTTGTGCCATTAAATTAAAATATCATTCCATAAGCGGGTATGCATTTTTGGAGTAAAATTGTTTTGAATTTTAACATAGTTTTGAGGGCGTTTCAGAAAAAAATGGTAAGTGGAGAAGTTGTTCTGTTTAGCGAGTTCTATTACGGATTAAAATATTTGCACTCATTACCATAACACCCTGTATATTATATAGGATTCTATACTAACCATTCAAATATGGTTTCTGGAAATCATATTTATCAAATTAATAAGAAAGAGATTATCATATCTCAAGCCAATTATTCATTATTTTTGAGAGCATGTAAAACACATCGTTTTCACTTATCAGCAGCGAGGTACCTAATACTCCGAATACTTAGATCTTGTTCTTGATCAACTTTCTATCCCAATTTTATCGAATTGTTTTGCGATTTTTCGTTGTATTTTTTCTCAGAGTGTTATTTAAATAATCAACAGTAATTACCTAAATGGTAATAATTTTTTGATTTTTTTTAGATTCACTAAACAAAGATGAATGCTAATCTAGTTAAAATTATAAAAAAATATTACCACGAATGTGTGTTATTTTTAACAACTGCTGCTCACCTACTCGACTTTTAGCTCGTTGTGTTACAGCAGAAAAACGACTTGAATGGTTTGTGAAAAAATAGTCGCTGTAATCAGCTACTAGCAAATAGTCAATGTAATTTTGATGCTACTAGCAAATAGTCAGTGTAATTTTGATGCTATTGGTCGATTTTAATTTTTTTCTCATTACTATTGGCTGATAGGACTGTTTAAAAAATAATCATATAAATTTTCATCACCATTCCTGTCGCAATCCAAATAATTATTAACTCTATCTTAGTAAATACCCGTCGCTTTTCCTAATCACCTCTAATAACTATACATATAGGATAAACAACAATTTCCATCGCAGGAATATTTTAACAATATTTCTAAAAATATTTTACGCAGCAGAAAAAACTACACAATTCGTTGACTCGTCGAATCGCTTATTCGAGCGACATGCATATGCAGCTAACCCGAAGGGGCTATTCGTTAACTACATTAACATTGCTGTAGATGTAGATGCAAACCTCTTCGGTGCAACAGTATTGAATAAAAAATTACAGCAATACATAAAAAGTCAGCTGAATCTAAAAAGACTTTGTGTCGCTAATCAAGTGATAACTTCTTACATTGCCCACATATTGTCATTTGGCTGCTTAGTAAAGCATTGAAAGGTAGGTCTTGGTAATCCTTTTTTGTAGAGATTAGTGTAATTTCTAAAAATTAGAACTGCAAACCCAGCTCTACTTTTTTTTAAATATTATTTTCATAATGTTCAATTGAGTGTTTAACTTCTTCCTCATGTTTTTTCCCTGAGGTCTGTAAGTAAACTGAAGGTAAAAACATGAATATCTCTAGTGGTGCATAATAGTTATTTAGACCACAAGTGTTAGAAGTGCAACTTTTTTTCACAAGTGTGGAGGGTTATTAAATGAGGCGCAGCCGAGCGTGGAAAATAGGCACGCTAACACGAGTTGTCTATAGGATTTTTTAAAATTTCATTAAATATTCAAATCCAAGCCTATTTTGTATAGAATTTTATTTGCCTTCATTTTAGTCAAGTGCGTTGGTCAGTTTTGGTAACTAAGGAAACGTCTATTTAAAATCGTTCATTTCTAAATTAAAACCAAAATCACTTCATACACCGATATTAATTTGAAAATGACTACTTTTTTAAATGAAATTTTAAAAAATATTTTATTTACAGTATCCTTTATCTAATAGACTTGTCTGTCCGGGACGCTGTTTTGTCTGTCCGGGACGCTGTTTCAGCAGCCAAACCGTAAGAGATAGAGAAAAAAGTTATTAAAGTTATATGTTTGGAATGGTCATGTCAGGTCAGGAACCGAATTTCAGTCACGTGACACTTCCGGTTTTCGAGAAATCACGTGATTTTTCGAAAACCGGAAGCGTCAGTACACTGTTTCAGCAGCCAAACGGAGCTGCGACCCTCTGCGCCTTAAAACATCGATCGGTTAGGCAACCACTTTGACAGCTTCCAGAATGTTTCGATGCGGCGTACCACTTTGACACCTTCCAGGTCTGGGTACAGTTTTTATTTAATACGCGTTCTATTTGAAAAACGGTCTTTTTTGTTTTTTTAAATGAGACATTTGTCTCACTGGGTTGCTAGTACTAGTATTAATAGTATCAAATTTAAGATTTTCCTGACTAAATTTAAAATAAGAATATGTAAGCAACGTCAAGAATTGTCTGATGTATGGTTGCTAAGATGTTATGGGCAGCTGCATGGTTACCATGAGATTGAGGGAGAACAGAGAAATAATTTGAAAAATCCTTAATATACCAAGTTAATTTTATAACTTCTTTTACATTGTTTCAAAACATTGAATCACAGCGATTAGTGGTCCCGGGTTCAAACCCCGTGGTAGGCACGGGTGTACGTGATAAACGTACAAAAAAATCAGTCCTTCTCAGGACTAACCAGGAGTTCATTCAGCTGAGGACGGAAGTAGATCAGAAACTCCCGAAACGTTGTGTGATAAACACTCGAGACAGTGGAAAAAGTCCGATAAAACATATCATTCTATATCTACATCAAATCTTTTGGAACTAATAAATGACTTGAGTATTTAGTTTTTTTAATATTCTTAACTTAATTTTCTTATTTCGATTGTTCTATACTACTGTAACAGTTTTATAATAAAACTTTTATATGTACGATACTATTTCAATGATACAAGTAAACATTTTTTTCTAGAATTTGTGTCATTTCGTTTTAATGCATTTGACTTTGTGTGTGTATAGATTTATAAATACCTATTAAAAAAGAACAGTTTAGTTGACACTTTACCAACATGTTTATAACAATTAATTTTGTAGTAGAAATCATGTAAATCCTTTCTTAGTTTGTTTCAAAATGTACCTGCTGGACTACTTGTTGCAGTTTATTTATTTACCTAACTTTTCTTTTGTCAATAGCCTTTAAACTATATTGCATACTCCAAATAAAACCAGTTTAAAATTAGACAACCTATCAGTCAGTTGTATATGTTTATTGTATGACTTGTATTTAATTCAGCAAACCGATATTAAATAAAGGTTCCAATTGGTTTGGAAAACTATACACGCCGAAATAGTTTTATTCTCCTTTAGATTGTACCAACGTCAAGCAACCCACCTCCAGAAGGTTCACATACCTCCTACTAGCTCAATTCTCGAGTGCGATACGCGTAGAATAAATGTGAGATTTTATTTCACATTTGCGTAAGGGTTTTAGGTTGATACAAACAAACAAAGTATTAGGCTCCAGCAATTTTAATAAATCCCGAAGAGGGACTAATAGGTACAAGAATAAATATATACAAATGCATGCATCTTAAGGTCTGAATTAAGGTTGCAGATGGCAATTTCAGAATGGCATTGAATGTTGAAAGTGGATTGAAATAATATAATTAATTTAAAAAATAATTAATATAAAAGAAATTTTAGAATATATATTTGACATAAACAGTAGCTATTAAATTAGTTTTTAGTGCTTCCAACCGCAGCCTAATAGTTAATTGGATTTACTGCTGATGGTTTGATCGTCAAAGTTATATGTGGTCACGGATTTTTTTGTACACTGGCACCTGATGGGAAAAAATAAAAGGCTGTATTGAAAAAGTACCCATTAGAACAGAAGGTAAAGGTACCAGTTACAATTTGAACTGCCTTCCAATAAGTAATAACCCAATGGTAAAAATTTATAAGCCTGGAAAACTATTTCAATAGAATTGAATGGTGAATTAATTATTGGTAATTTTTACAGAAGCTGCTGGACCCAGGCAAGATGATTTTTTCTTTTATTTTTTCTTAATATTTCTTATTTGCACACGGTAACGGGAAACGAACACAGGAAGCAATTTTCCAAAAAACATGAGGTGCAGAAGGTGTAGCCTACGACGCCAAGCTCGATTAAAAATGTCGCTTTATTCCTCACACCAACGACCCATATCTGATACGGTACCCGTTGAAGAGCAAGAAGATATTCTAGTATTAGTGAAAAAAATTTTAGAAATCAGGTTTCATATTTATTTATTGCTGACATTAAAAAGTTACAAGAGCTTATTACAATTCTCTCTTTCCGTTAATCCAATCGATGTAGCTGGAAACTCTAGCGAACACTCCCGGGTAGCCCTTAATTCCGCATGGCTTGATAGACCACGAAACCGCACCAATTTGCTTTCCTTGGCTGTACAAAGGACCACCAGAATCACCCTACAATTATATTGATATGTAATTTGCATGCATTTCCAGGAATTTACGATATACTAACATTGCATTGGCCTTTTCCTCCTTCTGGAATACCAGAGCAAACATGGTATCTAGCATCGACACTGGATCCATGTGCAGCGGTGCAGTCTTCGTCGGTGTATACCAAAAGATCTACTCGTTGAAGGTTGTCCATTGCGTTTCCTTCGGACTAAAATGAAGAAAAGTTGCTTAGTACATAACCTTATACTGAACATCTATTACAAAAGCCAAATTTAAAAAATAAATTCTACGTCAATCTTTTAGTCGAAAATATTTTTCATAATCTCCCTAAATAAATTTTTCTTTGACATATTTCATTAATTTGGAAATAGAAATATTTACAACCAAGAGAAGGCAGAAAGTGTGGCATTTTAAAATAAGATTTTTCTAATAATATTTTTAATTCTAAAAAATGATATTTCCTCTTGGGCGCTATAAATAGTTTTCAAAGTCGTTCAGCTATTTTAATTAAATTTAAATTGAACGAACATTACATGAATGTCAAAACTGTTGCTATTATAATTTGCGACAATGATAATGAGCATGTATTATGTAGTTTAATTTTCAGTAATGTTAGAAAATGTTTATATATATTTTTTGTAATTTTAAGTTGCAATTTTCTGAACTTTTACTAAGTAATAACTGTCCTTATTTTAAATATTGTTTGGTGCTTATAGGTGCAACAGTAAATTCATAAACAAAATGTCCTTAACATCCTCCAATCTAAATTAAATGTGCCCAAGAGGATATAAACGTAGATCGATTGAAAATTGTAAGTAACATGTTATGCCTAATTTGTATAATTCCTATACTGACACATCGCCTTAAATTATAATGAAAACTAGACCTTACGTAGGGTTTCCCCCATCCAGCCAGAACAGATGTGTCTCCTCCTGGTGGAGCTTCACCTTGTTCAGGCAAATTAACTGGCTGCACGAACGTACTGTAGACGAGTGGAGATGCTAGCTGAAAGAGAATGCCAAATAAGAAAACAGAAGTAAATATTACAGCCGATTTAGTTTGAAATGATTATATTATTGATCATTTTGTCGAATATTAACGTAAACGTTAGTTACGTTAATCAAACAGTTACCTTTAGAACAGCTACGTCATTTGCACCATTAAACCAAGGATTGTAATCTTCATGGACATCAACTTTAACTACTTGAATTACATTAATCCGGTCTCGTGAAATCCTTGTTAGTCCGTATTGAATTGACAGAGCGCTTAGAGACCTAAACCACAATAAGATATGTGTAAGTGTGCACAACTTATTTCCTGCAGCTATGAACTTACTCATCTTCCACGCAGTGAGCAGCAGTGAGTATATGTAGTTCATCCAAAATTGATGCACCACACATGTGGGAATCGGAGGAACGGAGGGAAACCTACAATTCAAGTTTAGTTTCTCGATCAACATTTATAACTTGAACTTACAATGTAAGGAATTTCTCCTGGTTCAGCATCGGTTCCATTTACTATTCTTCCGCTATCCGGAAGAGGGGACGCTGAAAATAAGTACTATTAACACTTTGTTATATGACTACTCCCGCTAAGATTTTTATACGAATATTGGTATTCATAGTACCTAATTTAAATTGAATGTAGATTGCGATTATTTATTAAAATAGGCATGTAACTGGCACTTTCGTTGGTAGGAGAAAGATATATGTGAACAATAATTGCATATTTTAGGTAAAGTAGATATTACAACGAAATAGAAAGTTACGACACAACAACGGTTTTATTGGAATTGAGGCTTTTGTATTTGTAGCACAATGCAAGGAAGCGGATAATCTCGTGATGATATCGTAAACTGCAAAGTTCCATTGTTATAAATTGCCGTTATCAACCAATAATCGATATTGGTTTTACACTTCAGCCTAATATATTATATAATATAATCTCGTATGGCTTAACCAGTTTGAAGATAAAATAATATATAAATCTACATAAATAATAAGCAAATTCAGCTTTCTTATTCACTTTCCGCTGTCGATGGTTCATATACAGTGTCCGCCAGAAAGTCGGCATAATATGGGAAAAATTATATTTTTGATTTTTCAAAAAAACTTTTTACGTCAATAATTTGTGCTTGTCTAGAAACCTATTTAGCCCCTATCATATACCGAGTGAATTGTCAAAATCCGAAAAGTGCTATTTTTTCGGAAATTAAGTAACATTTCAATGAAATTTTTTAAGAGTGTGTTATTTTTAGCTAACTGAACAATCTCAAGGTCAAAAACCCCCTAATTTTTTTTTAAATTGAGCTAAGAATTAATTTTTCAGTTTTTTATATATTTTCAAAATTTCACATACCAAGACTTAATATTAAAGTTGAATTATTTTATGTGAACACTTTAAAGATTTATAATTGGAAAAATAATACGAAATGTTAATTAGGTACTTCTTTAGATTTTTTATTATTTACCGAAAAGTAGTATGATTGCATAATTTTTACGTTTTTTATACAAGGCGCTTTTTAGGAGAAATATTTTTAATTCTAATTAATATCTATTTAAATGGCTTCAAGAAACTCTAATCTAGCACTGTTAATGAATTACTGTTACAAAAATCCTGTAAATGTTTTTTTACAGTTGTCTAAACGAGGAGATTTTCCTTTATCCAATTACATGTACTAAAGAATTCCTCATTTAGAGGTTTTCTGGCCTTGAGATTCTTCAGTTAGCTAAATATAACACACTCTAAAAAATATCATTGAAATCTTACTTAATTTCCGAAAAATAGCACTTTCCGGATTTTGACAATTTCGACACGATTTTTAATAATTAATACAGAGTATTATTAATAATAATAAATGGAATTTATTGGAACAAATACATAACTACCCACATATAGTATAAAGAAAAGAAAATATATCAGCAGTACAATACGATAGTAATGAACAACCAACAGCATCACAGAGTTGCGTATTCGCTCCAACGGGGCGAAGTTCAGATAACAATCCGAAGATAGGAATCTGCTCTTCCACTTAACCCCCTATATATGTTATATTAGTATTCATAATAATACGAGAGCCAGCAGTATTTATTAATTGATATACTGATTTTAAATAAGTTGCCAATATGTGTGTAGATTTGAGAGTAATAGTTTAAAGTAATAGTTTAAACGAGCAAAAAATTATATTAAGAACAGAATTGCCTAAACTTGATTATATTGGTAACGCGATTTGAATTATACTATTTGATGTTGTTTTTCGAACAAAGTGTTAAAAAAATTGTTTTAAATTTATTTGGTGAACAATGCTTTAAATAACCTGGTAAGGTGTTGTAAACCTTGACTATATTATAAGAGAATGATCTTTCAAATAAGGCAGTTCTATGAAACGGCGTTGTTATTAAAAATTTATTCCGTACATTAAGATTATGGACATCAAATCTAAAATTTATTTTATTGTAAAGCTAAGAAAAAATTTTATTAAATACAATTTTATGATATAAATTAGCAGCATGAAGCACCCTTCTATTTGTCATATTTAACCACCCTATTTCAGTTAATTTGTGTGAGATATGTACATGCTTTCTAATACCAAAAATTAAACGCAGGCAGGAGTTTTGCAAACGCTGAATTCTCTTAATATCACTGCTATCCAAACCAGGTCCATATACAGAATCGCAAAAGTTGAATTGTGACAGCACAAGTGATTCACACAGCACAGTTTTTATTTTTTTATTCAAGGAAAATCGGTTCTGAAAGATAATTTTTAAATTTAAATATGATTTTTGTAATTTGCTAGAAATATAATCCTTAAATCTTAATTTATTATCAATGATAAGTCCTAGATTTTTACAAGAATCTTTAATTTCCAATGACCTATCCCTTATTTTAATAGATATTTTATTAACATTAGCATCTCTAGTTTTTGCCCTACCAAATAACATCACATAACATTTACTTGCCTTAATTTGTAGACTATGTTTTTCCGAATATTCTATAAGATTTTTAAGGTCAAAATTAACTTCAGCATTGACATCATCTACTTTATCGGGATTAAATTTGATTAATAGTTGTGTGTCATCTGCATAAAAATGGTAATCACAAAATCTTAGAGATGTTTTTAAATTAAAGGTATAAATGATATATAACAAAGGCCCTAAAATTGATCCTTGAGGAACACCAAGTGTTAACGGCAAAGCTTTATATTTTATTTTATTAAATACAACTATTTGAGAGCGATTTGTAAGATAATTTTTTATGAACATTCGAGCTGTTATGTCAAAACCAATATAATCTAGGATACTCAACAGTACTTCATGGCTTATCGTGTCAAAAGCCCTCAAATAATCAAGCATTACTGCTAGAGATAATTCATTTTCATCAGCGGCAGCCACAATATCATCAGTTATGTTTAAAAGAGATGTAGTGCAACTGAAGCCCGATCTGAAGCCAGATTGGGTTTCAGGGAGTACACCATGATGATCAACATACTGACGAATCTGAACCGTCATAAGCTTTTCAAGCACTTTTGACAGACAAGGTAAAAAACTAATAGGTCTCAGATCCTTATAATTTATTTATTTATTTCGCACTCAGCCAACAGCCGTTAGGCCAATTATAGGCGTCGCTGTGCAGTTATGAGGACTTCCAACCCCACTAACGACTGTCATGATGTTGTATGACCGCCGGGACCAACTTTTTTCCGTGATAGCCGTACCACGAGGCGCCGAGAGATGCAGCCGTGGAACTCCCATCCAAGTTCTGACCAGAGACAGCGTTGCTTAACTCTGCTGATCGAACGTGGACGCTTGTTCAAGCTACACCACTCGGGACCCATCTGTTGGTAATTTAACTTTAGGCACAGCAATAATGTGGGCAACTTTCCAGCCATCAGGAAAAGTAGAATGGAGTATACAATAGTTTAAAATATGGGTTATATATGGTATTAGATAAGGACAGCAATGACATAACATTCTTATACTAAGGCCATCAGCACCAACAGCGTTAGTCTTGATACCAAGAAGGACCCTCATTACATCACTCTCAGTCACTTCTTTGAATTTAAATGGTGTCTCAAATGTTTTTAACTTATTAGCTGAATAAAAATGCAAGAGATCATTGTTATTAGTTGTTTTCAAAGATTTAACAGAATTAATAAATGCGTTATTAATTTCATCAGCATTGTTTAGATGTGTGGGAATATCTGCAGCTTGTGATTTTTGATAAATATTGGTAGTTTTCAATTCCTTCCATAATACCTTAGAACCCTGTTTATTAAGCTGAAACTCCAGATGCGCCTGTTTTTCTTGTCTTATAGCAAAAGTTACATAATTACGTAAGGACTTGTAATACTCCCAGTGAGCAGAAGAGTATTTTATTTATCAACAAATTCGCTGATACCAACTGCAACATAGCTCAAACGATTAAGATGTAAAATAAAACCACCCTCAGAACAAAAAAGTTGCAAGCCCCTTACTATTCACATAGCAACTTACAACGCTAGGACTTTAGCATCAAAAGAAAAAGTGCTTGAGATGGAGAATGAAATAGGAGTGAGTGAAACGAGACGACGTGGTGAATTTCTAAAGATGCAAACAACAGGACATTTATTCTATGATATTGGAAATGAAACGACATCGATTGGATGAGTCGGTTTCCATTCGAGTTACATATCTATCACTGAAAATAAATACGAGATACAATTTAAAGATTATTCAGTATACACCCCAACAACTCAGATGATGAAATTAAAACATTTTACATTTTACTACGATATTTCCATTGCACTAAATGATAAACCGGCACACTTTACCATCTTGTGTGGCGATTTTAAAACTAAAATAGGATTGAAGAAATCAGATGAAGAAACAGCACTGGGCAAATTTGGAACTCAGAGTTTAAACAAAAGAGGGGAAACCTTGCTGCGTTTTCTACTCCAAAATAACCTGCATCAAATGAATAGTTACTTTCATAAAAAAGCATAGGCAAAGGACATGGGAAAGTCCTGATGGAAAGACAAGAAATGAGATAGATTTCATAATTAGTAATAAAAACAAATAATTAAGAATGTAACAGTTATAAATAAATTTTCAACAGGCAGGGACTACAGAATGGTAAGGACAACAATTCAAATTTGGCTGGGTAAAGAGAGATACCGAATGATTCAAAAGAAAATATCATCGACTTGGACAGTTCCATATAATATCGATAAATACATTTAAAACACTTATCAATAAATGAAAACGACAAGATTACGTTAGTGACAGTCAAAATGAATATTGTTCAAAGAAAGAAAAAGATAAAAGAATAAACCATCAGACAACTATTAGAAGAAAGAAGAGAAATGAAAAGTCAAATAAACACCAACAAACAAGAATTAAAGGAAATGAACAGACAAATTACAAAAGCCATAAGATCAGATATACGACAATACAAAACTGACAAGATTAAGCAAACCATAGAAAAAAACAAAAGCCTAAAAGTCCTAAGAAGAAAACTCAATAACGGGAAGTGCGCAATAACTAAGCTAAAAAGCAACAAACAAGAAGTGTCATCGAATAGGTAAGAATTACTGAATATAGTGCAAGATTTCTATGAAAAGATCTATAACAGTCAACGACAAGATCAGTCAGGTATAGAAGAAGCCCTTAAAGAAGAATAACTAACCAAGGTTCAGAACATATGCCAGAAATTACCGCCTACGAAATTCATAAAGCGTTGAAGCACATGAAACCAAATAGAGCTCCAGGCGAAGATGGCATTATGATTGAAGCCATTAAGATCGGAGCGCAAGAACCTATTAACCTCCTAAATCATATTTATAAACTCTCTATATTACAAGAATCATAACATCAAAACTAGAGAGAAAATTGGATTTTTATCAGGCAAAAGAGCAAGCTTGATTCCGCTCCAACTATGAAACAAACGATCACTTACAAGCTGTGAAATTACTAGTAGAAAAATCTATCGAGTATAACAGACCTTTAGCGTTTGCTTTTGTCGACTTTCATAAAGCGTTAGATAGTCTAGAATTAGATAGTGTGCTGGAAGCTCTAAACGAAAGCCGCTTTGACAACCACTATACTAAACTCATTAGCAACATATATAAAAATGCAACTATGACAGTACAACTACATGAAGAGGGTAATAAAATTAAAATAAATCGGGGCGCCAGACAGGGGGATACACTGTTCCCGAAACTGTTCATAACGTCATTGGAGTACGCTTTTAAAAAGCTCGATTGGAACTGCAAAGGTGTATCAATAGATGGTGAAAATCTGAACCACCCCCGCTATGCAGACGACATAGTTATCATAACTGACGAACTGAGAAATCTGAATGAGATATTAAATGAACTAGACGTAGCATGTACAGAAATTTGCCTCAAGATGAATTTCAAAGGAACTAAATTAATGACAAACCTAGATTCCTTGGAAAATTCCGAAGTGAAAGGTCTCAATATAGAATTAGTAGAAAAATCTTGGACATGAACTAAGGCTGAACAGAGACAACCAAACATGTAGAATACAAAGAAGAATAACTTTGTCGTGGTCTGCATACGGAAAAATGTGTGGTATAGGTAAAAGTGACATTCCCATAAGCTTGAAAAGAAAAGAATTCGACCAATGTGTGCTTCCGGTCGTCACATACGGATCCAAAACATTAACTCTGATCAAAACACCAGCATCGAAACTAAAAGTGGTACAAATACGGATGGAGAGATCGATGCTGGGAGTAATTTTAAGGGACAGGATCAGAAATGAAGATCTGCGGAACAGAACTGGCGTTACGGATGTTATAACGCCCATAGCTAGCCTAAAGTGGAGATGGGCTGGGCATGTGGTCAGACTTAAAAATATGAGATTGACACGAAAATTACTATAATGGAGATAGGGAGCACATAAGCGAAGCCGATGAAGGCCACCAACATGCTGTACTGATGATATACAGAGAATGACAACAAATTGGATACACACAGCGCAAAACAGAGATAAATGGAACCGCCTACGAGAGGCCTATGTCCAAAGTGGACGAAGTAAATGGCTGGGTGATCATGATGGTATGATTCCATTTGTAAGACACATGGTACATATTCGTGTGAATAAGGCATAATTGTTTTCATAGCGCAGGCGCAGGGTAGCTACGGACATGCATTGCCCTAAATTTTATACCCACACGGTAAATGGGAACTTATAACTATATGTCACTTTTGAACAACAATATTATCTCACATATCTCATATCTTTAGGTAGAAATACGAAATTCTATTGTTAACTATATAACTTCACGGGAGTCTTACCAATGGCACAGGCGGCCAAAACGGAAAGCACAATTATTTTCAACATTATTACGCTTAACTGACCTAATAATTGCAATATCTGCATCTTATATACTAGCTACTTCAAGTGGTTATTATTTGCCATTTATTTTCTGTGTGATAAAGTTTGTACTTATCATACTTTAGATCATTTTTAAACAATGTACTTAACGAAACCCATTGATGTAATGATCAAAATTGTGTTTTAAGAAAAAGATAGGAATAGTAAACAAAATAACAGATATTTGAATACAATAGATACAATGACCGGCATATATTTGAGAGCTTTTTTATTATCCATTTTTATCAGAGAAATTCCTTCTTGATAAAATCCCTTGCATTTTCTTAAACTTAAAATGCATTTGCCAAAATTTAGCAATCTCTTTTCGTATATAGGGGAGGTTTGAAAATATGAAAATGGCTCAAAAATACAGTACCATTATTTTTCAAAATACAAAAAAGTCACACCCACTTCGAAAAAATTGCTGTTTTTTTATATTTGTTCTTACCACCCTGTGTCTTACGGAACATGAGATACTTCAAAGGTAACTTATTATCTATTAACAGTAGGTCTAACGAAGAATGTTTCAGCTCGTCACAGATTACCAGTTACACTGTTCAAATGATCCACTTGAGAAACTAAAGACTTCGAACAGGTTAAAGTACGTTTATTTACAATTTGTTCCATTTGTGAGCGATGTGCTCCCGACGGAAGTCAATTAAAATCTGCCGTTACAAACACTACCGTTTTTACAAGAAACCTTTCAGGTGGCTGTTAAGGACATGCACCCTTGAGCACAGTGTTTTTCCCACTCATTTTGGCACGTAAAAGCAATATAGTAACCGTTCAGTTTCTGCAACCTTTTACCTGCCCTTTTCCATTCATACAGATGGGCACGTATTTCAAATGGCAGATAACTTGCAAAACTCGCACTTACATAAATAAATTTCATTTAGACGCTAAGCTAACATTTTAAGTAACTAACGTTCATTCTCAATAACGTCTTTGATTATTATATTCGCGATCTATGATTCGTAACATCGGATACAATAAGGACGTACTGTCAAACTTGAGTTTCGCTGACCTAGCAACAAGAAAACTGTAAGAATTGCTTTTATAAATAGTAATGCAATTGCTTAAAATTTGAAGTCGATCAGAAAATAAATAAAGAAAATACAGGGGTGTGAAGGTACGAATGTAACAGTTGCCCCACAGTTAAAACGTTTATTACGGTCAAATTCACTCGTGTTGGACCACACACAAGGCGCCGAAAACTCTGCACTGTTTTACTAAGCAATGCCTGCTGTATCTCGAATTTTATTGGTGGATTATCAACTAAATCTAATTTAACTACCCTACGTGAATACATTTCAAGTATTCTGTCGTAGTCGTCAGTAAATTTTCTCTGTTAGATTCATTACACGAAATAGTGTGACAAGGAATCCACATTGGCACACTGTTTCCCGGTTTGTAGGCTACAGTGAAATTTAACGTTTGCAAAATTAATGACCACGTAAAAGTCTACCGTTTTTGTTACCCACTTTATTCAGCTACGTGTGTGAAATAGCTTAAGAACAAGTATGGCTTTAATTTTCCTACAGCCCACATTAAAGCTGCAAACTCTGGCTCGCTCCCACTATACGTTTATTCTCTGTCAGTCAACTTCTTCCTCGAGTAAAGTACTGGATGTTCTTCACCTTTCTCATTTCTTTGCGAAAGTGTAATGCCCATCCATCTCTTGGAACAATCAGTTTGTACAATTTGGTGCTCTTAAGTCCTTGCCGCTCATTAACTCATTTTTCAACCGTTGGAATGACGTTACCTTCTGTTCATGCCATTCCACTCTGGTTTTTGCATTTTTACGCAACGCATCTGAGAGTGGGCTGGCAATATCTATATATGATGGTATGTAATGATTATGGTATTCTGTTATACTTAGAAATGCTCTTACGTCAAGCTTCGTCTCCGGTCGTAGAATATTTCGAATAACCGCTATTTTAGCCTTAGATGGATTCCTGTAACCTGTTACCGTTACGGCGACTGTAAAAAAAGTAAGCAAAGGGAACCGACTACTCAGCCGGAGCTGGTCGTGCGAAAAACAAAAAACTCGAAAGCTTTAGCTGAAAAATAAAAATATGGGCGCCAAGTAGCAAGTAACCCAGACTTTGCTAAACAAAAAGTACACTACAGAAGGCGCTACTAACCAAACCTGAAAATAAAAGGGTAACGGCAATAGCACAAACCAGATACGCAGGCAAAGATGTCAAGGCAGTATAATTGCGGCAAACAGAAATACAAACACAATTAAAATACACACAAAAATATACGACAAACCAAATCAGCATATCACAGATTTAAATCACAATTATCATAAAGCGTTTTACACCTCACCAAAATATTAGCATATAAATTTAAATAATCAATATAGGTATATAAACGAAATATATTAGCGTAGCTCAAATAAATAGGTTAAAGTATATTAAAGTGCATAATCAAATCACATAATGACGAATCAAATGGCTAAATGCAAAACTAACAAGTTGTCGATAGCACTATGGCTATGACACATTTATTACAGCTTAAATTTAGAATTTAAGTGAATTCGACTAATTGCCCACTATACAAGAGCACTCTTAATTTATTGCAATAACGCCCATACGGAATCCAAGATCTTGCTTCCTATCATAGCGCTTTAAGGACCGATAAAGGCTAAAATAGGTTTCAAAACTTTGTCAAGATGTCGTAAGCTGATCTTACATTTAATTACTTGCAATTGCGGGACGTATACTGAGGCTCGATTCAACCTAAAGCTATGTCACAAGTGTAACGTGACGACCGAGAATAGATTACCTTCGTCATGCAAATGCCGTAGAACTTTCGTTAATATAAAAAACTGGGACAAAGCGTGAAGCACTTCCTTTCCTAATAACTTTTAACCTCAAAAGCTAAATAGAATAAACTACCGCAACAAAATTATTAAAACAATACCTAAACTGCCTCAAAAGGTGAGTAAAACGCATAAAATACAAACTACAAGCTCTCAATCATTTGCCCGATACGAAATAACACAGTCACAACAAAACATGTTAAAAACGGATCCCAAGTTTCAAGTGGCCCAAAACAGGATAAATACGACCGACCTTGTAATTCTTCAGGCTGCAGCAAACACATACGGAAGGTCCGATAAGCAGCGGTGCGTGCTTAATCAAGGTTCGTGCAAGGCTAACGACCTGCAGATAATGGAGACGAAGAAGGAGGCTACGCCGGGACTTCTACCTTCGCTAAATGTAGGCGAGGAGCTTCGTGCTCGCCAAATTTACGGCAGCTGCTGGGGCCATCTTCGCCCGATGATAAGGGGCAACAAGGGGGCCACGAAAAAGGACGCCGTACAAATAGACATCGCAAAAAAATGGAGGTCGTACAAATGGAGCTAAAAGAGTTATCATATCATAGAATCTAAGTTAACATCATTAAGGAAACATACCCTAGGTGTTCTGGCTCCGCTTCGCCAAAGGAAAACATGTGCTCCCCGAGGTAAAATCCAAGCTAAGCTTGAGGCTTAAGAAATCGCAAAAATAACCTCTCCGGGGACTGCATCGCCAACCACGGAAGGCTCAAAACGCAACACAACAGAATTTCCAAGCCAGATGCCCGCGAAATAATCCCATTAAGGCTCGTTTCAAAACGAAACATCACAAAGGCACCTATTCTATAGCTACACAATATGGCGAATGGCCCAAAAAGACTGATAAGGAAACACAATTCGAAAATTGGAATTGGAGGGGCTTTTGAAAGAAACTTGGCATTTATGCGCGGAGTGAAGTTTAAACTCTAGAAGTTTTCATGCATTGTAATTTTAGAAACTAGCTTACGTTAGATCAAAATAGAACTTGCAAAAGATCTGAATGCTCAGTTTTAAGAATACAAAATTAGACTTAGTGAAAGATAAGGCAAAAAGTTAGTTTTAGCACAAATTAGGGCAATTAATTAAATGAATAACTGTAAATGACTTTTAGCCAGCAACAAACCTTGGCCGAAGTATACAAGCTTGGGTTTTGAACATTCGCATTTCCTCTCCTTGATTGTTAACCCTGCTTTATGCATGACATTAAATACTTGGATCAGGGGCTCTAGATGCTCCTGCTAGCTATTTGAAAGCACAGCCACGTCGTCCAAAAATGTCCATCATCCTCTGAAATGAAAATGGTGCCGATAACAGGCCGAACACTAAGGTTATTGGCTCAAACACTCCATGATGTGTGAAGAAAGCGGCGTATTTACTAGCTCTTTCTGTCGCTCCTACCTGCCAATAGGCTCTAACCACATCAGTCAAACTGAGGTACTTTGCCTTGCTACATCTCTCCACAAATGCCTCAATTTTCGGAAATGGGTGCTGCTGCGGCACTGTAATCGCATTTAGGGCTCGATAATCAATCACCGGCCGTGGTTCTTTCTCTTCCGCCTCTACAATTATCATAGGTGACGAGTATGCACTGTTATTTGGCAGTATTACTCCCAATTCCAACATTTTGTAGATTTCTTGGTAGATAATATTCCGCTCTCGCTTCGAATGAGAATACGCCTGTGTACTGTGATGAGCCTAATATATTAAACTAAACGCCCGGCAACTTTTCTAGAGCCGCGGTGCTTATTAGGTTGGCTAGAATTCTTTAATTTTTGGAATTCCAGTGCCTGCGCTATTTCGGGGCATGTACATTTAGTGCCATTTTCGGCTTCCATTTTGGAAAACGGGAATTTTTAAATCCTCTTCCACACTACAAGTTGCTTTTTTCGTGACTCCATTTGGTGACACTTGATGAGTGGAATTATCCCGAAAAATGCATATCATCTGGTGCGTGCTTGAATTTTGGTATTAGTATTTTACACGCACCTCTCTGGGAATGCATGATTGAATGATAGTTTCGGAAGCAGAAGTCTTCAGGCTGTTTATATTCTTAAGGTAGGCTTTGTCAGTCTTTCTATTGCTGACGGACTGACGTTTTGATTCCATTTCAGGCCTTTTCTGTTTATTTGTTGGAACCCTTCGTAAAGTAATTTAACGTGGAGGTGCCGATAGCACTTTGAATCCTGCCTTCCGCGCTCACAAAGTTAATGTGTAAATTCCATATCTTTTATTTCATAGGTATAGCAACTTTCACTTGCGCTAATTGCCTTTTGCATTTCCGCTGTTAACTAATTCTGAAAATAGCCAAATGAAACGTATTTCATAGCAACCTTCAGTTGCTTACTTGCGCTAAGTGCCTTCTGCATAACCGCCTTGTAAACTAATGATAAAAATAGCAAATGGAAGTTATTTGTCTAACTCAATTTAAGAGCGCGCTGTTAGTAAAGAACTTGCTTTTGTTTTCTTCCAATTCACCCGAGAACTTCATTTAAGAGCCCAGCCTATCACAGCTGCCGAGGCCTTCGCGATCGGATACGTCACGATACTAAGCGATAACATACAGACTCCTTTTCTTGTGCGCTTTATATAACCCCCCAGTTTAATAACTAATTGTGGAGACACTTTAGCGCTGATGAAATACTGTTAACCCTTCAGTACCCGTTTACGGTCTATGAGACCGAGCAAACACATGATGCAGTATATTACTTAATGTGCTAGCGTTACTTTACCGCCCATTTCACTACCTTCCTATATATTGCCATTGAAGATCGGTGTGCAGTTTTGAGTTCGTGCGTGCAGTGGTTTAAAAGTTATTTATAATTTCGGTTTCAGAGACCGAAGCGGGTACCCGAGTTGTTTTTATTTTGACCTTTGATATACGACCAATATGAGGAGAAGGTAGTATTTTCTGCATTTTTAGTAACACTGTTATAATAAAACATTTTATGAGAAAAAACAGGCGCGACTAGAACAGATGATGCGAGATATAATAGCGGAGGAGGATGTCGACAATGCGTTTAATGATGATGTGCCATCGTCTGACGAAGATGATTTATTGGAAACAAGGGAAATGAACAGTGACACTGAACAGGAAATATCTGATTATGAAGACGTTAGTGAACAAGAAACTAATGCCATAAGATATCTCATTATTTTTATGGAGGTGGCAGAGGGTGTCGGACTGCGAGACCGGTGCGGGTACTGATGTCTTAAAATTTTGTGCGGGTACTGGAGGGTTAACTTTTTCACTTTCACCATATTACAAGATATTGCGATACCTTTCCTTTGGGTTGTTATTTATATATGTGTTTGGAGGAAATTTTCATGTTCTTGGAAAGTTATAAGTTTTCTTAATGTGGCGAACCTTTTGTCCGCCAAAACGTATGGGGAATATTAAAGCTTCGGTACTCGATTGTATTTTGTTTTTTTTTTTATTATTCCAAGAGATATACCGAATATTGCAGTAAGGTCGACAAGATAAGTGGCATTATTTTTTTATGGTTTATTTTGATTTGTTGTTGAGGTTGTGTCCGCTATTTAGGACCGATAGCGTTTGCTTTCCACTGTGTTTTGGGCATTAATAGGTTCTTGGCACCCTGGCTTATGTTTGTTTTATTGTTTTTTTCCACCACGACTACGCCGAAGCTAGATCGAGATCTACGCTCCTCTTCGAGCTAGCCGAAGCACTTCTTTTTAACGTCCTCCTCACAAACCACCATTGCTCCACTCCGAATAAGGCTTAGCTTCACGCACGCTATAGTACTTATAATCTTTTCGTCCTTCAGAGCAATGTCATGTTATATCAGCTTAGTTTGCCCTGGCCGATCAGAAAATAGTTCTAGAAATTCGTTGATTAACTCCTGCAACTGTTTCCTCTGGACTTCGGTGAGTTGTCCCACTCCTTTAGCTTGATAAATCACTTCAGAAACACTTAAAATTTCCACGTCAGGAATTTCATAAAAGTTGCTAGACGTATTTGTTCAAGAAATGAAATATAATAGTAGCAGGGACATAAAAGGTTGTTGTGTTGGTTGAAGATGGGAGAAACAAGCGTTATATTGCCCGTAGTGTGGGAATCAACTGTTGTACGGTTCATAGAGTCATGATCTGGAGGAAATAGAGCTACATCACAGCCTATCAGAGAAACTAAGTTAACTTGCTTGAATAGCATAACAAATTCGTACTATAGTGTTTAGGATTGTATGGGTTTGGTTTTCGCATAAGCCGCCCCTGCGCAAAGACCTGCCCGATACAGAATTGTGATTTTCACGATAGTCGTTTAAGAAAACCAGTTCGTGCCCTAATTATTCTTTTCTGTATGCAGAATCCATTCGCAGGCAGCTTATCAACATGGGGAAGGACGGAACATCAAGGAAAACTGCAGCGTGAATCACCGCCCGCAGACCCACCCTACAGCAACATTTGAAAGAATTTGAGGTCAATCACTCAGATCTGGAGAAGGAAGTCGTGGAAGAGCACTATTTTAAAAACAATTTTTTTCAACAAACCTGGACCTTGCGCGATAAAGTACAAAAGTACAAAGTACAAGTACAAAACAAATCTAGCCCTGCTAGCAGAAATGTCGCAGAAACACGCAGGATCTAGAGTGGACACCACTACTACTGTTGCTGCGAAGGATCAATAGTCCTGCTTTAGAAGGCTACAGATCAAGGTAAATGCACTCCATAGCTACATTTGAGAACTCTGAAAAAAGTTGACTAAGGAATGCAATTAAAGGTATTGCGAATACAACGTAAGGAGCATCAAAGATGACTGAGATGACATCAGAGCTCTAGCCGAGGAAATACTATCTCGCGGTAGTCACAACGATGAGGAGTTCCATGAGACTAAGAAAATCTTTAATGAAATAATTGTGTTACTATACCAACACACACAGGATTAAGAACATAGCCATGCAAATATGGTCATACCTACCCTCGAAATTTCATTCTTTGATGGGACTTACGAGGCATGGCCACCTTTCATGATACTTTCAGAAGAGTTATTCGTGAACACTTAGGACTAAATAAGGCGGAGAAAATTAGTTAAGTGAAGTCACAGTTACGAGGGAAAGCCAGCAAGTTAGTATAACACCTGGAGGCAACTAAAGCCGATTACGGAACATATACGGCAACACCAGGCTATTACTTGCTAAGTATTTAAATGTGATAGTCAACCAGGCTATCCTGACGAATGGATCTGCAGAGGGGATCAACAACTACATGACATGATTACAGAATGCCTAAGAGAAATTGAGAACTTTAAAGTTAAAACGGATACAAGCGGGCCTATCGACAGGCTATACGAGCAATCCTTAACCCACCAAGGGAGGTGCAAACATTTGAGCAGCTATCGAATTTTTTGGAAACCAGATTTCAGCTGCTGGAAGCTATACAAGGATGGATCCGGAATTCAGAAAACATGAAAATGGGAAACCATGCGAAAGAATAGTTTTAGTGCATTTACTGCAATTATACCACTCTCTCTAACATCAACGAATGAAAAACTGCAAAATGCATAGTTAGGCATGTACTAACTTTTGATAATGTACTATGCAAGACAAAAAAACTGGGACAGTTGGTATAGTCTGTTGTGAATGTAACTGCCTTAATATGTACAGTAGCTAGGTATTTCTAACTTAACCGTCAAATTGTTTAAACGTTGCTATGAATATAATAAATGTAACTGTTCAAAGCCTCGTTTTAGCTAATCAAATTATGCTAAAATCTCTATCAAAAGTTATCCCAGCTTTTTTTGTCTTACATAGTACACAGCAACTGTGATAATCACATACCTTCCTGACTAATAAGTGATAGTCAAATATGCTTCCTCAACCTCGTGTTTTCTGCGGACAGTGCAATTGCCATAACAACATTAACTATACTTCTAATATTTATAAATAAATTGTTTAAACGTTATTTATTGACTCGTGATATAATTTGGCCGAATGCAACTCGTGTCTTCTTGATTATCTAATAATTTCCGTTTCCACCCGATATATGGTATCCTTCGGACTCACGTGATTTCCAAACAATATATCTCGTGTAAACAGAAATGATTATTTGATAATCAAGAACCCACTAGGTGCATTATATATGATAATTCGGCCAAGAGAAATATTTAGAGCCAAGTGGAGTGTGTTTTCCATTTCTTGTTCGATTTTTAGTGAGTTTGCGTAGTAAAGTATTTTTAACGCTGATTTCATATATATAAAAATATACTGGGTTGTTTCACTACCTAAAAATAGAAGGCCGTGATTTAAATGGATTTATGACAATTTGTAGACGACATACGGGCATTTAAAGCAAATGCAAAGTGTTTTTCACTATCTCTATTATTAACGAAGTTACGATAATAATTTGATACATGGAATTGCGATAGATTTTCGATTAAATGGGTGGGAAGTAATCAATTAATTAAGTTATTAGATTTTTAAGGCCGGAATTGACAAGAAAAGTATTTATCGCATTTCATTTGGTAATGTACTACATTTCTACATTCAAAATCGTTGAGAAATATGGTACGTTTCTGCATTAGCAACACTTTTCTGCATAGCAACAGCGATTCGTTTTACGTTTGGCAATACTGAAGTGCATTGTTGGTGATACTGTAAGTCTATGTCAAATTCGAGGTAAGTAGGTTAGGTTTTGTGTCAGTTTGACACAGACTGACGCAAAACCTAACCTGCTAACCTCGAATTTGACATAGACTTACAGTATCACCAACAATGCACTTCAGTATTGCCAAACGAGGTGAGTAGGTTAGGTTCTGTGTCAGTTTCACACAGACTGACGCAAAACCTAACCTGCTAACCTCGAATTTGACATAGACTTACAGTATCACCAACAATGCACTTCAGTATTGCCAAACGTAAAACGAATCGCTGTTGCTATACAGAAATGTGTTGCTAATGCAGAATACAATACACTTCAGTACTGCCAAATGCATAACATCAACTAGAGCTGCTTATTGTGGTTTAGTATATAGAAACGAGTTCTGCACAACTTGGTTATATTTGACATTTAATGTCACTTTTATGTAAAAATTTTATATATTACATTTCGTATGAAATGCGATAAAATAGTATACGCAACACGTTAGAAAACTGGTTTTACTGAACTCGTATGGCCGTTTAAGTACTCGCTAACGCTCGTACTCAAACCAGCCATACTTGTTCAGTAAGACATCACTTTTCTAAACGTGTTGCGTAATGTACTATTCTGTAAACTCCTGTCAGTTAGTTCTAGTTAGTTCCGCCGAAGGCTATAAAAAACCCATTGTTCATAGAAAAAAGTTACGTGCTGTAGTGAAAGAAGGAGTTAGGCATTAATAGTAAAATTTGTTTATGAGAGTATACTAACTTTTTTTAAATTTATCTACTATTTTAAAAAAATGCAAAACCTGATACGCATCATTGCAAAGGTGATCTAATAAGTTACCTGACGGTAATAAATAAAATATATGGTGCTATTTGAAAGAAACGAGTAATTTCGGTTTATTTATTGGAAAATATGGTACTCCGTAAAATACTTGTTAGTTCATCCGTGTTTCTCTAACAAATTAATTAGACATTATTATATAACGTGACACCAACCATTTCAACGTTTCTATCGCCTACTATCTAACAGTTATGTTGTTTTAACGAATTTACGGCCATCTTTGAGATTTGTTAAAAAGTAAATGATAATGTGTGATACGTCCTGGAAAAGGTAATTTTTTGCACATTCCAAATATTGAATCAAAATGGTAGGTTTCTATTTAAACTAAAAAAGTTGATACCACTTCCGGTTAAACCGAAAGTGATTTTAAATGTTTGTTTAAGCTAAAAAATGCCACCCTATAAGTGCATTTTACCCTAAAAGTTTGAAATTTTTATTTTGAAAACCATGGGGGAAACTAGGGGGGTACCAGCTTTCGTGGTCACCCGGTATACAGTGCTTTCGTAAAGTAGTGAATAAATTCTTAAAAAAGTCGAGGAATAACTTTGGGAAAAAGGCTGGGAGACGTGGTTTTTATTTTTATTTTGGGCATTTTTTAAATAAAATCCATACATACAGGGTGACCCGCGGAAGGTATGACGTCATCGATGTTTTTTTAAATAACAACCCCCTTTTTATTACGGAATTTGAAATAATAAGGTCACATTTTTTGAATATTGCAAAATACAAAATTTAATTGCAATAACTTCAAAAACATCTAAATTATATGTGCAAATTGTGCACCGTTGGCTGCCTGACAATAGCCTAGACGATTAATAAATTCTTTTTGAAGATTCTCAATAACTTCAAGAGGTATATGTTAAATTTCGTAACGAATTCTTGTTTTTAAATCTTTTAAATTCTTCGGTCTACTAACGTTCACTTTACTTTACTTTTTAAATATCCCCGTAATCTAGGGTTGTCAAATATGGCGATCTAGCTGGCTACTCAATCGGCCCCTTTATCTCTATCCAACGATTCGGGAACACCTCATCAAAATAAGAGCAGACAGCTATTACATAATGGGGAGGTGCACCATCTTGTTGAAAAAAAGGTAATTTCTCAGAAAATCAGGTTTCTCTACATCTGGAAATAAAAAGAGATTAGTGCAGGAATAAGGTCGTATCGAAGAAAATCTGAATATCTTGCACCGATTAGGATCACGTCAAAGAAATAAAGACCCAGAATTCTTCCGTCAACTATGACGCACCACGCATTGACTTTATGTAGATGTTGAATGTGATACTGCATCATCCATCGGGATTCTTGGCAGTCCAATAACGGTAGTTTTGCCTATTAACATGAATGTTAAAAAAAAAGTAACATCGTCAGAAAAAACAATGTCTTTTACGATATTATTATCATTATTGCATAGCTGTTACATTTGCTCACAGAATTGATTTTGCCGATCAAAATCGTTTTGAGACAGCACATGGACAAGGCGTACCTTATAAAGATAGTGTGTTACGGTCTAAAACGACTTAAACGACACCGCCCCAGCTCATACAAAAGACCACGAAAAAGCTAGACGACTAGCGCGTACTTCTAAAATCGGGAGAGTAACTCACATAGGACCGCTGCCCTGCCCGTAACAAAAAGTGGCGACGAGATAACACACGGGCAACGGTCTAATGGACGGTAAAGAGGTCTAAAATAGATTAAGCGCCACCAAGTTCCCTCAATAAGAACGAGAATGTAAAAGGTAAGCCTACTGAGAAACCGGGAAGCAAATGAACCCAGCTTTCGACTTTACGCTTGGCAAAAACCCGAAAGCTAAACGGCGTATGGTAAGTGTGCAGCCTTGTGACGGGAGCGCCCTGACCTATCTTTGACGCTTACAATTTCGTCCAAGCCCCACTTTACATCAATCTTACACTGCGGACAACTTAGCCTGAAAATCGGCATACAACATACACAAGGAAAACACACGGTAACATTTAACAAACCGGTCTATTGGTCTGACACACTCAGGAAATATTGTTTGGTACAGTACATGAAACGTGCCGACTGGCTTTACAAATTAAGGTTGTAGCGTTAATTGGCCGCGCTAGCAATAATTTACTGCCTTGCACATATGATAAGAACGGTACTGAATGCGGATTGCTTTACAAACTGAGATTATAGCGTTAATTGAGCGCGTGAGCAATAATTTACTGCCTTGCACATATGATAAGAACGATACTGAATGCGGATTGCTTTAGAAACTGAGATTATAGCGCTAATTGAGCACGTGAGCAATAATTTACTGCCTTGCACATATGATAAGAACGGTACTGAATGCGTAAGTAACGATATCCCAGCTAGTACATAGAATACACACTACCTTCATTGCGGCTTCACCTGGCTAGGAACTGGGCAGGCAGGGCTCCGACTCACAGCACAGGATGTCACAAGGCGACAGTTGTAATCGCTGATGACGCGTTCTCCAAGATTCGTTCGCAGGACATGATGCGCCCCAAGAGACAACGGGGATCGCATGGAAAAAAAGGGTGACCTCGGATACGTTCTCGTTCGATTTGAATCGCACGTAGAAGTGGAAATTTTCCTGCACGGCACACGATAATACGAGAGCGTTGGTCAACAAAACGGAGCATCACCAACCCACACAACTGCACGCTTGACGGCTCGGGAAGCACACTTCGAAAGGCCGCTCCCGTTACCGAAGTCGCGGAGCGACTAGAAGCCACACTCGAAAATCCGCTCGCAGTAACTGCACGAGATCCGAGACCAACTGCCAACAACTAACTCAAAACAGAAAATCACGCCACGCCGTCAAAAGGAGAACGGGAGGGGCGACGGCTGCAACGCAGACAGACAGTGACCGAGCGAAACACATTCGTAAACCTCTATCTTGCTCGCATAGGCTCGTGTTCTAATTCAAACTTGAAAACACGCTGAAATGCAAGCCCGCCACGGCTGCCTGGCGAAAACAGCACACGTGTTTAGCAAGACGGCCTAAGGCCAGAGCGCAGCTGGGCGACGACTTGAAGGCAAAACCTGCATAAGATTCGATACACACTTCAATTTAGGCTGAAAAAATATGACAATTCTGTATACACACGGGGTCGCAATTTAGAAAAATCGACAAATAACTCATACATTCGTATGCTCTAAAAATGTCCTGACAGGTGCTCTGATTCTTTTAGAATTTGTGGACTGGCGATGCTATAATATTGAAATTAGAAGCCAATTGGTTTAGTGTTGAGTGATGATTTTCTTGCACTGCCAACAAAACATTAAGCTGATCGTCTTCATGTCCAAATTGAGGGTATTTAGACTCAACTCTGCTTACCATGCTTTGGCTAATGGGTTGCCGGCCAGGATAAGTTGCATTACACAATTCAACTACTTCTCTTTGGGTGTGCATTCTGTCTCCAAATCCAATAATGCAAAAAATTTCAATTCTGTCTCGTTCAGTTAGTTTAGGCATTTTTATAAAATGACAAATTTACTACTTAATAAACACTTAAAATGCATTGCTTCTGGCAGACACAAGATAAGAAATGTATTCATTAAACGAATGAACAAACAACTTTAAAAACGGTTTTTTAGGAAGTATGATTTTCCGTTTTTATCAATGACAGCAATCAATAAAAAACATGTCGGTCGTCTTGTCTACTCTCAGGCAGCCAACGGTGCACAATTTGAATATTTAATTTAGTTGTTTTTGAAGTTCTCATTGCAATTAAATTTAGTATTTTGCAAATTTAAAATGGTTTTTCTTAATGTTTGGTCATGTGATCTATACTCAAAAATTAGCTTAGCGTAATTAAAAAAAGTGTTTTTCAAATTCAGTGATAAAACTGCGCAAATAAAAATAAAAATCGACGGGTTCCAGCGTTTTCTCTAAAAATTATTACTTGAATTTTTAACGAATCTATTCACTACTTTGCGAAAGCATGTATAGGTTTAATACCAAAATTTAGGGCAGCACTGGTAGCTCAGTGGCAAGAGTGAGAGACTCGTAACAACAAGTGATCAGTGGACCCGGGTTTAAACTTCGGGGTAGGCGCTACTGTACGTAGAACAAACGTGCGAAAGTCAGTGAACGTTGTTTGTGGAGTTCGATGACGAAAGCACGCCTGATGAAAGGAGTAGATCAAGAACTCCCGAAATGTCGTGTGAAAAACACTCAAGACAGTGGAAACTCCCTTGGTACATAAACAACTAATATATTTAGCACTGGCTGCTGCTGTCTTAACTGCTTAGGTATTATTTATTTTTAGCTTATCTTTTCTCGTGCCTTGACTACCCCGGATGGTTTTGCCATCGAATCCGACTGCAATACCGTTTAAGCTATTAGACTATAATATTTTGCCCTCAGCTGCTCTCCGATTTTCGTTCGTTAGTCGAATTTATTTACTAAATTTTGACGAGGATATTGAGCACATTCTTCCATTTGATTCATTTTGACCCAAAAATATATTGTAGAGATATGTGATGATAAATTAATAAATAAACTCACTACACATATTCTTATATGTTTTATTTAAATCAAATTCTGACTGATTAAAAGTAAATAAATAATTGTATAAATGGGTTCATTGATTGTAGTGTTTTGCCCATTATAGTAATTCGCACATCTGCAAGTAAATTTATTTACGGCTAGCTTTCAGTAGGCATGAATAACTCAAAATCTGCAAGTTAGGTTCACCGACATGTTCATATTTAAACTCCCGTGTTACGCCACTGGGCTGTGAAATTAAAAAGCAGCAACGCGCAGACTCACTACGCTGTCAAATTTATCTATCAACAAATTGATTTTTCGTGCGGTTTATTTCTGAGTGTTGCCGCTTGGGTTAATTCATTTGTTATTCGCTCTACTAACCTCACAATTCTAATTTGGGTTACTTATTGGCAAAATAATTTATCTGGAGACTTGGATACGCCTGCTGCTTACTCGAAATGGTAATGTCTCGCTGGTACATAAATGTCCGGCTCCTCAAGCTGTCAATGAAGTTTTTACTGTACGTTAAACTTCTCAGGTGATGGTACGTTCCTCGGGACGGAACCCCAAGCTGGATCTTCTCTAGAACTCGCTGCCTTCGATGTTGATGATGCTGGCCTTGGCGCTTCAGCTCCACACGATACCTCGCAGTCGTCAGCTCCGGTCTTGGACCCCTGGTTTTGGCTCAGTCGACCCTCTTAAATTTGAGTTGGTCTCCGACTCACGTTCGGAAGCTTGCTGTGGTGAAATAACTTTTTGATTGGAAAAACGTTGCCCACACTTCCACTTATGCTCCACAATTTGCTGATCAGAATGGTATAATTATTTTTACTTTACTTTAATTGTAAGTAGCTTAAAATTCAATTAGTTTGGAGACACAAATTCGACTGGCATCAAATAATTTTATTTCAATTGTTTCTCTTGGCTTAGTTAATAACAATTGCCTAACTAGATTCATAAATGTGGATGTTAACTAAGTACAAATCAGTGACTTCTAAACTAAATTTCAACTTATATTACAAAAATGTACAACATCTTAATTCTAAAATTATTGTTTGTTCATGTTCGTATTTAAACTAAGTTATAGAGCCACTCACTATGTTTTATTTGGATCGTCTGTTCACTTATGTCATTTCAATGACTCATTTTTTAAAACACAAATCTCGTTCATTTCCTGTAGTGTGAATTTCTTCAAATATTACCGCTCCATTCCTTTATAGCCTTATTTGATCTAGTATTGTGCTCTTTTTGCACTGTATTGAGAACATTCTGCCCTTCTTACCTTTATTTAAAAAGTTCATAGAACTGTACTTATTCAATTAAACTGACGTGTAAATTTATTTAACACGCATGTAATAAACCCTTTGGTGATAGATTTGTTGAATTTTTGATTGGCTTTACTTTGCACCAACCTCTTAATTTATGCTAATTGATATTTCTGTGACTCTAATTTACGAATTAAGCTCTGCCTTATTGCCATTTATTCTGAAGTAATTCTATTTAATATCGGAAATGCATTACCAATGTAGTTATGAATTAAAATTTCTGATGTAACTTCTTGCAGTTGCCTGCTTACTTCAGCTCTGTGCTTTATTGACTTGCTTTATTTATCTAAGCTGCAAGCAGAGTTGCGTAACGGGCTAAATACCATCTCAATATATTTCACCACTGAATTAATATCCCCCGTCAACTCCTTCGTGAACAGTTTATTTGTACCGTAATAATTAGTTTTCCAGACTTATTACCGTGGTTGGTATGATATCAAAATAACAGGCCCAATATAAAATATGACGGTCCTAGGACTGCGATAGAAAATTATTTTGTATTTGGTTACTATAGAAACAACAATCACATACTTTATTTAGGCAAACAATAATTGTCATATTCATGGGTATTTTTAAGTTGATATAGCTAAATAGTATATTAAAGTATGAGTGGATAACAAGGTCTTTAAAACACGCGCGAGTTTTCGAGCACGACGGCGTAGCCGGAGTGCTCGAAATAGAGCGAGTGTTTTAAAGACCAGTTATCTATGAATACTTTACGCTATATTTTATTATACCTGCAATACTGGAAATAAATGACGCACTAAAAACTTAGAAATAATTTTTGTCGTGATACATCGAGAGGGCATAATAATATTGCTACTATAGTTACGAGAATTGTTTACGTTTTTGTCGCGTCCACGTCCGTTGTTGCATTCAGTCGTGTCAGCAAAATAAAGATAGCGATGAAGTTATAATGTTACCTATATACCTTGTTTCCTTGACAACCTTTTAAGCTCGGCGTGCTTTAATCGCCTGTTTTCGCAAGCTCAGACGTGCTTTAAACGGCCATTCTGATGCAGGTATAATAAAAAATTCTATACGACACTCGATCGTTAAGTGCCTTATTAGAACATGCCTCAAAAAAATAGAAAAACCCGCCTCCTTTTACGAAGGATCGTGAACGTCCTATACTTTTCAGTAGTTCTTTTGAATTCCGGGTATCAATTGAAGAAATCTGATTTCTGAATAAGACAAGCTTTCATTGGTCACCTAATAAATTAAGCAGCAGTAAGTTTAGTACGAAGCCATCCACTGAATGAATTATGTGCTTCTTTGAACTGCATTTTACAAAATTATATTCCATGTAAGTAAAAAAAGTATATACAGCTATAGAAAATTTGTTGTATGACTTTTAATAAAAATAACCCACCTAACCTAAACCAATATTATTTTGTTTACAGTTTATGTGTTTAATAAAATCGAATTCTTCGTATATATTATAACTATGGAGGACAAGCACGAGTTAGTCGATTATAATAGTTGCGATCCAATGACTAACAAGATCGATGAAAATGAAGCAGTTGGAAGCTTACCTGTAAAGCAAGAGATCATCGGAAAGACTTTCGACAACGCAACTTATCAGGTACTAACTATTAAACAAGAGCAACTTGATGTAAAAGATGAAATGCATGCTACATGTACAGAAAATAAAGGCCTTGTAGAGAAATCATTTCTGCGCTGCAAAATTTGTGAATATCAAACAAAAAAGAATGTAAATCTGTTGGTACATATGAGAACTCATACTGGGGAAAAGCCTCATGCATGTTCTGTTTGTGAGTATAAAGCAACCGGGAGAAGTAAGTTACTGAGACATATGAAAACGCATACAGGCGAAAAACCATTTTCTTGTTATATTTGCGAGTATAAAGCAACGCAAAAAAGTACATTAGTGAGCCATATGAAGATGCATGCAGGCGAAAAACCATATTCTTGCTCGATTTGTGAGTATAAATCGTCGAGCAAAGGTAATGTAATGACTCACATGAAGACTCATACAACAGAAAAACCTTACTCTTGTTCTCTTTGTGAATATGAAACCAAATACAAATACGCATTAGTTGCACATATGAGAAGGCATACAGGTGATAAACCATATGCATGTTGTGTTTGTGATTATAAAGCAACCGAGAAAAACAAATTAGTTATGCATATGAAAACTCATACAGGAGAAAAATCTTATTCTTGTTCTATGTGCGAATATAAAACAATTCAGACAGTTAATTTACTGAGACATATGAAAACTCATACAGGAGAAAAACCCTATTCATGTTCTATGTGTGAGTATAAAGCAGCCGAGAAAAACGCATTAGTTAGGCATATGGCACGGCATTCAGGAGAAAAACCATATGCTTGCTCTATTTGTGAGCATAAAACAACTGATAGAGATTATTTATTGAAACATATGAAAACTCATACAGGAGAAAAACCATATTCTTGTTCTATTTGCGAGTATAAGGCAGCACGTAAAAGTACATTAGTGAGCCATATGAAGATGCATACTGGGGAAAAACCATATTCTTGTTTGATTTGTGAGTATAAATCATGTATCAAAAGTAATGTAATTAGTCACATGAAGACTCATATGACAGAAAAACCTTTTTCTTGTTCTCTTTGTGAATATAGAACTAAATACAAAAACGCATTAGTTATACATATGAGGAGGCATACAGGCGAAAAACCACATGTATGTTCTGTTTGTGATTATAAAGCAACTGACAAAAACAAGTTAGTTACACATATGAAGAAGCATACAGGAAAAAAACCCGATGCATGTTCTATTTCTGAGTATAAAGCAACTGAGAAAAACGAACTTGGTATACTAGTTTTACAACTTTAGGGGTGTATCAAAAGGAATAACATGAATACAATACTATGCTTAAAAAATAAAACATAGAAATATCGTGGAAGCAAACTGGTATGTACACAATGCTGACAGATTTCAAAATTGAGTCAGTAGAATACGAAGTAAAAAAAATTCAAAGAAACACAAGAATGGACAACAGGATCACCCAAATGCCGAAGCTCCTAGATGAAAGAAGAAGGCTAAAACATGTGAAACCCCTTGTTCTAACTGCAAATCAAGTGTTAGTGCTAGGTTTAAGTGTTATTGGGAAGTACCTTATAAATGTAACATTGTTGGGCACTAGTGGGTGAGGCAAGTTATAGTAAAGTGTAGATCTTAGGATGTATTAGAAGTAAATGAATCGTTAGACTATAAGACCTGTTTTAGAAATGATTAATGCTATTAGCATTTTGTAATAAAAAAGTTGTACATATGAAGAAAATTTTTTTATCAATTATTTAGTTTATCACTAACGCATTGCATTGATGTTTTAAGATGCCTAAGTAATTATAAAGTGTAGTGCCACAAGGCATATGAATTTAATTTGATTTGTAGTTTCTTGTGACGTCCAAAACCACTCACTTGGAGCTTCTGGTAGTATTATTACAAATTGCCTAATCTATGAAAATTACTGTCACACTACATTTTGAAATGTTTCCAAGAATCATATAGGCTACTACAGAATTATACAGGGTCCGGCGGTGACGCGGAGGTGAAAGATATTTCTAATGCTATGAGTTGCGTTGCACATTAATAAAATATTTTTAATTATACATGGTGACTCAAAAAAGTTTCTTTAATAGAACGTCTTATCACACCTAAATATCTTCTATATTCTTAAGCATAATGATTTGGAGTTTCGGAAAATTCTCAGTTTTAATATAGGCAGGTATACATTTATATAGAGTTAGAAATAATCCAAATAAGTAGCTTAAGTTGTTATGTTATTCCTGGCTTTGCTATATTATACCAAATTTCACTGAATACGACCCTGTGTCCTGAGTTTGCAATCGGACTTATTGGGCAAACTTTAAAAATGTTCGCGGCCTACGGAATTTTCCCGTAAGCACTTCTGTGCCGCGTTTTAATTGCTTTGTTTGTTTCGCAACCCTGGCATTGATGGCCTGAGAATTCGTGGAACCTTTGCGCCTCGCTTGGTCAAAACCTCGCGGAGAAAATAAATTTCGAGTGGGCCCTTTGTCTTAAGCAATAATGAAACTAGGCCTTAAAGCTCAATGTTTCTCTTTAATAACTCAACACCTGAATTTCCTAACAAGTCGGCCTTGTTATTCGATATGTTTGGGCCTCTCGGGGGCTGCATAGTTTCGCCTAAGTGATTTCTCATAGTGAGTGGGAAACGCTCTGCATTTGCAAATTCTGCTACGGCCAGCCAAACTTGAAGTATTTTCTTCTTTCCCCGGGGACCGCCGCTTGCGTTCCAAATCAATCAACGTTCTCTTGCTTCCGTTCAACCCCTGGAACAACCCTGTTCTTCGCCTACCACTCCCAGCGTCCAGTCAAGCAACACGGAGGTCTGGCTTTAAAACATTACCATGCTTGGGCTAAGGCAACCTTTTAAATGTAGTTGCTGCGCTTAATCAAGTGCCGGGTGAAGTGTTGTCGATTGCTTTATTGTGTGTTGTCCGGTATTCACAGACATTGCCTACGCCCGTTCGATTTAATTACTTGATTTGATTGTTGTGGGCAGGAGCTTCTCTCCTGTTATTATTTCATTTTGACTACTCTGTAAACCTGTATAGGATAAGATAACTCTTGCTTGGGATTTCCTCTTTTATTCTCAGTTAGGGTGTATTAATGTAGGAGGTTTGAGTTCACCTTTGGGTGATTTATTAAATGTAAATTTCTGTCAACCCTAGTCTAGTTATTTGTTGCAATTCAGACACCTTTGGTCTTCAACTAAGGATGCTAAAAGCCGAGTGTATATCAATGTAAAGCCAAAGCATGCTTTTTGAATTACGTAAGCCCTTAAGATTTGGGCTATTAGTAGTGTTTCTAACCTTTCAGAGGGGTGGCCTTCGTAGGTAAGTCAATATAATTTTACGGCCACTCTACGCTGGACTCTGACGACTCGTGGAGCTTGGCAAGTGACGCTGGAGTGGATCGCCGAGGGCCTGGGGAACCTCCCCACAGCTTCCGTGAATGTTTCTTGCTTTAGCCACGTTAGCAATTCCTCTAAAAGCAAGTGGCGCTCTGGGTGATACGATTTTGAGTAAAGCTATAGGGTAAGTGCCGTCGGTTTCTATTGAGCTTTCGAACTACCCCTTCACGACTGAGCTAGACCGAGGGTAACAGGAACGCCTCCATCTGTTGCGACACACTTAAGATCTGTGTTATCGCAGAAACCGGCGAACCCTTTATTTTTCTTTCCGATTTTATCTTGTAGAATACTCAATGTCGATTGAGGTAAATTATCCTGTAACAAAGTGTCTAGTAGAAACAAATCACCAAATTGTCAAATCATTGTGACTAAGAATACAATATCTTCCAAAACGTATGGAGGTTATGGGAAGCTTTTTCATTATCCTTTTCTGAAAACTTTTACGCTTTATAAAAGTGTATGCATAATTTACAACCATTTTTAAGAACATAATATGTTTCATTTGTTTTACGGTTTGGCGGGAAATATAATTAATTTTTAATTTGTGATAGGAGTAATCGGAAACACATTCAATATAAGAACTGCCTTCAAGTCCACAACAACTCTAAGAGGCATGATGACGCATACCAAGCCTCAGAACGAATATCAGAGAACTGTATCTACAGCGTACCGTGCGAGTGTGGAAGACAATACATAGGGGAAACACAACGACCCCTCCGAGTGAGATCGAAACACCGCAAAAATATTAGAAAGGGCAAAACCATCAAATTCAAGATCGCAGAACACGTCTGGAACGAAGACCACCACATACGATGGGATAATGCATCAATTGTAGCTGAAGAGGAAAACAGGTTCCGTAGGAATCTGAAAGAAGCTACATACATAGCGCTGGCAGTAGAACCAATCAGCCAGGCTAGCGTAGAACTAAAGCCCATTTGGATGCCACTACTGCGCAGAGAATTAGAAAAATAGTCTACTGCGCATACAGCAGTAAGGTATATATTGAGATGGTCTTAAGCCCTGAACCGCACATCTGGAGCACAGCAAATTAATTAATAGGTCGTAAAAGCTCAGAATGGGAGATAGGATTTAATGGTAACAATTAAAATAAAATCAAAATTTGAATTAGCAATCATATTGGCAAAGCAATGCCTGTCATAAGTATTAAAATCGTAACATAAAAAGAAAGGCAGGGTTCTAAACCTAATAGGAATGGGACTACAATATTTAATTAGTTTAGAATATTAAAAAGGGATGGTAAAATGAAAAAGCCAATCCATGTATTAGTAATTCGATTATGAAAAGAATGGCCAAATGCTTGTCGAGGTAAATTGCAAGTCAGAAATCGTTGTATAAATTTCTCTTTGAGCATATTCTTAAAAGGTATAAAAATGCAGAAGGCAAAACAGAGTGCAAAGAGCACACAGGAATAAATCTGAAGGCAAATAAAGGGAAGAAAATAAATAATTAACGTGCAAGATTATTTGAAAATCCGAACATTAATTTGATGCAGAAGTTGGAAAAATGAAATGGACTTTTAGTTGAACTCTGAAGTGTTTCTTGTGGAAGTTCACGAAAGGAAGAACTGATCAGTGAAAACATTATGAAAAAGGACGGTTAATAAGTGCGGGACACAGTGATGTGAAAGACAAAATTAACAAAAAGTAATAGACAAATTTAGTAATTAAGCAAGTTTGTAAAAATATTAGTTTTAAGGTGTTTAATTGTTATAAGGAATTAATTTGACTTATTTTATATTGATATGCAATTGTTTTAACAATTCTGGGGAGACAATTGAATAAAAATTTGCTGGTGACAGCTTTGAAAAGTGGCTGGTGTTTTAATTTAAATTTTAGTACCTTTTACATAGAGATACAGCCTTATAATTTCACCAGAGTGCTATTTACGTGGTCGTGTTCACGCACAAATGAAGGCAAGAAATTCCAACGCCTAAAGTTAATTTTCAACATCGGCCACCGATCGGATTCCTGCGGCAGAACTCCGAGACACCATCTCAACCCATTTGAGGACATCCCGGACCGGTTTTGCAGTTCCAGAGATAGCAGGCCAGCCCTACGAGGACTACATCCACACCGCACATCCGGTAACGGACTTCAAGAGAAGATATGGGCACATTCTTGCTGCGGCCGAGGTTCGAACGGGCATGCAAAGAAAGTTTCGCAGGTTAGTGGTGAAGCCCATATAAATTATACCAATGTGTACTTGCTGATAGGCTGCTTAAAAGTCGCTGCAACAACTTTTTTAATTGCAAGATTTTAATATGTTATTTTTTTAACCATGTAGACTGAAGAAAACACAAAAGTGTTGAAATATATTTCTACAATTGTATTTTTAACCAATTCTTTTATTTCAAGATGGAATGTTCAACAAATATTTAGCTGCAAATATCCTTAACAATTGAATAATTATACAATTGAATGTATGTTTGTATGTTCAAAAACCTTGGCCACTTTCAGACGACGCGACGTAGATACCTACTTGATATTTTGTACAATTATAGGCTTTAGGGGCCCAATATAAAAAAAAATGTAAAAATGTAACACTTAACACCGCCTAGGGGTCAAAAATTATAGTATTTATGTAGAAACTTGCCGCAGTTATAAGTTTTAAGATTCAAATAAAGAAAGAAATCGGAAAATCACAAAATCATCTTCCAATCCCTTAGGACACAAAAGTTGGAGTAAGGGAGTAAGATTACATTTATTACAGTTTATAAGTTTTGAGAATTTAATAAAGGAAAACAAATGAACTCGAAATTGTCAAAATTATCCCCAACACCTTGGGTTACAGAATTCACTTTCGTCACATAAGGAAAATACTTCAGTGTTTGTTTATAAAAGAAACATAATATCCAGTGCTAAGAACAAGATTCTATGCTAAATGATAATAAAATTGAAGTTGAAGCCCATATTACCATCATCTCTAATGAGTGGGCTAAAGAATGTTGGCTAAATACCTTCAACTAAGTTAGAAAGTTCACATTCCAAATACTGCCCTTCGTACTTTGGTTATGCTGTTTTGGCCATTTCTTTAAAGCACAAAACCTTACTTTTTTGTAAAATGTGTTCAATGCCTTTTAAATGTTTAATTAAATTGTTGCAAAGTAGCAGTTCTACGTTACATAAAAAGTCCAAATTTGTAGTATTCAATATCATAATATATGACGTAATTTACTTTCAGAGTGTCTCTCAATATTTATTTGAAATTGTTGTTATGGTTAAAGGTTAAAATATTTAAAAAAAGAAATTACGCCACTGCAAAGAAAGCGAATCATTACTACAACAAAAATACATTTTTATGTATTCTAATATAATGTTCAGTAGTTGGCCAATTGAAATTATTATTTTCATTAAAATTATAATAATACCGAAAAATACGTATTGAGCTATTCCTTAATATTTTTCTTTTTGCTAAACTTAAAAGCATTCGTTTGCCCAACAACTCAAATTTTGCGCTATTTTCTGTATGATAATTTGAGATACCATGGATTTGTAACAGTACTATCAACCTCTACGTTAAACAGTTAACATTTTTAAAAACTGTACTTGGCAACCGCTTAAGCTCTTCAGTAAAGCGGGTTGTCTATATAAAAATTTGCAAAAAGCAGACCGGCAAATACATTTGTCCGTGATAGTACCTCCGACATGTGGCAAAATTATTGTGGCTGGGAAAGCAGCCAGGCGGACGGTGACGTTTAGCAGTATTACTTTGTTAGTAGAATTGGAAAATCGTCAATATAAAGCTATTCCGCACTTGGAAGTGTCGAATTCGGTTATAACAACCTAATAATTCAAAGTTGGTGGCCCTAAAACGTCGATGGAGTTAGATAAATTTTATTTTTTATTCAATATAAATCCTGCAAGTTCGCTAGCTCTCGTTTCTATATTAATATAGTTGAAAACATGGCTTTAGGGGCTTATTAAATGCCGTATTAAATTAATTTGAAGCTGGGATAGCAGCCAGAGCGGACGGTGACGTTTAGCAGCATTACTTGTGTTAGTAGAATTGACAAATCGTCAATATAAAGCTATTTCGCACTTGGAAGTGTCGAATTCGGTTATAACAACCTAATAATTCAAAGTTGGTGGCCCTAAAACGTCGATGGATTTAGATACATTTTATTTTTTATTCAATATAAATCCTGCAAGTTCCCAAGCTCTCGTTTCTATATTAATATAGTTGAAATCATGGCTTTAGGAGCATATTAGATGCCGTATTAAATTCATTTAAAGCTGGGAAAGCAGCCAGAGCGGACGGTGACATTTAGCAGTATTACTTGTGTTAGTAGAATTGACAAATCGTCAATATAAAGCTATTCCGCACTTGGAAGTGCCGCATTCGGTTATAACAACCCAATAATTCAAAGTTGGTGGCCCTAAAACGTCGATGTAGTTAGATAAATTATATTTTTTATTCAATATAAATCCTGCAAGTTCCCTAGCTCTCGTTTCTATATTAATATAGTTGAAAACATGGCTTTAGGGGCTTATTAGATGCCGTATTAAATTAATTTGAAGCTGGGAAAGCAGCCAGAGCGGACGGTGACGTTTAGTAGTATTACTTGTGTTAGTAAAATTGGCAAATCGTCAATATAAAGCTATTCCGCACTTGGAAGTGTCGAATTCGGTTATAACAACCTAATAATTCAAAGTTGGTGGCTCTAAATCGTCGATGGAGTTAGCTAAATTTTGTTTTTTAATCAATATAAATCCTGCAAGTTCTCTAGCGCTTGTTTCTATATTAATATAGTTGAAAACATGGCTATAGGGGCTTATTAGATGCCGTATTAAATTCATTTGCAGCTGGGAAAGCAGCCAGAGCGGACGGTGACGTTTAGCAGTATTACTTATGTTAGTAGAATTGGCAAATTATCAAGATAAAGCTATTCCGCACTAGGAAGTGTCGAATTTGGTTATAACAACCTAATAATTCAAAGTAGGTGGCTCTACAACGTCGATGGAGTTAGATAAATTATATTTTTTATTCAATATAAATCCTACAAGTTCCCTAGCTCTCGTTTCTATATTAATATAGTTGAAAACATGCCTTTAGGAGCTTATTAGATGCCGTATTAAATTAATTTAAAGCTGGGAAAGCAGCCAGAGCGGACGGTGAGGTTTAGCAGTATTACTTGTGTTAGTAGAATTGGCAAATCGTCAATATAAAGCTATTCCGCACTGGGAAGTGTCGAATTTGGTTATAACAACCTAATAATTCAAAGTTGGTGGCCCTAAAACGTCGATGGAGTTAGATAAATTTTATTTTTTATTCAATATAAATCCTGCAAGTTCGCTAGCTCTCGTTTCTATATTAATATAGTTGAAAACATGGCTTTAGGGGCTTATTAAATGCCGTATTAAATTAATTTGAAGCTGGGATAGCAGCCAGAGCGGACGGTGACGTTTAGCAGCATTACTTGTGTTAGTAGAATTGACAAATCGTCAATATAAAGCTATTCCGCACTTGGAAGTGTCGAATTCGGTTATAACAACCTAATAATTCAAAGTTGGTGGCTCTAAATCGTCGATGGAGTTAGCTAAATTTTGTTTTTTAATCAATATAAATCCTGCAAGTTCCCTAGCTCTTGTTTCTATATTATTGCAAATCGTTAATATAAAACTATTCCGCACTTCGCAGTGTCGCATTCGATTTTCCACAACTCAGCAATTCAAAGTGCGTGGATAAAAAATAATACAAAAATGAATTCATTTTTTTCCTCCGGTGCAGACGTCTTGTTTTCTACTTCAGGTACTACAGAAAGACCTTATAAGTCGCAAACGTTCGTTCCGCAGCGATTTGACCATTCCCGTGGAGCAACTAGGACAATTTCAGTACAGGATCTTCACATTGTGCTATGTGGTTAGCCTAACAGTAAACAACACATAGTGTAGCTTAGATAGCGAATGGCAATAGATTAAATGCAGAAGTAATTAATAACTGCAGCCGCGACGTTGAAAATGCGTTTGGAAAACGCTAGAATAATAAAAATATCTCATTTCATTTTTTCCTCGAGTGCAGACGTCGTGTTTTCTTCTTCAGATAATACAGAAATACATTATAAGTTGCAATCGTTCGTTCTGCAGCGATCTGACCATTCCCGTGAAACAACTAGGACAATTTCAGTACACGATTTTCACATTGTGCTGTTTGGGTAGCCTGACATAATAAAGAATATATAGGGTAACTTAGATATCGAATGGCAATAGATTAAATGCAGTAGTTATTAATAAACTGCAGCCGCGACGTTGCAAATGCTATTGGGAAACGATAATTGCAACAATTTTATATGTGGGTAAAAAACGAGCGAGAAACTTGAGTGTATCGCTAACGACCCCCTGGGCACATACCGCCTGGGCACCTATAGTTGAGACTACGGTCACTTGCTATTTGGACGTTTGCTGGTTTGCTTTACCTAAAGAGTTCAGTTTATTACTTTGAAAAGTACAATCCAGAATGTTATGTTTCATAGTTTGTGTAGCAAAGCGTAACTGTAGACCTGCAAAACCTCGCAGTGCGGTGGAGGGGGCACAAGTTACAGATATGGGGTCTTAATCGAAAGAAGTTTTTTTTTTAATTTACAATATGTACTATTAAAAGCATTGGGGCGCAAATATACATATGAAAAGTTTTGCTTGGGTCATATGATAGTATTAATAAAATTAATTAAATAAATGTGATTGTTAATTTTGAAGTGGTGCCGTTCTCAAAATTACTGCGTTAAAAGTAGCCCTTAACTATATAAACGAATCAAGGTATGTAATATATATTATAAGAAATATTTAAGAAGTTTCATGCCCAACAACCGAAACTGTATATCCTGTTCTCCTATATTTTGAAAGAATTAAAATTTAAAACGGTGTAATAAAATTTTTAGATGAAATTGAAATTCAAAGTACGGAATCGAAATCGCATGCCGTAACGCCATGTATTACGGGGAATGGAGCGTCAGCTGTCACTCCGGGCCTCCTGACTCATTAATTAGGATACCTAATTTTTAAAAAAACTCGCAACTTACCAAATTACAATCGGGAGATCAGTGATATTAAAGTACTATTTTTTTACTGGCTCTCCCTAGCCAAAATTCCTAGTTACGCCAATGATCTTGCCTAAATAAGTAATAAATATTTGTTATGGATCCAACAAATATGGTTAATCGATTAGACAATTATAACGCTGTTTTTCCAAATTTCTTATTAATTTACAAAGTAGGTCTTTTGTACGCAAGTAGATCAATAAGTCATCTTACTTAATATGGCGAATTCGAGAAGATATTTACAAGCGTAGTACGTAGATATTTTTTATTATAATCGATTGTTTGCTACAGTTGATGATATTAGGCATTTATAAATACTTAACTGTGATTTATCTACTGTTTACTATTAGCTACTACACAATATTATTGATAGGAGAATATGGTAAGCCCTTGTTTATTGTTTCGATTGGTTAACAACGAACTTACATGAATACTGAGTGCAGCGTTTGGTAGATGCAGTACAATTTTTGTCTATGATCCCTTGTATTTTTGAAAGTGTCTTTTGTGTATAGCATGTACTGGTACAATATTTATAAATGTCTAATAGTATTTTAGTAAGTAAATAACGAGTGTGAACTTCTCGCATTGTCATCGCCGAACTCCATATAGCTCCGTTGTGCTTATACTATTTTTTGCACTACCAAACGGCTTAATACCTAAATTCCCAACAAATTTCGAAAATATTTTAACTGTCAACCTGACAATACAGTTCTTTAAAACGTCAAAATTAAGATAGTCATATTTGGTAGCTTAGCAATTTATTAGTTACCGGGGTGAAAATTGTTTATTTTACTTTCTCTCCCTTGATGGAGAAAATCAACTTCACGACCTGAAGATAGGCCAATAACGGTGCGTTCTGAGACTAGTACTGCAAAAAATCGTTTATTCCTAAATTAAAAGCAAAGTGTGGCACTTCACACACCATAATTAATTTAAAAAAGCCTACTTTTTTAAATGAAATTTTAAAAAAGTGTTTTAAGTCACTAGAGAATTAAAAAAGTTTCAATGAAGAACAGCATATTTTTATTATTCCTAGAAATATTTCCATTCAATTATTCTTTCTCTTTGTAGTGTGTAATATATAATTACTAGAATTTTAGATGAAATCGACGATGAATGGGCAAAGTTATATCTTAATTTGAATATTTTTAAATTTTTTATTCAAAATTTCATCAAAATTGAATAAAAACGTATATACGCGACGTAAATTAAACATTTATTAACTCAACGGTATGATCTCACTCACACTACGTGCTCGTGAGCTCAACATCTTTTCGTGAATAAACATATGTTTAATTCACTTGGTGTATAATATTTATTATCCACATGAGGACAAAAGAGCTCGAAAATTTAATCGCTCCCGTTGTGAGGGATTGGCTAACATATTTCGTTATCAAAGCCTGATATCAATGTTAAATATGGTATTTTGAGAAGTTGGAATGAGGATTGTTTATAGTATTTCGCCCTAGGCAGAACTAAAATTGACAATTACTACAATTAGTGTTGATGTGTTATGGACATGAACTCACTTTTCATGGTGCGAATGTGTTACAGTATTACAGCATATGCAAATAAGTGAATAGTAAGTAGTGAGCATGAAGTCCTGTTCAAGAAAAGCAGGGTGAAGATAGAATAATACAATAAAGAAATGCTCCTTCTGTGGGAACAAAGGTTTCAGTTAACTTTTTCTCAAATTTCTTATTTATTGTTGTCCTAATATATGAGGTCTGTTCGTCTAATTACTATAAGAAACCCTATGGATGCCAATAATAACAAAAACATTTGCATAAAATGAAAGCTCATGTACAGTGCATGCATTTCCTGCTTTGTAAAATATAAAGAAAGAAGTATTTTTGGTGTAAATTGATTTTTAGTTACATTCGCAATTATTATAAATTACCTATGTATAATTTCAGAAATAAAAAAAATATTATTATGATTTTTTTTAGGCTGATACACGTGATTGTACGAGAAATTACAGCAAAATATCGAAATATTGATAAATAAGGGTATTCGACAAAAAATCCATATCGATCGATTCCATTGATATTAAACCTACCAAAGACGGTTAATTTAATTTATTCAAACCAAAATTTATTTTCTGTGTAGTAATAAACTATACTACTACATGTTATGTACATTGTATGCATTTCCTGCTATGTAATTCTTCATACCTTATCTTTTTATCCACATGAGGACAAAAAAGGCCGTAAATTTATTCGCTTGGTCTTTGATGGATTGCCTAACATATTTCGTTATCAGAGTCTGATATCAATGTTATATATGATATTTCGAAAAGTAGGAATGAGGGTTGTTTATAGTATTTTGTCCTAGTAAAATACATAAAGTTCGGGCACTTCATTCCATCCAGGAACAAGGCCTAAGACAAGCAAAACTAAAATTGACAATTAGTGTTGATGTGTTATGAGCATGAGCTCACCCGTCATGTTGCAAATGTGTTACAGTATTACAGCATATGAAAATAAGTAAATAGTAAGTATTGAGCATAAAGTCCGGTTCAGGAAAAAGAGGGTGAAGATAGAATAATACATTAAAGAAATGTTTCTTCTGTGGGAACAAAGGTTCCAGTTAACTTTTTCTAAATTTTTTTATTTATCGTTGTTCTAATATATGAGGTCTGTTCTTCTAATAGCTACAAGAAAGGTATGGATGCCAATAAAAACAAAAACATTTGCATAAAATGAGAAAGCTCATCGGTTTTATTTCTGCTGTATTGCTAAGTTTTTAATGAGTTAATGACACTCTACTTTTGTTTGCAGGAGTGAAGATGTCCAACTTAATTGGGCTCACTTATCATTAAAAGAAATTTAAGCAGACATTATGAACATTAAACAGGAAGCTGCGGAAAGTAGGGCTTGTAGTTCTACAGCAACTGCATCTTGTATATCACAGAAAATGGATAACCGTGAAAATGTTGATAATTCGCATATAAAACAAGAAATCATCGAAAGTATTGATAAAATCGGTATTCATACAGAAATAAATATTAAACAAGAAGACTTTGCATTAAAAAATGAAGACTGTGAGTGCAAAACATTTGACAAAAATGTAATCAATATTGCTGTGTTGGCTTGCAGCGAGGAGAAACCTTATAATTGCTCTGTATGTGAATACAAAGCAACAAAGAAAAGTGGTTTATTTAAACATATGAGGACGCATAGTGGAGAAAAACCATACAGTTGCTCTACTTGTGACTACAAAGCAACACAGAAAGATTATTTAGTTAGACATATGAGCACTCATACGGGAGAAAAACGATACAGTTGCTCTGTATGTGAATTCAGGACAGCACTGAGAAGTTATTTAGTTAAACATATGAGGACTCATACGGGAGAAAAACGATACAGTTGCTCTGTATGTGAATTCAGGACAGCACTGAGAAGTAATTTAGTTAAACATATGTGGACTCATACAGGAGAAAAACCATACAATTGCTCTATTTGTGACTACAAAGCAACACGGAAAGATCATTTAGTTACACATATGACGACTCACACTGGAGAAAAACCATACAGTTGCTCTATTTGTGACTACAAAGCAACACAGAAACAGCATTTAGTTCGACATATGAGCACTCATACGGAAGAAAAACGATACAGTTGCTCTGTGTGTGAATTCAGGACAGCACTGAGAAGTTATTTAGTTAAACATATGAGGACTCATACAGGAGAAAAACCATACAATTGCTCTATTTGTGACTACAAAGCAACACGGAAAGATCATTTAGTTACACATATGACGACTCACATTGGAGAAAAACCATATCGTTACTCTGTAAGTGAATTCAGGGCAGGGCAAAGAAGTTGTTTAGTTAAATATATGAGGACTCATCCAGGAGAAACACCATACAATTGCTCTATTTGTGACTACAAAGCAACTTGGAAAGATCAATTAGTTAGACATATGAGCACTCATACAGGAGAAAAACCATACAGCTCCTCCGTTTGTGAAGATCAATTAGTTAGACATATGAGCACTCATACAGGAGAAAAACCATACAGCTCCTCCGTTTGTGAATACAAAGCAGTACAAAAAACTAATTTAGTTATACATATGAGTTCCCATATTGGAGAAAAAACTATATAGTTACTATGGGAATTTAGAACAGTGCAGAAAAGTGGTTTAGTTGAACATGGGCATCAGTAAGATGGTAGGAACAAACAGACTGTTAAGACAAGTGTGAAACATTGAATAAAATACTTAAAACGTAGCAGTTTGGATAATTGGAAGCAGTACTCAAGCTGTAGTAATTTGCATATTTTCGGGGTCAAGGAGGAGATCTATAAAAATGTCGAGGATGAGATGCTGAATGTTTGCAATAATAGATTGGGTTTATCTATTACCGACGATCATCTTGATAGGTACCTAACATTAAATCTATTATTGTAAAATTTACCAGCTACAAGTTACATGCATTTGTTTGTAATAATAACAAAAAGCTCAAAGGATCACAAATACTGATTAGGGAGGATCTTACGAGAAATAGGATGAATGTTCTAAATAACACCATGGGCACGTTTTTATCAGCAAAAACAACCGCAAAAGCTGAATTCTATGGGAGAAATTGAAAATCTTACAAAAAACCAACAATCAGGAGCGGCAGCAAATATGTAGCTTTCTTATTATTAGTATTTTTCACTATTTCTAATATTTCATTTTATCTCATGTATTAATTCAATAATCAATTTCAAAATCTTTGTTTTCCATTTTTTTAATAAAATAAACTGTTAGCACAAGCAACTTATTTTTTACAAGAAGAATTGATTTTGTAGTTCAAAATGTTCGAGGGTCATGAACAAAAACTAACGCTTTTTTTCAAAACCTTGATTCTAACTGCATTTTAGCTTTAACCGAAACAGATTTAGATGCAAGCGTTTACGATGCTGAATTATTTGATAAATGATCCAATGTGTATCTACAGTTCTGATGGTGATAAAAATATCGCAAATAAAACCCGTGGGGAAGCAGTATTATTAGCGATAAACAAAAAATGTAAGTCGAACCAGATCAATATAAAATTTACTTTTCAAACTTACTGAATGTAAGGACGGATAGACGCTTTTAAATTTTAGCAGGAAATAGGCATGAAAACGACCCAACAACGTTCGAGTGGCCCGTCTAATAGCGAGACATACAATGAGGACCAAAAGCCCCCCCCCCCTTTAACTTTTGAATGCTTCAAAATATTTTAGCCCAATTTGAGTTTATTCTGACAATCTAACATAAGCAAATTTTAATGTCCCTCTTTATACTTCCACAATAATACCTATAGTTTCAAAAACTTTTGATGATTCTTAACAACGTTTTAATAAATAATTAAGTACTGGACGGAATGAGAATGAGACAGCAGATAAGAAAGACAACTTCTGGGAATTATTATCGGTCACAATAGAAAATGACAGGGGAAGACTGATAATGATAGGAGAACTAAATGCAAGAATAGGTAAAAAGAATCAAGAAACCGGAGAAGTAATGGGACGATACGGCGAAAACTGTAAAAATAACAATGGAACCAGATTATTGATTTCTGAATATTAAATAACCTAGTAGTAACTAACAGCTTTTACACTCACAAAGAAATACATAAATTTACAAGGTAAGTAAATAGCAGGAACGAAAGGTCTATAGGTAATAGACTATGTAATAGTAAATAAAAACCATAGAAAAGAAGTAATGGACACAAAGGTGAAAAGAGGACCCGAAATATATTCAGATCATTATCTAGTCACATCTAAAATACCTTATTATTATTATTATATTGCAAATATAAATTTCCACCAACTTAAAAAGCAAACTAGACATTTGTGCACTTGTAAGTGAAAATATTTAGGCCTGTGGCCTGGCTTTGTCTAAATCTCATTACTGGCTGCGGCGTCGAAACCAAAACATGTTTCCTGATGCGATACTACATTCTAAAAACAATTCTTTGGAGTTCGTGCCTGCAGTTTAAAAATCAACCATTTTCAAGGACAAATTTGTGCATTTCGATTGCTGTTTTCACAGTTACATGTAAGTATAAAATATTGACTTGTAAAGTAATTGCTTAAGAAAATTGTAATTATTTATAGAGGTGCCTGTACTATGGATAACCCTAAGAAACTAATTTGTAGTCAAGGACGTGAAATAATAGTGACTACAAATTTATGAAGAAAGAATCAAGTAGGACTCCTGCAATTTCCTTCAGTCGTTTGCAAGAATGAGTGGCTAAAGCAGGCGGTATTGGACTAAATACAGTTTAGCGAATTGTTAAAGAAGCCGAACCAAGTGGTGGAAGAAAATTTACTACTCCAAGAAAACCAATTACTAAACCTAACCCCAGGTCATCTGTCAATCTATATGAAGAAGAAGTAATCCGAAGCGTGATCTATAACTGGGGGTGTTAATTTCACTGACAAAGTTACATTCCTTTAGGTGATTAGTACATAGAATGGGTTTTCAATAGAGAAAATGTCACTACAATAGGCAAGTTCTTATAGAGAAGAGAGAAATTCCAGCAAAACATGTTGCATTTTTAAGAAAATATAAAACGGAATGCCGAAATATGGTGTACACTGATGAAACGTACTTGCATAGCTCCCATACTGTTCTAAATGTTGGGATGATGGCACCATCAGCTGTTCAAAATACCCTGTCGGTAAAGGGCAACGATCGATTATTCTTCATGTCAAAGATAGAAAGGGTTACATACCAAATTTTGTATTGATGTTTAAATCAGGACTTGTGAGAAAGCGATTACCACGATGAAATGACCCATCAAAATTATGTCAAGTGACTGAAAGAAAAATTATTGCTGAATCTTGAAAAATATCCGTTTTGGTCATCAATAATGCAACGTATCACAATTTCTGTACTGAGCCAAATCTAACATTCGTTTCGAAAAAGCAGAAATGCAAAATTGGTTATTAGTAAGAAACATTTATATTAAGTTGAATGAAACAAAAACAACCATATGGATAAAGAAAATTACATATACCTACTCATATATGGTCATACGTAGTCCTACGATTATCCCCTTACCATTCAGAACTAAACCCGATTGGGAAAATATGGGTATCAGTAAAGAACTATGTTGCTGCAAATAATACAACATTCAAATTAGACGACGTCAAAACTTTAGCAGAGAATAAATTCAGAAATGTAAGTGTGGAAGAATGTATGTGCAGCGTCGACAAAAAGGAGTGGGAATACATTATGCATGACAGAAGAAATAATTATTACATTAGACGACAGTGGTGAATCAGGTTCTAGTCTATCATCTGAACAAGAAGATGGTTGTGTTGAAGACAATTTAGTTTGCAAACTGTTAGAATAATCTATGTTGTATTATTTTACCAAGTAACAAGGTGATCCCTACAATAAATTTAGATACACAAAAAATCTAACAAGTTAAAGAAATTAAATATCTCGGATTTGTTATTGATGATATGTTATCTTTTAACAGTCATGTAAATTACTTACTAAAGAAAAATGCAAAACAGGAAAATTATATAAACAGAACAACAAAGTACCTATTTAAGCAGTTTTAGCAAACTGAAAATTTACAAATCTATTATTTCACCACATTTCGAATATTGCACTTCACTTTTATTCACTCTATATGACTGTGATATACAAAAACTACAAAAAATATAAAATCGAGCAATGAGGGCAATTTTAAATTTCTGTTCGAGATATGTTAAACACCTTAGAATTAATGAGTGTTAAACAAAGAATAGCTTGTAATACTCTTGTGTTCATACATGGTTTTAAGCGGCAAATTGCCAAATTACTTACAAATCAATATTAAATATGTCAGCAACATACATGGCCATTTTACTAGAAACTGTAATAATGTATATCTAGAAACTTAAAAATAACAGCTTGTGTAAGTCTTATATAGGAAAAGGATTTACATTATATAACAGCCTACCACCAAATATAAAAAGTATTGAAAATGTATCAGAGTTTAGAATGGTTTGTGGAAAATTTGTAAAAGAAATTGTTAGTTAAATTGTCGGTATTTCATGTTAATTTATGTTATTTTCTAATGGTAACTTATAAATGTTAATTATTTTGGAATTCGATTAAGCATAGAAATATATTATTTAATGTAATATTAAAATTAAGTTTGTATTTTTTGTACACTGTACTCAAATAACTTAAGCTAATAAAGTTCATTTATTAGAGTAGAAATGGTGGGGCACTGTGCATTCGAAGATTTTAACGGCTCTCGCATTTATGCAGTTTTTCTGTGTAAAGTCTGTGAAATAATTAATAAAAAGTGAATAAACATAAAGTTCCTATATCAGTTAACGTCGTAACTAATAAATCTTTAGTGTATTACTCATAATTTACTTTAAAATCATGGCGGAATGTAATTCCTGTAATACTAAACTGGGGTCCGCTCGCCTTTTCGTGAAGTGTGTCTTGTGCCAAAAGTCTTATCACTGTAAATGCATAAACATACCTGGCGCAGACATTGAACTGATAAAATCTGGAAGAAAGGCATACAAATGTTTATCATGTGCATCATCATCTACTGGAAGTGATATTTCTTTGAGTGATATTATGTGTAAACTACACGAACTTGTTAACAAAAATTCTGATATGTGTGAATCTATTGAACTTTGCCACACGCGAATTGAAGAAAATAATAATTTAATAAAAGCACAAGACGTCAGAATAAATAACTGCCTTGAAAAAATTGATGCGTTATCACACCAAATACACAGTTGCAAAAAGATAACATTGAACTAAAGCGGCAGCTAAATAATGTGAATCAATATTCTCGTAAAAACTCTGTCGAAATTTTTGGCGTGCCCGAACCTCGGGACGAAAATATTCTCACTACCGTTCAAGTGGTTGCGCAAGCTTTGGGTTGCAAACTAGAAAAAAGGATGGTGGATGCAGTTCATCGACTAAAAACTAATTCTGTGCGACCCAATGAGCCTAGAGGAATTATCATCAAATTTGTAAGCCGACTGGACAAGGACGAATTCATCAAGGCGTGAAGAATTAAAAGAAATTTCAACACTTCACACTTGGGTGATTATATAAGTGGCCTAGCTATGCAAACTGCAAAACCTATACAGTGTGTCCAAGATGAGGAGGGCCAGTATGGGGATCTCGGTAATGGTAAGAGATACAAATTTGGTTAAATGGGAAGAAAGTTGCGCAATTAAAGGACTAAAAAAATGACGTCTAGAAATCCTTGATATGATTTTTCGTTTTTGAATTATCTCAAAAAACCGAATTTTTGGATTTTATTTTTTATTTTTTTCTGGCGTTAATATTAAAGTTAGAGCGAAACTGATTAAACTTCTTTATAGCAACTTTTAGTGGACTTAATGATTACGTTATCAATTTTTTTTATCCGACGTTTCGTCTTGGAGAAACCATCATCAACTTCATTTTTTTAAATACGGTCCTGGTTTTTTGATGCGACATTTGCAAAGCCCTTGTTACTCTAAATTCAACAATGTACCACATATTATGGTTTAATTACGTTTCGAACTTTTTCTGATCATCATCAGAAAATTTTTTAGATACGGACCTGCATTTCTCATAATTTTGTAAAAATAAGTTCATACAGTAAGTTAGGCCTTTTTACATGCCGTTAAAATATTAAAATGCACATAATAGTGTCATAATTCTGATACATTAATTTAATAAGCTACCAATAACTATTAACAATAAACAACAAATAAATGAACAAAAGATAGGCAGAAAGAATGAGAAAACGAGCCTTGAAACAATGTTATAGGTATTTAACGTTTTGAAATAGAAGAAGAACTTAGAAGATTGGTTCTTGAAGCCTTTCAAAGTATAACGCCAGTATTGCTGAATAATGTTTTAGATTCTACAGTTAGATGTTATTTATGCATAGAGAATGATGGCAACCTTTTTGAATACCTCTGTAAATTTAATACCTATTAAATGGTTTCGATGTTCGTTTTGTTATTCTTTCTGTCTATCTTTTGTTCATTTCTTTTTTGTTTATTGTTAATAGTTATTGGTTGGTTATTAAATTAATGTATCAGAATTATGACATTATGATGTGCATTTTAATATTTTAAACGGCATGTAAAAAGGCGTCACTTACTGTATGAACTTATTTTTTACAAAATTATGAGAAATGCAGGTCCGTATCTAAAAAATTTTCGGATAATGGTTAGAAAAAAGCTCAAAACGTAATTAAACCATAATATGTGGCACATTGCTGAATTCAGAGTAACAAGGGCTTTGCAAATTTGGTATAAAAAAACCAGACCGTATTTAAAAAAATAAAGTTGATGATGGTTTCTTGAAGACGAAACGTCGGATAAAAAAAATTGATAACGTAATCATTAAGTCCACTAAAAGTTGCTTAAGAACTTAATCAGTTTCGCTCTAACTTTAATATTAACGCCAGAAAAAAATAAAAAATAAAATCCAAAAATTCGTTTTTTTTGAGTAATTCAAAAACGAACAACCATATCAAAAATTTCTAAATGTCATTTTTTTAGTCCTTTAATTGCGCAACTTTCTTTCCATTTAACCAAATTTGTATCTCTTACCATTACCGAGATCCCCATACTGGCCCTCCTTATCTTGGACACACTGTATATGTGAATGAGTCTCTAACATATGAAAATAGGCAACTACTTAGTAAGTGCCGCGAATTTAAGAAACCAGAAATGTTAAATATTGTGGGTTCAAAATGGTCAAATTCTTATGCGTAAGAATGATAACTCGCAGATATTAAAATTTCAAGTTCGGACTGTCGAAACGATTTCATTAATTCTGTGTATCAGGTGTTTACTTTTCTGTTCTTTTAGTAGTACGTTTACTTATCATTATTTACATTACGGCATATTTTTATTTTTTTTTTCAGGTGCATTAATTTGTATTCCTTTATTTAATGTATAGTCACATTAAGGTTGCTCATTTAAATGTACGCTCACTTCTATCTAATTTTTCTATTTTAAGAATTATCTATTGAATGCGGAACTTGATGTCATTGCTGTTACGAGACTTGGCTTACTTGTCATGTACCCAGTACTGCAGTTTGCGTTCCTGGTTATAGGCTCGTACGCAGAGATCGTGTACGTAGGTATTTATGTCAAAAATGATATAATTTTTTCTACAATTGATATCACTTCTCACAGTAATGCAATTGAACAAATTTGGGTAAGTGTAAAATTAAATAATACTAAAATAATTATTGGTGCTCTTTAGAGAAGGCGAGAGTTTGCATGCGGTGAGTTCTTGGACGCTTTAGAGGACTCCATAGCGGTGGTTACATCTATGACTGAGGATATAATTTGCTTAGGTGACTTGAATATCGATTTACTAAAATTTGAAGAAACTGCCACTATTCAATTTACCTCCTTAATCGAATCTTTGGGATATAAACAAATTATAAATAAACCTACTCGTATCACTAAAACTAGTTCTACTTTAATTGATTTAATTTTAATTCCTGTCGATAAGCAAGTTATATCTTGGGATGTTGTAAACATCGACAATGTATCGGATCACCACCTTATTTACTGTAAAATTGCTGTAAATGTTTGTTTATCAAAGAATCCTTTTTTTCTTTTCATTTAGAAATTTAAAACAGTTCAATTGCGACAGATTTTATGCTGAATTACAATCTATTCCATGGCGAAATGTGTATCAAATTGAAAATATAAATGATAAAATAGAGTTTTTAAATAATAATATTATAACGTTTGAGAGACATGCTCCATTTAAACGTATTAAAATTTCTAAACCTGCCGCTCCCTGGCTGACAGAGAATAGTAAACTGATGATGTCACTTAGAGACAAGCTTTAACTCGATTTAAAAAAGTAATAACCCAGTACAATGGGATTATTACAAATCATTGCGTAACTTAACTACTGCGGCGATTAGAAGTGAAAAAAAGGCATATTTAGAATTTAATGTCGAGAAAATTCCACTAATAATTCTGTTATATGGAGGGAATTAAAAATAATGAATGTTTATAATAAAAGCTATAACGAAATTCCCCCCAGCTTGGCGGATGTTGGTGAAATTAATCGATCTTTTGTTCATGCAGCAAGTATGACCAACTCGAACGATGAATTAATTAATTTTATAGTAATAACATTTATAAAAACCTCAATACGAAATTTACTTTTAAAGCTGTTGAGGATGTTGAAATTATTAAAGTTGTCTCTGATATCAAGTCAATGCTACAGGATCGGATGGTATTAATATTAGGATGTTAAAGTATTCTTGTCCATTTATAATTCCTTTTATTACACACATAGTAAATTTTTGTTTGCTTAATAGTGTATTTCCTGAAGCGTGGAAGAGTGCTAATGTTATCCCTTTACCGAAAGTTAAAGATCCAAAAGAATATAAAGATCTCCGCCCTATTAGCATTCTACCATGTTTATCAAAGGTTTTGGAACAGGTTATGGCCGAACAAATTCGTTTATATGTGGTTCAGCATAAAATATTGCCGGAATTATAAGCCATTCACGACCTTTTTGGGACAAAGTTGGCTAGAATTTTTTGTTTTCATGTTGGACTAACTGATTCGATGATGTAGCGGATGCAACTTTTTTTTCTGTCAGTATCTGTTCGACGTTTTCTTGCCACCACATTGTCAGATTTATTATTTTAATATTCATAAGAAAATAAATGATTTATCAAATGTATAAAAATTATTTTAATTTCCGTCAAAGGAAAAGTTAAAATGCCCAAAATAATTTTGTTACAACAAAAAATTTCCATTAAACGATGCTACTTCCAATTTCAAAAGGACAGACCAAATTTAAAAGAACGCGAGTCGATGTGGAGACTAGAGAATATCCGGCAACAATGTACCTATTCAGAAAATATAACCTTAAACTGAAAACAACCTAACCTAACTCAAAAAGTGTCAATTTCCATGAGGGAGTTTAGTTGCATCAGAGGTTCTGCCAACAAAATTACTAGATGGTCATAGCCTCACCTGACCCAAAAAGATCGTGAACGGCTTATACAGTCAGGATTCAGACCAAATCATAGCTGCACAACTGCACTCCTCAATATTATTGATACAATAATGAAAGCTGTGGATGACAACAAATTGTGTCTTCTTGCTATGATTGACTACTCCAGGGCATTTGATACAATATGTCATAATGTACTATTGGCAATACTAAAATTTATGAGTTTTAATGATAGCTCCGTTGAATTAATTAATAAATATTTAACCAATCGTACCCAAACTGTTATATTAAAAGAACACAAATCGCATCCTCTACCTATTGTATCAGGTGTACCTCAAGGATCTATCCTTGGACCATTATTATACATGTTGTATACTTTTAATTTGAAAAGTTGTTTGGATAACTGTGAATACCATCTTTATGCTGATGACACACAACTTTTGTTTACTTTCGATTCTTCGGATGTTGCTATAGCTAATGAAAAAGTTAACTCCGATATTCATAAACTCATCAACTATTCTGGAAAACATGGTCTGTCAATTAATTCAAAAAAGTGTTCTATAATTCTTTTTGGTAAGCTTAAATTGAGAGATGCTGCTTTACCAGAAATTTCTATTCAAATTGATAACTCACGTTTGCCTGTTTCAGAATGTGTAAAAAATCTTGGTCTATGGATTGATTCAAATCTTCGGTTTAAAAAACATATTTCAACTTTAACTCAAAAAGCTTACGTTCAATTAAGGCTGATATTCAATCATAGATATAGCTTAAACCGCAAAATTAAAATTATGTTATGCGAGTCTCTAGTGTTATCTCAATTCAGCTACTATGACTGTATTTACGGTCCGTGCTTGGAGGCGAGTGATGTTAAGAGAATTCAGAGTATTCAAAACTCTTGTCTTCGATTAATCTTTGGAATTAGAAAATATCAACGCATATCATATAAACTTACAGAACTCAAATGGTTAAATATGAAAAATAGAAGGTTGTTGCATGCAAGCTGTTTGTTCCATAAAATAATTCATTTAAAGACTCCTTTATATTTGTTTAACAAGATTAAATTTAGAACTGACGTTCACAGTGTTAATGTACGCAAAAAGCACTTTATAACGCCGCCACTTCATAAAACAACTTCTTTTGAAAGACCTTATTCACATAATATCGCTAATAGTAGGGAGGCCAAGTGAATTAATAATTATTTTCGTGGGACTGAGTAGGTTTATACCGACAAGTGATACCATCGTAATTAGCGGTGTTTCCTTAGTAGAAAAACTCCTGTTGTCGCTTTCTTAGCCTGTGGAGTGAAGAGCTATGACGTCACAAAGGTGGTAAAATGGTAGGTTTCACCAGTTTTTTGCAAATATCTCGTTACCTGTGCAGTTTACTGTAAACTTTACCTTATACAAAATTAATCTACATTTAATTTACAATAAAAATGGTCTTATGCATTTTTGCAGTCCAGTAAAGGATTACGGAGATATGGAGGGGGTAAAAATTTAACTTTTTCTGTTTGGCAAAAATTCAAAAATTACCCATAATATTCGCTCCAAGCGTATTATATAAAGGGTTCAAGGAAGTGGGGAGGCGAGATGGTTATGGTGAAGCACCCAGCACCAAAGACGACATACTCGTACATTTGCGCAGATCATCCACTACTACACATGTTGAAGTGAAAGTGGAAGATGGAATTAATGTCACTCTTGGACAAGCAAAATTTTTAACTAATACTAAAAACAAGATGCAACTGATTGCTCTAATCACTGTACACAACAGCAAGCTGCCTGCAAAGTGATTCAGGCAGAAGGTGGTGCTGACATCAAGATCGTTTTTACAGCAATTGACGAATCAAAGAAGGAAATAGAGGCTATCGTAATTCGCAATGACACCGATTTATTGGTCTTGTTGGTTGTTCATGCTCCAGCCAACAAACAGTTGAAGATGATTGTACCGAAGAAAGGTAACCAAGAAGAAAAAGTTTACTGCACTGGTGCATACAGCGTGGTATCGGGGAAATGAAGGATGTTCTCTTGACAGCTTACACTTTCGCCGGATGTGATACCGTTTCTGCAATTTATAGAAAGGGAAAAATAACGCTTTCTGAAAAAGTGCAAAGTGACAAGGAGCTTTACACAAAGCTGTTGACTTTTAACAACCCAAATGCAGACCCAGATGCGCTAGCTGATGCTGGAACCATTTCTTCCTTTCGATATTTGCATCAACAAATGCTGATAATTTGGATACTCTGCGCCTTCAATGTTACTTGCAGACCATCGCAAAGGAGCCTGTACACACAAATTTGAGGTTGGCTGTAAATTCCCCCACTTTAGCAGCTGGACAACAACACTCTTATAGAGTTTACCATCAAGTGCAGCAATGGCTCAATGTCAATAAAGATTCACTAAAATGGGGTTGGAAAAGGATTGGTGGTTATTTGCGTCCAGTTGCAACCACAAAGGCAGCTGACCCTGAAAAATTGCTCTCTCTCATTGTTTGCACTTGTCAGAAACTCTGAGCGTCGTCAGAGTGGCTATAAATGTTCAAATATGTGCAAGAATTGCTCCGGACGTAGGTGCACCAACAGAGATGCACTAATTATTGACGACGACATCGATGAAGATAATCTTCAACATGAAAAAGAGCTTAACGATTTTTAGGTTACTGATTGCTGTAATTTATTATTATGTAACTACCATGTACGTTGTACATACCACTTTCCATTGAAGAACATTGAATTTACTGAAAAGCATGTATTGTGCAGAAAAAAAATCCATTATTTTTTGTATTAGCTTATTAGATAAAGTTTGTAGTCAACCTTGTTTCAATGCTACCCACATGATTTTATATTTTTAGGAAAATATGACAAAAGATGGAGGTAATTTAAGTAGCTTTAATTATAAAAGCTCAAATGGGAAAGAGGAAAACGATATGATGAATTACCTAAAAGGAAAAAGAGGCAAAATGAAGATAAAAACGACAAAGGAGGAGAGCAATGTAGATATATTGTTAGATTCATACACATAGGCGTACATACATACATATACACATACAAATGTTCCTATGTTAATGATTCGTTAATAAATAAGTACTTTTTATAACGAAACATACTCTTTATAACGAAACATACTCATTTTCAAGTGATTACGATGAAGCCCAAGTTAACTAGAAAATAATGACATCATTGCCCCCTCAATATCTTCGTAACTCTTGTCTAGAAGTAAAAAATGCATCAGACCATTTTTATTGTAAATTAAATATAGATTAATTTTGTATAAGATAAAGTTTGAGCTGAACCTCATAGTTAACGAGATATTCGCGAAAAACTGTTGAAACCTACCATTTTACCACCTTTCTAGCTTTCTACCCCCCTCCCGCCTAAACCCGACGAGCAATGTTGTGCAACTTTTTACCACTTAGTAAGAGGAGGGTACTAAACAGTTTGCTGCTGGGTATAACTTTCTTTTTGGATGTTTGGGTTAAACCCTGGTTTTCTGTACTAAAAACTGGAACCAAGAATGGCCATCTTTGTGACGTCATAGCTCCTCACTCCACAGGCTGAGAAAGCGACAACATGATTTTTCATACTCAGGAAACACCACCGAATAAGAAGATACCACTTGTCGGTATAAACCTACTCAGTCCCACGAAAATCGTTATTTGACGAGTTAATTTAGTTTGGTCTCTCTACTATAATACGTATAACTCCTTACCAGATAATTTAAAAATACTGACACAAGCTACCTTTAGAAATAGATTACATGATATATTGTTTAAGACACAGACTTAAGTTTTGTTTAAGTTTTTTTTTATATATTCATATATTTAAATGTTAAATCTTAATGTGACTGCATATACTCATCATTAGTTCTTTTTTTTAATGTATGTATAGTGTGGGTTAAGTGGCAGAACAGAAGGTTTGCCCTCGCAAACCTTTCTGAACTTCGCCCTTTTGGGTATTCGTATTTTGTTTTACATTTACTTGTTCTATTTCTTGTGTTATTATATCCAAATAAAGACATTATTATTATTATTATTTATTTGTTTAGTTGGCTGTAACGTTTTGTATTGTATTCTGTGTATTTATCATTTCTTCAGATATAAAAATAATTCCAAAAACTAGTCATCAGATTTTTAAAATTATTGTAAGTTTTTATATTTTGTAAATCTAAATAAAATATGTTTTTTCCCAGCCGGTTAGAATAGTAGGCATTGCTCACCTCATCTGAGGTAAGAAAGTTCGTTTTTCTCACCTAGGTAAGAAAGTAAATCATGCAATTTTTATGAAGAGACTGTACCGCATGTTAGCTGACTGCAAGGTTTGTATACAGGGTGTAAAAAAAGTCTGGAATATAGCAAATATTTCAAAAACTACAGGAGGTGAATTTTTCAAAATTGCCAGACTTATATAGGTAAAAACGGCGCATCTAGGAAAGACAAAACCGTTTCTGTAACTGTACAGGGTTAGTCAGAAAAAATACCAACTTTTGTATTTTAAATTGGACACCCTGTATATTACCGAGGAATCAAATAGTCTTTCAAAAGAAAAATTCAACGATATAGGGTTTCACGGATGTATCTGTCAAAATGACAGCTGTGGGGTGACTTAAAAAATAAGGTTTACAACAATAGACCGGTTAATATTGAAGGTTTAAATTAAAGGATCATATTAGAAATGAGATTATGTCAAATTCGATGGGATACTTTTGACAACGTCTTACGAGAATTTAAAGACAGTATCCCATCGAATTTGACACATCTCATTTCTAATATGATCCTTTAAAGCTTCAATATTGACCGGTCTATTGTTGTAAACCTTATTCTTTAAGTCACCCCACATCTGTCATTTTGACAGATAAATCCGTCAAACCCTATATCGTTGAATTTGTATTTTGAAGGACTATTTGATTCCTCGGTAGTATATAGGGTGTCCAATTTAAAATACAAAAGTTGGTATTTTTTCTGACTAACCCTGTACAGTTACAGAAACGGTTTTGTTCTTCCTAGATGCGCCGTTTTTACCTATATAAGTCTGGCAATTTTGAAAAATTCATCTCCGGTAGTTTTTGAAATATTTGCTATATTCCAGACTTTTTTTACACCCTGTATTTACAAGCCTTGAGCTGACTGCTGACGCGTGCTGATTCTGACAGCTGACATATTGATAGTTGACGGACTGACGGATAATTGACTTTACGTATGACTTGTGTTACAGTCTGTTTATACGAGGAATTAGGAATGCATGCTGTGAGTGTTCACATCCTTTGGATGCAGGTAAGTACGAAACCTTAAGTGGCCCCGTGAGTGGCCCTTCATTCGAAGGAATTAAATTAACATCTCGCGCATGCGTACTCACGACAGGAGAAGCTAAAAATCACTGTGGGCGCCCGCGCTTTATTTTTTAATCCAACCAAAACTACTTTGACAGTTTGACCTCAGTGGACATAACCTCAAAAAGTATAAATAGTAAAGCGATTTTTTAACGACAAAAATTTTAAGTTTTCAGAGTTACTTATGAATAAAACTGTTTAGAAACATTTTGAGAACAGCATAAAATCGGAAAACATGCTGCATATTTTGCAGGATATTGTCACCTTTAACAACTTTAACAGTCTGTTGAATTATTTTTATAGTGTCAAATTTTGCTCCACTGAGGCCGACTGGGAAAAAAATAGTATTCAAACTTCGTTAAGAAAGTGCTCTTACATACCTTGCGCAATTGCAAACCTCGCCTTCGGCTCGGTTTATAAACTTTGCGCTCGGTATGCAAGACTACACTTTCTTACCTTTTTTTGAAATATACTATTAATTTCAAACATCATAAAAGTGACAACTTATGTGACTTGATTCACAAAGTAAAAGCTTTGATAATAATTATAATCATAGGTAAAGGTAGTACTTTATCTGATTAGGCATATAAAGTTGCCACTGTTGCTACTTTATCTGGCTAATCATATAAAATAACAAGATCAAACATTTCAACAGTTGTAGGAGCAAAACCATCAGTTTATCGAAAACATATTTCAATAACAGCAAATATTTGGTGGTTCGGTAGAGACCTATTTCGAAATCTTTCTCTGTATACTCTCACCGACTTCCGACCATTTTCTTGACAATAACCATAAACTAATGCTATGTCAGTCATTTCTGCGCGTAAGTGTAAGGTATAGCCATAGCAAAACATGTAAAATTGAATTGTTTGACAATACTCTTTTGTAACTAATGACAATGCCTATCATTGTTAACTCGTTGCTACGTAAAGTATTGTTGTTGGCCCTTAAACACGGTCCAATTTTTTTGGACCAGTTCTAAGCGTGGATAATGTGGGAAGGAAGACAACAAGTTTCAGTACGCAATAAAACATTTAAATTAAATTATCTTAGAAACGGTTGCTCGAAGCGACAACTATCAACTATACCTTTTTTGGACAAAAAATGCCAGGGAATAAGAATTTTTTGTTAGAAATTTAATACACCGAGGTACAAAAAAGTTATGAAGCTAGATGTATACAAAATGCTGCTGGTGGCGTCCTATGCAATGTACACCAAAACTGTGATCAGATCTGGTTTTCTCATCCCAAAAAAAAACCATTAATACCAAAATTTCGTGCAGATTCTGCTATTAAGATAAAATTGAAAAAAAAAATCATAATAACTGACACCCTGTATTTCGGAAACTATCAACTTTTGAACTAAGGTAAGTTGGGCTAGATCGTCATAATTTAGTCTCAGGAATATGTGCTTGGGTTTTGTACAGGCGTTTTAGTGACACCCTGTAGAGAGTTACTATTGACATACTTGATAAAATGATATCACAGTTATTGTTTTAAACCATAAAACAACTAACAATTATATTTCTCTTCAGAAGTTTTAATATTAACAGAAATCAATAATATGTTTATAAACGCTTTGTGTTGAGGCTGGTAGCGGTTGAAGCACTGAAAGCAATTTTTATTGCAAATAACATGTACAATTTTATTTTCAAATTAACATTTAAATTATTGTAATATATATATATATATATATATATATATATATATATATATATATATATATATATATATATTCACGGGTTTATACAGCTTGGCGCCGTCTCCCTACTCCTAATCTCCACCTATCCCTATTAAAAACTTCATCTTCTAATTCCCGGTCTCTTAATGCTGCTCTTATGCCTTGATTCCAAGATCTTCGGGGTCTACCTAGTTTCCTCCTACCACGTGGTTTCCACTTAAATATCTTTAGGGGCAATCTCTGATCATGCATACGCATCAAGTGTCCAAACCACTTTAAACCACGCTTTTCAATCCTTTCGACTATATCCTCTTGGGCATTCATTTTTTCTCTAATTACTATATTAGTGATGTGCTCCAACTTCGATATTCCTGCACTTCTTCTAAGGTACTCCATTTCGGTTGCCTTCAATTTTCTCTTCGTTTCCGCATTCATGGTCCACACCTCGCATCCATAACACAACACGGACTCCACCATAGTTAACCCTATATGTTTTTTCACCTTTTGGGAGATATGGGTGTCCCACCATATACTATTCAAACAACCAATTATTTTCCGAGCATTTTCAATTCTGATTTTTGTTTCTGCTGTGCCTAATCCGTCTTTAGTTATGGTTGCTCCCAAGTACTTGAATTTATCTACTTGTTTAATATGTATGTTATCTGCGATCAGAATATCAAAATTTGCCTCTGAGTTAACTACTAAGTACTCCGTTTTGTCTATATTTATCGCCATTCCCCATTCCTGATACGTTTGATGCAACCTTCGCAACATAAATTCCAGGTCGTATGCATCCTGAGCTGTAACGACCTGATCGTCAGCGAAGCTTAAAGTAAAGAGGTACTCGTCATCTATTGGAATACCCATACCTCTACATCTACGTTTCCATTCCCTTAGTACATTTTCCAGATATAAGTTAAAGAGTATTGGCGATAAACAACAGCCTTGTCCCAAGCCCTTGGATGTATAAATCGGATCTGACAGTCTATTTCCACCTTTCACGAATGCTTTATTGTCTTGATACAGTTCTTGAATTACAGATATTAACTTTGGATCTACACCATCATTATAGTATAAAGCTTGCCATAGTTTTGTTCTCGGAATCGCGTCATAAGCCTTTTGTAGATCAATGAATGCTAGATGAGTTTCCTGCCCCGTTGACGTTCTTTTTTCTGTTATTTGCTGCAAGACAAATAAATTGTCGACACTTGACCGACCTGGAGTAAAGCCACTCTGATCCTCACTAATCTTGTTTCGAACAGTTTCCTGTACTTTGTTCTTAATTATTTTGCTAAATAATCTGCTTAGCGTGCTGTTCACACTTAGTCCTCTATAATTATCTATTTTCTGTCTATCGCCATTTTTATGTAATGAGATGATATAAGAAATCTTCCATTCTTCAGGCGTTCGTTTCTGTTCCAAACATAGGTTCATCAGTTTAGTAAGTCGCTCTAGAATCATGTCTCCTCCATACTTCACAAGCTCCACTGTTATACCCCCAGGTCCTGCCGACCGGCTATTCTTCATTGACCTTACCCACTCTTCAACTGTGATAATCTGCACACTATCCTGTATGTCCTTGAATACATTTGATATGAACAGCTGTGAACAGCTGTGTTTTGCTGCTGCAAATATCACGGAAAATTGTAATTTTAACTACATAATATTTCTTGTAACATCCGCTATAGTGTTCTAGTAGTGAAATAGTATCTGTGCAAATAAGGATTATACATAAAACACCCAAAAAATAGTGAAAAATTGTCTTCAAAAAACAAGCCAGCTGGCTAACCTCAAAATGTCAACATGAGTTTCTTTAGCCGTGGCTACGGATCTATACGGAGGAACGTGTAACATTCAATATGGATACGTGTTCCATTTGTTCAGACAACTTTGTTGTTTGTACCAAACATATAAAGTGTAGATACTGTGAACGTCCTTTTCATACGGTCTGTGTAAAAATTAAGGACAATGTAGCAAAAAACATCACAGATAGTGAAAATTTATTATGGTTCTGCGATGAATGTCTACATGTGGTATTGCAAAATATTAAACTGGTTGCCAGCATTAATAAAATTGTGGAAAACACTAATAATCTGGTTGAAAAAACCAAAAATTGTCTCCACACAATTGAGGAGGTGAAAAAGCAACAGGTAGTTGTCGCTGATACCAAATTAAGTAGAGGTAAAGACAATTTTGAGAATAAAAGTTACGCAAATGCCCTTAAGGAAGGGATAGTTGTGGTGAAGCCTAATGAAACCTGTGAAAATATTGAGACAAAAACGGCAATTAAAGAGAATGTGGACCCAATTAAATTAGGTATCGGAATAAGAGGCATGAGAGAAACAAAAAATGGAGGTATAGTAATCAGATGCAGGGATGAAGGCGATGCCAATGTTCTCAAGTCAAATTTGGAACAAAGCATAGGAAACAATTTTAAAACAACAATACCAAGTAAAAAGAACACAAAAATAAAAATTGTTGGAATAGAAATGGATTACAAACATGATGAATTGGAGGAAGTCTTAAAACGTCAAAATCAGGGTATTTTTAGTGAAAAAACTATGATTAAAATTATCACCACCAAAAAAATAGTAAAAACACATCTTGCAATTATCGAATGTGATGCGCTAACCTTTCATAATATATTAGTGAAAAATGATGCAAGACTTTTTATTGGACATAAATCGTGTAGATGCTTTGAATATGTCAATATCCTCAGATGTTACAACTGTTGTCAACTGGGACATACCGCAAAGGGATGTACTGAAAAGAAGATATGTGGAAGGTGTATGAGTGAGGATCATGATGCAAGAGAGTGTAAAAATACAAAGTGGCAATGCATAAATTGTTGTTTGGCTAATGACAGGTATAAATTGGGTCTAAAAACTGGACATACAGCATATGATATCAAGTGCCCAACATTGAAAAAAGTAGTGGATAAACAACGCAATAAGATTCAGTATGAGGTGGACTCGGATGTAGTGACAGATTCATCATAGCAGCTAATTCCTACAAGTACTAGTGTAAATAGAACCAAAATAGCAATAGCGAATGACTCATCAGTGTTATACATTATGCACCAAAATTTCCAGTGCCTACGCAATAAAGTTTCTGATATTGAGGCCCTGCTCGAGACCCTAGTGAACAAACCACATGTTATTATGATCACTGAGCACTGGTTAGGTGAAATAGAATCTTCTTTCATAAGAATCAATGGATATTCACTGGTTTCGTGCTTTTCCAGAAAAACAATGAAACAGGGAGGGGTATGTATATTCTGTGTGAATACTCAAAATTTTCGTGAAGTACAGTTAATTACTGGAAAAAGTGTTGAAGGTACTGTAGAATATGCCTGTGCTGTGAATAACAGTAACAAATTGCTTGTAGTGTGCATTTACAGAAGAGGTTTAGGTTGTTTTGACTCGTATATTGAAAGTTTAGAAGATGTATTAAATTATATCTACACTAATTATCTATCTTATACAGTTGTAGTAGGAGGTGACTTTAATATTAATCTATTTGAACAAAATGAGCATACAAATGTGTTTTTAGACTTGATGTATTCATTTAATTTATCTCCGTTCATATCTGACCCCACGCGAGTGACTCAGAATACATCTACGCTTATAGATAATATTTTTTGTAACTTAGAAGTAGGATTGTGTAATGGCTATGTTTTGAATACAGCGCTGTCTGACCACCATGCTCAAGTCTTAGCACTATCAGATGTAAACTTGGAAGGAACTAGTTATAAAATAAAGAGAATCTATTCAAAAAACAAATTATATCATTACAAAGAAGAATTAGCTCAGGTGAGTTGGCTACCACTTTATAATAGTCAAGATGTTGACATAGCATACCAAGTCTTTTCAAACACTGTCACTAGTCTACTAAAAAATATACAAGAGGTATCAAAATTTCATGTAGGAGAAAAAGAATTTTATTCCATAAACAATTAAGGGGTAAAATAACAAAAATATATTTTCAAAAATATTGTCAGATTTTAAAAAAAGTTATCAAAAAAGCTAAACAGTTACACCACCAATCTGTCATAGAAACTTCTGAAAATAAAACTAAGGCTACTTGGAATATAGTAAAAGAAATCACATCTCAGCAAAAAACTACCTCTAGCATATTTACAAATTTTTCAAATAAATATAACAATGAGACCTTGATATTAAATAAATTAAATACTTATTTTGTGACAGCATGCCCTTCATTTTCTGGTAAAAATTGGAATAAATTTTGCCACACAAATATCAACAACACAATTTTTCTTTCACCTGTTACACCACATGAAGTGAAACTAACAATAAATAAGCTTACAAGCAAAAAATCTGTCGGTGAGGATGAAATCCCTGTTAAATTATTAAAAAGTATTTCAAATATAATCTCTGAACCAATTTCGCATATTATAAACTTATGTTTTACTACAGGTAGCTTTCCAAGCTTGCTGAAGAATGCTTATGTTAAAGCCATACACAAAAAGGGTGAGAAAGACCAAGAAAAGAATTACAGACCAATCTCTTTATTATCAAATGTAAACAAGATTTTTGAAAAGATTATTTATAGTAGATTTATTACATTCTTAGAGAATAATTCTATACTGTCAGATAAACAAAATGGCTTTCGAAAGGCCAAGAGCACAATTCGTGCAATTTATCAAGCTTTAGAAAAAGTACTAGATTCATTAAATAATAGATATCAAACTGCTGCCGTGTGCCTTGACCTTTCGAAAGCATTTGACAGTGTAAATCATGATATTTTGTGTAGTAAATTGAACTTATATGGAATTAGAGGCATGGCTTTAGAATTAATTAAATCATATTTAACAGGAAGATCTCAGCAAGTTGTTGAGTGTGACAAAATTGGCAATTTGATAAAATCAGACAAAGTTTTATTGGAGAAAGGCGTTCCTCAGGGCTCGGTCCTAGGACCCCTTTTATATATCATTTACACCAATGAATTGCCTGAGGTGTCGCCTGAGCATATGGTGCTGTATGCGGACGACACCACTTTAATTTTCAGTGAAACCAGTGAAGATCTATTGTTTACAAATGTCACCAATACAATGGAATGTCTTAATGAGTATTTCACAGAAAATCACTTATTATTAAATATATCTAAAACTCAAATAGTTTATTTTGGTAATAGAGTAAATAGCGTTTCCTATAATGGAATTGAAGTGGTGTCATCTGACTCAGTTTTGTTCTTGGGCGTACACGTGGATCGTAGATTGGACTGGAGGGCACACATCGCTGAAGTTGCTCTGGGAATTGCCAGGTTTGCCTATGCTCTTCGCATTATATCTAATAATGTGGGTGAGAGTGCTGCTACCACAGCTTATCATGCTTACATTCAGTCTAGGTTGAGATATGGACTAGTATTTTGGGGAAATTCCTCAGATGTAGATAGAGTCATGGTGTTACAGAAGCGTTGTATTAGAAATATTTATGGAATGAAATACGCTGAGAGTTGTAGAATAGTTTTTATTGATAAAAAAATATTAACTTTAATAAGTCTTTACATTCTGGATTCAGTTATTTTTGTAAAGGATAATATGGATTTATTCTCGGACTGTGACAAAAACCATGGCCATTACACAAGAAATAAAAATAACCTGTGCTGTAAAAAGTGTAATTTTTCTTATATTCAGAAAAACGTTAAGTACTCTGTGTTACAAATATTCAACTCTTTTCCAGAATCAATTCGCGTTCTTCCAAAAAATGAGCTAAAGAATGTGATAAAAAGGTATCTTTTAGTTAAAGCTTTTTACAAATTAAGTGAATTTTTCAATGATGAAGAAAGAAAGACACTAGGTAGGAGTAGAATATAGTAATTTATTAGATTGTATTTGACATGGTTCCACACCCCTTAAAGGGTACTGTATGTAACTTTTTATGTTACTGGGATTAATAAATGTTTATCTATCTATCTATCTACCGCTGGAAGTTCCTCAATTTGACTATATTCAGGTCTTTTTTCCGTCAATAAGTTGGTGTAATGGTTTTTCCACTGTTCTAATGAAATAACATTAAGGGACTCCTTCTGGGTGTTGGATTTCATACCTTTTAGACATCTCCATACCTCCGTAGATCGTGCTCCACCTATGAAGCTGCTATTCCAATACATTTTTGCTCCCATGCCGTATTCTTACACTTTCTTACTTCCCGTTTCATTTCGTATAGTTTTATACTCTTCATAGTTCTCTGGGGTACGATTTGCTAACCATTTATGATATATATACTTTTTTTCTTTGTTCAAATTTTGTAGACATTCATTCCACCAAAATTGCACTTTTCTTTCTTTCCCAACTTACTTCTCCTAAGGCTTCTAGCGCTGCGCGATGCATAGCTTTAGTTAAGATACGATGTTCTGAGTCTATATCATTTTCTTGGTGTATAGTTGTCAATATTTGTTGTAGTCTGCTTTGATATAACAATTTGATACTCTCTTGGTGAAATATCTCTAATTTATATTTAGATTCGATTGTCCCCCTTTCAGGTTCTTTATCCGCATCAACATTTCTATCGGCTAACATTCTATTTAGAAACGGAAAAGCGATTTTCGCGATAACGAGGTAATGATCTGTTCTACAATTAGCTCCTCTGTATACGCGTACATCTTTTATCATACAGTTTGGTTGTTGTCTATTGATAACGAAGTCAAGAATCGGTTTCTGGTTCAAGGATGGTCGCTCCCAGGTGTATCTATGTAGACCTTTATGTTTAAAAAAAGTGTTGCTTATTTTGAGATTATACTGTTTACAGAGACTTATTAACCTTTCTCCACTATCATTCACCTCAGGATCCCTGTATCTACCAACGACCTCGTCCTTGCATCGTACGCCGACTTTTCCATTTAAGTCCCCAATCAGAAAGATCTCTTGTTTCTTTTTAACTTGATCTAGCACACTTCCTACCATCTCGTAGAAGGCTTTTACATTAGTTGGCGCGTCGTTTGTAGGGGCATATACAGCAATCACTACAATTTCTCTACCAAAAATGTTGACAACCAACTTCATACAATTTTCGTTTACATAAGTCACGTTATTAATTAGTTTCGCAAATTTCGTTTTAATAAGAACAGCTACTCCTGCCTTAGCATGTTGAGACTTATCTATTCCTGACCAGATGTACGTATAGTCTACTACCCTCTTTGATCCTTGACCTTTTTTCTTAGTTTCGGTCAAACTTATAATGTCCATGTTATAATTCTTTATTTCTAATATTACTTCGTTAAGTTTGTCAGAGATTCCCCACACATTCCAGGTTCCAATTCTCAACGTCCGTTTTCGTAGCTTAATTCGTCTTTGATTGTGACCATTCGGGTTTCAAGAGATGGAGGACTAGTTCAACCTCAACCCCCGACCAGGAGGACCAGGGTATCTCTCTTAGTCTGTCTCCTCGCCCAAGACCTGACCAGCAAGGGAGACCCTACCAGTAGCTATACTACCGCTGGTATAGCTCTTCGGTTCCTTGAAGCACACAAGCCTCACCACCCGGCAAAATATGCCTACGTCAAGGTGGAGATACCGTCGGGAGGAAATTATTGTAATAAAAGTAACGAAATTAGAAAACAATAATTTTGTAGAAATGTAAGAAATCAAGATTGAGGTAGAATCGTGATACATTGGAAATAAATTTTCCATGGTTACGATGAATAAAAGTCACAACCAAAATAGCCCAGATATATTAAATTAAATTTTACCAAAACATAGAAATAAATAATGTTAATCTAAAAATCGGTAGGAATATTTTATATTAGTGTGCTGAACAACATACCAAAAGTCCTAAAGCGAAATATGCCGGCTTCATGTAATTTTTGACAAAAGAAAATTAAAAAAAGTTGTTTCCTTAATAATAACGCATATAATTTGCCATTGACCTCTATGGATGTAATGGTAATTACCAACTGAGTTCATATTTTTTTAATTGAAATTTATTATGTATTTTGACAAATTCTGCTTACTGCAGAATGATCGAAGGGCGTGACAACGTGGCTAAACTATAAATCGGTGCGTGTCTACTGCAGACTGCACTTTCATTACTGTGTAACTTATACGCGCGCGGTTTTTTGTGATGTTATTGATATAAATTGGTGATAATAATGGAAAACGTTTGTTTTTACTTCAATAAAGGGAAGTGTGTGGTGGTAGGCAAATATTTATTTAAAAAATTATAAACAAAATCAGCTTTATGATTCAGATGTGTCATTGTCTGCACCTAAACCTTCAACAGATATGGCGATCGAACAGTCTTTGATGGGCCTTTTAAAAGTTCAGGGAGGTCTCACTCATGGCCGTGGTATATCTGATAGTCAGCTAGCATATTTCTTGCCCTCTTTTCCTGGATGTCTTAAAATGTGTAGTTTCGTTGAACTGACTGGTATTACTAGAACTTCAACAGAACAACACGTTGAATTTAGAGATTCAAGGAGATCAGTGGATGCAAAACATTTGAACATTTTTATAAATTGGCTGTCGACCCGCTCTCCTAGACAGGAATGCAGTTCCTTACGGTTTTTATAATCTGGGTTTGCTGGAGATCAAACCATTAGTTATCATAATGCAATGGAATTAGGCAACCATGCGATGAAGACAGTCCTCAGTTGCAGTTTCTCCGACATGAAGCTATCAAGAAAAAATGAATTGTTGCAGATGGTATCCTGTGGGTGTACATCTGAATGCGGGGCTCGGTGTTCCTGTAGAACTGCAGGACTTGATTGCTCAATAATGTGCATAAATTGCAGGAGTCGAAGCTGCAGTAACGATACTCCAGTAAATGAAGTTGAAGTCGACGATGATCAAAACGAAATATAAGTAAGCAACCATATCATACTTAAAACGAAAAAAAGGAAAACAAGATTTAATTTGTTCTAGGTTCCGGCTCTACTCATTTTGTTGACACTAAGTTTTCGTGTTTTATTCTAAAATAAAAATATATTGCATGTAACATTTTTTTTAAATTTTGCTTTTACCTTTTTTGACTTTTTTCCAAACACTAAATAAGCTTCTGTTGGAACAAAGATTATTATTATTATTATTGTATACATGTATAAGATAAAATACATGAATAGTAAGATATATATACCTATTAAGTTATATATTGACGGCAAAACACGATATGTATAATAATATCCTATGCCTTTTTTCATCATGAAACCGGCTTAGGACCGCGTAGGACTTTTGGTATGTTGTTCAGTACACTAAATAGAATATTTCTACCAATTTTCAGATTTACATTATTTTTTTCAAGGCCAAACCCTAATATGTCTGGGCTAAAACGGATCTTTTTCAAGATTCAGCAATCATTTTTCTTTCAGCCACTTGACATAATTTTGATGGGCATTTCATCATGGTAATCGCTTTTCTCATAAGTCCTGATTTAAACATCAATACAAAATTTGGTACGAAACCCTTTTTACCTTTGACATGAAGAATAATCGATCGTTGCCCTTTACCGACAGGGTATTTTGAACAGCTGATGGAGCCATCATCCCAACATTTAGAACAGTATGGGAGCTATGCAAGTACGTTTCATCAGTGTACACAATATTTCGGCATTAGGTTTTATATTTTCTTAAAAATGCAACACGTTTTGCTGGAATTTCTTTCTTCTCTATTAGAACTTGCCTATTGTCGTGACATTTTCTCTATTGAAAACCCATTCTATGTACTAATCACCTAAAGGATTGTAACTTAATCAGTGAAATTAACATCCCCCTTCTTCATTTTGTACGGCTTCGAACACAGCTTTCGCTGTAGGTCTCTTTTTATGGATTTCCGCAAAGTTATAGATCACGCTTCGGATTACTTCTTCTTCATATAGATCGACAGATGACGTGGGGCTAGGTTTAGTAATTGGTTTTCTTGGAGTAGTAAATTTTCTTCCACCACTTGGTTCGGCTTCTTTAACAATTCGTTAAACTGTATTTAGGCCGATACCGGCTGCTTTAGCCACTCATCCTTGCAAACGACTGAAAGAAATTGCAGGAGTCCTACTTGATTCTTTCTTCATAAATTTGTAGTCACTATTATTTCACGTCCTTGACTACAAATTAGTTTCTTAGGATTACCCATAATACAGGCACCTCTATAAATAATTACAATTTCCTTAAGGAAATACTTTAGAAGTCAATATTTTATACTTACGTGTAACTGTGGAAACAGCAATCGAAATGCACAAATTTGTCCTTGAAAATGGTTGATTTTTAAACTGCAGGCAGGAACTCCAAAGAATTGTTTTTAGAATGTAGTATCGCATCAGGAAACATGTTTTGGTTTCGACGCCGCAGCCAATAATGAGATTTAGACAAAGCCAGGCCACAGGCTTAAATATTTTCAATTACAGGTGCACAAATGTCTAGTTTGCTTTTTAAGTTGGTGGGAATTTATATTTGCAATATAACCTCCAAAAATAATTTTTTCTACAGCCGTGATTTTAAACTGTTTCCAAGGGTCATATGCTGCGTGCTTTATGTTGTCTATAAAACACGCCATTCTATTTAAAGCACGGAGTACTTTAAGAGTTTATAAAACCTTATTTGTGAAGATTAAAAGTACAGTTATTATATCGGACCGATTTGTATGCGGAGCCCCGGGTGCTCGATTGGAGAGGGGCGGAGCCCCGATGGCCCCCTTGGAGAGGGGTGAAGCTCCAAGAGCCCCCTTGGAGAGGGGCCGAGCCCTGAGGGTCGCCTTGGAGAAGGGCCGAGTCCCGAGGGCCCCCTTGGAAAGGGGCGGAGCCCGATGGCCCCCTTGGAGAGGGGCGGAGCCCCGAGGGCACCCTTGGAGAGGGGTGGAGCTCCAAGAGCCCCCTTGGAGAGAGGCCGAGCCCTGAGGGCCCCCTTGAGAAGGGCCGAGTCCCGAGGGCCCCCTTGGAGAGGGGCGGGGCCCGAAGGCCCCCTTGGAGAGAAGCGGAGCCCCGAGGGCACCTTTGGAGAGGGGTGGAGCTCCAAGAACCCCTTGGAGAGGGGCCGAGCCCTGAGGGCCCCCAAGGAGGTCCCCAAGAAAGGGCCCCCTTGAAGAGGAGCGGAGTCCCGAGGGCCCCCTTAGAGAGGGGTGGAGCCCCGAGTGCCGCTTTGGAGAGGGGCGAAGCCCCGAGGGCCCCGAGGGCATTTAAGCTAACAAACTCCTCGGCTGTAGAAAAAATATTGAAGCCAACTCGTGTTTTACAGTTTAAAAATCTCGGTCGATCATAAAATTCTCGCTTCGCTCGAATTTTAACATGATCGACCTCGATTTTTAAATCCTCTGTAAAACACTAGTTGCCTTAATAGCTATAATGACACTCGACACTTTAAATTAGTTCTAACTATAACAACCGCCAGCTGATTCATTTAGTACTAGTAATTTAGCAAGCATAGTGGATTAACTTCATTTTTTAAATCCGCATACTAGAATAGAAAATGTTGAAAAAACGTATGTCTTCCAAAATTCCAAATGCATATGTCAAATTTGAAGGTTATTTACAAAGTTTCACTGAATGGAAATCAAGGAGTCAGGCCCGATTTTAAATAGCTTTTTCAATTTCTGGTTGGAATACTCTTTTTATAAGCAAGCTATCTTTTGAATTCGGCGCCATCACTAAACCCCACCTCCTTTTTATAATTGGTCGGGAAGGTGTAATTATTAACGGCTGCTGCTATTACATACACTTTGTCAACTTTCTTTGGTACATTCCTACTCCTTTGGTAGTCCAACAAAAATGATAAATAACGGTGTTTAATTCCTTGAAACTCTCTGCCATTATCGTGAGAATCTCTATAACCCGTTACCGTGACGTGATAGTTTCTGTTTAAAGTTCTGGAGTAAATAATCTAGATGGCCTTGGTTGCATGATTTAATACTTCAATTATTAAGTAACAAACGACTTCCGGGATTGGACCGTGTCATGATTGAGATCGAAGAACTCAACGTTTCGCCCACTTTCGTAAGGGGCTTCATCAGGAGGAAAAAAGGCAAAAGAGCACGGTAACTCAACGTGTTAACCACGCCAGAGGCGAAACTCTTTGCAAAGGGAAGGGACAGAAGAGCACGGTAACTCAACGTGTTAACCACGTCAGAGGCGAAACTCGACTGACTATCGGAAGAAGAAAAGCGAGAATTTATAGGCAAGCGCCGTAGCGATTCAGCAAATGCCGTCGCGGTTCAGTGACGGAGGGCGGGGCTTAGGAATTAGCGCTTTCCACATAGAAGGAAGGGGAAAGCCTTCGTCTCGATTGAAATTATTAGGGTGTTTGCAAATCTCAATGGCTTCGCGAATCTTTCTGCTAAAGAAGAATGGGGATTTGCAGATGATGGAAGTTTCATCAAAAAGGATCTTATGACCAGTATCGCGTTGGTGTTCGGCGATGGCCGATGATGAAACGAGACCTGACTTGAGACAGCGCTGATGCTCAGAGATGCGAGTTTTCACCGAACGACCTGTTTCACCAATGTATACAGCATTACAAGAGCAAGGGACTCTATAAACACCATTAGATGACATAGTGTTTAATTTATCCTTAGATGAAGGAAGAACCTGTGAGATTTTGCTCGGGGGTTTGAATACTGTTTTAATGTTTTGTTTTCGAAGAAACTTTCCTATGCGGTCCGTGACTTGGTGGATATAGGGAAGAAAGACTATTGCTGCAGGAGGATCGAGTTTTGGAGGTTTGGGTCTTTCTTCCCTATATCCACCAAGTCACGGACCGCATAGGAAAGTTTCTTCGAAAACAAAACATTAAAACAGTATTCAAACCCCCGAGCAAAATCTCACAGGTTCTTCCTTCATCTAAGGATAAATTAAACACTATGTCATCTAATGGTGTTTATAGAGTCCCTTGCTCTTGTAATGCTGTATACATTGGTGAAACAGGTCGTTCGGTGAAAACTCGCATCTCTGAGCATCAGCGCTGTCTCAAGTCAGGTCTCGTTTCATCATCGGCCATCGCCGAACACCAACGCGATACTGGTCATAAGATCCTTTTTGATGAAACTTCCATCATCTGCAAATCCCCATTCTTCTTTAGCAGAAAGATTCGCGAAGCCATTGAGATTTGCAAACACCCTAATAATTTCAATCGAGACGAAGGCTTTCCCCTTCCTTCTATGTGGAAAGCGCTAATTCCTAAGCCCCGCCCTCCGTCACTGAACCGCGACGGCATTTGCTGAATCGCTACGGCGCTTGCCTATAAATTCTCGCTTTTCTTCTTCCGATAGTCAGTCGAGTTTCGCCTCTGACGTGGTTAACACGTTGAGTTACCGTGCTCTTCTGTCCCTTCCCTTTGCAAAGAGTTTCGCCTCTGGCGTGGTTAACACGTTGAGTTACCGTGCTCTTTTGCCTTTTTTCCTCCTGATGAAGCCCCTTACGAAAGTGGGCGAAACGTTGAGTTCTTCGAACTCAATCATGACACGGTCCAATCCCGGAAGTCGTTTGTTACTTAATGACAATGGCCGTGAAAGCCTCAAAAATCAACTTCAATTATTACTCATAAGAAAATAACAAACGCCTTACACCGAAAGGTAGATAGACATCAGGGTTAAATAGGTACGAAAATAACAAATATGTAATACTACAACTACTAGCAATAGTTATTAATTACTATTCTATATTAATAAAAGAAATAGTATTATTATTCGTTATTTAGGTATTCAGGATTATTGACCTTAAGATAGTGACAATCACGAGATTCTATAAGTATAGGTACTTAATTTGCGTGGAACTGTAAAATAACAAAACATTTCTAAATATCAGAGCTGGGGAAATTACTTTAAAAAAGTAATTAATTACAAATTACCGCTCAATGAAGTAATTAAATTCCTAGACGTGTCCTGCGTAATTGTAATTGCACAACATAAATTACAGTCGATAGAAATTGTTGCCATCTATTTTTGTAATAAGAATTTTGTAGCAAGTTGCAACTATCATTCCCGTCATCGTAATTGTATTCTAAGCGCATAATCGTTATATTTTATTAACTATAGTAACCTACATACTTGTTTAGAAACAAGAAATAATTTTTAAATTTTTATAGCTAATTGTATGGGTTAAATTTCGTAAACAAGAGTTGCAAATAGAAGTACGTTGAAAATGCATTACAAGCAGTCAGAGCTCTCGACTGACCTAGTAAATAAACTGCAATTGTGCCAAATTTGCTGATGTTAATATTACCGTCTGTTATGAAATGTAACACGTTAGGTAGAATTTTAATTTACACTGGAACAATGTGTTCAACCTTTGAAATTTGTCATATTTTTAAGTGTATACAGAGTGTTAATTAACCACGTAGACACACTTTAAGGGGTGATTCTTTGATCAATTCTAAGATAAAAAGGTCATATATGGATGGGACCTAAACGGCTTCGTTTTCATAATACAGGAGTCGAAGTTTTTTTTCAAAAATCTGGAAAACGCCTAGAGGTATTCTAATGAAACTTGGTGTATGATAGCATTTCATAAAGTGACATTGTTCGGTCAAAATAAATTTAATATGTTTTCACCAATGGTGTGCATCGGGGCCACCTCAGTTACCTTATTTTAGAAAAATCTGGTACGCCACTGTTTTTTAGCTAAAAGTTTTGTACCTATTACAAGAGTGTTTGTTATTAAATAATATTTTTTAAAACTTATTTAAGCTGTATTTTGGAAATGAAGCCGTTTAGATCCCATTAAAGTCCAATGAACGAAATTGCTGTTACAGATTTTTTCGTTTTTCTCGAAAAAGGTTTATTCTATCAAAAAAATAAAAAATACATCTTGTAGTTTCAATGGATGAAGCAGATTTTTCTAAAATAAGGTAATCGAGGTGGTCCCGATGCACGCCACTGGTGAAAATAAATTAAATTTATTTTGACCAAACAATGCCACTTTATGAAATCCTATCATACACCAAGTTTCATTAGAATACCTCTAGGCGTTTTCCAGATTTTTGAAAAATATGATCTTTTTTGTTTAAACTTCCACACCCTGTATTTCGAAAACGAAGCCGTTTAGGTCCCATGACTGTATGAACTTTTTATCTTAGAATTGATCAAGGAATCACCCCTTAAAGTTTGTCTACGTACATAATTTGCACCCTGTATATAGGATATTTTCTAGGAAATAAAGTAATTCAGTTACATATATTTCTATGTTTACGAACCTCTGTCAAACGGGTCCAAGTCTTTATTGCCCTCCTTATGTGAGACTGCATAAGGCCGTTGGCACTGCACCCTTTTACATTCTTACACCCCTAAGAAATATCCTGTAACTGCCTAAGCCATCCAAAATTAAAACATAAAGTCCACGACAAACTCCATCCTGAACATACGTGTTCCAGTATAAAATGGTCATTAAGACACTTAACTACGAGTTTGAAAAGCAACCCTCGCCCCACTTGTTCCCCCAAATGCCTATTGACGGCTAAGAACTCAGTGGGAGGGGAGTTCGGTTCTACTCGGTACAGCTTGGGATGTTGATTACGTCAAGGAAAATCAGAAAAATAAACGGGCGCCACGGAAATTGGGGTTTAGTACTCAACTGAACGTGCAATTGGCCAAAATTCGAAATCCAACTGATGTTGCTTCATTTCGATGCCCCTGGGGGACATTTCACAGCTGTAGAAAGTTTCACCTACCTTTGGCGATCTCCCTGCGATTGCTTCATATAAATGTAACTAACACCAATAAATAAAGCACATAAGGTAAGTTAAATAACTATGGTCTGTTGACTCTGAATATGCACACACATATTAACATGCATTATACCAGGGCTGATATAGGGGTTAGTAAATATTAAAAGACACTTCTTTAAAGTACAACACATTAGAATAAAAATTTGAGTCGTTACTCTAATTCATGCCGCGACAATACCTAACGCTTCCCTAAACTCGAAGCGGGCGGCACAATCCTAGGACATATGACGTAATTCATATACGACGTTAAATCATTGTTTCTTAGGACGCTGCACTTTTAGTCAAAAATCACCATGAAAGTAAAAGTTTACAGTACCTATCGGTAGCGTTCCATCATTGCAGTATCGAATTACGACAGTGGAGAATGTCTCCCCGTAGGGTTGATTTCGTTGCTGCTCGACGACGTGGACAACTGGGGTGAACAAAAACGGCAGCGGTGGCCTTCAGCTGCCGCGATATAAAAGGTAATTGGCAGAGAAACACTAACGAACGGGATTGGATTTTGAAACATACTTAAGCTTTCAATTTGGTTGTAAATGACCCGAGAAAAATACTAAAATCTAAGCTAGAAATGCGGGAAAACTCCGGAAAGCGCTAATGCGAAAGTTGTGCTTACATACTTTATCACTTAAAAATTTGTGACACTTAATTAAGTCTTTTAACTGTTTGCACTGTTTACCAAAGCCAAAAGTTGCATCATGCAGGTAAACAAATGAAGTCCAGGGTAAAAATTATATATTGTCTATACTATATTCTTAAAACATACATTTAGGTATAATAAAATAAGCAAAAATACCAAAAGTATGTGTGAACTGATAGTCACAACTTGAAGACGCATAAGGTTTTTCTCCTGCATGCATCCTCATGTGGTTTACTAAAATAATTTTTTGTACTGATTTATAGTTCAAAACACAACGTGTATAAGATTTAGGTGAAGTAGAAGAACAACACTAGTTGTACTTCGCCTTTTTTCCATATCCGACAAAAAAAACCATTTATTATTATTATTATTATAATTTTTCTCCTGCATGCATCATCATATGGTTTACTAAAATATTTTTTCGTACTGATTTATAGTCACAAATAGAACACGCATAAGGTTTTACTCCTGTATGCATCTTCATATGGCTTACTAAATTACGTTTAAATGAAGATTTAAAGTTACAAATAGAACATACATAAGGTTTTTCTCCTGTATGCTTCAGCATATGACTTACTAAATTACATTTAAATGTCGATTTATAGTCACAAATAGAACAAGCATAAGGTTTTTCTCCTGTATGCATCTTCATATGGCTTACTAAATTACCTTTAAATGAATATTTAAAGTTACAAATATAACATACATATGGTTTTTCTCCTGTATGCATATGCATATGGCATACTAAATTTCTTTTTTCTGCTGATTTAAAGTCACAAATAGAACATGCAAAAGGTTTTTCTCCTGTATGCATCTTCATATGGCTTATCAAATTATATTTTTGTACTGATTTATACCCACAAATAGAACATGCATAACGTTTTTCTCCAGTATGCGTCTTTACATGGCTTACTAAATGACTTTTTTGTGTTGATTTATAGTTACAAATAGAACAAGCATAAGGTTTTTCTCCTGTATGCATCTTCATATGGCTGACTAAACTACTTTTATGAGCTGATTTATGGTCACAAATAGAACATGCATAAGGTTTTTCTCCTGTATGCATTGTCATATGACGTTCTAAACTGCTTTTATGTGAAAATTTATAATTACAAATAGAACATACATAAGGTTTTTCTCCTGTATGCGTCCTTATATGGATTACTAATTTACTCTTTTCTGCTGTCTTATAGTCACAACTGGAACATGCATACGGTTTTTCTCCTGTATGCCTCTTTATATGTCTAGCTAAAGCATCTTTTCGTGCTGCTTTATATTTGCAAAGAATACAGGAATACGATTTTTCTCCTGTATGCATCTTCATATGTCTTACAACTTTCTTTCTTTGTGCAGACTTATAGCCACAAACTGAACATGCATAAGGTTTTTCTCCTGTATGCATCTTCATATGGCTTACTAAAATACTTTTACATTCTGATTTAAAATTGCAAATAGAAGAATAAGATTTTTCACCTGCATGTCTCTTCATATGATTAACTAAATCACCTTTCGTTCTGGCCTTATGCTCACAATTAAAACATGAATATGATTTTTTTCCTGTGGGTGTCTTCAAATGGTTAACTATGTTACATTTCCGTGTAGTTTTATATTCACAAATGGAACATGAGTAAGACTCTTCCGAATGAGTCATCACATGTTCAAAGAAATTACTCTCGTCTTCTGCTTTAAATTCACAGGGTTTGTAAACAAACTGCTCTTCTAAGATGCTTGTATCTGCTACACAAGTACTAGGCAGTTCATCTTTTATATGAATTTCCTCCTGTTTAATATTCAATCTGTGATCGGTCATGTTGTTGACAGTGTCTTGGATGGTCTCTCGCTGTACATGTAAATTCGTAATTACTTCACTTCCATTTAGTGGTTTGTCTAATCTGCTGGTCATTGCAAGAGGAAAATTATTAAATTCTTGTGTAACGTCCCTTGTGATCAATAATGAAGAATTCAGATTTATTAAATGTTGTCTAAAAATAAAACACAAAATTAACTTGCTGGTTTAAATACTACGATATTTACAAATTCGCATAGACTGAGTTGTAATATTTTTACTTACACGAAAGAACATCAAATTAGAAGAAGTAAACATAATTTTGGAATACAACACAAACTGCCATTATGATTAGCACAGAACACAATTCGCAACGCTCGAATAGTTAAAATGTAATTCATGTGAACTACTCTAAAATATAGTGTGTCCCGCAATAGGATCTGTTACGATACTGGGATTTTCTAGTGGTTAGTTTAGGCGAAAAAGTTTCTACAAACACATATTGTAACAGTACGTGAGATAGCCTCTCACGTAGTGACTAAATTTGAATAAAGCTGGTATGGCGATGCTAAATTTATGCGAAAATGAAGGATTAGATTTTTTATAAATGATTTTTAAAAGTTTTGCACATTGAGGTCAGAAAATTGTATAAGAAATTTACTAGTAAATTTATGCGTAAATTATTTAGAAACACTTTTTAAATAATCGGGCCGTAAAATAAATGTGGGCGTAAATCTGTGCAGATGGTAAGTTCACATTAATTACAACTGTACCCCAAGTTTTAAATGAATGTAATGCTGCTGTTTTGAAATATAACTCTTCACTGTGGCTACTCTCACTCATGATAATTGAAAGAGAATTCAACAATCTCAAGTCACTATTTAATTAACTCTACTCGTACAATGTTTTAGGTTATATTTGTGTTTATCGGTCCAAATTCAAATTCTGCTAACTTTACTGCACATAGGTTATCAATATTCGTAAAATGCTTTACTTCAGGGCAGGTTAAAAGAAGAATTACGAAAAAATATTGAATACGTTCGATGCCTACCATTTTCGGATTAGGAAAAAAACCCAAAAACTGACGAGTAAATTTTCGCAAAAGATTAGTATCGTGTCGTACCGTCTTAATACTTGAATAATACATTTCCCTGTTCAGAGACGGATTTTGGCACAGGCTGACTAGGCTGAAGCTTAGGGTGGCAAATGTTGGGAGACGACGAATTTGTGATGATACTAAATATCATAAAAATATAATGATGATGACAGTTTAAGACGTTACAGTAAAAAATGTCCATCTAGCTTTGATATGGCCCAGGCCACAGAATAATAATAATTATTATTATTCTGTGGCCCAGGCGGTGATGTGGGGTAAGTATCGAGTGTCGTATGTTATTAGAGAGCGGCGCTTTCCACTACCTTATTCACTGGAATCAATTGCAAGTAGAAATCCAGCAGTTTCTTGCAGACGGCGGACCGTAAGGTGGCCACCTCTTGGGGTTTCAGCACCAGATCTCCGGGATCCGGGTTTTGTTATAATTTCTCCGGGTTACGCTAATTTTCTAATGTCTAACTTCATCGTAAATCGGTTCTACAGTGTGTCCAAGATAAGGAAATCTCGTTAATTGTAGGAGATACAAATCCTTGATATGATTTTTTGTTTTTGAAGTATCTCAAAAAAACTCAATTTTTTGATTTCCAATTTTATTTTTTTTTGCTTTAATATTAAAGTTAGAGCGAAACTTTTAGCAACTTTTAATGGAATTAATGATGACATCATCAAATTTTTTATCCGATCTTTCGTGTTCCAGAAATCATCATCAACTTAATTTTTTTAAATATGGTCCTGATTTTCTGGTGCCAAATTTGTGAAGCCCTTTTTATTCTGAATTCAACAATGGGCCACACATTATGGTTTAATTACGTTTCGAGCCTTTTTTGGCCATCATCAAGACATTTTTGGATACGGACCTGTGTCCTAGAGCATTTCATATGTTGTTTCAGGGTTTGTAATTTAAAGAAAGAGGTAAGGTTTTTTATTTCGAATTTTAATTATAGTTTATAAGTAAGAAAAATTATCAATAAATTCATTATTGACTATTGAAAGTTATTTGTATTCCAAGACCAAACGTAATTATTAAGGATTAAAATCATCCAGTGTGGCTCATTATGCCTTTTTTAAATCACAAAAGCTAAAACAACGTATGAAATGCTCTAAGACACAGGTCCGTATCCAAAAATTTCTTGATGATGGTCTCCAAAGACTCGAAACGTAATTAAACCAGAACGTGTGGTACATTATTTAATTGAAAATAAAATGGACTTCACAAATTTGGCATCAGAAAATCAAGACCTTATTTTAAAAGATTAAGTTGATGATGGTTTCTCGAAGACGAAAGATCGGATAAAAAATTTAATAACGTCGTCATTAAGTCCACTAAAGTTGCTACAAAGAAGTTTAATCAGTTTCGCTCTAACTTTAATATTAACGCCAGAAAAAATAAAATAAAAAATCAAAAATTCGGTTATTTTGAGATAATTTCAAACGAAAAATCATATCAAGGATTTCTAGGCCTCATTTTGTTAGTCCGTCAATTGTGCAACTTTCTTCCCATTTAACCAAATTTGTATCTCCTACAATTAACGAGATCCGCATACTGGCCCTTAGTATCTTGTACATACTGTATTAATAAAAATAAAACCGCCGCAAATTTCACGCACGGCGCGAGCGCATAATCTTTGATTTTATTGTAATCAAAGGTACAATATATCTCTTTCTATTTATCTTAAGACTCTGTTAGCGATTTCGCAGGCGTACAAAAGCGAATAAAGAATAGTCTGCAGCAGCCGGTAGTCTTAGTCAGTGCAACTATAGTGAAGGGTGACCGTCTCTGTTGATGGTTTATTTTGAACTAGCTGAAACCCACGGTATATGCCGTATTTAAAATGTAGGACGAATTTAATATTTTTTTTGCACTAAAGAAAGTTTTAGAAGCACGTTAGAGATTGTCAGCAAAAAAAAGTTCCAAAAAATATATTTTCAAATGGAACGTTTCTGGAAAGGAAACGCTCGCCTCTGGAAATCGCTTTATGGACATTATTGGATAGCCTCCGGGCAACTTTCCAAAATATTGGATACTGCCAATATTTCTGAATTGAATAGTGTCTTCTTTTTTCTGTTCACTGTTGAATGCTAATTATTGTTACAATGCTCTAAATCCGCAGTTAGTGCAAATGCCACTGGGGCTGTTTCCGAAAACTAAATTCCTGGAATTTGCTGATCTCTAAAAGCACCATATTTAGACAAACCTAGAATTTTCTGAAAATAGGGACAATTAAGTACTTATCTACTTTTGAAATATAAACGAAATATTATAATGTTTTATTGTTATGATGGGGAATTTGCATAAGTATTTAAGTAGCTACTTCCTATTCCAAAAACTCAGGTAGTCAACCCCACCTGCCTAACTACCTGATATCAGCAACATTATTACTTAAAGTTCTTGGTGTTGAGTGTCTTGTAATTTTGTCTTGTTATAAATTATATACATACATACATATTCTTCATTTTGTGCTTTGTTCTTAGTGGTGTGTCAATCAACATGGTAAGTAAAATGTCCATTTTATTACCTACTCTATCTACAAAAAAATACCTAGGTAATTATCCTAAACAAAGGGTTTATGAATCAAAAACCATTTAAAACGTATAATTTATTTTAAAATAACTTACTTTACGCTTTACGTGCATTTGTGTTTTAATACTATTCGTTTGTTTATAGAATCCTGATAGATTTTGCTGCGAGTGTGGAGTAAGGATTTATAATCAGAGAATCCTTCAGTTGCGGGAGTATTGATTTGTTATTTACCTCTTGCGTATTTTGGACAAAGTTACGGTACATTTAAGTTTGAAAGTAAACTTGATTAATTAAATTTAAAATTTTCTGTTTAGAGATATGTCCCTCCTGCAAGTTGAATATTCCGGTGGGGCAATATGACAGTCGTACCTACAACGTGATACGTTGTTGCGAGTGCAATTTTCTGATCTGTGGTATGTATTACAATTTACTGCTAGGCATTCATCTTTAAAAATATATTCATTCGTCATTTCGATTATTCACTAAGTAATCGACTATCCTAACTGAAGAAAGAAAATTCAAAAGTTTGACTTCTTGTGGAATTAATTTGACTACTACCTTTTTCAATTTAGATTTCCAAAAATATTGTGAGGGGTGTGGAAACACCAGAATATTCCATGAAAAAGGTAATTGGCATGGGGCAGCAGATAGCCAATCGAGCAAATACGTTGGTTCGTAAAAGAGAGAGCCAGAAAAAGAAGCAAGTTACTCGTAAGTCGGTATGATTAAATAATTAGTGCAAATTAATTTGATTAAATAATTGGTTATAATAAATCATTTTTTACTAAATAAATTTATTGCCTATATGATATAATATACAGGCTGTTCAAAAGTAATTGTGCAGTATTGCTAACTTTGTTATCACTATTTCGATTAAATTAGCAAATCTGTAGTACAACTCACGTAGATTACGATGGTAAAACAGAAAAACAATTGATCATCAGATTTTCAAATTATTCACAAAAATTTTAATAAAGAAATGAACACCCTGTATATTTTTGCTTACTGTAAATACACCTATGTAATAATTTGTTCCATTTCAAAAAATGTTAATTTTGCGAATAACTCGAAAGTCTGATGCTCAATTGTTTTTCTGTTTTTACCATCGTAATCTACGTGAACAGTACTACAAATTTGCTAATGTAATCGAGATCGTAGCTTTAACTTTGAGCACTCTGTATGTAGGGCTGTGTGAACTATACTTTGTTTGAACCGAACTTTCCTAGTAAATATACAAACGAACATTTCAGCCAAATTTTTTAGTTTTAAAAAATACATGATTATTCATATTATAATTTCAAGATTGTTTGAAACCATTTGAAGTGGTAATTGGTACTTAAACCATCAGGAAGTGAAAGTGAGAGTGATTGTGGCATGCTGTACTACCGTTTATCAAGGTATTAAGGGGTACGAGAGCTACAACGAGCTATTTTGGGTCTTCAACAACTCAAGGGAGGTGTTTGACGACTGCCAATCAGTTAGGAGCTGATAGAAAATACACTCAAGATACAAGTGAGTCATTGTAATTTAGGTTTAGAGCGCAATTTAGAATATTAAGTTTTCTAAATTTGCTTTGATTCGGGTACTCGACGTTTTCGGCCATTATAAGTAGAAATTATATCATTTTGGTCTAGGTATCTGTAATTAATTTTAACCTCAATTTGGAAAAAGTAATTTGATTAAATAATTTGACAACATTTAGTTTTGATTGATTGTAATGTCAAACCAAGCATAATAATACAATCTAACTTAAAAGAAGGTTCTATTAAAAGTACTAAGGAGTGTGATTGACAACGAAGTCAATACAATAATAATTTTGTAATTCAGTATTCAATTATAAAGAGATTCATTATTACAACCTTTACTCATTCAGCTGAGGAAGATAGATTCTTATTTGCTCAATAAACTGACTAGCCGAGGTAATTTTAAATAATAGTCAAGTGACATAATTTCAATAATATATTTTCATAAGTGAGATATGGCAAGTTTGAAAATAATTTAAAAGCAACAAGGTAAGTGTTTAATACATTATTCTCGATACTACATCTGTTAATTAAGCAGTAGGGTAGATATCCAATTTACTAATTGTAATAACCGTTCGAAAAAGGGTTTATATAACACGTTGCCTAATTCTGGATTGCTTTTTGCAATTTTCTATTTTATCCTAATGTTGCTTTCATCTACCTTTCAGATTGCTTGCCTTTTCACTGGCCTTTGCTTTTATTAATAACTACGCTCATTTAGTATGCCCACAACGAACCTTTTGTACCAATTAGTTTTGTTTGGTCTGGCTTTACATACGTACAAACCTATAATTTTCATTATATTACTTTATTCAAACTTCAAATTCAAACCCTTTGAAATATGATTTGCTTATGGGTGCCTTTATCCGTCTAATTACTGCTTCTCGCATTTAATTACCAATGAATGTAATACTTTTATTACTGTTTTAAATTGCAATTACATAAAATATCTTAACTCTGTGCTTTATTGACTTTGTTAAATATTTCGCACTGCAAACAGAGCCAAATTGTGAGCTTAAAACCTTTTCAATATATATGATATTGTACATTTTCGTCATAGAAACAAAATATGAAAAGCTACTCATAACTCTCAAAGGACTTGTAAAATTATTTCTCCCTCAAACTCATGGTAACCATGCAACTACAACTAACGTCTTGGCAACCATACAATGGAGCAATCCTTGATGTTACTTACATATTCTAATTTTAAGTGTCATTGTGACGTTTTGAAATTTCCTTAGAAACAGGCTCGGTCAGACCATTCACAGTTGGGCACCAAATTAACTGTGCTCTACTCAGAGCCACGGACCTAAGAGCTAAAGTAACAAGGTCAACACATCACCAAGACACACACATTACACAATGATTGCTGCGCAAGCACCAAAGGCGCGCTCCAACTCTGTATCCCGAATCCGGGCAATTTGACCATTCTACCGCCAGATGCCAGCGCATAAAGCACCAGTCTCTACACCAGAAGGTAAATGAGGTTACAGATTATACATACATACATACAATTCTTACTAATATGCTAGTAAATAAAATATTGTATGCACCACGGGAGATATTCATGTTTTTTTACCTCGGTCTAAAACACATGTTAACCTCAGGGAAAAAAACATATGCATATCTCCCTTAATGCATAAATATCTAGTATTGTAAATAGATATCGAGAGATAAAAAAAAACTGTTCCTCAGCGGGCTGTGGAAATTCAACGTATGAATAATATGTTGGTGACACTGTACGTCAATGTCAAATTCGAAGTTATCAGGTTAGGTTTTCCGTCAGTTATGACACAAAGTGACCTGCTAACCTCGAATTTGACATTGACCTACAGTGTCACCAACATATTATTCATACGTTGAATTTCCACAGTCCGCTGAGGAACAGTTTTTTTTTGGATATCTCTATATAATCTAGTTTCCCGAGGGACTAGTTTGATATGAAGTATTATTGGTTTCATCGCATGGCCCCTCCACCCAATTTCGACTCTTATATCTAAGTAGCTTTTATATTAAGATAAAGGTGGTGAACCCCGGAAACCTGAGAAATCTCGCCGGAGATCTGGCAGCCAACCCAGGTGGAAAGCGGGGTCAGGGCGGACGAGAGCGGGAAAAATGATCCTCTGAAAAGGCGGCTCGGCATGGGGCTAACTACTTCAGGGGATCAAATCCTTAGCTCGGAAAAAAACCTCAGTTAAAAAACCTAAGCTTATACCTCGGAACACAGGACGGAATTATCGGAAACGACTCAAGCTAAGAAATATGGACTATGTCTTCGGAACATGAAACGTGAGATCACTAAACAAAACAGATGCTCAAAAAGACGTGCTTAAATAATTGAAGAGATACAACATGCTAGTTATAGCCATCCAGGAAACAAAGTGAAAGGGGAAAGGAATCAGGGGCACAAAGACACATACTATATGATAGTGGGAAAGAAGATGGAAGGAGAGAATTTGGAGTAGCCTTTATAGTGGATAATAGAATGAAATTAAACATAATAGATTTCCAAGCAATCGACAAAAGAATATGCAAATTGACAACAGAAGAACAGAATGAAGAGGTGAAGGAGAGGTTTTACCAACAGCTGGAGAATGTATACGATAACTCGCCAAGATACGACATTAAAATGGTAATAGGAGACATAAATGCCCAACTGGGGAAAGAACAACAATTCATAGGAAAAATAGGCAAACACGCTTTACATAACAAGACAAATAATAACGGAGAATTTCTCATCACCTTTGCCTCCAGCAAGAATATGATAATCAGTTCAACATGCTTTCCGCATAAGAACATCAATAAAATAACATGGATCTCACCGGATGGAACTATCGGTAATCAAATAGACCGACAGGAAAGGTGCTACAAACATAATGGCTGTTAGAACACGGAGGGGAGCGTGCTGCGGATCAGACCATCTTTTAGTTCAGACAAAGTTCAGATGTAAAATTAATATAAACGGAAGGAAACAAGAACAAAACCAGTCAGAGAAATTCAATACCGACAGGCTAAATGACCCAGAAGTATAGCAAAGCTTCGCACAAACAATAGAAGAAAAACTGGGAGAGGACGGAGATGAACAATTAGAAAAGAGGCCGAAAAGAATTAAAACATCCCTATCGGAAGCAGTCAACACAACTCTAGGACCAAAAAAGAAAAACAAAAGAGCAGAGTGGTTTGATGAAGAATGTGAAGAACTTATCAAGGAAAGGAATGAAGCCCATAAAACATACGTGGCAAGAAGAACAAGGGAGAGGCGAAGGCAATTTTGAATTAGCAAGACGGAAAGCCGATAAAGCGTGCAGGACAAAGAAACGGGCATATGAAACTAACATGATTCAGCAAATGGAAGAAGACCTCAAAGAAAATGCCATAAAAAGAGCATACGACTTCATAAACAAGTTAGGAAATGATATAGCAAGGTCAAACATGTGCAGAGATGAAACAGGACAAATTGTAAGTGACCCTATAAACATCAAAACATGGAAGTATCACTTCCGAACGCTGCACGGCTCTCGAGGAAACATAGATGAAAGAATGGAAGACCATCGGGACGAAGAAGAAGATACAGTGGAACTACCGACACTGGAAGAGATCCAAGAAGTCACAGAAGCCCAGAAAAACAATAAAGCCCCTGAATGCGACGACATACCGTCAGAACTCTATAAACAAGGTGGGGAACAGCGTAGGAAACAAATATATGCGTTAATACTTAAAATTTGGCAAGAAGAAAAGATACCTAACAAATGGACAACAAGTATAATAATTCCAATACACAAAAAAGGAGATAAACTATTATGCAAAACTTCCGAGGGATATCACTTCTATGCACATCCTATAAGATATTCACATGCATAGTAAACAAAAGACTCGAGCTTCACGCAGAGAATATCATAAACAAATATCAGGCAGGCTTCAGACGTGGCAGGTCAACCATAGACCAGCTTTTCACAGTCAAACAAATATGAAAGAAAGCATGGGAATATGACGTGGACGTATAGAATGTCTTCGTGGACTTCAAGCAAGCTAATCATTCGACAGATCGAAACAAACTACATAAAATCCAGACAGAGTTCAAAATACCACCCAAGATCATAAAACGTATCAAAGCAACAATGAGAAACACGGAAGCATGCGTTCGTATTCCAAGTGGACCAAAATAAAAATCTGAAATATCGAGAGGGCTGAAACAAAAAGATGGACTGGCACCCACACTATTGAATGTCGCTCTGGAACACGTCATAAGTCAGATGAGCGTAGGAGGCACAAACCTACTGACCAACGAAACTATTCAGTTAACCGCGTATGCGGACGACGTCAATATCAGCGTACATAAATCACACAAGTAGAGACACTCACTGCCGGTTCCTTTGATGTCAAAAAACCTATTTGGATTACCTTGAACGGCTCCTGGGGGGTACTTTCCGATAGTACTAACAGATGGCGCCACTACTTTATCACATATGATTGGTAGCAGAGCCAGTAACTGGCTCTGATTGGTAGAACTTTGTGCTGCCATCTGATAGTCAAGCTTAGAAATACCCCCCAAGTCACTGTCCCAGGCACTCTAGACAGGTTTCAACATTTGGAATGAGTGTCTCTACTTGTTTGATTTATGTACGCTGTCAATATCATGAGCCGGACAACATAAGCTGCACAAGAAACATACACAGAATTAAAAAGGTATGCACTAAATATCGGTCTGGACATTAACACAGAAAAAACCAAAAGCTTAACGCAGTCCAGAGCCAACAGACGAGCCCAGAATATCATACAGGAAGACCATATTGAAGCGGTGACGCAGGTCACATACCTAGAAGCAGAGCTGACCGTAGACGGAACTGAGGAGCAAGAAATTAAAAGAAGGATAACGGCAGCTAATAAGGCATATTTTGCACTGTAGAAAATTCTTCAATCACGAAATATCCATCGCAATACAAAGGTGAGGATATATAAAACTGTAATCAGATCAATACTGATATATGATTGCGCAACCTGGGTAATGACAGACAGCTCAACAAACAATCTGAACATTTTTGAAAGGAAAGTATTAAGGAAAATACTGGGACCACTGAATGAAATCGGATTCTGGCGAATAAGGTATAACCATGAGATCTACCAGATTTATAAAGAACCGTCGGTAGTAGACTTTGTACGCCTACAGCGGCTACAATGTTTTTGGTCATGTACTACATTACACCTATTGCCAAACAAAGTACGGCACGGTCATCCAGATTTTATTTCTTTCTGTCTAAATCGTAACAGATATAGACAGACATAAAAATTTACTAATAGTTGTATTTTTCTGTAAAGGAAAATTAAAAATTATGAAGGTTGCCATTAGTAGTTACCGTCTAATCTGTGTTATGGTAGTGGCACCCATGTTTCATTCACTAGTAATTCAACGATAGTTACTAATATTAACTCAAAACACCTGTAACCATGTGGAATGTCATACTAAATATCGTCTAAATCGATACAAACTACAAGGAAAGCTATTTTTTAGGTCTTATCTACATATGTGAGGGACAACCTGCACATTTGTAGTTTTTACTATGAGTAGCACTAACGGAGGAGCTACTATCTTGCTTTTCAATATTTGACTAATCAACAAGTATTTTTCAGAACAGCTAGGTTTTTACCTGATTATTATACTTATAGGACATCCACAATGTACTTGTATTTTGTTATATTATCCATTTATTCACGTACTGGTAGGATATGCAATATATAGGGTATATCAGAAACACACGTGTTATTTTAAGGCGCAGTAGAGCTCACTAAATTAAATACCTTTTCGAATAAAAATAGCGGCTTCTAAACTGTTTTAACATTAGGAATATGTTACGTATTAAAACGAATACCCATCTATGATTAAAAATATGCAGCGCAAGAATCCTGAGTTGTGATAGAAACCGAACATTGTCAAAAAGGTTTCATTGTTGAAAGCCATGATGACCAATTAAGTTAGATACCGAATGTCTAGTTTGACAAAAATTATGGGGTAAAAATATTTTTTAAAAATTTAGGATTCTTGCAAAATATAGAGAAAAGTTATTCAACTTGGTGAGTTCTTGCAGAGGCTAAAATTAACACACATACTTATGATATACCCTGTATAGCACAGCTTACAAAATTTGGAACGTTCTCGGTTTTCTAATCTTCTTCCTGATGCACATCTATAATGGCTTATTGGTTTGAAGTACACATTTAGAGACCGACATTGCCAATAATTACCAATATTTGACATTTTGGTTTATCTTCAGCTTATTTTCGACTAGAGATGGTGGCGTGAGTGAGTATTAACTAACGTCACGCACGTTCCACGGTTGCTTTAAACACTCACGTTCAAGCACGCTCAAGACGTGACCCGCTGCTAGTTACGATACTAGGATAGCCAAGCTGGCATAAGATAAGCTTATCTATTAATGACGCAGCATCAGGAGTGCGAATGTTGCATTAGATTATAGTTTACCTTTGTGGGAACGCATTAAAAGTGCTTCACTTTACGTTTAGACGCCTTCAGCGCATAATGTAATTTCCGTCTATGTTTTATTGGAAAATAAAGTTAGTTTTTAAAAACTTGTTTTCATGGACGTAAAACAAACCTGGCGCAGCACGTGTACGATACGGCACGATGACATGGCGGATTCAGATAACTCAAACATCTAGTTATCGGAACATGGCGGGATCAAAACAAGATAGTTTGATACAAAAGCATTCATGAGCGGATCAAAACAGCTAGAAATAACCGAAACGTTGAACCAATTCAACAAGAATAAGAAATCAGGTTCACATGACCACGTGCAACTTATCCCTAACGGTCGAAATCGGGTTGACAAATGACGGCATCTAAACGTTGGCAGACACCGGGATCACAATCACTATCACAATCAGCCTATATCGGTCCACTACAGGACGTAGGCTTTCCCCGTTATATTCCAATCATCTCTGTTTTGAGCTGCTATCATCCATTTAATTCCTACGATTTTCTGTAAATTGCCTACCTCTCCAGCGTCTCTTTGGTCTGCCAGTACTTTTATTTCCTGTTCTAGGCCGCCATTCCACGAATTTTCTATTTCATGTATCATCTCGAGTTCGTGCTACATGGCTAGCCCAGTTCCATTTTAGTCGAGTAACTTTATTTACCACATCGTCTACACCAGTTTGTTGGCGGATCCAATAATTTCGTTTGCGGGCTTTTAAAGTTACTCGTAGCATCTAGCGTTCCACAGCCCGTTGGGTAGCTAAAAGCTTGTTTACTTTACTTTTAGTTAAACTCCAAGTTTTGGATCCATAGGTCAACACTGGTTAAAGGTCTTATGTTTGAGTGTAATTGGAATATCAGATTTAAATATATAACTGGGCCTGCCGAATGCTATCCAACTGAGCTGATCCTTCTTCTTATTTCTGGTGTTATATTATCTTTTGTGTTTGTAATTAGCTGTTCCAAGTAAATATAATTATTTTCCACTTCTAAAAATGTATTTTTTAGCATAATATAAACGAAATTCATTAGTTTTATTCATGTTCAAGCCCACTAACTACGATTGTGTGTAATTCGCTTATCATATCTTCGAATTCCCCATTGTTGCTGCTGATTAACAATATATCATTGGCGAATTTTGGATTGTGTAAATATTTACCGTTTATGTTTACCTCTTTTCTTTCCCAGTGTACTTTTTCTTAAATATCCTCCGTCGCTGTTATAAAAAGTATTGGGGAAATAGTGTCCTTATTCCCCTTTGAATTTTTATCTTATTTGTGTTTACCTGAATTTTTATATACATTTGTACATTATGATATATGCAATGCTCATAGCAGTTCTGGTTGACTAACTAACACGAAAATGAAAGAATAATTCAAATCAGCACCGAATTTATATTTTGTTTATGGCAAGATAAAGTCAGTATAACACACTAATAAATGCACAAGATACGATTAGCAGTAACTATAACTGGATTGATAGAGATTGGCATTAGATTAAACAATATCGAAGGGGTTACGCTTAATGTTTTATTCATAATTGATGTTCGTAATGGCAAACGCACCTTAACTTAAGTGAATGACAGATTTGATTTGGTAACGTCAATACAATAAGGTGAATTTAACGTGAAGAAAGATGTTAGTATAGAGACGAGCTGTTTTCCAAGATTTACAAGGTAATCTATACCATCCTTCTATTGTGAAGTAGCGAGAGTAATCCGATTGTAAGGGAGCTGTTGCTTTTAGAATTCTTAAATCTTGGTTAATAGTGGATTGTCAGTAATTTTCTAATCTTCACTCTTATGGAACTTTTGGTACAGATTCTCGTTGTTCTCTTGTACCACCCTTAAACGACGGGTAGCACAGTCCTAGCTAGTTATAATTCTCGGCAGAGTATGGCGTTGATAAGGACTAGACAGTAGTTATTAGGGTTACAAAAATACTTATTAATATATATAATTTTGGCGCCAGTCGTTAAACACAACATAAACCAAATCTAGCTATCAATAAAATTTACAACTTACCTTGTAAATCTTTTAACTTCACCTAGATAAAAAAACGAATAGGTTCATGAAAGTGAGTAACAAAATAACAACGGTTAACTAGTAACAGTAATTAGTATTTAATTAACCTAACATGTCGACAATAATAATGGGAAACTATTTACAATTGGTTCACAGGCCCAGGAATGGTAAATAACTAGAAAACCTCGAACCAGGCACCTTTATCCCGAAGGTTATGCGTTTTTTTCGAAAATTAAAGATTCCTTCGCGCGGCTTCGCAGAAAAGAGGTGCGCGCATGATTATTTAAATTAGAGATGCGAACCAGAATTGAAGGAGCGGTTTGCAAGAAAGCAAGAATGAAAAGGGGCGTTACACTCTAGGTATAGTTTATATTAATGACAGTAAATCATTGATGCATTTAATTACTCAACTCCAACTATATTTAAATATTGCTTATGTAACAAAATAATATAAAAACAATATGGCGATTGTCATGCCTTCTTTCTATTCCTCAGACAAGCCTCTTTCTTGCATTGCATCTTCCATTTCTTTCGTTTATTGTTTTCGGTGAGTCATATTTTCAATATTTGTATTGGTACACAGAATAATGGCATATCGCATGTTGTAACGCAATGAACTTGCTATTCAATGCCACTTAACAAGTGAAGGAATCTGGTTTGTGTATATAGGTAGGTAGTGACTATAACTACTAAATTATTTTACTATACTTATACCAAGGTTAAAAAATTTTGATAGATTAAATCGAGGTCCGAGAATATTTACTCAAATTATTAAAGCTCGCCAGGCTTGCATTAAGCAAGTCCTCTGTTTGAATCCCGCAGGGGTTGAAATTTTTCCGTAGCCTTGGCGATTGGGATCGGGTTCGGTGAGACCATTCAGAGATGGGCACCAAATTAACTGTGCTCTACTCAGAACTACAGGCCTAAGAGATATAGTAACAAGGTCAACACATCACCATGACACACACCTCACACAATGGTAGCTGCGCAAGCACCAAAGGCGCGCTCCAACCCGAATCGGGGGCCAGTTGAGCATTGTACCGCCAAATTCCAGCGCATAAAGCACCAGCCTCTACGCCGCAAGGTAAATGAGGTTACCGATAATACATACAAAATTAAAGCTTGAGTTCATATCCAGTCAAAATATCAGATAAAATGTTATAAGGGAAACCCCGTTTACGAGACGTTACAAGCCTTAAACGTTGCTCAATTTAATTCATTGGGAAGGAGGCGGGACAATATGGATTTTTTAAAGATCGACTCGAATGTCGAAATAAAATTCCACTACACAACTACGCGACGGTAACGAAATTTCAAATTAATATTCTATACCCCGAGAGTTATTAGATTCGACGATGTCGAAAAATTGTCTTTAAGCGCCATCAGTGCTCCGCACCCTGTTTGCAGGCTGATTACTGACTGTTTCCCCGCGCTAACTTGAGCTACAGATGATTTGTTAACCCTTCTTCTCGTACGTGAAAAGGCAGTGACGACGCCAATTATTTCTAGGTAAAATGGCCTAACAAAAGTTCCATACCTCCACTTATTGCAATTTTTCGTTTCAAAAATCGCAGCAATGGCTTGTCTTTTCGAAGGATAGTCTTTTAATGCTTTCGAAATACTATTTCTTAGGGCCCTGTTAAACAACGCTCGTAAACCTAGAACGAGCCAATTGGTAGGTATGTACTCTTTTAAAAATGCGTCTTTATTATTCTCAAGGCAAAGATATGGCCTTGTGTTTTTTTTCTTCTAAATACCTCTGATTCTTTCATCAGTGTTTTACATGATTTTGCATTCTACAGTTAATGTATAAACATTGAAATCTGCGATCGTAACATATTGCCCTATAATGATTGACATCAGTGATACTTCTCTTTATGCGCAACGGAATTATTATGTTGGACTGCATCTCCGCGCTTTGTCTATAATATTAACATAAAGTTCTTGTTACAAAAATTAAACTAACAATGTCTTCAACTTTATGATATCAGTACAAGCAATAAATGTAGCAAATACTGTTATGTAAGTTAGATTTTTTTTCTTTAGATACAGATGTTGTTAGGTGGTATTTTTGCGTAAATTAAAATTAAGGCATCATCCAAGAATTGTCTTTAGTTTTCAGCAATTCCTTAGTGTATTTTGGGTTGCCTAGCCATATTTTCAATTTCTGCTTGGATTTTGGATATCCTTGAAACTAGGGAATTTTAAGCGATTTATAGCTGTCAAGAAAAAGTATATATCGTTTTATTGGATGTTTTTATCAATAATAGAGAAGAACTGTGGGTTATAGTACAAGTTAATAAAAGAAAAATTGTTCTATGTGCGGTATATATTCCACCTAATTCTTTACTTCAACTATATCATAATCATGCAATGACTGTCGATAAAATTATCTCGCTAAATCCTGAAAAAATAGTGATTTTGACTGGTGACTGGTAAAAGGAAGTTGTGTGAGTGTATCACGCCAGATTTTTAAATATTATTGAGCATTAGAATCTGCAACTTTGCCCCAAATTAATGGACCTTATGACTTACTGTTTGCAAAGTCCCTATCGTGAGCATCAAAATTAAATAACCCTCTATAAGTATATATTATTATTAATCTTAACAAATTAACACAATTCGATAAAAGCCCTTAACCACACAAATATTTAACAACATATTTCGACAGCTAAGCTGTCATCTTAGTACCCTTGAAGAGAGAGACTAGCTCGACAAGTTGGCTAGAATACACTTCTGAAGATAATATTTCCAACGAATTACAACAATAAAGTTGGTTGAGGCGAACTCCCGAAGATATGGTCTTCACCAAATCACCAGTGAAAGTCATGTTAATGTTAAGTCTATCATTCAAAAATGGAAACAAGTCAGAAAACAATGAAGTACAAACAATATAAATGACCTTATTAATAACATTACGTTTAAGAATAATCCCAATCGCTTGAGTAAGAGTCGTCACAAAGTCCCTTTAATTCTTTTATACATTCTGTCGGATGCAATTTATTGCGTCTAATTATTCATTTTTAAAAAGTTCGGCAACTACAATGTATTTCCTCGGTACACGATTGATTTTGCTTAGGTGCATGCTTATTCAATGTTACAATATTTGAGACAATATGTGAGACTACATAAGACTGTTGGCACTGCATCCTTTTACATTACTACACCTCTAAGAATTATCCTGTAACTGTCTAAGCCACTAAAAATGACAACATACAGTCCTCTACAATAATGCATCATGTAGGTAAATAAATAACGTCAAGGGTCCAAATAATATATTATCTATACTATATTCATACAACATATATTTAATATGTAAAAAAAGTAAAAAGTACTAAAAGTATTACACTCTGCTTGCCTTCATTGGCACCAGTTTTTCAAATAATTCATCTTAAGTCGCATTCCTTCCGGGACTATCTATAAATGTGGCAAATGAAAAAACTCTTTCAACTGGTGCTGAGGAAGACAAATCTGTGTTGTATGTTAAAAATAGAAGATTATTCGTACACGTTGCTAGAATTGCAAATCTTGCACAAAATTAGCTTTTATCCCACTAGCCATAGGAAACTATAAATTATACTTATACTTAACAAGGCCTAATCTTATTTTTGCGTTTAATGCTTTAAACGCAGTCGAGGTCACTCATTTAGCAATTGAATTACCACAAAGTAATTAGTAATTTCAATACAAAGTAATTAATTACTGCCTACCTCTGCTACATAAGCATTATCATACCACAACCTTACAATAAATTTTAGGATTTTATTATCGATAAAGAATTTCACATAATCACAATTAAAAGAGTTTAGCTCCACATTGACTTTTAGAATAAAGAAATAGAGGGATGCACTACACAAAAATTATTATTCAAGTATATTAGTAGGTGGACTGGGATCACTTCCAGGCTGCTATACCGAGATTTTAAATAATTTGCGTCATTAGTGATTATTCATATGCCTTATCAGATCAAGCTTTGGTGCTATCGTAAATCTATAAACAGCACACAAATAGGGTTTTGTCTTTACTTCTATTCTTTATCCTGCATAAGATGCATTCATTGACTTTTGTGTTGTCTTATATTTCCAAATATAACATAAATACAGTTTTTCTCTAAAACTATGTCCGATGGATAGGTGTTTCCAGAAGATTTTGTTACTACAAAAATCATGACAATTTCTTGAATAAAAGACACCTTCAGGAAGCTTCTTATTCTTAATTTTTTCTCTAGTATATATCTTCATATGATCATACGTTTAACTAAAGTACGTTTCTCTCCAGCTTTATATTTACAAATAGAAATCAACAAGGTCTTTCTCCTTTACGAGTTCTTGTATGTCCAACTAAACCAACTTTTTTTCCGCATTGTATGTGCAAACGTAACACAAATACGGTTAATTTGCTGTATGGTTTTTCATATGTGTAACTATATGATCTCTCTTCACACAAGGAACATTAATAATAAGGTTTTTCTCCTGTATGCATCTTTGTATGGCGTACTAAAGAACTGTTATGTGCTGATTTATAGTCACAAATAGAACATGTATAAGGTTTTTCTCCTGTATGCATCCTTATATGGCTTACTAAATGACCTTTTTGTACTGCTTTATACTCACAAATTGTACATGCATAAGGTTTTTCTCCTGTATGAATCTTAATATGGATTACTAAATTATTTTTATTTCCTGTTTTATACTCACAAACTGAACATGCATAAGATTTTTCTCCTGTATGAATCTTCATATGGCGCACTAAACTGCTTTTAAATGAAGTTTTATAGTTACAAATAGAACACATATAAGGTTTCTCTTCTGTATGCGTGTTTATATGGCGTACTAAAGAACTGTTATGTGCTGATTTATAGTCACAAATAGAACATGCATAAGGTTTTTCTCCTGTATGCATCTTCATATGGCTTACTAAATTACTTTTATGTACTGATTTATAGTCACAAATAGAACATGCATAACGTTTTTCTCCTTTATGCATCCTTATATGGCTTATTAAATGACCTTTTTGTACTGCTTTATACTCACAAATTGTACATGCATAAGGTTTTTCTCCTGTATGAATCTTAATATGGATTACTAAATTATTTTTATTTCCTGTTTTATACTCACAAATTGAACATGCATAAGATTTTTCTCCTGTATGAATCTTCATATGGCGCACTAAACTGCTTTTAAATAAAGTTTTATAGTTACAAATAGAACACATATAAGGTTTCTCTTCTGTATGCGTGTCTATATGGCGTACTAAATGACTTTTACGTGCTGATTTAAACTCACAAATAGAACATTCATAAGGTTTTTCACCTGTATGTCTTCTCATATGTTTAACTAAACAACTTTTCGTTCCCGTCTTATAATCACAACTAAAACATGAATAAGATTTTTTACCTGTCTTCAAATGGTTAACTACGTTACATTTCCGTGAAGTTTTATATTCACAAATTGAACGTGTGTAAGGCTGTTCCGAATGAGTCATCACACGTTCCAATAAATTACTCTCGTCTTCTACTTTATATTCACAGAGCTTGTAAGCAAACTGCTCTTCTAAGAGGGTTGTATCTGCTGCATAAGTACTAGGCAATTCATCTTTTATATGAAGTTCCTCCTGTTTAATATTCAATCTGAGATCAGTCATGTTGAGTCTCTTGAATGATCTCTCGTGTATGTAAATTTTCAAGTACTTCGTTTTCATTTAATGAGTTGTGTAATCTGCTGGTCGTTGTATGACGAAAATTATGATTAAATTCCTGTGTAACGTCCATTGTTATCAATAATGAAGAATTTAGATTATTAAATGTTACCTATGTCTAAAAATTAAACACAAAATTAGCTGGTTGAAGTTGTTTGATTATACTAATAAGATATTTACAAATTCCCTACACTGAGTTGTAATATATTTACCTGCATGAAAGAACACGAAATTAGAAGTAACTTATTCAAAGAATGGGGTAGCAGTTTGAATATATATATATTCAAAGGGGTAGCAGCAAATAAAATGTTGAAATGCAGACTGCCATTAGCGTCTCGATCGAATAAGTCACATGTAATTCAAGTGAACTACTCTAATGTATACGGCATCCCGCAAAAAGATCTCCTTATAAGTTAAGATTCTCTGGTGGTTATTTTAAGCGAATTATTTTCTACAAACACATATTGTAACAGTACGTAAGGTAACCCCTCACGTAGTGACTTTAAAGTTAAATAAAGCTAGTATGGCACGATACTAAATTTATGCGAACATTTAAGAGTATTTTTTTATAAATCATCTAAAAAGCTTTGCACGTTGCAAACAGTACATTGTATTAGAAATTTACTAGTAAATTTATGCGTAAATTATTTAGAAACACTTTATAAATAATCTGGCCGTACAAATAAATGTACCCGTAAATCTGTGCAGGTAGTAGGTTCACACTAGTTACAAGTTTACGAAACCAAGTTTTAAAAGAATGTAATGCTACTGCTTTCAAATATAACTCTGTAACGTTTTAAATGTCCCTAGCTAAGGGCGCTCTAGATTTATTCATTTCTACCTCGGTTAGCTCAAATCGGAGATAGGATTTGCTTCAACTCAAATATACAGGGCAAGGAAAACACCAGATATACAGTGTGTCCAAGATAAGGAGGGCCAGTATGGGGATCTCGGTAATGGTAAGAGATACAAATTTGGTTAAATGGGAAGAAAGTTGCGCAATTAAAGGACTAAAAAAATGACGTTTAGAAATCCTTGATATGATTTTTCGTTTTTGAATTATCTAAAAAAAAACGAATTTTTGGATTTTCTTTTTCATTTTTTTCTGGCGTTAATATTAAAGTTAGAGCGAAACTGATTAAACTTCTTTATAGCAACTTTTAGTGGACTTAATGATTACGTTATCAATTTTTTTATCCGACGTTTCGTCTTGGAGAAACCATCATCAACTTCATTTTTTTAAATACGGTCCTGGTTTTTTGATGCCAAATTTGCAAAGCCCTTGTTACTCTGAATTCAACAGTGTGCCACATATTATGGTTTAATTACGTTTCGAGCTTATTTTTTATCATCAGAAAAATTTTTAGATACGGACCTGCATTTCTCATAATTTTGTAAAAATAAGTTCATACAGTAAGTTAGGCCTTTTTACATGCCGTTAAAATATTAAAATGCACATCATAATGTCATAATTCTGATACATTAATTTAATAACCAACCAATAACTATTAACAATAAACAAAAAAGAAATGAACAAAAGATAGACAGAAAGAATAACAAAACGAACATCGAAACCATTTAATAGGTATTAAATTTACAGAAGGTATTCAAAAAGGTTGCCATCATTCTCTATGCATAAATAACATCTAACTGTAGAATCTAAAACATTATTCAGCAATACTGGCGTTATACTTTGAAAGGCTTCAAGAACCAATCTTCTAAGTTCTTCTTTTATTTCAAACCGTTAAATACCTATTACATTGTATCAAGGCTCGTTTTCTCATTCTTTCTGCCTATCTTTTGTTCATTTATCTGTTGTTTATTGTTAATAGTTATTGGTTGGTTATTAAATTAATGTATCAGAATTATGACATTATGATGTGCATTTTAATATTTTAACGACATGTAAAAAGGACTAACTTACTGTATGAACTTATTTTTACAAAATTATGAGAAATGCAGGTCCGTATCTAAAAAATTTTCTGATGATGATCAGAAAAAAGCTCGAAACGTAATTAATCCATAATATGTGGCACACTGTTGAATTCAGAGTAACAAGGGCTTTGCAAATTTGGCATCAAAAAACCAGGACCGTATTTAAAAAAATGAAGTTGATGATGGTTTCTCGAAGACGAAACGTCGGATAAAAAAATTGATAACGTAATCATTAAGTCCACTAAAAGTTGCTCTGAAGAAGTTTAATCAGTTTCGCTCTAACTTTAATATTAACGCCAGAAAAAAATAAAAAAGAAAATCCAAAAATTCGGTTTTTTTGAGATAATTCAAAAACCAAAAATTATATCAAGGATTTCTAAACGTCATTTTTTTAGTCCTTTAATTGCGCAACTTTCTTCCCATTTAACCAAATTTGTATCTCTTACCATTACCGAGATCCCCATACTGGCCCTCCTTATCTTGGACACACTGTATATAACAATGGTATAATGTGTTTACCTAGATATTACAAATTATGAGATGTACATGATATAAATAACAATGTCTTCTAGGGGGTCATGTTTCCTTACTTTTCGAGGAACGGCAACCCATCTAGCCGGTCTGCATGGACGGCAGATGTATCTGCCGTTGCACCAAGGATAACAAGTATTTACGGAAGGCGGTTCATTAGGCCAAGTATAGATCTTGGAGCCCCTGTAGGATGGGTGTCCCCAAAGTGGGACCTAGCCGAGCCGAGTGTTGTTTACATTTGCCGAACTGTGAATTTGTGCACCAATTAAACAGATCTAACTGATACCTGGATTGCCAAGGGTTGATGCGGCTTGTGGTTGTATTAGAACGAACAGCGTGCTGTTTCCGAAGTGTCGGCTCCGCCGAATAATTGTCCGAACTGAATTCGCTAATTTCAACGGACGACGAAATTTGACAGTTCAGCGAGCCTGCGGTGAATTCGCCGGTGCTCGGTCCCAAAATGGGCGGGATTTTCGGGCTTCTAATTAACGTTTATCGACGTCCAGGCGTATCCTCCAGGTAAGTTTAACGAATGCTGTTACAGGTTTCAAGCGGCACTTTAAGCCGAACGTGCAAGTAGGTTTCCTATGGACACCTTGGTTAATACATTTTTAAAAAGAATACATTTTGAACATTCCGGCGGCGTTCGGTTGCAGGGTTCGGATTGAAATACAGGAAATGCGTATTAGAGGGGTTGCTAGCGAAGATGATAGAAGACAGGCTAACCTTATCACATGCTATCATCTAGGCCCGGTTGTGTCATTGATGTTAAGAGACAGGCAAACCATATCACATGTTAACATCGATGTCCGGTTAGGGTGGCGATGTTAGGAGAAAGGCAAACCTTATCACATGCTAACGTCAGGAGAGGATATAAGGAAGAGGAACCCAAGGACTCAAGAAGGAATTGGACAGGATCAGGACTGGTGGACTCAAGGGGGATGATCTCAAGTTTGGACTGGACAGGATAGGTAATCTTAAGTGGGGTTCAAATAGTTGCGGAGTCTTCTTATATACTCCTCGGACCGGGTTATCAGAACAGCCGTTTCAGGTATCGTTGAGTGGGAGGCGACGTGATCGGTCATGCAGCGCAACTTTTCGCATAGCGGGTATGGATTTGTTATCGCTGGTTCGAGGTTTGGCTAGATGTAATGCTCGATAAGGCGCTGCATCAAATTTAATACACTTTGTGTATAATTAAAATTTCATGCAGGAGCTAGCGTTACAACTCTTCATTGTCGTTACTTTCGCTCATTATAATTGAAAGAGAACTCTATAAAATCAAGTCACTATTTAATTAACTCCACTCTACAATGTTTTAGGTTATTCTTTCTCTTATAGTGCCTAATACATTTCTGACGTTGGCGAGTAACATGACAATTTTTACTTTATCGGTGGATTTTCGAAATAGTTCTATAGAAGTTTGACCAAACCATTTTCTCAAGGTGTACCTCACGAATGTGTTTTTCTACGTGGCTTACTTCTACCCTCTACCTTGCCTAGCAATGCCAGTTGCAATATATGGTATTGATCATTGCTCATGACGTGACCAAAATATAGGAGGTTTCTCTGTACATAGTGTACATACAACCTTCTTATCCTTCCGCATTCTTCTCAATACCTTATCGTTGGTAATGTCGTCTGTCCATGATATGCGAAGAATGCGGCGATACACTCACAACTCAAACGCCTCCAGTTTTTTTTTAGTAAAGCAACAGTGAGGGTACATGCTTCAAGTACATAATGCAAGACCGCACAGACATAGTAACGCAGCATACCAATTTTTAGAGGTATACCTACCCAAATCTCTGCCTACAAACAACTTTCTAATTTTTATAAATGTCGCTCGTGGTTTCTCTGCAGCTTGTTCCGAGTTTTCATTTATTAGAGTACCCAGATAGGTGTACATATCAACACGCTCGATGGGTTTATTGTGTAGTGTAATTATGGTAGGTGGTGGTAGGGCATTTTTGTTGACGATCATGTATTTCGTTTTTATCGCATTCAAGTTTAAGGTACTCCTTACTGACGCGATTGATGTTATTCACCAGGCTTTGCAATTCTTCAATACTGCTTGCAATTATGACTGTCACCAGCTAATCTTACATTGTTGACTATTTTGCCATTTAGTTTAAAACCACCTTCGACATGCTCCAACGCAACTTGAAAAATTTTCCCAGAGTAAATGTTGAAAAATGCGGTAGAAATTACACATCCCTGGCGTACTGCCTTCTGGATATCTATAGCACCAGTTAAGCTGCCTTCAACTTTAACTTTCGCTGTTTGTCTCCAATACAGATTCGATATCACCCTAATATCCTTGCTATCTATACCAACTTAATTGAGAAATTTGTGTCTTGCCCCATCGAAGGCCTTACGGTAATCCAAAAAACAAAAATAGACGTGGTTACGTCTCTACATCGCTGTAAACCCTGTAATGCAAAAATGGCTTCTCTACTGCCAAGACCATTTTTAAAACCATATTGTGTTTCCGCTACAGCTGGCTCGCATTTGCTGTATATACGACGAAGTATAATTTTCAAAAAAGCTTTAGTGATGTTGTTTACTAAACTGATGAGCCTGTAATCTTCACAAGCTTTTCCAGATTTCTTGGAAAAAGGCACGAACCTCGATTACGGCCAGTTTTAGGGTATTTCGCCGCTGTTATACGAGTATATTGTTAAAAAGATCCGTTAACAGTGTAAGAAATTGTGGATCAGTATTGCACATTAGTTTTAGCATTTCTCCATGTACATTATCTGGACCTGGTGATATCTTTTGTTTCACGGAATATTTTTTTCGTTTTCCACTTCATTGTTAGAAATACGCGGTACAGACTCACGTTTCTAAATCCGGCCGGTGTTCTTGTAAATAAGTGTTCTACATATGTTTTCCACATTTCTAGTTTATCCACAGATTCCGTTATAAGGTGCCCGTTTATCTATATTAAGTTTTGTTAATTAAGTGGTGACTACTTTGTTTATTTATGTGCCCGGTCATTTCTTTTATCATTTTATACATGTTAAAATTAGCATGTTTCACATTTAACTCTTCTATCTCCCTGCGTCTTTCGAACATTCATGCCTCTTTCGTCTCTTTTATTTTTTGTCTTATCGTCGCATTTAGTTCACGATATTCATTTGGTTGGTTTTCTACTAACCTTCGTTGTTCCATGAGATTCATAATTTCGTTCGTCATCCAATCGTTTCTTTTTTTCCCTTTTCTTTTATAGCTGTTTTTCTACTGTTCAAGTAATGACATATTGAGTCATATTCCACTTTTATAGAGGATCGTTTGATTCACTAACTTTTTCAAACTGACTACTGTACTTCTCTTTAGTATCTGATTGTTTAAGTTCCTTTATATCTATTTTTGTATAGCTGTGTGGATTTTCTTCAATTTTACGATGAATTTATATAAGGTAAATTGGGGCAAGTGCGTTTACGGGGCAAGTGCAGTTTCTGCCATTATATTTTCAGTTTATGAATATATTGCACAGCCACCTATGAATAGTGCATCTAACTAATGTATTCTTCCCTATTTTACCGGCTGGGCATGTTCGGTTCCGTTATCGTTGTGATGGGACACCTGCGAAAGTTTACTTATGATTTAGGTTGTGCGACGAGTTAGTGGTATTTTGTTAATCGTCCATCTTCAAAATTAACTATGTTTTTTTGGTGAGTACGCAGGTTTTTATGTTATATTCACTATTCTTAGGGTATTTTTCTTCTTGTTTACACGAAATTATATATTTGTGAGTAGGCCGCACTTACCCTGGCCATTTTAATTGCCGGGGCAAGTACAGCTATTTTAGTGGGGCAAGTGCTGTCAATAGAGCGCACTTGCCCCATATTTGAATTATGTGCGCAAAAGTAATAGAGGAGCAGGGTATTCTCAAGAGACACTTACAATAGCAGTAGACCTTGTCATAAGTGGTTCGTTAACAACTTATAGAGCTAGAAAGATATACAAAATCCTTAAAAATACTTTTGCTGATCATGTTAAAGGACGAAGAGATAAATTAAGTTCAATATATGGTAGGAGACCAGACTTTACTCCTGAAGAAGAGATATCGCTAGCTGACTGTATTCGCTGTTTGGAGAAATGGGGATTCGGCCTGACTAGAAAAGAAATACATATTACAAATTTTAAAAAAAGTTCTAAAGAAGAAAACATTGTTCAACAGAAGAATGTACGTAAATATAGTTCTGATGAAAGTGACCTAGATTCTTGGATAAGTAATGCAAGTTTTGACAGAATAACCGAGTTCGACGATTTGTCAGATGCTGAAATGGAAGAAAAGAGAATTTATTGCTGAATTCTCAAAGATAATCCAAACTCCAATCCGCAAAGCAGGGAAAATAACGAAACAATTAATAATGAAGAAGAAAACTTACGAATATGTAGTACGTCTCGTAACAGGAGTTTCAGAAGGTGAAGCTGAAGTGACATGTTTAGGCAAGTTGAAAAAGCCATGTAAATATCGGCTGGGTGAAAACAACAAATGCTCAGTTTTGCTGTCGGATATCATAGAAAAGTTCCCACAACCAAAACTATTACCACATGGTAATTTCCAAAAATATGTTTTTCCGGATCCCGTTAAAGTTTCTGAATTATAAATAAATGTAATAAGTATGGACCTATTTAGAATTATATCTTTTTGTTTTTAGTAAGTAATTACTTATAAATTATTTAATACTTTTTTGTTATTATATGTCTATTGTAGTTTTTTTAAATAAAAAAGCCTTGTGTTGTTTTCCATAGCTCTTATTTGAGTAACTTCAGATAAATACCTAGGCAGTTAAAAGTTAGTAATTTTTATATCTTGCAAATGAATGATTTTTGGTTTGGTGCACAGTAAAGTATATACATCAAGTTGTACTGCACTAGCCCCGTTTGTTAATCACAGTATTGTGTTCGGAGAAAAAGGCCCTGGCCGTTCTTGCCCCGCTTTGGTGGGGCAAGTGCGTCTATGGTAGATCAAAATAAAAAAATTAAAACTCATTTATCTAACAATACTTTATTAAACCAAATATACTGTTACATAGAGTATGCACCAAGCTACTATACTGCCAAGAGAAAAATTCCGTTAGCAAATATTATTGGCGTTACAGCGATTGGATGTTACACTTATAATCTTTTGGGTCGCACTTGCCCCACCTTACCTTATTAAAGGATCGTGATCAGAAACAATATCAGCTCCTAGGTAAACCTTAAGGCCGGCTTCTCACGAGGCGTTTTTGCAGCGCTGCAGAGTGGCGTCGTGGAGTGGCAGGGTACGCGATTGTGTGGCGCGTTATTGCGGCGCTACTGTGTAGCAGGCAGAACTGCTAAGTCGCTCAGCAGCGCTACCGCCGGCGTTGCCAGGTGAAACCGAAATAGGTAGTTTGTCACTTGCAGTACATCGAGATGGACGCAGTGTCGATTTTGGAAACTTCCCTATCCATTTTCACAAGCACATACAATGCAACCGAATTTAACGGTAACCCGCAACAAACTAAAAAGTCAGTGTTGCCGTTGGCCTGACGTAAAATTATGGCATGATGTTGCCAAAATTATGTATCAATCGGCAGCACTGGCTTAGTTCTGCGGCTGCGCTTCCGAGAATCACCGCCCGCCGCTAGTAGCACTGCGAGTCGCGCCGTGTGAAGGGGCCTCGCGACTAGCAGCGCGCGCTTCTGGTAGCGGAAGTCTGCTACGAGTGGCTCAAACGCGCCACCGCGCGTTCGTTGAACGCTCCGTGTGAAGGCGTCTATTTAAAACAATGTTTCTCTACCAGCGGCGCCACTCTGCAGCGCTGCAAAAACGCCTCGTGAGAAGGGGCCCCTAGAGATTTAATTGAGTTACGAAATCTGTTACTTATACTGACGAAGTCAGTCTGGTTCCGAACTATATCGTCTTTAGCGTATGCAGGTGATTTCCAAGCATACAGACGTCGTGTAGGTAGCTGAAAGAAAGTATTGCACATAGGTAGTTTTTTCTCTTTGCAAAATTGTACTAGTCGGTCGCCCCTCTGGTTATTTTCTCTAGGCCAAAATTACCGACAATATCTTCTTCTCTTCCTTTAGCAACGTTGAAATTAAAATCCCTGATAACCATTGTTACCTCATTACTGTTTGTACACTTTAGCAGTTTATTCGGTTGTTCATAAAAATGTTCAACAGTCTCGTCATCTTTATCAGCAGTCGGTGCATAGATCTGAATGATGTTCAAATTACGTGGAGTTGAGTTTACTTGTAACGAAGCCATACGGTCAGAAAATGGTACAAAACTTATAATAACGGGTGTTCATAAACAGTCGTCATCCCAGTAGGTTTTGACTTCAGAAACGTATGTCTATTAAAACTGAGAAAAAATGCGCTATGACAGTACTCAATGACGTTTCATTGTGTTGCACGAATTAATCAAAGACATAACATTTTGTTTTTCAAAGCAACTGGGATGACGACTGTTTATGAACACCCGTTATATGGTTTTTGGTTTTAGACGATTGTGTAGTACTATTACTACCACATTCCAGTGATACGGATCGTTGTTTCCAGAGTAGTTTATTACACAATTCTGCACCATAGGTTCACAGCTATTTGGCCACCGAGATTTGCGTATTCCCATATTCGACGTCAAGTCTTGTCATTTTTTTGATGACATGGATTTTTCCACTCTCGTACATGCTATGAGCGTTCAAAGTACATATTTTTAGACATTTTTGAGCTCGAATTTTTTTGGGATACTGTTCTTTGCAGAAATTTCGCTGGATGACGACCGAGCAAGCCCTGCGTCCTTCTGCCATATCTCTTCCTTTGCCGGATCTTGGATTCCGTAGTCCATGATCAGTACGTGTTCTATCTTTCGAACTTCCTGTCATATTTATTATACTGGGGAGGTAATGAGGTAGTTTTCCCTGGCTTTCCTCATGGCAGCCTCACAGCCGTTTAATTCGAAACACGATTGCCTCCTGGGAGTATCTAGTGTGGAGCCCTTAGGGAAGCTATTCTTCAATGGCCTCGACCCAGTATTTGACGCAACTGCTGCCCTACGCCAGGGTTAGAGATAGGTAACAGATAATAGGTTATGTTTGTGTGTATCTGTTCTGAATTCAAATTCTGACAAACTTTACTGGAGATAAATTATAAATATTATTACAGTGATTTACTGCCGCGCAGGTTTACAAGAAGAATTAAGAAAATGTATTGAATACTCTGCACACGTATTACGTATAGGTACGCATTTTCGGATTAAGAAAATTTAAGGAAAAAATTGCCAAAAAATTTGCGAGTAAACTTTCTTAACAATTTATTTGTAAATTTGCGAAAAAGTTAAATTAAATTAGTAAAAATTAAGACGCTGGTACACCTTGATACTTAAATAATTAATTTCCCAGTTCCGAGGCGGATTTAAGCATAGCCTGACTAGGCTGAAGCTTAGGGTGGCAAATCTTGGAAGACTGCGAGTTTGTGATGATACACAGTATCAAAATAATATTATTTTTCTACGACCACCACTAAAAGTAGGCCTTTTAGCGCTAGCTTTTTTCACTCAAGGTGACGTTTTATAATTTACCGTGTTTCATATGAGATCAGCTGCATAATTTTAGCCCATGAGCTAAAAGTGAAGTGAGGTTATAAAATTACAATTTCGAACTGGATGTAAGGTTGTAAAGTTAATCTAGTTACATCTTGCGTTAGAGGTAAAGTGTTTTTTAAATAATTAAAGCGTTATGTAATGAATAAAGTCAGATGTATACTATTATAATTACCTTTAATAACTGACTTTGACAGTACTGGCTCCACAAACAATCACCTGCACGTCAAGGCCATTGCTTTATTATGACGTAAATTATAACTGTCATAAATGCAAACCTTTGTTAAATCGACATTCATGGATTAATAATAGAAAATTTAAAGTCGTACAAAAAATATTGTATGCAAACTCGTGCTAAAAGTGTTATTGCACTCGACATGTTATGAAACTCAGCCTTCGGCTTCGTTTCATAATTTTAATGTCTCGTGCATAAACATCAACTTTTAGCACTTGTTGCATAAATAGCTATTACATAACATAAATTAATGTGTTACGGTATTAAAAGAACTTTACGACACCCACCCAAGGTGAGCATCGCACCACGGAATCAGTCCTGGAAAACTGGCACACTTGCCCTGAGATCTGCTAAAAATAGGCTAAAGGCCACGGCTGGAACGCTCAGGGAGTCGGGCGTGAGTCACACGATACGTTCTGGGCAAGCGTGTTGCGGCATATATATAGGGTATGTCAAAATTATGAGGGCGCCACCAAGCCTGTCTTAACCCGACTAACCGGGCCTGGACGGTTAGACGGGAGCGAAGCATGCAAGATACTCCGTCGATAGGATTACTCAAGAGTTGCAAGTTCAAATAACAATTTCGGGATTGCCTTATGCAAAGATTGTAATTAGGTGCCAATCCGACCGCGACTACGCAGCTGTCTCACCCACCTGTACGCTCAAAGCTCCCTCGTCCCGTCGCACAATAATCATTACACTGAAGGGGGGCGCTTATCTGAAACAGAACATGCACAAGTCGAAACAAAACAATAGTTCCCTTAACTAACAAGTCATATATTGAATCACGGGTTACAATGGGGCAGCGGAGTGCGTCGCCCTATATCTATAAATAGATTATATCTAAGAAAACACCAGCTGGCGCGCGCTCTAAACCTAGCGACAGATGTACAGATTAAACAAGGTAGCACTAGGCGCAAGCTCGTGCAAAGATACAGCCTAAAATTCGAAATGAATGCGCAACATGTGGGCGCGAAGCCTTATGCAACGTACAGTAATGAACAAAGTAGCACTTGTAACATAGACAGTCTGTAATTTGGAATGAACGCACAGCATGCGGGCGCGACGCCTTATGCAACAAACAGTAATGCAAGCCCTTGTAAAATAGACAGTCTGTAATTTGGAATGAACGCACAAATATGACGACAGTGCCTGTAGGCACAAAAGACGTGACGGGCTCGCTCGCGGCGTTCCGAAACAGCTCGTACGCGGGGCTCAATGCTCCCCGCGGGACAGGTACACTCGCGTTCACAGCGGTAATCAGTTCAAAGACACATACCTTAATACGTAGGCGGTTGGGAAGCCTGGTACAGTTGAGTTGCGACAGGCTGCAGTCTTAGGTGGCAGGTACATTCGATATTCGACGGTTATAGTGATGAGTGGGCATCCGCCATACTGGCGACGTGAGACGCGTCAGGACGCGTACAACTTGACGACGAAAAAAAATGGGCCACTTTCGTTCTGCGGGACAGATCCTCGAATGTCGAGATGAAGGGGGCACTATCCCCTACTTACGGGAGCAGGAACTGGGCTCAGCATGCACCCACGCTACGCCGAAACAATTCGGAACTCACACACAACCACCACACGAACGCTTTCTGCAACGGGCCGCGATCAACTGCCCAGAGGGAAGCGCTGCAACATGACACATCGGTCGCGTCCCCACGTGACTATACCTCGGCAGCCAATCGTGAGGCGATAAGATGAAACAAATTAGTGCCGGCGACAATGGTAGCACGAAGCCTCGCAGTCGCCGCAACGGCGTGTTTTCTAGAAGATTCGGAATTCTTGCGAACGATAACGCTCGGCTGCCAAAGCGCCAGCAGAGGGGCGCTCCAACCGACGAGAAATACCGCGTTTGGGGCCAAATATGTGCAAAATCATTATTATGGAACTAGGCGATGAAGCCAAATAAGTAACTAAAAGGGTTTAGCATACGGGCACGCTGCCCTAAACCCTAGGTGGCTACTTAAAATACCAAAATGACCTGACACTCCCCTTACTTGAAAGAGAGTTCCCCGAAGTCTCTTAAAATCAACGGGGCATTTTGGCTGCGGCGCCACGAGCACTCAAACGAAAACGCAACAACGAAAAATGAACAAAACAAAAAAACATTGGATACGATAGAGTGCACCCCCAAAGGGATTACGCACACTGGCCACCAGGTAGGGTGCAAAGGTGGGAAGAGAGAAGAGGAAGAAGAAAGACTGGATACGCCAGTGGAAATACGAAAATTGGGTAGGACCTGGCGGTTCGCTGATGGCTAGCCCTCACTCCCCGGACCACGGAAGACGGGCGACAAGAAAACTAGCTGTCCCAAAGGAGTGGTGCTCCGCCAGGGGTCCACAAAACGATTTGTGTCTGGCTCCCTCGGGGAACCAAACGGGCAAAGACTAGGCAGACTGAGGACAGTCTTGCCGATCCGGCTCGACTGCCCCTCCCAAAATAGGAGTGCCACAACAACGGTTAGCAAAACCACGTCGATAATCGACCACCAAAACGACCAAAAAAAAAAGGTAACCGACCAGACCCGAAACGGGTGTGGCACGCACTGCGGCGACGGCCACGAAACGCCGACTGGACCTTAACACCGGGTCCATGACGGTCGCCTAACAGTGCGGTTTTGGAAGGTGGAAAAAGAAAGAGAACAACGGGGTTGGGTAGTTGTCGCCGGGACACGGTAGATAGTAGTGATAAGGGGAAAAGAAAGGTAAAGATAGAGCATAGAGAAAAAGGGTTTGGGGTTCTAAATTAAAACCGTAAAAATAAAAAAACGCGCGGTTAGCGCTCGTCAAGATCGGGTCAATAGAACGTCTTACTCCCATGCACACTTCCGACCAACCGTTCCAAAAGAACATGGGGAGGGGGTAAGGGATAAGTCCCTCGCAACCTGTCCCACAAGCCACCTGAAGAGGGCACGTTGCGCGTCACGGGATCGGCGCATTGTGGGGTTCCCACAACAAGGAAGCTCGGGGAAAGGCAGGTACTACTGAAGATACGGCTCTAAGCCGGCGGTATGGCCGTCAAGGCCTACAAAAAAAAGAGGGGGTAAGGAAAACGGGCGCTAGTAGCCTAAACGTCCGTGGGATTGGGTTTTAGGTCTTTCGCGTGCCACGTGCCTTTCGGGGCACCGGTCTCGTCGGACAACTCGTAAGTGGCAAGCGAAACTTGCCGATTGATATAAAACGGCCCTATAAATTTCGGAGCCAACTTGGCGTTAAAATATTTCGCCGCATCGGAAAGTACGTAATTTCGTCGCCAGACGGTATCGCCAACGGCAAACTGAGCCGGGCGCCTTCGCAAATCGTATGTCGCCTTGGAGGCTTTGTACGCCACGTCTAGTCGTTTGACTATGTCTTTATATACCGACCTTAACGCGGGAGTCCGTCGTAACAAGTCTTCGCGACTCTCTACTCGTATTTGTTCCGAAACATCTACCTCCTCGGGGTTATTGGCTCGCGTCCCCTCTAACTGTATCTCTCTGCCGAAATTGGCGAAATATGGGGTCATGCCGGTGACTTCGTGTACTGCGGTACGCACTGCGCAAGCGACTTTTGACAAATATTTATCCCACTCCCGGTGGTTGTCTTTCACGTACGACGCTAGCATAGTTTTTAATACTCGATTAACGCGTTCTACGGGGTTGGCCTGCGCATGGTAATGCGCGTTAAAGATAATTCGTGATTTATACGTATCGGTAAGTTGTCGGAATTCTCTACTGCGAAACTGTACGCCGTTGTCAACCAAGACGTACTGAGGTGCTCCAAAGAGCAAGAAAACGTCGTTCTCAATTTTCTGAGTCACCGCGGTCGCGGTGGCGGTACGCAACGGGAAGAAAAGGGTAAATTTGGTAAAGTAGTCAGCCACGGACAGAATATACACGTAGCCTTTCTTTGAACGGGGCAACGGCCCTACAATGTCGATAGATATCATTTGCCACGGCTTATCCACCACGGGGTGACGACACATCAAGCCGGCCGGGCGTTTTTGTTCGGGTTTCTGCGCTAGGCACGTCGCGCAACGGTTAACGTAACGGGTCACATCCGCCTTAAGTTTAGGCCAGTAATACTGCTGAGCGATACGGCCGTAGGTCTTATAAATGCCTAAATGGCCTGCGGTAGGTTCATCATGGTTTTTGCGAAGAATCTCGGCACGTTGAGGCTTCGGAACCACCTCTTTCCAACTCGTGCCTTCGTCCAATTCGGGGTATTTTACGTTAACATGTTTAAACAATTTCCCTCGCGATAGTTTCCACGCCGAATACTTGAATAGTTTTTCTACGACGCGCGTACACATGCGCCTATACCAACGGTCAGTTCGACTGTCGCTCGGCGCCTGAACGCCGGCCTCGGGTTCTCCAGAATCGACGACTGAGACTACATCTATTTCGGGTATAGCACGGGATAGCGCATCCGGGACAACGTGGTCTTTTCCCTTCCGGTGTTTGATCGTAAAGTCGTATTGTTGGATACGAACAGCCCAACGGGCGAGTCTCCCGGTGGGTTCCTTAAGATTATTTAACCAGATAAGTGAATGATGGTCAGTAATGACTGTGAAGTGAGTGCCTTCTAAATACGGACGTAACTTCTCTATGGCCCACAGGACGGCCAAACATTCGCGTTCAGTAACCGAAAAATTACGCTCAGGCTTCGTAAGAGTCCGACTAATGTAACAGATGACCTGTTCTTGGCCATCAACGGTCTGAGTCAGCACGGCGCCGATACCAACATTGGAAGCGTCCGTCTGTACGATAAACGGGAGAGAAAAATCGGGACACGACAAAATGGGTGCCGAAACTAGGCAATTTTTGATGGTTGTAAATGCGACTTCGCATGACTCGGTCCACTCAAATTTCTGAAACTTTTTCAATAACGACGTCAGCGGAGCAATAATGGCTGAGAAATTTGGTATGAAACGCCGATACCACGATGCCATGCCGACTACTCGCCGTATCTCTGAAACGTTTCTAGGTCGCGGCAAGTTAAGAATCGCCGAAACTTTATCGGGGTCGACTAAAAGTCCTTGGGCGTTAACGACATAGCCCAGGTATCGTAATTCCGGTTGGCAAAAATGACATTTATCACGACCCAGTGTTAAACCAGCGTCGTTTAGTCGCTGCAATACTTCGTCTAGAATCTCGACGTGTTTTTCGAAAGTCGGGGTAAAAATAATCACGTCATCTAAATAGACAAAGACGTAAGGTTCCAATTCGGGACCCAACACATGGTCGACGAAACGTTGCCAAGTCGCTATGGCGCGTTATGAAGCCCAAAGGGCATGCGAGTAAATTGAAACAAACCGCGCCCGGGTACTGTAAAGGCCGTTAGTTCCTTAGATTTCTCTTCCATTTCAATTTGCCAGTACGCGGATTTGATATCAAGCGACGTCATGAACCGGGCATCGCGTAAGCGATCCAAAATCGAAGACACGTAAGGTATCGGGTAGGCGTCCTTCTCGGTCACGCTATTTAATTTACGAAAGTCAACGCAGAAACGATAGGTTCCATCTTTCTTTTTAACTAGTAAAATCGGGCTCGACTAGGCTGAACGAGAACGTTCCACAACGCCTGATTTAAGCATACTGTCCAACTCAGCATCGATATGCGCCTGCATTGCGGGAGAGACTGGGTAGTACCTTTGTTTAATCGGTGCCGCCTCGGTAGTGATTTTATGTTGAACGTACTTGGCGCAGCCGAGTTCGGGTTTAGCGATAGTAAAATGTCGGTTCACGAGAGTGTCTAATTGGGCTCGTTGATCCGAGTTCAGGTCGAACATAGACTGCAAATTACCGGTAGGAGTATCAATGGCCGCTAAGCTTGGTTTTGAGAATTCCCACTCCCCTCGAAACACGTCTGGGACTATTCACACTGACTTCCAAAAGTCTATCCCTAGGATTAGGGCGTGCGGAACCTCCGGAACTATTAAAACATCGATAGCTACCACTCTGTTATTTAAACGGATAGGTAAGTGCAGGGTACCTAGACTGGTTACGGTCTGTCCATTCGCCACTGAGCAAACGGGTCTCAGCTTCTTATTTATGCGCAGGCCTACAGTACGCAACACGTCCCAACCCTTGGCTCCTAAGATCGTTCGATTCGCTCCTGAGTCCAACAAAGCTAACAACCCGAAACCCATGATTTCAACAGTCACATGCGGTCGACGGTCATCAGATGACCTTTCTAATACGTAATCGAGAATGACTTTATTTTTCTTAAATTTGGTCTCGCGCTCCTCGATAAGTCCCTTCATAAATTTAGTCGAATTGCTAAACACGCGCGAGGACACTGCTCGACTGTTCAGCGTCTCGCGGGGTCGTTTCCCTGTCCCCTATCTCTTGCTCGACAACGAGGACAAGTGTTTACGGTCATTTCAGGTCTGCCGCAACGGTAACAGAATTTCTTGCCGCGGGGTCGCGGACACCTACTGGCTCTATGGCCTGGTTCGTTACAGTTCCAACACCGCATGCTTGACTTGGGTGCCGATTCTCGGTTCCTCCTCTCGGGAGTATTAACGTCACGCGTTTCGACAACATCAACTGGGCACGTTTCCGCGACAGGCGCGACCTCGACGTATGCCAAGTCTGTTTCTAAGTCAGACTTCTTTCTAGAAGGTGGCACGTAAGTTTTAATGGCATAGCGCCGTTCTTCAATCTTCCGTCCGTATAGCGCTAGCTCGTCGATCGACCGGACTTCCGTCAATCCCAACTGGGTTTGGTATAATGGTGAAATATTATGCAACAAAATACGCAACTGTCTCTCCTCGGGAACCGCTTCAGTCAGGCGCAAAAACACTGTGCGCATGATAGCGATATAAATGCCCATACTTTCCGTAGGGCCTTGCGTGCGACGTCTAATTTCGTCCAACAACCGTTCATCATAATTAGCAGGCTGAAACTCTAGACGCAATAAATCGACTAACTGTTGCCACGTGTTAGGGGTCGCTCTATTCGCGCGATACCATAGCAATGCGTTGCCCGAAAACAAATCGATGGCCTGCATAAACAACTCTTCTTCGGTAAGGTTTCTGGCCACTCTGAGTTCGTTAACACGCTCAATGAAAGCGTTGAGTGACAGACCTTTTGGGTCACCTGAGAATTGTATGTTCCATTTCGAAACAGGGGTTGCCTTAAATGAGATCGTACGCGACATCGGCGAAACAAAACTCGGAGTCGACATAGTTGCCGCCGTCGTAGTCGTAGTCGTCGTCGCGACGGTAATGATAGGTGCGACACCGGACGTCGATGGCAGCGTTACGGCGCTCTCCTCCTCAGCCGTGGTCGTAGACGACCCTAGCTTTACTTGGTTAAGTTCGTAGGTTGAACGTATGAGTGATAATTCAGCGAACGCTTTTTGTTTGAGCGCTCGCTCTTTTTCAGTTATAGCTGAACTATTCGTCAGACGGTTCATTCCGTGATAAAATTTCGTTTCGATCGTAGCCGCTACTTCTTTAGTCGGGTTAGCTAAATATACCTGAATCTTTTCCTCTAATTCGCTAATCAATGTTGTCACGGCCGTGAGATCCTCCTCGAATGTATACGGGTACGTCGGTCGCGTATCCATATCTGCGCGTCCCTCCTCTCTCAATACGTCGCGTAACCGGGAGCGCAACAAGGTAACCGTGCCGGAAGCATCACGGCCTCTGATTCTCAACTCGTATTCAGCCTCCGCGAGAAGCAGACGTTCAATATGTAGCTTTAGCACCATGTTTACAAACGGGAAAGGAACGACTTATATTATACGTCGTATAAAAGGAAAACGTTAGCGCGTGTTTGGTAAGTCAATTACGTCAGATATCCGAACCAAATCGTAGACGGTCAAGACGGGAGAAATCGGGAAAAAGTGGTTTGCTACCTTTCACACGACCGATGGCTTAACGGGACTATCTGTCCATATTCTTTGCGAAAAGACCGAACACAAGCGAAAAAGAGCAAATCCCAAAACTAGGCGGTCAACGAATGGCTTAACGAGCCTACTACCGACCAACAATGGTTACAGACAGTACTGCGCCCGAAATCGAGGCGCACAACGTAAACGGGAACGAAAGAAAGAAAAGAAGAAGGAGAAAAAGAAAAAAATCCAAAATGGGGTCCTGGAAAACTGGCACACTTGCCCTGAGATCTGCTAAAAATAGGCTAAAGGCCACGGCTGGAACGCTCAGGGAGTCGGGCGTGAGTCACACGATACGTTCTGGGCAAGCGTGTTGCGGCATATATATAGGGTATGTCAAAATTATGAGGGCGCCACCAAGCCTGTCTTAACCCGACTAACCGGGCCTGGACGGTTAGACGGGAGCGAAGCATGCAAGATACTCCGTCGATAGGATTACTCAAGAGTTGCAAGTTCAAATAACAATTTCGGGATTGCCTTATGCAAAGATTGTAATTAGGTGCCAATCCGACCGCGACTACGCAGCTGTCTCACCCACCTGTACGCTCAAAGCTCCCTCGTCCCGTCGCACAATAATCATTACACTGAAGGGGGGCGCTTATCTGAAACAGAACATGCACAAGTCGAAATAAAACAATAGTTCCCTTAACTAACAAGTCATATATTGAATCACGGGTTACAATGGGGCAGCGGAGTGCGTCGCCCTATATCTATAAATAGATTATATCTAAGAAAACACCAGCTGGCGCGCGCTCTAAACCTAACGACAGATGTACAGAATAAACAAGGTAGCACTAGGCGCAAGCTCGTGCAAAGATACAGCCTAAAATTCGAAATGAATGCGCAACATGTGGGCGCGAAGCCTTATGCAACGTACAGTAATGAACAAAGTAGCACTTGTAACATAGACAGTCTGTAATTTGGAATGAACGCACAGCATGCGGGCGCGACGCCTTATGCAACAAACAGTAATGCAAGCCCTTGTAAAATAGACAGTCTGTAATTTGGAATGAACGCACAAATATGACGACAGTGCCTGTAGGCACAAGAGACGTGACGGGCTCGCTCGCGGCGTTCCGAAACAGCTCGTACGCGGGGCTTAATGCTCCCCGCGGGACAGGTACACTCGCGTTCACAGCGGTAATCAGTTCAAAGACACATACCTTAATACGTAGGCGGTTAGGAAGCCTGGTACAGTTGAGTTGCGACAGGCTGCAGTCTTAGGTGGCAGGTACATTCGATATTCGACGGTTATAGTGATGAGTGGGCATCCGCCATACTGGCGACGTGAGACGCGTCAGGACGCGTACAACTTGACGACGAAAAAAAATGGGCCACTTTCGTTCTGCGGGACAGATCCTCGAATGTCGAGAGCAGGAACTGGGCTCAGGATGCACCCACGCTACGCCGAAACAATTCGGAACTCACACACAACCACCACACGAACGCTTTCTGCAACGGGCCGCGATCAACTGCCCAGAGGGAAGCGCTGCAACATGACACATCGGTCGCGTCCCCACGTGACTATACCTCGGCAGCCAATCGTGAGGCGATAAGATGAAACCAATTAGTGCCGGCGACAATGGTAGCACGAAGCCTCGCAGTCGCCGCAACGGCGTGTTTTCTAGAAGATTCGGAATTCTTGCGAGCGATAACGCTCGGCTGCCAAAGCGCCAGCAGAGGGGCGCTCCAACCGACGAGAAATACCGCGTTTGGGGCCAAATATGTGCAAAATCATTATTATGGAACTAGGCGATGAAGCCAAATAAGTAACTAAAAGGGTTTATCATAGGGGCACGCTGCCCTAAAGCCTAGGTGGCTACTTAAAATACCAAAATGACCTGACAAATGAGCTTCCAAACTTTGATATGGCCCTAGCGGTGATGTCGGGTAAGTATCGGGTGTCGCCTAATTATCAGAGAGCGGCACATTCCACTACCTTATTTCGCTGGAATTAATTGCAAAAGTGCAAAACCGGCAGATTCTTACAGATGACGTTATTTTCATAACGGTTAGGTAAGTAATAATAATAATTAAGATTTATTGCCGAATTAAATAATGCAAAAGTGTTTCTTTTAAATTTTCTGTTCATTCTTCGACACGCAGAAAAGTGCTAAGATTTTCGAGTTTCTACTTTGTTATTGTTTTGGTTACATTCATTATTAAAGTTTATTAAATGTATTTATTCAAGAACATAATGGTTCGTTTATAAGAAACTTCTTATTTAACTATTTCTTACCATTTGCCATATTCATATAATCACATGTATTTTATAAATTCAATAATGCATAAAAGGCAGAGACAATTTTCAGCTTAAGAACGGCAAATAATTAAACCCGTCCCTGCCTCTGCTTGTCCGATTAGTTAGCTCAGTGAATAGGAAACTGTTTTACTATCCTAGTTCGTGGTTGCGAAGTGTAAATATGCGCCAAAACGGGAATCGGGTCCTTGAGTAGTAAATGAATTCAAACAATGCACACAAGCAAGGTCAATTTATTTACATACATATACTACCTTTAAAACACATATAAAATCAAAAGGAAACTGTTCTTAAACAGACATGTAAACCAATAAAAAACAAGCTACGGACGATATAGCTTGGGGCTACTCTCATTTCCATTGTAAACATACATGAACAACATTAAAGCAATATTGAAAATAATGGTGAAATAATTGTCGTGAAAACATACGAGTATATGTCAAAATTTCTTCAAAGATATCCTGCTAAAATCTCGCCAGATTTACACATATATTATTAATTTGTGAAGCATATATTTTTGCGCTTACAAAATCTTACAGCTGAAGGTAAACCTTATCGCGTGAAACTGCAAACATTTTCTGGTATCAAATTTACCTGGAAAATTGGTGCCTGATGGCTGCTTTGTACTTTAAAATTAGGCACGCTTTAGAATGTATTATTAACCCTGGACGGTGTGACTCGTAAAAAATTACCACCTAATGTTACTAGAAACCATGGTGGCTGGTAGACACCTCTAAGACTGCTGAAGTTGCGTCTCCCAAATGAACGCGCCTTATGCATCTTTCGATAAGACGCAAATTGAAATGTTTACCTTCTACCCGGTGAAATTGCGTTCGGTGGACTTAGTTAAACTTCTAAATAGCAATTATTTACTGCTGGTTTCACGCAACTTTCATATATTTTACGAGCTTGAACAATGCATTTTTTTGGAATTGCAAGCACTATCGCTTTCAGCTAAAGCTGGTCCGCGACTAATACATTTAAGTTTTCAACACCCCGCGATTGCAGTTCCCCGTGACTGCCGCTGAACATACAAACCTTACCGAAACACGTACAAGGTCAGCTATGCGAACATTTGATTATGCTAGAATAAAACGTTTTAAATTTAGTTAACAAGAAAATAGATATAGAAATACAACTTGGTTATATGTTTAAACATAAAAATAAACACTACAGTCAAGGGATGCCGAAGGTCCATTCCAATATTTTCAACTGTTTGTCAACATTAAAATTAAGAATAACAATTGTAACAGTTTTGCTTTGCATGTAACTGTAGTTGCAACTCCTATCTCTTTCGATGAAGATCACATCTCTAACTCAACAATTGCAAAAGGCAATGGTTACGGCACCTTCTATTATACTTTCAATTTCTAATTGAAATATTAATTTACAGTTTTTCAATAATTTGTTATGTGGGGAAAAGTAATTTTTTCCACCAGTAAAGAGAAAATGTATTTTCTCAACTAAAATGGCAGTTGGAATGTACAACGCCACCTTGTTTACTTGGTTTTTGAATAATGATCAACTATTTTATTTATGTTTTTCATTCAAGAACACATCACAATTAACTTTTTTCGCAACAAAGATACTAGACCAGTGCGTGGCTCAGTGGTTAAGAGCGTCAGGCTTGCAATAAGCGTGTCTTCGGTTCGAATCCATAGGCAGGAGATTTTTTCCGCAGTCCCATTGTATGAGTATCGGGCCCGATCACCATTCGTCTTTGGGATACAATTAACGATACTCGTCCCGGAAAACTGGTCTATAAGAAAGAGTGACCTGATCACACACAATATACACTGATATGATAACTTGTAACTACAAAATATCGTAGAGTTGGCGGTCCAATAGTCCAGGTTGCAGCCCTGAACCTCTCGGTCAAAAATATCAAACGAACATAGATACATTCATATAATAAAAATAATAACACATTTTCGCTTATAAAGGAACTCAACAAAATTGAGGATGAAACGTTGAAATTAGAAATTATTGCTTCAAATAAGTACAAATTACGCATAAACACCACGCGCCTTGTACTTGGCAACATGAGGCACTTTACTTGGGGAGTGAAACATGGTGGATGGTGGCAAACTCTCGGCCAATTGTATGGTTGTGAGGGCCATAAGTCACCAAGAATCGACAATGAACCTCTAAATTGGTTGTAATTTGTTTTCGTTATCGAAAATTAGTTTTCTTTTTCAACTGTCATCTCTTTTACTATTTACTTTTTGTTATAATGTTAATTCTTATTTTCTAAAGATACAGTCGAAGCTGCGTCTTTGTAGAAACTTCATCATGTACTATTATTACTAAAAAACTACCATCAATTAGCCACATGCTTTTTTATTATTTTAGTTGATTAAGTTATCTTAACTGTTATGTGAATAATTTAAACATGTCGTATGTCATATTAAATTTTAATGTCAAAATCTGCAATTTGTTTGAGAAGCAATTGTGTTCGCATGTTACATTTCAATTTTAGCAACCTTTAGCACCTGGATTTAGGCAATACAAAGTGCATATTGAGCCTAGTTTTTCACCGGCGTGAGTAGATCACAATTCTGCAAGTTTGACATCTTGACCTTTAGGTGGCGCATCTGTCGCGCATTGAATAATCCGGTATCGAACCAATTATTGGACAAATTTTATGTCATGGATTTTCTTGGTGATCGCTATTGGTTGGTTATGAAGTAAGCGACACTCGTTTATCGATTTCTGGAAACAATTGACTTCCTTCGCTTCGTTTGCCATTAGCGCCCATTTTGATGGCGTCGTTTTTCGTTTTGTGCCAGATCTCCAGACTGGAATGCCGATTTGGTAGTTATTGCTAATGCAATGTAATTCCGTTGATGTCTGGTAAATAGCTTTTTTGTTTCCTTAAGTGTGGTTCTAACTGAGAACTTCTACAGATTTTTCAAGTTCAAATTTTCTCAAGCTGAAAAGTCAAATTGTGACCTTCGAGCAGCTGCTTCGAATGGGCCGAATTTTTATGGCCTGTCGAACCGCGTGCCGATTTTCCATGGGCGAATGGCCCGCACAATCGCTGAGGGATCGCTGGCTTTATGTGATGCTCAATTAGGCCACCACCTCCCGGCTCCCACGTGCCGAATCCTGGGCCCTGTTGGAAATTCACCTGCCCGGTGGAATGTCGTTGAAGAGGCTCCCTGCTGCGTTCGAAGATGTGTTGCCGCATCATAGTACCGTCAAAATAAGGTGCTGTAATCGTATTATGTACTTGTCTTGCGCTGCCCCTTCTGCCGCCGAGTTCCTGAGTGCAGCCGATTTGTGTTGGCATCGTGCACCTCGTTTAGGAGCTGTATTGTTCGAGAATTTTAGTTGGGAAACTTGCTCTCGAGTGTAATTTTACTTAACCTATTTAGTAGTAGTAGTTTAATCGGTGTTGTTAATATTTAAATATTCTTTTGCTACGGCCAGGCTCATGGAGCCTTAATTAATCAATGTTACGGATGTTATTCTAAATTAGATTTTGCTTGAGTTGACCTGTTCAACAGTATTTAGCCATTTAAATTTTATTGCTTGTAGTTTAAACTGCAATTTGACTTTATGGACGGATCCATTCTTGCTTATTTTGACACGGTCGATTAATATTTAACATTTAAATATTCTTTATGGTGCTACTGTGACTTAAACTTAGTTAATACTGTCACACGTTTGGCTCATTTACAGGCCTACTTGGCTACTGAAAGCGCCACATTTACACAGATCTGTCTAAAGGGTACCTCACCAGGTTTAGAACGCGCTTAACAATAAAGCAGCAAATGCAAGGTGCTCGTTCACTTGGCGTGTGCCATAACGCGACGTTTGAGGACGTATTTACATGTCTTGTACAAACATATTCACTGATGTTTAGTAAATTCAATTAATTTAATTAAATATTGGGGGTCCTAATTAAAGCCAAAATTTTAATTACCGTTTATCATGTATTTAAAATAACTCGGGCTGAATACTTTACTTAACTTTATTGCATATTTGTGCTTAACCCATATGTACAGGCTGCTTCAAATAATATGGTACACTGTGGTTATTATAAGAATAGTAATGTTCTCTGGCTTTTATTTACTGCTGAATCGAATCTCTGTTTTTTCTTTATTGAGCTATTTAGGTTCGCCGTTACACGTTTCATGTGGAAGTAATAAAACTGAAGCTAGACAGCGGCGTGGCGCCCTTTCCGGATCCTGCAACGTCAGGTAATTCGTTCTTTGGAACCCACCCCATCTACGGCTGGGAGGCCGCGAACGTACACTCCAAAGCCACCCTTTTTGGTGACAGAGATTCCTTTAGCAGGAATTAGCGTAGGTGTCATTGTAGTAAATAGTTTGTTGTATTGAATTAGGTAAGGAGGTGACACGCATTTGCGAGGCGAAACACAGCAGAGCCGAGCAATTGCAAACAGCTAATTTTTATCCAAAAAATACATACTATTTTTTTCGCAACCGTCTTTACTTTTAATATCAAAATCTGTCATAAAAGTTGACGTTTCTCTTACTGAAACAAAAAGTGTATGCAGCTGTACAACACTTTCAGTTCCTAATATTAAAAGTACTTTTACTTCCTATGAACTAAAAGTAAGTTCTAACTGGTCCCGTATGGATGCAGTTGTCATAACGATGACATACTGGATGGCTTTGGCTAAAGCCGCTTACAACCCTCGCTGGACTTCCGTAAAACCACTTTGAAATCTATGGGATGTACTTCGTTCAACCACTTGCGGAAGCTCAATACAATGGGAAAACTTTCACAAATCGCGCAGGGCACAGGGTATTTTTAATTGCACATAAATATCGTTTATTGACGAGCTTCGCAATACACACCTGACTCTTACAAGAAGCTGCCCCCAACTTTTTTGTATAGTGTTTTATTTTTGTTGCTTGAAATGCTAAGCCTGCTTTGATTTTAATTTCTTTTTACACAAAACTAGTGCTATTCCAAAAACATCATACAATCTTTGCTATTTATAACAAATCTGAAATATAAATTATTACATCTTCTGAACATTTTAACAATAAATATCTGAATTGTTGGTTATGTTATACATTATTAACAGCTATTATTTTAGATATGAGGCTACTAAAATGTGACCATAGCAATGTTTATTGCTATGAACACATTTTAAGCCTCTATGATTATAATAGCAATTAATAACATTTTAAAAATATCAAATATATTTTATAAAATGCTCCAGAAATATGCTAGATTCATTTTTGTAAAAAGTATAAAATAGCATTAGCCTTCATAATAATTGGTAAAACTGTATTAAAAATTGCGTTAGCGTTGAACACAATGTAATCACAGTACTCTTGGAAACAACGTAAAACAATGTAAGAGCGGAGAAAAACAATTGGGGAGAGGAAGCCAAGCTGAATGGTGTTGTTATGTTGGCTTCCCCAATAAATAGTTGGAAAATTGTGAATAAATTTCCAATTAAGTGAGTTTAAAAATTGATTGTATGTCCTGTGGATGTGCTGTAGTGGAGTGCATTCCTTCGTAACACATCTGCAGAAGGTTGAAAAAGTGTTTTATCGGTGCATCGAGCCTGAGCTTGTATTCCGGTGGATGTCCTTGGACATCCGAGCAGAGTAATTGGAGCCTCTGGAAGCTGGAGGTAGGCAAGGCGTCACAACGGAGCTGCAGAAATAGTTCCGCGGCGGCATTCAGCGACTGGGATAGACAGGCCAAGGAACAAGGGGGGGGGCAAGCATCGTGGGACTCGTTAGGAGCCCGAGTTGGACACTAATTTCATTCCAAAGACAACAAAAAGGTCAGAAAACATCACCTAAAAGACAGAATTGAATGCATTCCGTGGTGGCGACGGTTTTTTAAGAACTTGAGTGCATTTTGTTTATGACGTGTATTTGCTTACGGCAATTGCTATCATCTAGGCGACGCTTTAATTACGTAATCACAGATAATTGTCAAGGACTCAAGAATAACGAACTTGTTCGTTTTGCAATTTATGAGGTTGGAACGCCATTTTTCCTTTAGTTAAATAATATCCTGTATGGTATCTATTCCGTTAGTTAAATTACCATTATACAAAAAGTTTACTTTTAAAATTATTAAAAATAATACCACGATAATTTAATTTGATGTCAAATGTTTTCTTGTAATTCATTACGAATCAAAATAATACTTACTAGTATGTAGAGACCCGACCCATATGAGATAAGAGCCCAATAAGAATATAAACTCATTTATTTATTTACAATATCTAATATATAACAATTTTTATACAATAACAATATATTTTTTTTATTTTAAACCCAAGGCTACCCAACAGACAGTCATAGTTACCCAATAACAGGTTTTTTTTTAAATCGAAAAAAAATTCCTATTTTATGCCGACTTTTTGGCGGTCACAGTATATATAAAGACAACTACATGATCTCTTTTTACTGCTTTACAGTCACAAAAAACTTGAATAAGGTTTGTTACGTGCTAAAAGCAAATGATATTAATACTAGTAATCTACAGTATATAAGTGTTGAATAAGAGATCAAGTGGGATTAATGCGATAATAACTCTTAAAAATTAATATCAGATTGGCATTGGTCGTTACTAGAGGAAAAAGAAAAAAACAACGGTTTTGTTTTGAAAAAAACGTGTGACAGCATTTGAAACTGCAAGGGGTTTCGTGGTATATAAGTGATAATCTCGCCATTGCATATGGTTTGGGCTATAGTAGAGAATGTTGCTGGCCAGCCTTCCTGGTAGGAGATTTAAGAAGCGAGAATCATTTTTCCGACGAATGTAAATTCGAGCTTAGAAGCGATTTGGGAAACCACGGAATCACGTTTCTAAAGTTTATTGCCTGTCTAACAGGGTAGGTACAATTATTTTGGCATCTACCGTATTTTATCTTGAACTTCGAATTATAGCAAAAAGTGTAGGAGTGAAAACCTACAGAAAATTTAGTCTGCTGGAAGTCACCAGGCAGTTTTGAGGACTACTTGCCGCAGGTGATAGCTGACGATTGGCAGCTGTCAAGCTGACAGTTAATCTGATTCAGTAAACGTCTACAAGTGTAACACGAACAGATAAGTGATTTTGATGATATTTTGCATATGAAAACGCTGTGTAAACATTAGAAAGTCTAGTAGATTAAGTTAATAGGGGTACCCCGCCGTCCCGTTCATATAATAGGCCAATTTTGGATGTATCAAGTTTGGAGTGATAATAAAACTAGTTACGGGTATTGCTCTCTTTAATTTTAATTACAAGCATTGGGTTCAATAATTGTTTATTTAGATATACAGTGAAGTTACAAGTTTCTTGACATATATCAGTGTACGTGAGTTTTAACTTGTTGGCGCTCCCTTTAACATCTTAATTAAAGAATTCGCGACGTCTTCACTGTTGCTAGCAGACGGGCCTCAAGTAGACTTATATAATTTTCAATTGTTGAGTTAAATAATTAAAGAGCGACGACCTAAAGGTAAGTAAAAAGCTAACAAGATTTTGGCGCAGCCAACGCGGGGTTATAAATTGGAACATTTACCTTTAGGTCGCACAATAATTGAAAGGAGCAATATTTTTAGTAGTTATACTTACTTAAAAGAATTCGGATGTAATTAGATCTGTTTATTATATGTATTTGTTTATGTAAGTGGGAAATATCATCAGAACGTGACACACAAAGAATTACTTTGAGGATATTAAATAAGACGTTATACTTGCGTTAAAAAGGGTTTAGTTTTGAAGAATTGGTTTCTTTTACGTATAAAGATATATTTTACCTTACGGAACCATAATAATCGGTCAGAATGGATATTGATAGGTTGTTGGTAGACGAAATAGATTATGAATTACAAATACGGGGTGTTGTTTGTAAGGGGAATATAACAGAAAAGGGTAAATTGCTTAGAGCACGTATTAGGTTAGAAAAGACGGGTAATGCTTCTTTCCCGGAGGTGAAGATGAATAATGTGGAAGAATTAGATATATGCAATAGGAAGCTTGACATTCTTGTAGAAGAAATATTAGCAACAGAGTCATTTGTTAGGGGTGGTAATGATTATAAACGTATACAGACCCGCTTGGTACATATTTCAAATCCACTTGAACGGTTAGTTTCTGGGGGGCCTTTAACAGATGATAAAGATGAGCTATATAATAAGTGTTTAGGGGCTATGGACAATCTCGAGTCCAGATTAACGTCCGAAAATGAGCTTTTAGTTCCTTCTATTTCACAAGCAGTTAACTTGATGGACCTTGACGATGAGCCGTCACAAATCAATCAATCACAAAATCACTTTAGTAATTCAAATTTGATTGATAATCAACATTTTCAGACTTTACCGACACCTATTGGTATTAACAGCACTAAAGTTATTGACGCTCCTCCACGTTACAACAATTACCTTCCAATGAATAAATGGAACCTTCGTTTCGATGGTCAATCGGGATTGTCTAGTTTCCTAGAGCGTGTTGAAGAATTGCGAATGGCGCGTGGGGTTACTAAGGAACAACTTTTTACTTCAGCCGTGGAATTTTTCACAGAATATGCTTTGATTTGGTATCGATCGGTTAAAGATACTTTGTATAATTGGGATCAGCTAGTTAGTGCATTACGTTCAGCTTTTCTTCCATGTGATTATGAAGCTTGTTTATGCATAGCCAGCTTCATCTGTGTCCGCTAATGCTTTACATAGCCGTTCCAATTCAGCTAAACCAGTTCTGAGAAAGTAGGCCATGGGTGCTCCCCGTTGCGCCATCGATTAGAGACTTTAACAAGTTAATGACAGTCGACGTTTTCGAATTTTGATTGTCGAAAAGGTTATTTTTTTCCATTTATAATTCAAATACGTGCTAAAATGGGGAAAAGTTGTTTAATTTTTAAAAATAAAAATTCACCCTTCTTCCAAATCACAGCAAATTCTTTAATTAGGCCGGCGTGGATCAACTGCTTAGAAAATTGCGGTAATTATTTTGTGAATTTGATGTAACATTTTTTTAAATACTAAATTGTAGTAATTGTAGGTATTAATAACATCAAGCACTACTCGGTTATTCCCAATTCGTAACAAAGATGGATCATGGGCGCGAACTGATATGAGTAAGGCCGACGCATTTGCTGCACATCTCCAGGAAGTATTTCAGCCGCTACCATCGAATGATGACGATAATGATATCAATACCTTCCTGTTAGCCCCTTTTCAACTTTCACCTCCCATTAAACCCTTCTCTATTGCAGAAGTTGAAACAATGATTGCTACTCGAACAAATTGCAGAAAAACTCCAGGATATGACTTAATTACTGGGCGAATACTTAAAGAATTGCATCCTAAAGCTGTGAGATTAATAATGCTGATCTTCAATAGTATTCTGCGGACAGGAATTTTTCCAGCCCAGTGGAAGGTCGCCCAAGTGGTCTTAATCCTGAAGCCTGGGAAACCGAGCAATGACCCAACCTCCTACAGACCCATAAGTTTGTTTTCACTGTTCTCCACACTTTTTGAACGTATGTTCCTTAAACGGCTTTCCTCCATCATTAAATTATTTAAGTTTGTTCAGCTTACACTAAATTATACGGCAGTATAAACAATTACACTAGAGACTAGAGTATTAACTTCCCTTGACGGAGTCCTAACCTAAACTTTTGCGCCATTTTTTTTCAAAATCTGCAATTACTTCCATAACATCCACTGTATATTGACAACTGATAACATCAATAATAAATTAATTACCTCATTTAACCCTTTTATCATATTATAAATGACAGGCACGGTGATGACAAGCAATAAAAAAAGCATAGAATCAAACCAGTGGTTTGGCGTTTGACTTAGATAGTAGTTGCACATACACCCGAAGAGGGCTCTGAGGGGAGGACCTGTCAAAAATTTAAAATTCAAATTGGAATGGCCACGACCACGCGTCAGCGGGTAGAATGAAGCTGGCCATGGTTTATGGGATGAAATACACAGTCGTACACAGGGGCCGATGAACCTGTAACCGTATTTGTGTCGATTATGGAAAACTTATTCCATCGGTTACCATCGATGCCTTCCGAAACAAATCGCCTTAGTCTTATTCGTAGGAATCTATTACCACATTTTCAAACCCAATTGGCTTTAGAAAACATTGTTTCCTTCTCACATTTATTTCGAGTGAGTAAATCTGTTGAGGATGCACATGTGCGTGCACAAAGGTTCCGTGGACCTCCCACTCAGGGAAATCGAATGTTAGAACCTGATTTAGCCTATCAAAAGCCGAAATGTAATGCTAGGATTCATACTGTGAATGTATCCTCAAATGAGGGTTACGTTCAAACTCGTAGTAATAACCCACCGAAAGTAATCAATTCAACCAAGCCTGCTGATTTGAGATGCTGGAAATGTAATAAACCGAATAATTTCGCGCGTAATTGTTCAGCGAATAGTAAACAATATTACTATGATTGTCAAGAGAATTCTTCGGTTAATGTTGTAAATAATTCGGATACTCGTTTTCAAGCCGTTTTAGATTATATTTTAAGTTACGCAGGTCCTGATGAGAGACCGTATCTTAAAGTTTCAATTTTTGGTAATCAGATTCTTGGATTGTTAGATTCGGGTGCTTCGCATACTGTTGTTAGTAGAAAGGGATGGGAGCTGTTGAAAGGTCATTGTAGGCTTACACCAAGTAAAGATAAGACTTGTAATGTTGCTGATGGTACAGAGTGTCAAATATTAGGTATAGGGACAGTACCACTTATGCTTCGCGATAGAGTTTGCACTTGTGAGTTATTAGTTGTGCCTTCCGTACCCCATACTTTGATTTTGGGATGCGATTTTTTGCGTAGGATGGGTATTGTAACCGATCTTAGAATTAACGAATGGACCTTCTCGAAAGATCACTTGATCCCGGAAGTTAATGCTATACAGGCCGTAGAACATTTATCTGAAGTTCAGCGCGAACAATTAGATTGTTTTGTCAAAGAAGTTTTTAGTAAAGTGGGAAATAAGTTAGGATGCACTCATCTTGTCGAACATGAGATTAAAACCGCATCGTCGCCTATCAAGCAGCGATATTATCCTATTTCTCCTGCTCTGCAAAAACAGGTAGATCTCGAGTTTAAAAAAATGTTGGATGAGAGAGTAGTAGAACCTTCGACTTCTGCTTGGTCATCTCCGATAGTAATGATTAAGAAGAAAGATGGTAATTATCGGTTCTGTGTTGATTATCGCCAACTTAATAAAGTCAGTCAACCTGATGCTTATCCTATTCCGTATGTGTCAAGCACCTTGGATAAACTTCGTGATGCTCATTATCTTACGACTCTTGATATTAAATCCGCATATTGGCAGATACCTGTAGCTGTTTCTTCACGTCCTTTAACAGCGTTTACCGTACCTCATAAGGGGTTATTTCAATTTCGCAGCCTACCTTTTGGTTTGCATACAGCTCGGCAACGTGGCAACGCCTAATTGATCGTGTTATTGGTGCTGATTTGGAACCATATGTCTTTACATACCTCGACGATATTGTAATCTGTACGCCAACTTTCGAAAAACATCTTTCTACTCTCCGTGAGGTTGTGTCTCGGTTGTTATCTGCTGGTCTTACTTTAAGTCAAAACAAATGTCATTTTTGTAAGCCAGAACTTAAGTATCTTGGTTATGTAGTTAATTCACGCGGTTTATTGGTAGACCCACAAAAAGTAGATGCCATTAATCGTATTCCTACTCCGGTGTCAGTGAAGGAAGTACGTCGTGTGATCGGTATGGCGTCATGGTACCGTCGCTTTGTTCCAAATTTTTCTTCACTTATAGGACCTCTTACATCTTTGCTCCGCAAGAATGCGAAATTTTTCTGGGATAGTAACTGTGAACGAGCCTTCCGTGATATTAAAGAACATTTGATATCTGCTCCGATATTAGCTTTCCCTGATTTTTCTGTCCCCTTTGTTATTCAAACGGATGCTTCTGGTTATGGTATTGGTGCCGTACTTACTCAACAACAGTCTGATGGAGAGAAAGTAGTATGTTATATTAGTCGTTCGCTGACTAGAAACGAACGAAATTTTAGCACGACAGAGCGCGAATGCCTCGCTGTTCTTTTTGCTATTGAAAAACTTAGACCATACATTGAGGGAACTAAATTCACGGTTGTGACGGATCATTATAGCTTAAAATGGCTTAACAGTATTAAAGACCCTGTTGGTCGTATCGCTCGATGGGCAGTTCGCCTTCAGCAGTATGATTTTGACATTATTCATCGAAAAGGTAAAGAACATGTTGTGCCTGACACTTTGTCTCGTGCTGTTCCTGTTATTGATGCTATTAATGTTCAGTTTGGTCCTGCTGGTAATCCCTGGTATCATCGCATGTGTCGATTAGTTATTGACGATCCTCGAAAAGTTCCCCATTGGAGAGTTAGTGACGGTCAATTGTATAAATATGTTCGAACCGATTATCCAGACTTGGCAGATGATGAAGATCATTGGAAACTGGTTGTTCCAAAGACTCAACGCCAAGAAATTATCAAACAGAATCACGATATTCCGACCGCTGGTCATACGGGTGTTAATAAAACTTTTCATCGTATTGCACAAAGATACTACTGGCCTAAACTACGTTATGATGTGGCTGCTCATGTTCGCCGTTGCGAAACGTGTCAACGAATTAAACCAGAACAGAGAGCCCCTGCAGGGTATATGGGTGGACATTCATTAATTTTGAAACCTTGGGAATTAATCTGTTGTGATATTGTAGGACCCTTACCTCGTTCAGCACGAGGGTATGCGTATATATTCGTAGTGGCTGATTGTTTTAGTAAGTTTCCATTAGTCTTTCCGCTCCGTACAGCATCAGCTAAGGTTATTTCGCGTATTGTTGAGGAAGACGTATTTTTGATGTTTGGGGTTCCCAAGCGAATCATATGTGATAATGGCGTTCAGTTTCGCAGTCATGAGTTTCAATCTTTAAATCAGAAGTATGGCTGTAAGATTTCGTTCACTGCCAATTATCATCCTCAAGCTAATCCTACGGAACGTATAAACAGAGTGCTGAAGACTATGTTGACAACTTATGTATCAGATCGTCATCGAAATTGGGATAAATATCTGTCTCACGTAGTTTGTGCTATACGTACCTCAGTTCATGAAGTTACGGGAAAAACTCCATATTTCATTAATTTCGTCATATTAAATCACGAACCGGTAGTAGGTGATGGAAACCCGGAAATTCAATTTAATCGTGATAGAGATTTAGATAATCCTTCTACAGTACTCCAGCAACTGTATACTGATGTTAAACGTCGATTAGATAAGGCTTATCAAAAGTCAAAAACTCGCTATGACTTTCGTCGACGACCTTTCGAGTTCGTTCCGGATCAAGCAGTATTGCGTAGAAACTATGTGTTATCGGATGCTGTTCGTCAGTTTACTTCCAAGCTCGCTGCAAAGTTTATAGGGCCGTTTATTATTAATCGGAAGTTTTCACGATGGGTTTATGAAGTCAAAGACCCTGACGGAAAAGTATTAAAGGGGACTTGGCATGCCAAAGATTTGAAACCTTATGATAACTCTGAGATTAATTAATGAACTTTGATGTGCTTAGGGTGGTTGGATGGCACTGTAGGGAAGGTAACTTTAGGGAGCATTTTTATCTTGCTTTCCCTCCTGTAAAGTATAGGGTGGTTGGATGGGCACAGTAGGGAAGGTCACTCTTTGGGGAACTTTAATATCTTGGTCTTTTTCCCCCTGCTTTTTCTTTTTTTTTTTGGTTGTAACACATAGGGAGTTCCCTGTTGGGAAATATTAATATCTGGTTTTCTCTTTGTTGTGTTTGGAGAGCGTTGTGTTATCCTGCTTTCCCTGTTGGGAAATAAGGGCGACGAGAGTAACTATTAAAGAAGTACCACTTCTTAGTTATTTTTTTTAGGGTAGGTATATCCCTTGGGGATATATAGTGTGTATAACCTTACACTACTAAATTTTTAAGATGACCAGTCCTTCATTCTTCGCCTTCTTTTTCTTCTTAAAACTTTGGTATACCTCTCTCTTATAATGTAGTGAATGCCGATTTTGTTTTGAATGAGCTGTTTACTTGGGTGAATGACAATTTGTTATCTTTTATTCTCTTTGATCTAGTGCGGATGAAATCTCCGGTGGTGAGTGATTTTTGGACGTAAGATGAAGATTGGTGGGGATTTTCTTCAGGCCGTTCGGGCAGTGAAGGATCCCTCCGTCGGAGCGTATGAGAGTTGTGTGAATGTTGGCTTCTGCCTATCACTTTTCTGGTTTCTTTAACCCTCTTTCACTGGGGTTGCTTTCTCCCCAGGGTTGTCAAAAGAAAGATCCTGGTTATTCTTCATTTTGGAATTGCTATTTTGGTCTGACAGTGCCTGAACCTGTGTGGAGGTATGCTTCCGCCTCGGGGGTTATTGGAAGTAGTCAGGGGGGTACACTATAAGGATTTGGGGTGATTTTGGGGGGTTCGTGGGATCGGAACTTCTTCGCGATAGGTTTTTACGGGATTGTTCACCGGCGCAGCATTAACACCCATCAGCGACGAGCAGCCTCGATCCTTGTCGTGAGGTTGGTCTGGTCTTGGGTTCCTCTTGGAGTCAATTACCGTCTTTATAGTGTAGTTGCCTGTTTGTGGTGTGGGTTTTGGGTTGTTAAAGATTGGGTGTTAGGAAGTCTTATGACAGACGGTTTACTGACTCTCTAGCGTATATGTATGTATCCTTATAGGATAAAGTTATTCTTTAGTTAAAAATTTCGTTGAAATTTTTCCTTTCTGGTAAGGGGGGAGTTTGTTACGTGCTAAAAGCAAATGATATTAATACTAGTAATCTACAGTATAAAATGTTGAATAAGAGATCAAGTGGGATTAATGCGATAATAACTCTTAAAAATTAATATCAGATTGGCATTGGTCGTTACTAGAGGAAAAAGAAAAAAACAAAGGTTTTGTTTTGAAAAAAAACGTGTGACAGCATTTGAAACTGCAAGGGGTTTCGTGGTATATAAGTGATAATCTCGCCATTGCATATGGTTTGGGCTATAGTAGAGAATGTTGCTGGCCAACCTTCCTGGTAGGAGATTTAAGAAGCGAGAATCATTTTTCCGACGAATGTAAATTCGAGCTTAGAAGCGATTTGGGAAACCACGGAATCACGTTTCTAAAGTTTATTGCCTGTCTAACAGGGTAGGTACAATTATTTTGGCATCTACCGTATTTTATCTTGAACTTCGAATTATAGCAAAAAGTGTAGGAGTGAAAACCTACAGAAAATTTAGTCTGCTGGAAGTCACCAGGCAGTTTTGAGGACTACTTGCCGCAGGTGATAGCTGACGATTGGGAGCTGTCAAGCTGACAGTTAATCTGATTCAGTAAACGTCTACAAGTGTAACACGAACAGATAAGTGATTTTGATGATATTTTGCATATGAAAACGCTGTGTAAACATTAGAAAGTCTAGTAGATTAAGTTAATAGGGGTACCCCGCCGTCCCGTTCATATAATAGGCCAATTTTGGATGTATCAAGTTTGGAGTGATAATAAAACTAGTTAAGGGTATTGCTCTCTTTAATTTTAATTACAAGCATTGGGTTCAATAATTGTTTATTTAGATATACAGTGAAGTTACAAGTTTCTTGACATATATCAGTGTACGTGAGTTTTAACTTGTTGGCGCTCCCTTTAACATCTTAATTAAAGAATTCGCGACGTCTTCACTGTTGCTAGTAGACGGGCCTCAAGTACACTTATATAATGTTCAATTGTTGAGTTAAATAATTAAAGAGCGACGACCTAAAGGTAAGTCAAAATCTAACAGGTTTTTCTCCAGTATGTTTCCTGATGCGGTTACCTAAGCTACCTTTATCTGCTGCTTTATATTTGCAAACCCCACATGAATAGGTTTTCTCTCCTGTATGTGTCTTCATATAGCTCAATAAATGACCTCTTCGTGCCGATTTAAACTTGCAAATAGAACAAGCATAAAGTTTTTCACCTGTATGCATCTTCATATGTCTTACATTACTTTTTGTGCTACCTTATAGTCAGAAATAGAACAAGCAAAAGGTTTTTCTCCTGTAAGCATCTTCATATGGCTTACTAAAATACTTTTTTGTGCAGATTTATAGTGACAAACAGAACATTCATAAGGTTTTCACCTGTATGTATCTTCATATGACTGACTAAATAACATTTATACTCACAAACAGAACATGCCTAAGATATGTCTTATGTATGCCTCTTCATATGGCGTACTAAACTATTTTTAAGAGCTGATTTATGATCACAAATAACATGTGAAAGGTTTTTCTCCTGTATGCATCTTCATATGTCTTACTAAATCACTTTTTCTTGCTGATTTATAGTCACAAATAGAACATGCATAAGGTTTTTCTCTTATATGCTTGTTCATATATGGCTTATTAAATGACATTTATATGCTGACTTATAGTCACAACTACAACATGCATAAGGTTCTTCTCCTGTATGCGTCCTCATATGGTTTACTACTTTACTTTTCTGTTCTGCTTTATACTCACAAATTGAACATGCATAAGGTTTTTCTTGTGTATGCATCTTCATATGAGTTACTAAATTACTTTTTTGTGCTGATTTATAGTCACAAATAGAACATGCATAAGGTTTTTCACCTGTATTCATGTTCATATGGCTTATTAAAAAAAATGACCTTTTTTTGCTGATTTATACCCACAAATTGAACATGTATGAGGTTTTTCTCTTGTATGCATTTTCATATGTTTTACTAAAGTACTCTTTTGGGCTGATTTATAGTCACAAATTGAACATTCATAAGGTTTTTCTCCTCTATGTGTCCTTATATGGTTTACTAAAGTACATTTATCTAATGATTTAAACTCACAAATAGAACAGGAATATTTTTTACCTGTATGTCTCTTCATATGTCTAACTAAATTACCTTTCGTTCCGGCCTTATACTCACAATTAAAACATGAATATGATGTTTTTTCTGTGAGTGTCATCAAATGGTTAACTACGTTACATTTCTGTGCAGTTTTGTATTCAGAAATGGAACATGAGTAAGACGGTTCCGAATGTTCCAAGAAATTACTTTCGCCTTCTGCTTTAAATTCACAGGGCTTATAAATAAACTGCTCTTCTAAGATGCTTGTATCTGCTACACAAGTACTAGGCAATTCCTCTTTTATATGAAGTTCCTCCTGTTTAATATTCAGTTCATGTTCGGTCATGTTGTTGACAGTCGCTTGGATGGTCTCTAGCTGTACATGTAAATTTGCAACTCATTTTCATTTAGGGGTGTGTCTAATCTGCTGGTCATCGTAAAAGGAAAATTATTAAATTCCTGTGTAACGTCCATTGCCATCAATAATGAAGAATTCAGATTTATTAACTGTTGTCTTGAAAGAAAACACAAAATTAACTTGTTGGTTGAAGTTCTTTGATTATACTAAGATATTTACAAATTAGCTAGACTGAGTTGTAATATTTTTACTTACATGAATGGACACGAAATTAAAAGAAGTAACTTATTCAGAAAATGGGTAGCAACAAATATAATGTTGAAATACAATATGCAGACTGCCATCGTTGGTAACGCTCGAATAACTCAAATGTAATTCATGTGACGCATAAGGTATTATGACAACTGTTCGGCTACAATCGGTAATTGATTAATATGGAGCCAATGAAAGTTTATGTAAAGTGCAGACACAGAAGGGGAATTAGACGTCTGCAGTTTACTCAGTGGTTTCGCTTTGACATGCTATATCTTGTTTTCCGCGTAGTCAAAGAACTAGTTGTTAGTTCGTGAAAAGACTATTTAAAGTGCCGCAAGAAGTAAATGTTATTTTTTCCACAAATATAAAAATAATTAAATTTACATTATGTATTGCAAAAACTACAATAGTAGATTATGCAATGAGGGAGAGAAATGCGTTATTTTGCTGAGGTACAATTTCTGACTCGAGGGCGAAGCCCGAGAGTCGGAAATTGCACTGAAGCAAAATAGCATTCTCTCCGAGTTGCATATACTATTTTTTTCACGTTGCAGGAAGATTTAAAACGAAAACCCGTTTTTTTAAACGTCATTTATTCAGTGATTTTGAAGGATATAGATACAAACACAAGGTTCATCTAATGATCCAACATATCCAAGACATACTTTTTTGCTATCATCTCTTTCTCAAGCAAAAGAATGTGTATGTATTTATCTTTGTTGCAGTTACTTTACCAACCCTGAAGCAAAAGCACCAAAATTGAAATTGTCAAGATGTTATAGTTGTGACAGATATGTCAAACAGACACCAATGAGTCATGTATTTTTCAATTAATTTCAAAATAATGAGCACCCCATATGTACTGCAGAAAGTTTCTATGCAAATAGATTGAAAATTTTACATGACAGAGAGAGGGCAACATTATAGCTACAATTATTCGTAGTGAGGTTATGGGCACTGTTATTGGTTTTATGCAAAGTTTTACGTTATTCTGTTAATTTGAGACTTGTGGAATTTTGTGGAGCAATGTGTGCACAAAAAGGACAAATTCATGAAGACATGGCAAACGTTTTGGGAACATCTTGTCCTCCATACACAATGGTCAAAAAGTGGGCAGCCGAATTGAAACAGGGGAAGAAACGGCATTGAAGATGATTCTCGCAGTGGAGGACCTGCTTCTGCTACCACTGAAGAAAACATCGATTTGATTCACGATACGGGCATGGCAGATCTGCGAATCAAGGTTTGAGAAATAGCAGAGGCTGTGGGCATATCCTATGAACGGGTTCGAAACATTTTAAGTAATGAGTTAGGAAAGTCGAAAGTTGTTGCGAGGTGGGCTTTTTGGCTTCTGATAATTGATTAGAAACGTGTTCGTTTTCAAACGTCGCTGCTCTGTTATGAGGCTGATCCTAATAATTTTATTTAAAGATTTGTTATCTACCACCAATGACACATAGATTCACTATTATCAGCCTAACTCAAAGCAGCAGTCGAAACAGTGGAAGCATAAGGGCTCACCACCCCCCAAAAAAGCAATGGTGGTGCCGTCTTTTAGTAAAGTGATGGCTTTGGTTTTAGGGACGGGATGGGACTATTGCTGGTGGATTCCTTTCTTAAGGATCAAACCATAACAGGACAATACTACTCTAACTTTTTACATCAACTTCGTGAAGAAATTCAAAGAAAGCAAACTGAAATGCTAACGAAACGTATCCTACACCATCAAAATGAAGCTTTGGCGTAAACATCAATAGTTGCGATGGGTGAAATTCATCGGTACGGTTTTGAATTGGTACTTCAATGTTCCCTCAGACTTCCATCTATTTCTGAAGCTCAAAAACACCTAGGAGGGCAAAGATTTTTGTCCACTGAAGAAGCTGTAGCAGTCATAACGGGGTATTTTAAAAACCAGGACGAAACTTTATCAGACTGGGATCACAGCATAAAAAGGGATTATATTGAAAAATAAATAAATAAATAAACTCCTGTGTTAGGCTGTGAAGTTTTCAATCTCTCTTGAATTTTTCAAGTTTTTCCGAGTTAGATTTTATAACGTTTTTCATTGAAAGGTTGTTGTCACACTAAAAAATTAAAAATAGTAATATGGCATTGCTTCAAATTAAAATATTTCTCAACGTTGCAATGAAATTAAAGATACTTAAGTAATGCTTATCGTGAATATATTTTGTACATGATACATAATATGTGAATATACATATAATAAAGCACAAAGCTGCTATTTAAATATCAAATTTATTTGAAATGTTTTTGTTTATAAAAATAACAGGGATTTACTACATATACTTACAAACTATTCTAATTAAAACAAGTTTTGTATTTTTATAATTGGATAATATCAACTGAAGCATATTAATACAATTAAAAAAGGGGTCAAATATAATGTACACCAAATTAAATCATACAACCCTAGCGCTGTTCACCAAAAAATTTAATAAACATCAAAAAATCTTAATGGAACCTGAATTATTATACTCCGGGAAATGGGAACAGCACCACTAAAATAGCTATGTTGCGTATTGTTTTACCATTGCTTACATTTTAAATTCCATATGTCTATCGATTTTACTAAATGTTCACCAAATTTAGAACGCTCAAGTTATGCGTCCGTGCCGTACATAATACATATTTGCGCTATTAATTTATATTTAGTCTCTCGAAAAAACTACTTGTGCGTCCAATAATTATTCTGTTACTCCAAAAATGAAATCAACTCGGGCATTTCTCCTTGTCGCTTCCAGACAAACTTCTTGCAGGCTTCAGCTTTCAGCCACACACTGTGCTTTGTAGCTTTTACAGTGAGTGTAACCAGTGTATTGCCGTATGAAATTACTTAATAAGTTTCATTTTCATTTTTGTTTTGTGAATTTTGTGTTAGATTTTTATATATATATTGATTTATTTCCAAGAATTCTTCAGACTTATTTCTATGTCCCCATTTATAAACGACACCGAATAAAAATGATAGATTTTTCTTATAAGTGATATCTAAATATGAGATTTATAATTCTTGTTAGTTTAGGCTAACAAGAATTATAAATCTGGGAATACTTTTAAAATTGAATGTGGTATAAAATATAGTAAACATTGTGTATTTTTTTAAACAAATAGTTTTTTTAACTGCTAAATAATATAAGACACTGACGAAAATTAAATATCTGGGTACCATGTTAGAATTAAATGTGGAATAAAATTTGATGAACATTTAGCATTTTTAGCCAACAAAAGTTATTTTTAGGAACAAATAATATAAGAGACTAGCATGATATCAATATTTGGTTGTCGCTCTAAGATTATGTATTTTCTTAATTTTGGTGAGCATTTAGTATTTTTGGGAAACGAAAGTATTTTTTGCACGAAAAGATTGGGTAAATTTGGTAGGCTGTTAAATAATACCCATTAAAAAACAATACCATTATAAAAAATACTAGGTATTTAACAAAAATAAGAGGAAGAGCAAAAAATAGTAGTTTATTTATCTAGAACGAAAAGTGACATTTTAAAGGCCGAGGCATCAGCCAAGGACGGAATTACTTGCGAGGACCTTTAAAAACACTTTTCGTTCGTGGTGAATACAACAGTTTATTTCATACTGCAAGTTTAATGAATTTTAAATAAAAAGTTGTAAATCGTTTCAAATTTAATGTTAACAACTGACGTATAATTTTAAAGTACTTGAACTTTAATATTTTACTTTAATGTACTAAGACTTGAATGTTCCATTTTTTGTACTGGAAGTAATCTAAAAAATGCCATTTTTGACATCAGTATGAAATAAAGGAAATTAAGAGTTTTTTGAGTCTTTTTGGAATATTTACAATTTTTTGGCATACTTTGTATCTTGCTACTTGCTATCAACATTTGGGAAAAACTCTAAATTTTCAAATGATAATATTTTATTAATGGACTTAGTTTTATTTAAACAAAATTACGAAAAGAAATGCTTTTTATATTGACACAATCCTGAAAGGTTACCAAAAATGCCATGACTGTTTTTGGAAATATTCATAAAATTGCACCAATGTATGCAAATGGTTCAGTTCATTTGTTGAGCAGTATATATTTGCAAACCCACATGGTGGCAGCTTCTATTTAAAAAAAATATATAAATCGGCTTGGTGGAAGTTTCAAAATAGGTGCCGAAAGAAAACTTTTCACATGCTAAATATATAGATATGTATACTATCAAAAAATTATAGCAACTGGCGCGGAACCTTAAGAATTTTAGCGCAGATAGGTTTGTATATACCTACACCTACCTGTACACAATTCGGTTGGTCTTGTGAGTTAGGATCAAACGGCATTGATTCATTTAACATGGTTACTATTTAAAATGGAAAACTCCACCTTCAATGCTGCACGAAGATAACTTTTTCTGAAGTTCTGTGCCGGTTGCTATAGAAAACATGTATGTACCAGCGCCTTCATAGTAAACTAAGCGGTGAAAATATCAAGATACCCTAATTTTCGAAAATTTTGGTTGTGCCTTGTTTTCTTCTAATTATTGTTTCAGTATCGCAGATTTTTTTTCTGAGCAAGACCCATATGCTCATCCCATTCCTCAATCTGGTTCGATTTATTGCTTTATGAGCTTTTTTAAAGGTGCCATCTTAACTTGTCGTTAAAATTGTCAGTGTCATATGACAGGAGCTTGTTTGAATTTGTCACCATAAAGAAAGATATGAATGTGTATGAAGAAGTTAGAAGATTAGAAAATGTGTAAGTTCTAGTAGAACAGAGATGCCTGAGAGGCTGTATCAGGACTCCGTTACTTTGCGCTGATTCTATCCGTCAAGCACGTAAACAAGACTGTGTTTACGTTTTAAACCAATGTAGTCAATGGTACTTGAAACGGACGGCAGTAGAGACACTAACCCTCGGAGCACAGCCTCATGCCCCGTGAATATTATGGCTTAGAAAGGGTAGTGAATGAATCAAACATTAAATGCAGATTTATGTTGAAAGTTCGTAACATAGTTGATTTTTTTACTGTTTACTGTTCTCACTCGAACTATTTTTTCTGTCAAGAATGAGAAAGTATAAAAGAGTTCTAGATCGACCTCAAAAATTTAGTTTTCTTAGGAAAAAGTTAGTTTTGTTATTTTTAACCAAACTCCATAGTTGAGCTTTTCTTCAGTTTTGTAACACCTTTGTTAAATAAAATTTTTCATAAAAGTTAAAAATAAGAGTCAGTACTTTGCTTAAGTTCAATATTACATTAAAAATTTTTTTTAATGTTTTGTATACTTTATCATAAGTTTAATCACTGTGACTTCCTAAGACAAGTAAATTTTTTTATCAACGACTTTTTCCTGAAGAATAAAAAATTCAATAGTTTACAAGAGTGTAGTACCTACCCCATCGGGAGACGCACTATATCTTGGTGTGCTATTTTCCTCATTTTCTAATAAATTTTCTTGTATTTTTGGACAAATAAGTGGATCAATTCCCAATTTCTGCTTTTTAGTAACTGGTTGTAGAACTAGATAAGCAACAATACATATGAATTGAATATATAAAATGGAATTATATTCTTGTTTTTGTTAAATTGGAATAATAAAATCCATTAAGTAGTACTGACTATTTTTTATATAAGTACATTCTAACAATGTTGTATAATAATTTACCCAGACAATAAGTAGTCGCAGTAATTGCAGAAAGTGTTTCTCACTTTAGTTTTTTAACTGTTGGTTGTGCATGTCAATTTGACTTTATACATAGCTTCAAATATGATACACATAAGTGGTTAATTTTTCTTTTCAAAATGTTGACAACAGAACAGAAAACTCAAATTGTTAAATGGTTTTATCGAGGTCATTCCACGAATGAAATCGCGAATAATTTGTTTGTTATGGCATACGATGTGACAGTAAACACCAGTTCGGTCTTCAATGTTAAACATTTGTTTGAGGAAACTGGTTCTGAAAATCCATCATGTAAGTGCTCAAAGGAATGGAAGCCTCAAAATGAAGAAGCTGAAATGCGGGAAATAATGGTTCGCAATATGATAACAGAAAATGACACTTTGTCAACAAGCACCCTTGCAGAAAATCCAGAAATTAATGCCGGAAAATCAGAAGTGCATAGACTACTTAAAATGAATGGTTTCAAGTCTTTCAAAGTTAAAACGACACAAGAGGTTTTCACAGCTGACCATGGTTGTCGAATGGAATTTTGTGAAGATGTGATGGATAGAGTAAACAATAATTATGAATTTCTTAGAAATATTCTGTTTAGTGACGAATCGACTTTCCTGTTACATGGTCGTCATAATTCTTCGGTAGTGAGATACTGGTCCCAAGAAAACAGTCACCAAACAATAACTTTAAGAACTCAATACCCCCAAAAACTTAACTTTTGGGCTGGTATACTGGGGGACACTATTATAGGATAATTTTTTATTGACGGGAACCTCAATGGCCAAAAGTATTTGCAACTGCTTGACAAGCAAGTGATACCAGCAGTTCAAGGCTTACAAAACATTGATATGGCCCACATCTGGTATCAGCACGACCGATGTCCTGCTCACAATGCGGCTAAAGAATATTTAAATCAATATTTCCTTATCGTATTATTAGCACCACATGAGACATAAAATGGCCACCAAGATCTCCTGATTTGTCCCCAAATATATTTTATTTTTTTGGGCCACAAACAATTTATACCCATCAGCATCAAAGAGATAACAACGTGGATGAGCCCTGAATAAAACTTCTTGAAGCCTCTCAAAATATCACTCTTGCGATATTAAGAGAAATTAGACCAGAATTTTATGATCGCCTGGAATATTGTCTGGCTCAACAAGATGTTTTTGAACATTTAATAAAATGAACTTAGCTATTTGTTATTCATTAGGTTAATATTGTGTTTGTTAGAATTTAAGTATAGTTTGTATCGTGTAACTATTTTTGACTTTGATTCCGTATTTTATTACAAAATCAGTAAAAACTAGAAATTACTAATTATTTTCCGTTGCTTACTGAATTAAAATATTTGGTTCGGCTAAACAAAAAATGAGAGTAGTAACTAAGCGCCAAGTAATGCATTGAAATGCTCGTATTCAAAATTTCTGGGGACAACACGTATATCCCCCGCAGACCTCGGTGGAATATAAACTGCCCCCACTATAAGATAAGTTGACTGACAGGAAATTTTTACAAACAAGTGTTTAACATTAGTGTTAGTAACATAAATACGGCTACTGCAGAGATGGTTCCGAACAGCTATCAAAACACCACTACCTCTACTAAAAACACTAGTTTCACTATTCCGATCCTTCCTGAACACAGTGTAGTTCGAGAGTCCCATTTCATTATCAGAAATGTCACTCTGCAACCATGCCTCAGTAAAAATTATTAAATCATAATCACTATTGGTAGTTACTGCAATTTGTAACTGTAATTTGGTCCGAAGGCCACGAGTATTTTGATAGTACACAGTTAGTAGTTTTTTGAGTTACTACGGGAAGTGGCATCCACAATTGTAGGAGCACCATTTAGGTATTTGATTGTTTTATTAGTAACCCCTTCCTTATTAAACCGCTCAATTTTAGCCTAATTTTTTTTAAAGTAATCTGTTTGCGCTAGAGTCTGATCAGATTTAATTTGCACATTAGGCACTGCAATTTTATTCTTGTTTCTTAAAATATTTTTTGCTTCTTCACAAGAATTCAGAATAACTTCTAAACGATGTAGGTATTATACTATATCAAATTTTTCTAACCTAAAAAGTTTCAAGTTATTAAGTATCCACTTCGATATCTCAACAGTTCTTTGACTGAGTTTTTGTCTACGTGGGCTTTTTCTGAATAGGAGTTACCATGAGGTTGTTGAACGTTGAAAAGTATAACATTTTTAGCTCGCTGTTGACGTTAAAACATTTCTGAGATCATAGCCTCGTTGTGACCCATATCCAGCTTATTTGCACATTCATGACATATTGTCACCATTGATCAAATTTACTCTCAAGTAGCTGCTGCAGTTCCTTAATTAACTCTGGTACACGAAAAACACCAACCTTACATGGTTCACAAAAGATTAGCAGTTTTCTCTTACGTAACTTTAAGCATCTTATTTCTGTTTCGGATATTTCTCCACACTTTTTGCACAGCTCTCTTTTACAGCCATCACATGGAAATAGTTGATCATCTTCTTTATCGCATTTAAAGCATAATTTAGTCATACTGAAATTAGTAAACAGCCGACTTTAAGGTTATGTGTTTACACCTAAAATGTGAGTTTGACATTTCTTGTTCATAACAAGGTGCAATAACCAACATACGTTTTTGTAAAACAAAAATAAGCATGCTGTGTTCTATATCTAGGGTGCTGTGCTAGTAACTGCAAGAAAGATAGAGTATATTCATATTCTGTATTACAGAAGAAGATAGCACGAAAAAGGGATGTTACACATCTTGGCACATAAACGTATGTAATTTTAAATGCTATACTTGTATCTATGTCATTCAAAATCACTGCATTTATTGACATTTTAGTTACAATGATTTTAAAATTAGTAGCCTTTGGTAAATTTTAAAGTTGGTGGCACTGTAAGTCATTATGACAAGAGCTCACAATTATGTCAAATTCGAGGTTAGTAGATTAGGTTTTGCGTCAGTTTATGTCAAAACTGACGCGAAACCTAACCTGTTAACCCCGAATTTACCATAGATTACCATAGATACGGTAACATTTTTTACTTTAGTCCCTAGGGGCTAAAGTAATTACTTCTGTCCCTAGAGATTAAATGAGCTACTTTAGTCCCTGAAATAAGTGACTAAAGTGCCAACTTTAGTCCCGCAAGTGCAAAAATTAATTTAGAATCTGGCCGTTTTATTTATTCATTTCCATAGCAACGCGCACTTTCATCTGTAGAGTGAAATAAAGAGCTACTTTATAAACGCAAAGCTATCTAATAAAGCACTATTTTATAACGCAGTCTAACATAAAGTAATTTTACCCTCGTAAAACTACCACTCTAGCAAAAAATCACTTTTTGTACAACTGTCATTAAAAACGACATTTTTATTTCAGGTAACTACACTTATATATGTCAAAATTAAATATTATGAGAGAGCACCTTAAAAGTAAACACTTTTAACATGTGTTAAAAATACTACTTAGTAAACCAATATTTGTCAGGTAACTAAGGAAAATCAATAATTTTCAGTTGTTCGACAGCTCGTTATTTAAAAAAAAACTAGTAAGGCTTTCTGTATTCTAATCAAATGTCAAAACTAACATCATTATTTTGAAAAATGTCTACCACGGCTGGCTATATTATAATCAAATTAATAAAAGCTACATTTAGTCCATAAAAATAATTTTGCTGATTTTTAGTGACAGTTGTACAATATTATATTGTACAACTAATTATGAAAATCATACTTTTTTCACGAATTTGCAGTTTTATTAACGATGGCTTGCGTAAAGTGCAGATGTATTATAATTCAACACGTCTGCAGTTTACTTCTGTTTTGATTGGCTGTACGACTTCGGAATAAACGATGTGATGGGTTATACCTTATGCGTCTGCAGATTACGTATATGCGTCCCGCAATAGGATCTCCATAAGTTACTAAGATTTTCTAGTGGTTATTTTAGAAGAAATAGTTTCTGCAACAAAATATTGTACCAGTACGTGTGGTAACCCCTCACGTAGTGACTTTAAACTTGACTAAAGCTGGTATGACGCGATACTGAATTTATGCGAATATTTAGGAGTACATTTTTTTATAAACCATTTTAAAAAGTTTCACGTTGATATCAGAAAATTATATAATAAATCTACTAGTAAATGCATGTGTAAATTATTTAGGAACACTAAATAGTCCGGTCGTAAAATAAAGGGTGCGTAAATCTGTGCACATGATAAGATCACACTAATTACAAACAGGGATGGTATTATACGCACTGTATTATTATACCGGGTGGTTGGTCATACCTTTGAACATAGGCAATTTACATGGCTTATCACAGTTATGCATATTCCTGCTCAGAATTTTTATGAAAAAAATACTAGTGGTACTAAACTAAAGAGAATAATTTTTTGCGTCGGTATTCCCCTCACTTATATTTGGGAATATCTAAATTTTAAAATTAAAGTTTATATGCATAATTAACATTATCCAATAAGTTTTTAATACTAAACGACAGTCTGAACAACTTTTCTTAGTAACATTTTGCCGTATTATAAACAAAAAGGGTAGTTTACCTGAAAAGAAAATACAATTTATTTTGTTTAATCTAAAAATAACGGTTTAATCTAAAGAGATAGATCTTCCTGAAATTTTGTATAGGACCATAATTTATCATTATGAACAACTTTTCTTGGTAACATTTTGCCATATCATAAACAAAAAGGGTAGTTTACCTGATAAGTTCTTACACATATTGCAGACCAATCCAATTTGATTATTTTTAATCACGTGAGTCAGTTTGACAAATCAGATCACACTTGAAGTGCAAAGGACCCTAGGGTGATTTTCAATCACCATGGACACTACCTAATTAAAATTCAGTAGTATCCTATGACAAGTTGGTGGCACTGTAGATCTAAGTCAAATTCGAGGTTAGCAGGTTAGGTTTTCCGTCAGTCTGTGTCAAAACTGACGCAAAACCTAACCTGATAACTTCGAATTTCACATAGACTTACAGTGCCACCAACACATTATTATACTGAAGTGTCAAGTTAATTTGTCAGAAAAACTACTAATTTATTTAAGAACTTATCTTCCCGAATTCACCGCGGCCAGTGATAAATTCTTATAATTTTGACAAATAATATCCCTCAAGTGCGTTGCCTTTAAGAAATAACCCTCGCTTCGCCTCGGGTTATTTCTAGGAAAGCACTTTCGGGTTGTTATTTGTCAAAATTATTGCGGGTGATTATCACTGCCCTTGGTAGATTATAGCTGAAAATAAAATAGTTTTTGCTTCACTGTCCAGGCCGAATGTTTTTTCAAAAACTGAAAATATTCTTAAAATTAAATCTTAAAATAAAATTTAAAAATGTTTAGTCCATCACACCTCTTGTAACATCAATTCTGCGACACACTGTATGTACACTCTTCAATAAAATAATGTTTTTTATATTCGTCTTGTGTTCTTGTAGAGTTTTAATTAAAAAAACACAAAAAAGTACTAAAAAATAATATTATACCGCATAATATTCCATTCTATAAGCTATTGTTTTATATAGTATTATACATGTGTCTTATACTATTTAAGACAAAATGTATTATACTTCGTCATCCCTGATTACAAAATTACCCCAAGTTTTAAATGAATGTAATGCTACTGTTGTGAAATATAACTCTTCACTGTGATTACTATCGCTCATGATAACTGAAAGAGAATTCAATAAACTCCAGTAACTATTTAATTAACTCCACTCTCACAATGTTTTGGGTTATGTTTGTGTTTATCTGTTCCAAATTCAAATTTTGCCAACTTTAGTGCAACTAAATTATACATATTCGTAAAATTCTTTAGTACAGGGCAAGTTTGCAAGAAGAATTTCGAAAAAATATTGAATACGTTCCATGCGTACCATTTTCAGATTAAGAAAATTTATGGAAAAAGTTTTCCAAAAACTGACGAGTAAATTTTCTCAAAAGATTAATATCGTGTCATATCAGCTTAAGATGTCTCGTACACCTTAATACTTGAATAAAATTAGTTTCACTGTTCAGAGGTGGATTTTGGGACAGGCTGACTGGGCTGAAGCCTAGGGCGGCAAATGACGGCGAATTTGTGATTATACTAAATATCAGTAATATAATGATGTTGCAGTAAAAAAGCGGCACTTTACACTACCTGATTTTACTGAAATGAATTGCAAAAGTAGAAACCCATCAGTTTCTTGCAGATGGCGGATGGCATTATTTTCAAAACAGTTAGGTAAGTAGTTCTAAGAAGTAAGATGTATTACCGAATTAGATAATGCCAAAGTGTTTTATTTGAATTTTCTGTTCATTCTTCGATATGCAGAGAATATGATTTGAAGAGTTTCTATTTTGTTATTGTTTTGGTTACATTTATTATTAAAGTTTATGGAATGTTTTTATTCAATAAAATAATGGTTCGTGTATAACACTTCTTATTTAATGGATTCTTACCATTTGTCATATTCACATAATCACATGGATTTTACAAATTCAATAAAGCACGAAAGGCGGCAAAATTTTTCAGCTTAAGAGCGGTAAATAGCTAACCCCGTCCCTGACCCTGCTTGTTCGATTAGCTAGCCCAGTGAACATAAAACTGTCTCATTATCCCAGTTCGTGGCTGCGAACTGTTGATATTCGCCAACACAGGAATTTGGGACGCCACTGTAATATGCTCGGGTTGTAAATGAATTCAAACAATACACACAAAAGAAGTCAATTTACTTACATAAAAATATTGCCTTTAAAACACAGAAAATCAAAAGGAAACTAAGAGAAACTTATATTAACTTCTACAATAATTAGTCATTCTTAAACCAATAAAAAACAACCTACGGACGATATTTCTCGGGGTTACTCGCAATTTCATTTTAAACATGCTTCTACAACATAAAAACAATATTAAAAATAATGGTGAAATAATTGTCGTGAAAACGATTTTCTTAAAAGACGGCTCTGTCCAAAGTCGACCATGTTAAAATGCAGCCCGATCTACACACGTATTATTCATTTATGAAGCACTTATTTTTGCGCTTACAAAATGTCACATCTGAACTCAAACCTTATCGCGTGAAACTGCAATTTTCCGGTATCAAATTTACCTGGAACATAGATGTCCGATGGCGGCTGTGTACTTTGAAATTAGGCACGCTTTAGATTGCATTATCAACCCTGAAAGGTGTAACACGTGGAAAATTACCACCCAGTGTTACTGGAAACCACGGTGGATGGTAGACACCTGTAAGACTACTGAAGTTGCGTCACCCGAATGGACTCCCAGACTGCATCTTTCGATATTACGCAAATTGGAACGTTGACCTCATACTCGGTGCCTTATACGACAAGGCTCTAATTTGCTACAACATAAACGAGACTTTACGGCAGGAGACTAATTACCTAAATGACTAGCGCATAAACTAACTCAAATTCGTGAAGGAATTACATAGGAACGCCGCCCTAGCCCGTAACAAAAGGGGGTGCCTGCATCGCTTCGGTGGAGCTGGGAGTGGCTCATTATGAGATTACACAGGGTAACGGTCTAACAAAAGAAAATCAGATCTTAGATGCCAAGGCGCCACCACGTTCCTACAAAGGAAAATTATACAGGTTAGCCCACTGAGGAAAGTTAAAGAGATGGGTACACCTTCTAACTTCAACCTTGGCAGTGTTTGGTCGACGAGTCACGGACAACAGCGTTGAACTTACCTTGCGGGAAAACTCTTGTGCAACTTGCTAAACCCCTTTCACAATAGAAAACATACAAAAAATCGCATGCAAATATCATCAACATCAAAACAAAAACACAGTTAAATGAAAATGAACTGTATTAACAATATGTCAATTAACAATGCTTTAGTAAATAAATGTAGCGAAATGGGTTAGTACGTGTCAAATCATATTACGTAACGTCTAAAACTAGTTAAATGAGGCAAACTTGACATCAAATAATCGAAATGACTGGCAAACTAGCAATCATCTAGCAATTTCAGACAGAGTGATTTACATAATCTTGAATATATCTAGTAAAATCTAATTAAAGATAATTTAAATATACGCCCCCACTACTACGCACGAACAAGAAGAGCTACACCAGTTTTATGAAGAAGTGACACAAGGCTTGGAGGAAAACCATACAAAATATAAATTACTTATTGGTTATTTCAATGCGAAATTAGGTATATGAAAAGAAGAACGTGAACATTGGATTGGCAACTACGGGATCCAAGTGCGAAATGAAAGGGGTCATAGGTTACTTAAATATCTGAAACAAAATAACTTATACACAGTAAATATATTTAAAAAAAAAGTAAACAGGAAATGGACCTGACGTAGTCCTAACCAAGAGACCAAAAATGAAATCGATTACATATATATTATCTTATAATCAGTGCATTGTCAAAGACGTATCAGTGTTTAAACACATTTACGAACGGTAGCGATCATAGGTTGGTGCGAGCTAAAATACAGATAAAAGAAGCCTGAGAGAGAACGAAAATGATTAAACAAACAGGTTGTACCTACAATAAATTATGAAGAACTGATAAACCGCAAGCAAGACTATAAACAGAAAATTCGAAAATTACTAAATAAAGCAGGAGATCCCGCAACTACAACGCCATAACTAGAGAGAGAAGAACGAATATTAACATCTTCAATAAAAAACGCCGCAACAGCTATATCAAAGAAACCTAATAAAATAAACACTAAAATTAGTCAAGGAACTAAACTTTTAATAAAGAAAAGACAGGAAATAATAATAATATGGTCTTTATTTGCAGATAAAACGAAAAAATACCTATATTCATTTGTTAATTAAAAAGAAATATATGAATAGAGGGCGAGACTCAGTTCAAAGCAAAAAGTGTGCTGCTCTTCCACTGGACCCTACGTTGTAAAAAAACAAAAGAAACACAAACAATACTAAAAATATAGTCAGGCTTTGGTTCCACTATTGCCCGAAAACCGCTACGCATTCAAAAAATAAAAACATTTTAAATTTATCTTGAAGTGTTTTGCTGAGCTGACACCTAAACGCAGATAAAGAAAATGTTTGTACTTTGAGGTCTACGGGCAAGTCACCAAACCATTTCGCAATGTTATATAAATAACGTCGTTTTCTAAATTCACTGTAATGTAATGCAGCAGTGATATTGCGACTAAACCTCAAATTCAAATTATGCACGTCTGTACGAAATGAGATTTTGTTATATGGTGGAGTTTTAAATACAAAACGAAGCTATGAAAGAGTCGCCTATTGATCATATTTAACCACCCAGCCTCTTTCATTTTATAAGTTATCCTGCCATATTTACGTATACCATAGATAAGTCGCAAACAGGCATTCTGTAGTTTTTAAATCCTAATTTTATCCTGATAATCAAGACAAGAATCGTATACTACGTCGGAATAGTCCATCTGTGATAAAACCAAACTACGGCATAATGTAGAGCCTTCACTCCGGTGCTCAAAACATGTCGGATTTGGTATATAGATCGCAGATTACAGTAAGCTTTTTGCAAACATTTAGAGGCATGTTACTTAAAACATAGCGAGGAGTCCAAAATTAATCCCAAGTTTTTTTATAGTTTCAACAACTGATAATGAATTGTCGAAAATTTTGACTTTTACATGAAGTTTTGCAATTTCAATACCTTTTTTCTTCCCAAAATGTATTACAGACAATTTATGAGCATTAAGCTTTAAGGAATGCTGTTGGGAAATGATAAAGCGAAAGACATTCCAAATCTTTATTAATAAATGCATTTGCTAAATTTGAGTTTGCAGCATGAAAAGAAAAATAAATCTGCGAATCGTCAGCATAAAAATGAGAATTACAAGAAACAATCGCAGAAGTAAAATGAGAAACATAAATCATAAACAAAAGTGGACCAAGAATTGAGCCTTGGGGCACTCCTCTATTATTAACAATGAAGTTTGATGTATTGTTGCCAACTCTGATAGCTTGTAACCGCCCACACAAATAATCCGACAATAAAGAAACTGCAGCAGGTTTTAAACCGATATAGTGTAAAACCGATAACAAAGTTTTATCTTCAATTGTGGAGAAAGTTTTTGAATAATTTAAGAGAATAAGCGCAGTGACTTTGCCAGCATCAGTAGCAGAAACCAGATCATCAACAATATTTAAGAGAACTGTGACACAGCTATGTTGTT